>JACJUM010002525.1:14191879-14347567 GCA_020976665.1 Heortia vitessoides | reverse complement strand
ATATGACATCTCTTTTGCGAAACTAAATGCTATTATATTTTAGGCTAGGAAATAGCAGTAATACTTAATTATCGATATTATTTTAATTTATACTCCCCTATTCCCACTGTATCATGGCGAAAAAGGTTTAGAGATTATTAAAAATACAAACAGTCTATTTAATTATCATCGCTAGTAGGAGCAATCTACGTATAGGGCAAACATCGGAAATGTATTAATTGTATTATAATGATTAGTTAACTCTTACACATTTCAAAAGGAAATAGAAAAAATGATAATTTATAGTTACAGGGATATCAATAACCGTAAATGAAGCGTAGTTTGTACAAATAATTTAATAAGTTATTAAAATAATGCTTAAAATTAAACGCAAAATAATTAAGATCAATCATTAAGAACTAAAAATATTTTCTAAGACATAGAATAGGATACATGTACCAATATAAAATAGGAATAATGTTAATTCATACACACAACGAGGGCAAGCGAATAAATAAAGAGTAGTTTGTACATAAAATGTATTAAGTAATCAATATATAGGCAATGTTTTACATATAAGCCGTAAATTGTTCATTAGCGAGCCTAAATATAAAGGCATGTTCCCGAGTAGAAAAAGCCTAGTATTATTCGCTCCAGTCAGATTTGTCGCTAATTTGCAGTTCTTTACAGTCGACTGATAATGCGATCTCATAGGATTTAAAACAATGCTATCTCTTTTAGTTACAAGGTGTTTCCTATCAGCCATAGAAACATCTTCTTTGTCCACAATCAAATCAATACCAAATATGGTCACAATATTGTGGTCCTTTTCTGGTCCATTTCATAAGCGATCTATTTAATTATCAACGTTAGCAAGAGCAAGCTCCGTAAATGGCAAATATCGGAAATGCTGTAAAGCCTAAAGTTTACAACTCCAATATTCAGGCTGCATGTTAGATATCAGATCAAAAGACCTTCAATACCCCCCACCTGAAATGAATACTGAAATTAACATAAAAATGTTGATCATTAGAAAACCTTTTAAAAAACATAATGGAAGACGTGGGCAGCGGGCATCATCTTCAACATCATACCATCAGCTTTCGCGACGGGGATGCTGTTGCCCATCCCCACCCTGTGTATTTAAGCAACGCTGTTTCGAATCTGTCGGTTCTAGTACCTTAGTGGCCTCTTACGACACCTAGTACAGGGGCAGGTACTATTTTACCGTGCCAGTACCTCACGGCTAGACTTACGTAGGTAATGCATGTAATCAAATGAAGAAAATTAACACTAAGACTAAAACCAATTTAAGCTTGACCAACAGATTGGTTTATCGGATAATTCAAAACAGCTGAAATATTTGAAATAGTGATATTTTATTAAAAGGATTAGCAAGTTTTTACAAGCGACAGTCAAAAGTAAACTAAATAATTCTCTTTTAAAGATCAATGTTGATTGTAATGAAGTAAATGTAAATGAAGTTCTGTCAGATTTGGGTAGCTTGATGAGTTCCTTTGTATACAAAAATGATGATATTTGTATTTTCCACCTTACGCTAGTGTACGTTACTGGGCTAAGAATACATCGAGTTACAATCAGTGAAAATACTCTGGCCAGTGTTGGTCTGTTACAATTTAATCGGTGGAATAAAGTTTTTAGCTATTTCACGAAACATCTACAAAATTACATAAATGTACTTTCTATCACTACCGGTGGGAGGTCCGTCATGCAGGGCCGCCTGGGTGGGTACCACCGTCTCGTCCGCTGCTGTAGCTGACAGGCTACAGGGACAGGATAGCCAGCACCATCACAGCATGAGAGACGTGACAGCTTGTTCTCATATACATACATACATACTTATGTAAATATATAGTCCGTAGTATCTGTATGTTTTGTTTATTTACTTTTTCACGAGTATTTATTTAATATGGTGGATGTCTAAAAAGTATTCAAAACAAAAAAAATATATAAAACTTTATAAACTGTTATGAATAAACAGTGCACAAAAAAAATATAAAATTAAAAAAAATAAAAATGTATAGAATACTTAAATTATAGTTTTTGTAAATAAGCTAATCTACCTATATCTACCTGACAATATTAAAAAATCTCAAAAAAACACAAATTTCGTACCAAAAAAAATTAAAACGTTTAAAAACTTCTGCGAATAGCGGATATGAAAAAACAACTTTTGCTAACTTTGCAAGCTGGACACAATGCTTCCATACTACTTTGTTAATACAGTTGCCTGTAAATATTCCTTACCGCTTGTAAGATATTATTCACTTAGCATAAGTTGCTTGCGAGCGTGTGTGTGGGTGTGAAAGTCTTGACTGAGTCATTAATCTCCTAAGTGTGACCAATGCAGTCGAAGAAAAATGTCCAAAGATATTGTACATACAAAAACCTGCAGTAAATATTTGTGGTCCGTGATAATAATTAAAGTGAATAATAAGTATTTTATTGAAAATACACCGAGCTGAGCCAAGTAAATGGCAAATAAATATTGTTATATTCTATTGTATTCTATTGAAGTGGAATTATAAACATCTGTGATAAAAGATTCCGTGTTTGGTGAAAGGGATCATTAAAAATTTTAGCTTTTTATAAAATATAAAAAACACAAAATTAAATATATGATTATGTTAAAGTAGAAAAGATAGTCGATTGAAAAATAATATTGATCCCTCACAGATGGACGCTTTTGTTGCTGAAGAATAATTAAAATATACTTAGTCGGAGAAAACACATTTACCGATAACAAATCGATATAGCAAACATGTCGCAAAACTTTTAAGTTAAAAATAAAGGATGTATTCGAATTAAGCTACTTTTCCAAATAAAATATGCCAAAAAATAGAACAAATGAACTTACAAATAATTCAATATTTTATCATTCTAAATCAAATTAAGCCACATAAAATTAAAAATCGGTTGCGAATCAACGAAGCAAGTCAGTAGAAAAAAGCAGGTTACAGAATTTCCAAATGAAAAATGACATAAAACAATACAGTTCCAACATTCTTGGCTTCAATGAAACTAAACACAATTATATTCATTGTACCAACGTATGGGACACGATCTCGTTTGAATATTTACCAAATAATGACGGATGATAGTTCAGCCGTAGTAGGTTGCCTGTTTGGTTTCAAAACATAACATTTCTGTAAAAACGCACTATAGCAGCGACAGGCATCTAAGTTTTCCCAATGTATCTAACCAAAAAACTTAGATTATGTTTTTTTTAGTACTTAGTAACTAAAACAACGGTAAATCAATTAAATTTCGATTATTTCCTTCGAAATAGGCATTTCACAAATTTTGTGCAGTCAGTGTTATTTTTCCAATGTAAATCAGCAAGTGTGTGCGATTTCTTTAACGTTATTAGACTAGTTTGTTTCGCTGTAGAAGAAGAGAAGAACTTCTCTGCGAGTGATTATTAATATATTTCAACAGTCCTAGTCCATATCATCAGCACTAATGTGCCCTAGGCTTAGGTTAAAATAATTGCTCATTCTGTATAAAAATATAGGAATAGATTGTACGGCTGGCCATGTACATACATGCCGTGTCTCAGTCATTTACGAGCTTTAAATAACATAAAGAGTAATCTTAGTTAATAATCACAAGGATTTTAAACCGATTACATAGGCGTATAGAGATTCATTTCTTTTAGTTCTCCATCAGGAGGCTTAATACGCCGATAGTAAAAAGTCTTTGTTACTATGAAATGGAACATTTTTGCGAAATTTATGATATGTCTGGCTACGAGACTTATTTATTAATATTATTTCATTTTTACTCTTTCATTGTCTACTGTATCCTGGCTTAAAAATGAAAAACACTATTTATTTAATTACCAACGTTAGCTGAAGCAAGCTATGTGTAAGACGAACATCGGAAATAAGCCTTATATATTCAAACTGCATGTTAGATATCAGATCGAACGACCTTCAATACCTCTCACCCGTATTAATAACATAATTTTGAAATTAGTACTACAATATACATAAGTAAGTTATTTATATTATTATAATTAGCTAACAATTAGGCACATATAAAGCAAGATATATCAAAAAACTACAATATTCATATAAATACGTATGTGTACAGTTAATATATATATATATATATATGTTAGTTTATGTAACCTTGTTTTAAAAATATAAATATATTTTTGACAAGATAATGTATATATAATTGCTCAATAAAGAGAAGGCTGTACATACAATTCGATATTAGTTAATATATAGTTAGTTTACATATAATACTGGTGAAGCCATCGTATTTCAATAAGGATTTGCAAGTTTTCACAAGCGACAGTCAAAAGTAAACTAAATAACTTTTAGTTGACTTGATTAGGAAGTTCTGTAAGATTTGGGTAGTTTGATGAGTTCGTTTGTATACAAAAATAATGATATTTGTATTTTCCACTTTACGCTAGTGTACGTTACTGGGCTAAGAATACATCGAGTTACAATCAGTGGAAATACTCTGGCCAGTATAGGTCTGTAACAGTTTAATCGGTGGAATAAAGTTTTTTGTCTGTTAACGAAATGACATCTTGGCCGTACTGTATCATCAATGTTCTTTCGATCATTACCGGCGGGAGGTCCGTCGTGCAGGGCCGCCTGGGTGGGTACCACCGTCTCGTCCGCTGCTGTAGCCGACTGGCTACAGAGACGAGATAGCCAGCACCGCAGGAGAGCAGGAGAGACCTGACAGCTTGGTCTCGTATGTACATACTTATGTAAATAAATAGTCCGTGATATCAGTACTTGTCGTTTGCTTACTTTGTAACAAGTTCTTAATACATATATTGCATACGTGTCAAAAATATTTAAAAAACAAAAAGAAAAAATTATAAACTATTATGAATAAAAAGTGATAAAAAAATATAAAATTAATAAATAAATAAAAACTATAGAAGATACTTAAATTATAGTTTTTGTACGTAAGCCAACATGAAAAACAAATCTTTTTTTCACTTTGCAAGCTGTACCTAATGCTAATATAGGTACTAATTTGTTAAAACAGTTGCTTGTAAATATAACTTACTGCTTGTAAGATATTAAGGATTATATACACTTTCTTATAAGTTCCTTGTGTGCGTGTGTGTGGGTGTAAGTCATGACCGAGTCATTAATCTCTTAAGTGTGACCAATGCAGTCGAATAAAAATGTCGTAACACATTGTACATACAAAAACCTGCAGTATATATAGAATTAATTGATACGTATTTACCGAGCTAAGTCGAGTAAATGGCAAAAAAATTATATAAAAAGTGGAATTATAAATATATCATAAGAATTTGAAGCCTTTTATAAAAAATAAAAATTTGCATAAAAATAGCAAAACAAAACACAAAATTAAATAAAAAGTAAATATAGGCTTACGTTAAGTGAGTAAGAAACTTGATTGAAAAAGAATTTTTATCTCTCGCAGATGGTCGCTTTTTGTTTTTGAAGAATGATTAAAACATATTTACTCGGAGAAACACATTTACTGATAACAAATCGATATAGTAAACATGTCACAAAAGTACTCGAGTTAAAAATAAAGGACGTATTCGGAACAAGCTACTTTTCCAAATAAAATATACCAATAAATAGAACAAACGACCTAACAAATAATACGATATTTTATAATTCTAAATCAACTTTAGCCACATACAATTATCGATTTCAAATCAACCACTCGGTCGCGAACCAACGAAGTGAATCAGTAAATAAAAGCAAGTTACAGAATTAACAAGTGAATAATAATTGAATTAACAAGTGAAATGATATAAAACAATACAATTCCAACATTCTTGGCTTTAAAGAAACTAAACACCATTACATTAATTGTATGGAACACATTCTTGTTTGAATATTTACCAAATAATGACTGAGGATAGTTCAGCCGTAGGTTTTCGCAGGTTTCAAAACGTATAACATCTTTTAAAAAACACATTATAACAGCGACGGGCATCAAAATTTCTTCAAAGTCTAACCTGTTACTAAAACAATTATTAATCAATCAAATTCTTATTATTTTATTAAAAATAGGCATTTTATAAATTTTGTGCAATCAGAATGGTTATTGTATGCGATTTGTTTAAACCTTATTATCGTCTCGCTGCAGAAGAAGAGACGAACTTCCTTGCGAGTGATTATGAATATATTTAGATACCATACAATCGATATTTTCACGAAACATTTATTTATTTAACTTTATTGCACAAAATGTACAAATGGCGGACTTAATGTCAGATGGCATTATCTCCCAGTCAACCATTACACAAAACAGAAAACATATATTTATATATAGTGGAGCAGATAATATATATACAAAATAGATAAAAGAGAAACATTCCTGTCTACGAAACGATATTAAGATTTCATTATAAATATTATTTGACTCTCCCTTTCTTGGCAAAAACATTTTTGTGTAAATTAAAAATACAAACAGTTTTTTGAGCCTAAAATTTAAAAACTTCAATATTCAGACTGCCGCTTGGAAATCAGATCAAACGACCTTTAATACCTCTTTCCCGTAGTCATTACACAGTACTAAAGTGAATACTGTGATATCAATAAGTAAGTTATTTGTATTATAATAGTTAACTATAACTTTAACAAGGATATATATTTAAAACTAAAATAGGATAAATGCAAATTTATAATTACAGGGATTTTAAAAGCTGTGAATTATAAGTAGTCTGTACTATATGATGTATATAATGTGATAAGTTCGTAATATATACGTAATATTTTAAAATAAACGCAATAAATTTAAGTCTAGTAATTTAAAATGTTCACTAAGATATAGAATATGGTACATGTATCTGAATAAAATAGGAATAATGTAAATTTATACATACAACAAGGGCAACACGGCCAAATAAAGAGTGGTTTGTACAAATAATGTATTAAGTACTCAATATATATACAATGTTTTACATACAAGTACATTAACGAGCTTTTATATATATATGTTTAAAGGTAAATTCTCCTAGTTGAGACAGCTTAATATTACACGCTCCAGTTTCGTCGCTGATTTGCGGTTCTTTACAATTAACTGATAATACGAACTCATAGGGAATAAAAAAATGCGATCACTTTCTGTTCTAAGCCATTTCCTATCAGCCAAAGAATCATTTTTTTTGTCCACAAATCACTTGCCGAGGCGGTTTAATCCACCAAGTGACTGTAGCACTATGTCAACAACAGCGTCATTATCATCATCATCATATCAGCCATAAGACGTCCACTGCTGGACACAGGGCTCCCCAAGTGATCTCCAATAGGACCGGTCGTATGCGGCCAGTGTCCAGCGCGATCCTGCGGTTTTAGTCAGATCGTCGGTCCATCTTGCGGGGGGACGCCCTACGCTGCGCTTGCCGGTACGTGGTCTCCATTCCAGAACTTTACGACTCCATCGGCCATAGGTTCTGCGTACTAAATACCCTACCCATTGTCACTTCAACTTACTCATCCGCTAGTAAGTTACTAGCTAACTTACTAACAGCGTTATGCTAGCATAAAAAATGTTTGACTTTCAAACTAAAAAGCACTTACGAATGTGCTTACAGATCAACTAGCAACTTATGGAGAGTACAACGTTACATGGCTTGTTTAGAACTGTTTAATTACGTCTTATATTACCTTTCAGGGACTTTGACAATACTTTTACAGAGTTTCATTTATTAATTAATACACATATTATTTTATAACATTACCTTGTTCAAATATACTCCTATGCTTCGTTGATATTAAAGACAAACATGTAAAATAATATTTTGTTTTTGTTTGGTAGTGTAAATGAAATTCTATTACTTGAGGTAGACCCCACACGAAAGTTGTCTATATTGGTACCTCACTCTCACTTATTTCTACCAAAGTCGGGTTATGTGAAAGATTGCAAATAAAAAAAATAAGATACCAAATATTGTCACAATATTTTGTGGTAGCAACTCCTTTGTGTTGACGATTCACAATGATGTGGTCGCATTTCTAGCTGGTATATCTAATATAAACAAAATGTTTATAAAATTTACTTTATTGTTCTATGAATTAGATTTTACTAGGTTTTTTCACAATTAGGTCCGCCCCAACTTCTTCCGGATATATAATATTAATCTCTGTTAAAGTGAGTGTTTGGAACCTGTTTTTAAACTACTAACATAAAAAATGAATCATTCAAATTGTGTGGAATTTATGTCTATTTGGACCACATATTATCATTTAGACAAGTTCTATAAAAGTAAACTTCATTGATACCATGATATGAAACTATTTTTGTCAAACAATATGCTAAGACTTAATTATCAATAACATTTTAATATTTGTGTTCCCTTTTTTTACTAAATTCTGGCAAAAACGGTTAGTGGGGTTCAGTTTGTTAATTAAAAACAAAAATAATCTGTTTAATTATTATCAACGTTACCTGAAGCAAGCTACGTATCAAGGCAAACATCGGAAATTTAATTAAGCCTAAAATATAGAGCTTCAATATTCAGATTTATTAATTGATATCTGATTAAATGACCGCCGATACCTTCCACCCGTATTAATTAAACGATGTTGAAGTGAAAACTTTAATGTCCAGAAGTTAGGCTAGCCTAGATTAATTACTGTTTTTTATAGAATAGGATACATAAAACAAAGAAAAATAGAAATAATGTAAATTTATAATCACAGTGTTTGCAAAACGAATCAATTAAGAGTAGACTGTAAATATAATTTGATAAGAAGTTAATAAACAGGTATTTTTTAGAATATCAAGATATCTGGTGACTTATGATATTAAATTACTTGCCTAATTAAGAATTAAGAGTAGATCAATTTATATTTTTTAAATTATAATTGTAAATACTCACTTGTATAAATAAAAAAAATATATAATAACTTTTAAATATAGAACGGGATACGCATATCAAATAATTTAGAAACAATGTTATTTTATAATGATAGAGAGTTCTTAACCAGTACATAAAAAGAAGTAGTGTATATATAATTGAACAAAACGTTAAAATACAGGTATTTTTAATTTATTAAACGCAAGATAGTTAAGACAACGTATTATCTAATGTCATGTAATATAAACGCGGATCATATGCCCATTAAAACGAGTAGCCTGTACATATTTAGAACTAGCAATAGCTTAATTTTGTAAATATATGAAAGCATATAGTACAATATATAATGAAGTTTAACTAACTTAAGATTTGGTTAGTAATTTATTTAACTAAACACTTACATACGGGTACCTTGATGAGGAAGCGTGAAGTTCTAAATTAGATGTCTATTATAAAACGTAGGTCAGAATAGAATAGTATAATAGGATAGTTAAATCCAGTAAAGCATACCGAAAGAACATTTGATTGCGGTTTAAGTAAAAAAAAATTAGAATAAATTACGAATTCGTTCAAGCGCCAGCAAAAAATTCAAACATCGGTTTACCAACAGTCGCATCTTTTAATCAAAACCCGGACTTCTTATTTACTCTCGTTATGTATATATAGCGTATACACACTCTAATAGTTTGAAGTTTCCTACATACACATATCGGTGTATGTAGTCGAAAATTCATATATTTCTTAACCCAAATATGGAAATAATCGAAAATAAATATTATATTTATTAACAACTTCGGAAAGAGTTATAAAAAGTTGCAATTATAAAAAATAATTTTTTTTTTCAATATCAAAGCAAGACCTATTTCTACCGCTGAACAGCAGTGTTTACATCGTTGTGTTCCGATTTTACATGAGGCAGACCTCATACAAAAGGTCGTCGGCATTGGTACCTCACCCTCACTTTCTACCGCCAAATAGCAGTGTTCGCATTCCTGTGTTCCAGCCGGAAGGGTGGGAGAGGCTGTAAATTTACTGGTTAACGTGGCATAGTATCCTCAAGTTACAAGGTTGGCAACGCATTAGTGATATCCTTGTGATATTACGAGTGTCTATTACAGGCTGTGGTGAAGTGTTTGTATATTTTTTGTATTTGAATATTTTAATTTATAATGAACATCAATACATGTGCATATCATATTATATACTTTCGCTTCCGTGTAAGATTTATTATCCTTTTTTCGCATCTTATATTCAAAAACGTTTCGTTTTTCTTGGTGATACGAGTAGTCATAAGAGGTCATCAGATAATTTGACTCTGAGCATGCCTGCACACTCCCCTGATTTTTAGGGGAACTTGTTTACTGTTAAAGCTAAACGGTTATGGAATACGCTATCTGTGAGTGTCAGACGTGTTACAATGTATGAGAATATATAAATATATTATATATTATATATATAATGTCTATATTATTTAGTCAAAGGGCTTAATTAGTTCAAAAATATAATATTAACTAATGATGTCCGTAACGCAAACGCCTTAAGTGAATTACCATGAAATCAGGTCAATGTATGAGATGTTGTGTGAATCTATTACGGTTTATATATTTTCAATTTTTTTTAGGTATAGGGATATATTCGTTAAAAAATATAATATTAAGCAATGTAATATTTGTAAACGCGGTCGATATGCCATAAAAACAAGTAGCCTGTACATATACGAGTATAATCATTAACCTAGATCTAGTAACAGCGTAATAATGTAAATATATGAAAGCTTAACTTTAATTTGGGACTAAAGTCCTAAATTAAAGTTAAAATTAGATAGGCAGGTAGGTATTATAAGAATTAGTTAAGGAAGGTTGGGGTAGTTTTAACATTGCTGCGCCGAGCCGCGCGCAGAGTCAACATTTGAATGTATCTTCAGTAAAACTTTTAGATTATTATATTATGTATTTGTGAAAGCTCAAACGAAATGTTTAACCACAGCGTGCTGACAGACGTGCTTATAAATCAAAAAATCTGAACTCGTTATTTACTCTCTTTATGTATACACACTCTAATACAGTTTGAATTTTTGTTTGTTATTGGTGTGTGTATTCGAAAATTAATATATTTCTTAACCCACCTAATTTGAAAAACTTTAAAAAGAGTTACGTTTATCGCTTTGTAGAAAAGGCTAAAAGTGGGTAAGTTTTCTGTACATATATATATTATACACACTTTTAGGTGAACAAATATCTTCTGTCTGAGTTTTTGACTATCCTTATAATAAATAATAGTCGATACAGAAAGTTTTGGGCAATTGTACATCTTTAACACACAACATAACTTATCGAATGTTAAAGATGTATGCATATACAACATACACGAATAAGACACAACAAATAAGAACTTTTTCTTAATAACTAAACTTCGTTTCAGTTTGTTTATCTAATATTTGTCACCAGAACACCAACTTGTTATTATTGCTATAAAATAAGCCAATAATAATAAAATGTTAATCACTACCGGTGGGAGGTCCGTCATGCAGGACCGCCTGGGTGGGTACCACCGTCTCGTCCGTTGCTGTAGCCGACTGGCTACGGGGACGAGATAGCCAGCATCTTCACAGCATAAGGGACACAACACCTCACACCTGAATTCATTAAACAATGCTCAAGCGAATGTTTAGACTTTTTCTATCAGTGTCATCGCCAAACAAATGAAAGAGACATCAATCAGAGGAATGGAGGTTTTAATTGAGGGTTTTTTTATGAATTCGGGTGTTAGTCTCCGTATTGTATATTAATAGAATAGTTCTAAGTGTTAGGTTTAGAGTAGTGCACAAAATACAAAAGTATTAAAACTTCATTATCTTTTGAGGTAAAAAAAAAATACAAAACAAAAAACCCTTCTATAAACAAGTAGAATAGCAAAATATAGCTTTTAAGAATATGTCTTACTACATTTAAGCTACATTTAAACTTAGATAAATATAAGAGTTGGAATAAGCGTGGTAAATTCGTTCCATATTCTTGAAACCGCAGGACAGTTTGTGGCGAACTGTTGGTGGATGACGACACCACGGATCCGAGTTCCCCAGTGAGGCCCTCTACTCCGGCTTAACTGGCCGTCCAGAGGGGACCCCAGTGGGGGTAGGACTCATACCTCTGACTTGCTTTCATTAGCCGACCAGAGTGGGGCGTTAGAGCTGTATGCTCGCAGGGTGGAAGTGCAGCATGCGTTGTTGAGTGTTGACGAACTCAAGAATTCGTGTACACCTCTCGACACCCTGAGCTGTTCACAGACATTGCTTCCTTTGCCATTCTATAGTGCCGGCTTGTGGGTTGCTTATGCTGTCAGCAGCGAGTTACACGTTTGCCAAATATAAATATAGGTTAAGAAGGCAGGCGTTTTTAATTTAACTTCTTACTTTGTCTATGTATATTTTACTAGAAGGAGTTTCTGAGCAATATAATTGTTCTTGGCCGTGGACTTTGGGATGAAAAGTATCTCTCAGTACCTTTAAATCATTAATATTATAAAACCATATGTAAGTTTTTAGAATATAAAGTAGATAAGAAACTACACGTATATTCCAAGTCCGTTTATAATAACTAAGTAGCGACAAAAAAATTAAAAAGCTAAAAAAAAACAACAAAATATAAATAAAATATTTAAAAAAATATATAGCTTTAGGTGTAAATATTATACATATGTGTTGAAAATACGACCGCAATAAAAACCTTTTTTTTATACCCAAGTCATATTTTAACTACAGATAAATATAAACAATTTTACATAACACCTGCCTTCGTATATGTTCTTGCACCAAATTGACCTTTCGAATCCCTCGGATTAGTAAAAAGTAGTAGAAAAAAGTAAATATCTAACATAAGATTAGTTATCTATACAACGTACACAAACAAGACACATCAAATAGGAACCAGTCTAATATTTTTTTGGGAACGGGAACAATGGAATCTAACGAGTTTCTGAAACATCTTCTACATAGGTGCCTCACTCTCGCCTAAATCTGTCGCCAAACAGCAGTGCTCTCGTTACGATTCCGATTTAACGGCCGGTAGCGAAATAACTGGGAAATATGATTAGAAAAGGTTAGACTACTAAGTTGAAGATACGATAATCTGTGGAATTTGCTAAAGAATACGTCTTTAAATTATGGTGCTTTTAAGTTTTTAAGTTTATTAACGTTTGGTATTAGACGAATGAATGAATTTATACGAGTACAGTGTGGAATGAATAAGTGAGTCTGACTCTGTAAAACTTGATGCTGACGTATCATAGATATACGGAAAGGAATATCATAAAGCGCTTTATTTTAATGTTCAATGGTTTGTCTTCTTTTTGGAACTATAACATCGTTAGTAACAAAGTATTACTTCCATTTTACGGTTGACATGGTCCTTAGGAACCATAACTTCCAATCGACCAGTATAGTGGCTAATTACTTTAAATAATAATAAAAATAATAAATAATAATATACTCTTTATTGTACACCAATAAAAACAACACAAGAACATCACAAAAACATGGAATAGTAGGTACAAGAGGCGGCCTTATCGCTAAATGCAATTTCTTACAGGCAACCTTTGGATAGAAATAATGCTGTTAAATCTGAGTTGTGACCATTTAGTAACCTTAGAAAAAGACTTAAGTCGACTTAGACAATCTTATTTCTTCTTCCACAACACCGACTTGTATAAATTTTATTATTACTATTCAGTGAACATTGCGGCGTGATACATAATTTACTTACAAATCTTATCATATGTAAACTTCGTTAAATATAAGAGTTGGAATAAGCATGGTACATTCGTCCCATATTTTTGATACCGCAGGACAGTTTGTGGCGCACTGTTAGTTGATGGCAACACCACGGATCCGAGTTCCCCAGAGAGGCCCTCCGTCTCCGGCTTGCCTTCATTGGCTGTCCGGAGTGGACCCCAATGGGGCACTCTCACCTCTGGCTTGCCTTCATCGGCCGTCCAGAGTGGGGCGATAGAGCTGTATGCTCGCAGGTTGTTGAGGATTGACGAACTCAATTCGTGTACACCTCTCGACACCCTGAGCTGTTCACAGATATAGCTACCTTTGCCATCCTTTAGTGCCGGCTTGTGGGTTGCTTGTACTTTCAGCAGCGAGTCACACGTTTGCCAAATATAAATATAGGTTAAGAGGCAAGCGTTTTTTTATTCAAATTCAAAACCTGTCCGGTTTATTTTTCTCATATTGTGTAAGTCTTTTACTTGAATTTGAGACGAAAGAAATTTCTCAGTACCTTACAATCTTTAATATTAAAAAACGATAAGTTTGTAGAAGTATATAAAGCAAGCCTGTATAAAGTCATGCTTATTAGGTAAGAAGCTTCATGTTTATTCCATGTCCGTTCATAATAACTATGTAGTGTCAAAAAATTAAAAAGCTAAAAAAAACAACAAAATATAAAAAAATTAATTAAAAAAAATATATAGGTTTAGGTGTAAATATTTTACATAAGTGTTGAAAATTCGGCCGAAATACAAACTTGGATATACTCCAAGTCAAGTTGTAACTACCAATAAATATAAACAACTAAACACCCCCACCCATATCAATTTATGCACCAGATTGGCCTCCCAATTTCCTTGAGGGTGTTCAATAAATGAAGTCCTAAATAATTCAAGAAAAGCAATTTCTGTGCTCGCTGTCACAAGGGTTATAACTTGTTTTTTTAATAAGTAATAAGGGCACCAGATATTCTTCCTTTATTTTGCTCATCTTGTTTTAATTGTTGTAGACCCTGGGACCCTTGACTTCGGGATCAAAGGAACTGAAAGATTCCTAGTAATCTTTCAGTTCCTTTGCAAGGTAATCTTTCTTTTTGTACCATGCTAAAACCTCCACTAATCATATTATAATACGATAGGTAAGTTTGTAGAAATATATAAAGCAAGCCTGTATAAAACCATGCTTATTAAATGAGAAACTACACTTATATTCCATTCTCGATCATAATAACTATGTAGTGTTAAAAAATTAAAAACGCTAAAAAAACAATAAAATTTCAATAAATTATTAAAAAAATATATAGCTTTAGGTGTAAATATTTTATATAAGCGTTGACTATACGGCTGTAATAAAAACTTTTTTGTGTATCCAAATTATGATTTAACCACAGATACACCATAGACATTAATTTTTTACATCAAATTGGCCTCCCAATTTTCTTGGGGATGTCCATCAAGTCTTAGATAATTTAAGAAGTGCCATTGCTGCACACTTCGTCACGAGAGATACAAGTTTTAAGGACTTTTATATATAATAAGAAGGGAATAGATAATAAGGGCACCAGATTTATCTACTTTCATTTAAGTGTTCTTTGATATCTTGTGGCAGCACCGAGTGTAAGAACCTAAAGGATTTAACCTCTGTATGAAGTTACTACGAAACATTGGCGAGAGTTAATCAATGGGGAACTGAAACATTTAATGGTAATGCTAATAAACGATTGCTATTAACAACCTACTATCACCTTACTAAGTGCAGCACTATGAAATGTTTTTTTTTCCCATTGCGTTCACATGCACGAATGCGTAAGTGTTTGACAGGGATGTCAAATGAAAATCGTGACACTTAATCTGCCTTAAAGTAGTGTTAAAACGATAAGATTATTTTGCTGAGAGTGAGGTGCTTTACATTATTAACATGTAAATACGCTCGGAATTAAAATTGGTTAGGTCTAAAGTATGTTATCTTATAAATATATATAATTGAATATATTTAGACAGGTCCATTAGGGACCTATTTAAGTGACTAGGGTCATTTAATGTAGATGCATAGTTTAGATTTAGAGACCTGGGGGGATTCTAACCAACGCTTTCAAGTGTAGTATATAGTATTTAATAAATTCACGTTTGTTATAGTATAACAACGGGTTAGCAAAATATCTAAGGTACTATTCAGTTCTGCTTTGCAATGTTAAAGCAGAGATGGGCCGAGATTTTGTTTCTATATTGACGTGTATATAGAATTTAGACGATAATTGTTTCATCAGTCGATTACAATTTTCAAAGTTATATTGTTTTCAACATTTGCAACACCGCCAGCCGGAGTTTTCTATATAATAATAGTCGATCGCAATCATTTTGTAAATATTACATTACAGAATGAATAAGGATTTTTTTTAATCTGACCTTTTTCAACAAATCATCAACAAAATTATTATTTTATTTACATAGATGAGGCATTTTTAGAAGGTTACAATGGTCACTTTTAGAACGCTGGCAACACAATCTACGACTTCTATTCTGCCTCTCTATGCAATGAGTTTGAATGTTTTCAATTAAACGTTCACTCGGTCCATTTCAAATAAGCCCCTAATTATGATACAAGAATGTAGCATTACGTGACATGATGGGTACTTTTAAGATTATAGTAAATAATAACATTATTCGTCTATTGCTAGATACTCTTAAAATATGTGATCGACAGTGGCTCTCGAATTATTTAAAATACTGTTCGTATGGGGCTTGCGTGTTAAATTTAAGTATGCAAAATTTTTAGACTAGGCTATTTTCTCATTAGGCTATCTCATTTACTCATGCATTTCGTTACGAATAAGATTTGATCTTTTGGCGTTTCCTTCTTGTTTCCGTATCTCGGGTCTAAGTCTATGGTTTTTATACTATTCACTTAACTAACATCGTTATAAGATACGAGGGGAAAACGTCTTTGCGCACGTCGTATCGGACCGAAGAGTCACTAGTTCTGTACCTAGGAAGTTTGATTGGTGGTACTGGTGGTATTCAATCTACTTTCATACTTCTTAGAATGTATATAATGTTCGCTACTAGTTACCGGGAGAAAGGCTACAAAAAACATTACTTTTTGGTATCCACTTAAATAAAAAAGATGTCAGCATTTAAGATTCATTAGTACAGCACGATAGCATAGATATCTTAAGGATGTATTTTCATATTTTTTATTTACTTTCGGTGTCCTCCTGGGATTAAGACACTGGGATCTAATTAGACTTGGAAGGTACTGGTGCATTCACTGTGTACACATACATGTCTATGTATCTATACAGGGTGGAAGTTTCAATCCTGTCATGATCCTGTCAGGTTACTTTTTACATTTTGGACACCTCAAACTTAGTCTTTTTTAATTCAAGATAATCCAAAAACTTTGTGCTCGCAGGGTGGAAATGGTTAAGTCTCCTCGGTGTACAGCGGTGTCCATATACCTTCCAACATTCTGAGCTGAAAAACTTGTTACTGTATTTACCGTCCCCTAGAGTTGATTCATGGTTAGTTAAGTGAACGGCGAGTCACCTTCTACCTGAAATACGATTTGGATAGAGAGTTGGGGATTGAGGAACTGAATTTAGTTATTTATTAATAGTTCAATGCAGAATATATTCTATGCAGTATGCATCGAAAATTTGTAACAATATTCTACATACAACCAAAAGGTCATGCATATTATTTGAAATAATTTCCATTTTTATAACAAAACAACAATTCGATTAAACGTGTCTTACAAATTGGCTTCGGATTTTTTTTGTATTTGTGTCTTATAATTAAGTGATCTCAATATTTATAGAAATAAAATTATTCGTGTTTATTGGTTTTATGTATTAAAAAAATGTTAGTATTCCTGTATTTATATCGATTCAAATTAATTGTTTAGATTTCAAAATATGTATTATATTGCGTTGAACTGTTTTGTTTTTTATTAATTTTAATTGTTACAGGCAATTATTTCTGTATAAATTAAATTTTTTATCCAAAACCATTTTTTATTATTTAACTGTCGATATATATTTTATTTTTTAATTATTTTTAGTAACTAATTTAAATATATATTAAGTAATTTATAAATATTGTGAATTAGTTTAATTTTTCAAGAACGTTATCTCAGTGTTGTTGATGTGTGTCTTATAACTTATTAGATCTAGTGTGTTGATGGACCTTTTCTCACTAAATAGTAAGCTTGAATACCATATTCGTCGTTAATCGGGGTACCATCAAATACCCAGCTAGCGCAAATAAGTTGAACGAGTGAACCTTTGCAAGATCTACTGCTGTACGAACCTTAGATATTCTTCAATAGAAGAACTTTATTTCTAGTTTCTGATACTACAGGCGTAGTTTGACAGAAATAAATAACGAATTCTTCGATAAATCAAACTTTCGAATTTAAAAACAAAAGCGGCATTGGGCCGGGTTAATCACTATTATTCTCATTAATTTCGATGATGTAATAAAGAAACTTACCCAACGACTCATCTGCTACCTTTTTGCAATACGAACGATTTTAACCAAATTAATTATTTATGTTCGAAGGTAATTAAAAAATGGTGACAGTCAGCCGCTTTCAACTGTTTAGTCTGACTGCTTCTATATAGTGAGAGAGGGTACATTGAAATACAAAATTTCCTTGATAGATGTATTAAATACACTACCTAGACTAATTGTTGACTCTTGATGTTATAGAATAATGTGTCTTAGTAACTTGTATTGTTTATCCATGAGTGTCTATAATAATCTAATGTAATTGGAGTTTAATCTTCCATATCTTTGTATTAAATATTTCTCAGTGGTTCAAATAATTTGTTTGATTAATCCCTTTATATAAGTACCCCTTGCCTTCATACTATGTAACATATATCTAAACTAACAGACACTTTTTATGTGTTTAATTGATACATAACAATAGGTATTTCTCTTTTTTTTCATAATTTTCAGAAAATTCAATTAAATATTACAGCGTCAACGGAAAAAATAAGTAACTATTTTTAAGAGTTGTTACTAAAACTACACACTTTTATAAAACACACACATAAAAAGTAGGGTTATTCATTGAATAGCTTAATGATAATTATTTTAGTTTTATTAGCCGACAAAAGATTAAGGAATAATTGTTCCCATGCCATTTACAATAGTTTAAGTAAGAATAGAAGTCAGAATTATATTAAAAAATAAGTATCTGTATAATATCTATATACAAGACAAGATTTCCCTCGTCTCCGAGCAGATTAGCAGCAGCGGTAAAAGAAACAATGGCTATTCATCTTGTGGACGTGTATCAATTCATGTGTTCTATGTACAAGTGATCACCTGGGTTATATACACCTGGAATAGTCGATATTCAAACCTAATACATTACATACATACATACAGATATCTAGATCTAAACTGTCTTAACACAAAATATACAATAACCAGTATCTATTACGCATTTTTTTACGGAAGGTCGAATTTCGTCAGAATTATTTCAACAGGCAACATGTTCTTAATTTTTAATATGTTGTGTTTCACAAAATATGTACCCTTCTGGAAATGGATTGCCACAAAGTAAACGAAATGCAAAAAAAATAGTTTAAATAGTTTAATGAATAGAGTATTAATTATAAAAAAAGAAAGTAACGTCAATATTTGATAAAAACAAAACACATAATAACTAACAACGGGTAAAGTATTCCCAACCCAATCTCGTGCGTCCTGAAGGAGCTGCTAGAGCGAGGGAGTCACTCGGTCCTGGCCTTCGTCCACCACTGCGAACCCACCTACAGGATCGTCCGAAAAAGGTAAGGAATTTTATTGTATTATTACGTAGGTATATTAAGCGCACAAGACACTTGAGCAACTGATATTCAATTATATCAGCTGTTGGACGTCCACTGTTAGACAGAGGCCTCCTTAAGAAAGGGGATAAAAAAAAACAAAGTCAACTTTGCTTGGAAAATATATTTAATTAATCATAGTATATATGTATCGTTGATATCTATGCACTTTTGCCATGTAGTTAATTGATCCCTTCACTAAAAAAGAGGCGAGAATCAATAAACTCTTTAAAGGCGGTTTGGACGACGCGAGTTGTTAAAATTGGAATTTGTAGCAAGGCCCGGGGAGTACGGTGGATGTCGCAGACATTCCAATTGTAGCTCAGCTAACTGGTGGTTGTTTGTTGTGCAGTGTATGGTCTTGCGTCGTCGTGAAGCAGCAGTGGCTTGAAGCGATTGACTAATCTCGGTTATTTATTAACTAGTTCTTATATATATATACTCATTTGCAAAAAAAACGGGCGGTTTTGATTGTAATTCTTCTTTAAAAAAAATACGTTACCAAAATGATTTCAATCATTCGTACATGTTACTGGCCGGTTTTAAAAATGCTGTGGTGTTTAAAAGAGTACGTTCTAAATTAAAATTTTCGTTTGATCGTTTTTACAAAAAAACACATATCATCCTACATTTTCGATGCGAAGTTCCAAAAGATAATATCGATTGTTATAACTTTTAGTCAATTTGTATGAATTTATTTCATATTCTTAATTGTCAAAGCTTCATTTATTGCTGTTTAGCTGTCTCAGTAATGTTAGAGAAAGTGGTAAAAGCTACCAAAATTATTGCGCTGCTCGAAGAGAGTTGCGCCAATGCTTCGTGGCTCAGAGGCTAAGTATGAGTCGCTCGACGGTTCAAAGGACCTGGCAGCGGTATCAAGACACCGGTTCCGTCGAGAGAAGGCCTGGTTCTCGGAAACAACTATGTACCCAACCACGGGATGATCGTTTTTTTGTGAGGCGCGCATTGAGAAATCGCAAGTCTGCGTATGTGGACCTTAAGAACAACCTCGAAGAAGTAAGAAATATACATATTAGTCTATGGATGGTCAGGAGGAGGCTTCTCGCGGCCAATAGTCGCAGTCATTGCCCGGCACGCGGCCCTAAATTACTCCGTGAGCACAGAGTTGCCATGCTTAGGTTTGCTCAAAATTGTCAGTCATGGACTCAAGAAGACTGGAATAGGGTATTGTTCTCTGATGAAGCCAGGATATCTCTGTTCGGTAAAGATCGACGTCGGCGAGTGCTACGGAGACGAGGAGAACGCTTTGCAGAGGCTTGTTTTAAACAAATCACATCTTATGGTGGGAGCTCTGTTATGTTTTGGGCAGGAATAAATTCAATGGATCATACAGAGCTAGCCTTCATTGAAATCGGCTCACTGACTGGACATCGATACATAATGGAAGTTTTTATTCCTCATGCACAACCCGTATTGGCCACTTTAGGCGAAAACTCAATTTTTATAGACGACAACGCTCGCGCCCATCGGTCTGCCGATGAGGAAGCGTATGTGCAAGAGGTCGGCATTCGTCGTTTGGATTGGCCAGCTCGAAGTCCCGACTTCAATCCTATAGAGCATGTCTGGGACATTTTGAAACGACGCGTGGGATCTGTATAACCGGCTCCTCAGACCATCAGAGAGCTGAAGATTGTGATTACCGCGGAGTGAGAACGTATTCCGCAAGCAAGTATCCGGGATATCCTCGCAAGCATACCCAGACGAATTCAAGCTGTGATTTCAGCTAGAGGGGATCACACTCGATACTAAACATTTATCTGCTTTTACTTTATTAAAGAAAAAACAAACAAAAATCTTTGTTAACTTTTACTTCACGAGCATATGCACTACAAGCGAGCATACACTACGGGTGAACTTTAGCATTAAAACCCAGAAATTGTATTAAAAATTTATGGTAATACTGACAATAACGATTATTTGCTTATAAATTTACAAAATTGTGAAAGTAAAACTACTTATAATTATCAAACAAACCAATAGTAACATTTGAAATGGTTCGTTGCTTAGGTGCCCGTTTTTGTTGCAAATGAGTGTATATATACTGTAATCGTTTGACCAGATTTTAGAAAGCTGTAAGGAGCGACACTGGCTGGCACTGGAACTGCACTGAAAACCAAACACTTGCAAGTATTTTTTCTGAGTAAATTTTCGGTTAGCTGGGTTTTGCTGGGTCTCCAGGATTCGTCCATTGCGATAAGCACTTCCGGTTATCGTACTCTCTTCATCACATTGAAAATCAAATTTTCTTTCATTCAATATTGTGTTGGTTGACAACACACCAGCAGAGTAACACAGCAGTCAACGCGTGTTTTCAAGTTCGATTCACACAATTAATGAGGTATCAATCCTTAAAAAAAAATTGATTGCTTTGTAATGAATCCGTTTCCACAGTAACCTTTATTTCGTCATTTTCACGGGGTTGATTCTGAGAGCCGAAATATCTAAAAATAGAACGATTAAACCATGAACGTACAGTGCTTTCTTTTACGACACCAGCACTGTGCACATCATTAATCCTTTGAGCAGTTTCTGCAGCACTGGTGCCATGGAAAAACTCTCATTCCATTCCGTTTGCTGAAGAAAAAAATAATGAGGAACGAAACACATGAATGACTATTTTCAAAATTCAAACGCACCAGATAAATGAATTTATAAATTTGAACTTAGAATTCTTTATCAAAGAGAGATATTTCAGACACATCGAGATTCAAAGACTTAGTCAACTTTTAGATGGAAACATGAGTTAGACATCATACAAAAGCTCGTCTGTATTGGTACCTCAAACTCACCTATCTGTAATGTGATATAATATTTTTCAATCACAAGCTTGGCAATACGAAAGTAATGTCCTTGAGATCTATAAGCTGCCGCTACCCTTATTATAACATGGGCTGTTTGTTTATTTGTTGATCACCTGATTTTTAGTCCTGTATACCTAATACTCAGAGTATCTGAGAGATATTTGCTGAAGGTCATTCAGGTATAGAAATTGACCAAATCAATTCACGTGATGACTATGTATGAGACTATGATTCAACTATGACTATGTATGAGAATAAAGTCAGGCCATACATATCTCCAAGGCCCACTTCACAGTTGTTATGGGAGACTTTAACGCAAAGTTGGGCAATGATCTCTTTTTTCCAGAAGCCGCCTTACAGGAAATAAACCTGGATCAGTTCCGATGGTTCAATGAGAAATGAAATAAAGAGACTTCATTTTGACAAACAAGAGACGAATATACATACAATCACGTCTCCGTGACCCACAGGTTGGAACCGATAGCAATCTCAATTTATAGTCGCAATATGACTATAAATTGGGATCGCTATTGGTAAACTTAAATTATTGATTTAATTACGAATTAAGTTACAATTTAACAATTAACAAAAGCACTAGAGAGACCTTCGTCCGCCGTGGTGCTGGAGCAAATGTTACCAGCCCTGACCGGTTTTTTGGGTGATTGGAATGGGATTCTTATAAGACTGCCGTTTCTGATCGCTGAATGTACTCATCTGCTTCTCCTTCATTTATTCTTGGCACTTAATCTTCTTTAGTCCTTATTGACAAGCTTTCATTCACGATTGATGAGGAATTTACTTCGTCTGGAATCTCATCTAAAACACATATTGATTGATCGTTATTAGATTAGTCATAGCGGATTATCACAATCTGCCTAAAACGATACGATCACTGGTGCACTTCTGCAACCGCATCAAAACAAGCAGACAGAATAAGAAAGCAACAGATAAAAAATCTACTACGATAATAGAATTCCGGACCTAAATCAAAGACAATGATTATTGCCCATCGTTATCACGGTCTGGTATTCTTCAACAAGGTATCAGAACCCAATACAATGTCGGGGCACAGAGGTTGCTACAATGTGGAGTTACAGGGGCTCTCAACGTCGGGGTACAGGTCTGTCACAATGTCTGAGAACTGCTTACGAAGAATGCTTGACATTCATCCGAGGTCCACTGCACTATGTGTTCAGCAGCTGTTTGAGTTTTCTTCCCGTACGACCGTCATCCAACGGCTAATAGCGATGTTGCAGTAGAACTTGCAAAACCTTGTAAGGGTGTCGCATGCTGGACTCCACAAAAAATTATAATAGGACAATTACAAGGTTGTCGACGCCTTTGATTCACATATGCGTCTTGGCATTGTAGATTAATAGTAAGTTACTCCGAAGCTCGTTATCTTCTCAGGGTCATTAATCCTCAACAACTCTTCGGTAAGGACTTAATGATATTTGCGAGGAGCATCCTTCTCTGGATCCCAAATGGAAAACTCGCCTTTTTGAGTAGTTTAGTAACATGAACTATTTTAGAAGTATATGTTTCTATGTGTCGTCGAAAAATTTAGCAAGTCCCAGATATTGACGAACCTAACCAAAGCCTCAGCTTTAATTAGGCTCGATCGTACCTGACCATGTCCACTCATGAGGGAATAAACTGTCCGTTGCGTGAAAGAGAAATAGAGAAATGTAGTAATAATAAAATGGTGATACAGATTATTAAATACTTGATTTTATATTAAATAAGGTTAAAAGGATCTTTATTAATAAATTATAATAAAAATTATTAAGAAAATATATAAACCTGGCTGGACTGGTAATAATATAAGCAAAGGCTAACAATAGATTACAAGCCATTGATCATGTTAGCGAGAAAAAGAAGAGATATGAAGCAAAAAAGACGCGTCAAAAAAAATAAAGGCGCAAAAGAAAAATGTAAAGAAAGAGGAGGTTATCTAATAACTTCAAGGATAATATTAAGCTGTTCTGGTAGCTGGTACAGTAAGCAAAGGTAAAAGAAACCTCTTAAGAATGAAAGGTGAAGAGTGAACACCTAAGCGATGAAATGAACATTTAGAAAGTCTATTTGAAAGAAATATCGCAGAGAATGACGAAGAAATACAGATGAGAGAAGTAATAAATAAAGGCAGCGAAAGTGAAATAAGTATAGATGAGATTTTAAGTGTATTAAAAAGTATGAAAACTGGTAAGACTGCAGGGTATAATAGAAAAGGAATGATAGTTAGTCAGCGTTATTATCTTTTCAACCTGTGCTGAAAGATAGAATAAATGACAAATAATAGTGCAAAACAGTAATTGTCCCTCTATACAGAGAAAAAGGTTCTAAACTGCCTAAATTAACGCGGTATCAAACTTATCAGCATCGTTGGTAAATTGTATGTAAAAGTTTTAATAAGAAACCATTAAAACAAAGATCTGGGATGTACAAGCAAGATTTTGAAAGGGATTGCATAGATCAAGTATTTTCCCTGCGCAGCAAAAAGTGCCTTGCAAAAGTTCAAAAGGTCTATTGCGCTTTTAAACACTTGTAAAATGCTGATGATAGAGGTCTACGAACGGAGTTGTGAAAGTTTATGTCAAATGGGAAGAGGTACCGTCTCATATAGACTTTGCAATATCTTTTCAAGGATTGTACTGCATTCATTAGAATTAACGGTGGCTACACTGAATGGTTTGACATCCATAAAGATGTCAGACATGGATGCGTAGAGTCACCTCTCGGTTGTCTGTGTATGTGTAGAATCGAATAGGTTATTCAATTCATTTGTGAAATTGTGATCGATGACAAAGTTAAACAAGTGAAAGAGCTTGTGTAACTGGGAAGTGTTTTTACGAGAGATTGAAAATATAAATGAGATATAGAACGGAGAGTGAAAGCTGGAAGTAGTGTCAATGGAGCCTTGTATGCCCTCATGAGCCCAGCCAAAACGTGTCGCACACCTCTATGAACAGCCAGCTGTGCCCTTTTTGACACATTTTGGGTGCCCATAAAATACTCAATTGGCACTAATTCCAGCTTTCACTCTATATTCAATATCTTCTTCATATTTTACACTTAGATTTTTATCTCTTTTCAAAACGTAATAGAGCATTCTAAGTAAAATCAAAAAAATTTAGAACATAAAACTAATATTCACAAAAACAACGGTAAATGAATTCGACGAAGGCTATATAGTTATCAATCAATAATTTCAATTATCATTTGTTGATCAATTATTTCAGTAACGTCTTAACTCTAGGTATAGTAATTTGACATCTGTTACAGGCATCAAGCTATAATTAAAAAACTATTGTAATACTACGCTGCTGCCTATACCCGTCCTGTTGCATTTGATATGTGGATATCCACCCAAAATTCTAGCTTTTAGGTGTTGAATATACCGCCACCATGTCGTTTTCGGTACCTAAGTTATTGTTACGACACCTGATATATAGGTGGAGGTACTATTCTACTCTGCTGGTACCAAACAGTATAAGAAAAGTATGTAATAGTAACAAATTAAAAATATGGCAGGACTATTTAAAGCAGTAGATTGACGATTAAAATATGTTATTTTAACATAAACAAATGATGACTCTGTCAATGGCTTATATACTGGAAGTTAATATAAATCTATATATAAACTAATATTATGAAGAGGAAGCATTATATTTTAGAATGTTTTGCACGAATAAACTCAAAAACTACTAGATTTCGGTAAGTCTTTTACCATTATAATGCTACATTATGTTTATAGGTTATGTAGTTCTTAATAATATAAGTTACATTATTTACTAAAAAGTAAATAAGGATCCTTATTAAAAATTCAAAATTGCAAACCAATTAATCGGATAGTATCTCTATCTTACCATTTTTTTAGGTTAGTAAATGATCTACCCTCGAACAGAAGACCTTTATTTCTGTAAGATTTTTGACTCTAGGTTGGGTCATAGGTATAAGATTTTAGCCAATTCATTCCTTTATGTTTAACCCAATATTTTATACAATTATCCACCCGGGCTTGACCGCTATATACTTTTACACTTATTATTTTTACAAGAAAACCATTAGTCTCTCCTTATCAAAAATATAGAAAACCGTAACTAAGTTCGATAAACATCATACAATCGCATTTATCATATTTGAATATAAACATAATAAAACTTGAAGCGGTTGCGGAAAATTAGCCGTAACATGGAACAAAATATGTAAAAATTAAATAAATCGCAAAATTAAGTAAAAATTTAATAAGCCGCTCAATAGTAGTTTTATCATTATAAAACTAATTTAACGCCGTACTTCTTGCTTATAAACAGAGAACGCATAAATGTTACAAAGTATTCTTTGAGAACATAATTTGTAATCTTTTACAACACAATAATTTTTGACGTGTACAAAAGATAATTAACAAGATAATTGCATTCCAGTGATTTTGTATACAACAAGCAATAGTGATTCTCGATTACACTGATAATCTCTTGATGTTCATTACTGTAGGGGTACCCTTGATCAGTAACAGACATATACAATTTGAGCTTTCAATATCTATATATAAATCTCAATTTTGCTCACCCAGAATTTTTGTTTAGGATTTAAGGGTGTCGATGCAATGGATCGTTTCGTTTTCCGAAATTATAAGCTGCATTTGAATAACCATTTTAATGAGGTTCGGTTATAACTACTGATGGCTTAAATTTCTATTGTTTCCCAATAAATCCCAAAAAATATGTCAAAATGTTCTTAATTTAAAATTAATTTTACACATGAATTCAACGCTGCCTGCTCAATTTTGATTAAGCCATGAATGCATAAACAATGGATTGGAAATAGGCATAGCAATTGCAATTTCAAAGAGTACAGCGTCTCTTCTTCTTTTTTTAATTAACCCTGTTAATATGCACGACCTGTATTGTCCACTTTCCGCCCTTTGGACCTTTGTGAAGCGACGGGTGGCGCCCTCTCACGATATTCGCTTTTTATTAAAAAAGTAAGGCGACTAAAAAAAGTCTCGGGACGCAGAACGTTCGGCAATAAAGGAGTTTATTCATGTGTTTGGAAATAAAAAAAAATGGCACTGTCATGTTTTATCTGGCTAAAAGAATTCGGAAATCGAGTCTTGTATGCCACTATATACTCATCTTACAATTTTGTCTTTGCAATCCGTCACTTTATCATTGCTAAAACATGGTCCGCTGAATTCGTCTGTCTTTCATAATAAACTCTTAAACTACTGCACCGATTTTATGCTTGCGACCAATATACTGGAGGTACCGGCAGAATAGAATAGTACCTTCCACTGCACCAGGTGTTGTAAGAGGCGACTAAGGTACTATAACCGACAGATGGTATATCCATCAGAAACAATGCAGCATAAATGCACAGGGTGGGGATGGGCAGCAGAATCCCCGTCGCGATAGCTGCACTCTGCGATTGCCAACACGCTTACCCAGCGCGAAAGATAAGGGCAAAGAACCTCCTTTCTCAGAGAGGCGTATGTCCAGCAGTGGACTTTTAATAGCTGGTATGATGAATTTAAATGAAAACTTATCTCAGAAAGTATCGCAAAAAAATTGAAAGGAGTTGTGCTCAAAACTTGCTAGCATAAATATAAGAAAAAAATACATTTCCTGAACAAACCCTTATCGATTGTTATGACCTTATGCGATTGTAAAGACAAAATTGTAAGATGGTTATATAGTGGCGTACAAGCGCCTAATAAGTTAAGGGATTATTTAAGTTGGTAACCGAAGTAATTGCTATTCAGTTTTATTTTTTAAAACAGGTCGACAAACAAGCATACAGTTCGCCTGCAATACTTATCGTACACTGCATCCTATAGACTATGGACGCTCATAATATCATAAAGAGATCAAGAATGCGTTGCGAACCTTTTGACTTTAAGATATTCCACCTAGTAAATCGCATTGCTATTGGTGTGCTCGCAAGGGTATGCCCTACAGACCGAAACACAACAATGCGAATGCTATTTGGCGATAGAAATAGGTGCAAGTGAGGTACCAATGCAAACGATCTTTTGTATGAAGTTTATCCATGTTCTTTATGAAAGTTTGTATGTTCGTTACTCATACATGGTTACAAAAAGGCAGTCAAGATCTGCATCAAATTTGACCTAGTTTACTGATAATAATCTGAAGTAACATAAAAGTTACTTTTTATCCCGAAAACATGTTGTCGTAGATGAGATCTGGATATTTGATTTATTTTCAATGGAATCGACATGACTTTATACACGGCTTAGTTATCATGGAGCTACATAGATTTTTTTCCGGAACAACAAGAGAATCTCAGGGAAAAGTTATAAGGTAAATGGCGGAGAAAGTTGTAGGCAAAAAACTAGATTATCATAATATAGAATTCAGAAATTGCCACTTTAGTGATATTGATTTGCCTATGCTCTGCGTTTGATGCTACGCTAGCTAGGCATTTATTGACCATATTCCCCCTATCTTAGACCTGCGTCTAATAGTGAATATCCAATGGCTGGTATGATGATAATAATGAACTAATCAGCAAGCTAAACAAAAGTCAAAAGCATGGACACATGGCTTTTGTTTAAACGTATTCACGCCTACTTGTATTTTCCATGACTCAATTATTTTGATTTAAAATTTGCTAACAAAGTTTTGTAGGCAATTTCCGATCCCCGCGTTATTGTGTCACAAACAATAACGTCTTAGTTTAGTTGTTTACTGAAATTTTGTCTGCTTAATTTTTAGATTTTCTGAAATTTATAAATCTTCACACAGTACTAGGCCAGGTTAGAATTATCAATGCAAATAAAGGAAAAGAAGAGATATGCCATGATCGTAGCAAGTAGAGATTTGCTTACCCCGGAGGGGTACAGGACTGATCTAAATTTTTATTTTTCTTTAATTTACTCCAAATTGCATTGCTGTTATCAGCTGTTATAAAGGGTAAAAGAGAAAGTGAAATTACTACGTAATTTGACATAATATCTTCAGGTCCCAAGGTTTACCATGCACAAGCTATATTTCGAACGTCTATAAACTCTACACTTACTGTCAAGCGGACTATGCTTGTTTGTCCATCTGGTGAAAAAAAAAACTACTACACAACTAGCATCGTGCATGAAAGAGATTTATTGGATATTTAAGCTCCAATCTTTTATCTAATCTCATATTAGGTTACCGACAAAAAAATAATAACATCAAATATGAATTCATTTGAGAGGAATAAAACAAAATAATGTATGACACTTGCCGCGAGGTACCGGAAGAATAGAATAGTACCTCTCGCTGTACCAGGTGTCGTAAGAGGTGACAGGTGGCGGTAAATCCATATAAAAGAGTGCAGCTTAAATGCACAGGGTGGGGATGGGCAGCAGCATCTCTGTCGTAATAGCTGCGCTCTGTGATTGCCAACACACATGCCTAGCGCGGCAATAACGGGCAACATTACCCCTTTCTTGGGGAGGCCTATGTGTCCAGCAGTGGACTTTCAATGGCTGATATGACGAATATAATCTTCATTTTATTCTTGTATCCCTCTGGTAATGGAAACTCCCGGATAAAACTACATGGTCCTGCTAGTTGTGTTATAAAAGTAATTGTCTTGGCCTTGTTGGTCACTATTTTGTAACTTCAAGTCTTTAAATATGATCATCATCATTGCAGCCATTGGAAGTCCACTGCTGGACATAAGTCTCTCCAAGAAAGGAGGATTTTTTCCTCCGCTTCCTACGACACCTGATAAAGGGGTAGGTACTATTTTATTTTACTTTGCCGGTATCTCTGTCTCGGATAATGTAACTTTCCATTAATATAATATTTTTTGATTGTTTCATTTTGTGAAATAAAATATAGTAGTATATGTTGCTCGGTGAATTTATAGCTTTCTTATGGTGTAATTATTATTTAAATTTGTCGAGTATATCTTGAGTTTAATCGTACGAAACAAACCAACAATAAAATTATTTCTTCTTTATAACATTAGAACAGATACTTGGAGACGGGAAAATACAAAGTAAATGTTGTTAACAAATTTAACAGAGACTTCAATTGTGTTTATATGTACACGAGAAACGCGAACGTGGCTCAGGATTCCCCTACGCAAGTTAAGACATTTATAACTCAAATTTAGCCGATTAAAATTAGCTGTAAAGCGGTTTGAAGCTAGTCTTGTCTGGTTTGTTAACACAGCGGAGCGAAGCTGTGGATTATTACAAATTGTATTTATAGTATTACACCGCAGACTCTTATGATTTAAAATTGTTTTTAAAGCACTAAAATTCCCGTAATATAAGAAGTAAACTTTATGATGTTTCATCATTACCATCACAACCGTTAGATGTCCACTGCTGGTCAAGGTCAAGGCACATAGGTCAAGTAATCTCTAATAGGACCGCTTGTACCGGTTGACCTGTGTCTGGCGTGATATTACGGTTTTAGTCAGATTGTCCCATCCATCCACCTAATCCACGTTGCCCTTGCCGGTACATGGTGCGCCTATTAAGTGACCTGCTGTGAATTTACTAATCCACTGGGCTTCATCAGTCACTATGTTCTGTTCCGGATCTTCTAATTCCTAAATAGATCAAGCAAAGATACTTGATAAAACATCGCCTTGGTGGCATTCACCTTATCTATAGACTACTATTTGTCGAATTTAAAAGCCAGTAAAAGTGTATAAAGTATGAATGGGTTGGGTTACTCATCAAATGTCGTCCTTACGCTGATGATCAAGTAGTATTAGCATCGTCAGCTCAAGAGTTACAAGAGATAGTAACAATTTTACAAGATTCCTTTAGAAGGAAATGTATGAAAGTAAATGTATGTGACGAAAGTGATGGTGATAAATTTAAGGAAAGTATAACATTTGTGAAATTATGATCGATTACATGAAAGTTGAACAAGTGAAAGAGTTTGTGTGTCTGGGCAGTGTTCTTACGAGAGATGGAAAGTTTGAAGAAGATATTGAACGGAGAGTGAAAGCTGGAAATAGGGTCAATGGTATTGCTTTACTTTGGATTTTTTTGTATTGAAACTAAAAACCATCAAGGTACTATATTTTTTACCGTAGATGTATTTTTTTTTATTAATAAAGGAATTAAATTATATCATCAACTCATTATTAAACTAAATGCGGTTAGCGTAAAGGTACAATTTTACGAAATTTTGAATGTCTTTCAATTTTTGCACGGCACAATCTAACAAAAGACATTGTAGATGAAAAAAATCAACTAGTAACATCTGTACGTACGTAAGTGCTAATAAATATTAATATCAGTGTATGTTTCGTAATCCAATAAATGTGTTTGGTGATCTTAAGAAACCGCATACAACACATAAGAATTTCTACACACAATTAAAAATGAAAGTTTGAGTAGAGATAATTGTACAGATCAAAAAAATAAGAAATGTGTGAGACAATATTATGATTTTGATTCTTGAGAATGATCTGATTAAAATCCAAGCGATAAAATATACTCAGCATGTGTCCGTCTTGGAAGAGCACTTCACGTCTTAAAAGACCCGCCCATGATTACAGTTCTTAGAGCGTCCATCCTTCGTCCTCTATCACGCCACCCGAGCCTAGTACGAGCTTTTAGAGGCGCTCTCAGGTGGTCGTCGTCAATCCAACGAGCCCTGCGGGGGCGAGCGTATCTAAACGCGCGGTCATCGTCGCGGGGCGCGCAGGTGAATACGGGCACAGGGGCGCTCACTCATGCGGCCCCACCCTCTCGTTCGGTGGCACTAGAATTGACGTCTAAGTAGTCGAGCATTAAGCATGTACATTTTTTTTAATTCTAGGACAAAGAAACAACACAAGCGAACACGAGAGCCTATATAATTTTCTAGAGTACCTAGCATTATAATTAAACATTAATTTAAATTGTTTTTAAATCTTTAGTCTTTTACCCTAATTTTTAGTTGCTGTTTCAATTACTTTTCTAACACATTTCATTGCTAAGGAAATAGTTATTAATGTAAAATATGTTATATAAAGGACAACATTTTCCTGCGAAAGGTTGTTAAGTATTTTTCATATATGTATATGCTAAATCTCAGCAAAGTGGTGTGTCAGAAATATTATTCAAAATGTGTATTAAAAGCTTTGGTTATAATAAACAACTCAGTAACTTTGCAAAATACTTAATATCTTTAGTAAAAATAAATAAAAATAAATTTTATATGCATTTTAAAAAATAACTATTACCTCGAGAACGTATAAAATAAACTATTTCGGTCCTTTTCTGCCTTACTATTATAGAGATTTTATTTTGGTTTTTTATATATGTCATATAGTGTAAAGTATAATATATCTGTAAATATATTTTAAATGTATTATATATTTTCAGACAATTTTAGACATAACTACAATGAGTACAAATGATCTTTGTTTTCTTACCATCATGACAGCAGCCATTTTAAGTCAACTGCTGGAGATAGGCTCCCAAAAGAAAGAGGGAGATTTACCTATAATTACTGCGCTGCTGCCCATCCCAGCCTTATGCATCTGAGCATGTGCATGTGAAATTTGAAATACTGCTATCTGTCAGATCTGGTATCTTAGTTGCCCCTTACGATGCCTGGTATAAGGCGAGGTACTATTCTACTCTGCCGTTCTCTCACGGCTTTGTATACTGATAAATAAGTATCAACAAAAATACCATATGCCTATATCCCCCAGAGCCAATTTTATGCAATTGTAATTGCAAATGAAATCATGAATGAGACGCAAAAAATATTTTTATTTTTGCGTCTCATTCATGATTTCATTTCACCATCACCATCATCATCATCATAATAGCCGTAGAGTGTCCACTGTTAGACATAGGCGTCCCCAAGAAAGGTAGAGTTTCGGTAATCGCGAGACGTAGCTGGGTGACGGTATTGCTGATGCCCACCCCTTTTTCGTTGGATAAACCGACATTTATTGGAATCTGCACGTTGTCTTATAGATCCGTCCAAAAGTTGCCTGGAAGAGATCGATAAGTTCGCCTATTGTATTAGAACTTGACACTTTTTATATTTCTAATTATGTAATTTTTTTGTGTATATTAAAGAGTACTATTTTAATTATAAAGCGATTTTTAACAAGCTAAACAAAATAATGTTTTACTGTCAATTAAACATTTACAACTGACTTGTATAGGTTGATGTAGCGGTGTGCGGATACTCACGCTCTATCCAGTATCATGCACCTGGTTTTACGGCAAGTTAAACAGATTGCCAATTAGTGGTTGCAACTGTTCTAAGCTAATTCTAACACACGATACGTAGGTATTGAATTGCAGGAGTTCGGTGAGTGAGAGTTAGAATGCGTAATAATTGTGTATTAACGCTTGATAAAGCATCCCTGAATACGTCTGCTTGAACATTATGGTTAGTTAATTTTCTTATTACTGACAATATTCATAATTCATCATACTAGCCATTAGAAGTCCACTGCTGGATTATGTCCAGTCTTCCAAAGAAAGGGGGAATTTTACTCCTAATTGCTGCGCTGGACAAGCGTGTAGGCAATCGCAGAGAGCTGATAACTCGGCAGGGATGCTTGCTGCTCATCCCCACCCTGTGCATTTATATAATGATGAATATTGTAGAAAATGAAGGTGTCTGGTATCTGTCTGTCACGCTAAAACGGGTGAAGCCGAGCAATATGTTTTGCGACTACTTTTGGATTAACACATAATATAGAAGGTATTATTTTATTTGGACGGTGCTTTTTAGCAAGTTTGCCTTGTTAAATCAAGACATTAAGACAAAAGACTAGTACTAGTTAGTATTGTATTTATTTTTTCAATATGACCAGGTCGACTAACAAGCATTCAGTCCGCGTGATAATAAACGTTACAGCAGTTTTCTAGGCACACATAACATCTCTAGGATATCACTAGCGCGTTAACCTAGTAACTTGAAGATATTATGTCACATTATCAATAAATTTTCCTATGTCGCTCAAACTGGAGCACCGCCATGCGAACAATGCTATTTAGCAGTTGAAATAGGTGATAGTTAGGTACCAATGCAGACGACCTTTGTATGACGTCTGCCTCATATAAATATAAGTGAGATATAGACAGGACGCAGGGCGTGATTGATAACCAATTTATACCAATTACGTTTCACGTCATAGCTCTATATTCAATAGGCCGCGCATATAATGCTGAGCAAGTAAAAAGCGATCGTAAATTGTCATCATCAAATCAGCCATTGACGTCCAGTGCTGGATATAGGCTTTTCAAGGAATATTCAAAAGGAGCAGTTGCCCGCATTAGATCCTGCGGTTTTGTTCATTTATTTTTGTATATTTATAAAGGTATATCGTAATCATTATAAAAATAATAACCAGAATATGTTTGCACTACTTCATGTTAGTAGAGATGCAGTTAAATTGTAAGATTACGAAATAATTATAATAACATTAGCCAAAAAAGACAAAAATTTATATTTATATAATTTAAATATATATTTATACACATAATATTTTAGAGGACTGGAGTTTAAAACAGTATGTCCCCATTTTTATTTAGAATTACAGCTGTACCTTTCGTTTCCAATTATTTAACAAGCTTCGCTGTTTAGTACATCAAAACTAAATTATAATAATAAAAATATCAAAGATAACATTCAATAACCACTTTAAGGCGTTATGATATAAGGTTTATTGTCAAGTACATTACCTAATATACATGAATGCGAAATGGACGTGATATTGGGATATTAATTAGTCAGTTCACAGATTAACGGGCACACTGGATCAGGGACAATATTGAGGAATATACCGAACACCCCAACCCTGAAGCGTGTTATTGATATGGCCGTACATGTCTATGTATTTTGCATGAATAGAATGAACTATGCATATGCTCTCAGAGGCTGATTAGTTTGAATATCAGAGCTCCAATTGTAATACGTGTATTTTGCTAGAATGAGGAATAATAATAATAATAATAAATTCCTACAACATCTCATACATTGACCTGACTCCGTAGTAAGTCGCTTGTGTTACGAATGCCAGACAACAGAGGAATCACAAATATACTACTTAAAAACATATATTTTACACCCATACACAGAGCAAACACAAATATCATCATATAAATATTTGCTCTAGGTGGGAATCGAACCCACGACCCCTGGTGCACAAGACAGGATCACTACCATCTGCGCCATCGGGCCCTAATATATCTAAAGGGATATGAAATAATTCTATTCCTGTGAAAAGAGTATTATATTATCACCATTATCATACATGCTTACTGTTAGGAATTATAGTTGTAAATCATACATACATACATACATCACGCTGTGTCTCATCAGGGTAGGTAGAGACTATAGATCTCCACTCGTTACGATCTTGGCATACCTCTCTTGCTTACCTTACTCGCATTAGTCCTTTTATACACGCTTATTTATTCTTGGTAGTTCTGACCTGGCTCTTCTTAATACCTTTCTACCTGGTTAAGATATATTCACCTCCGACGTCATTCGCTTCCGCTCTATATATTTGTGCTGTAATTATATGTTGTAAATCAATGTGATATATTTTTTTAATTTACCAAAATTAATATGTATAATAAATAAGCCGTTATTTTTTAGAAACAAATAAAATTAATTAAATTCGTTCTACAGTTGAAGAAAGTTCGAGACCCCAAGAAATGGGGATTGGCTCATAGTTTACGCGCGGTGCATACAACGCCATCTGTCGGTGCAAGTACCGTCTTACGGCAACCGGTAGAAGCGGGCAATAAACCGAATCCTATGACTATTTCGTCGTTCGTAAGTAACATTGCAGCAGTAGATTAAAGCCTTTCATGTAAGTGGATTTTAACTATTATTGTGTATGACAGTTTTATAACTTTTTATACATTTAATCCGATATGACGCGAATAATCTACATTACGTGAACTAAATTAAAAATAAAATTAAGTTTTATTGTTTCAGTGAAAAGTAATAGTTTTTTCAAACTTTCGTTGGATCACATTGTTACGAAAAACATACGAAAAATGCTTTCTTCTTATAAAATAAAATCATTGTCCTCATCGAAATTTCACACTTATCGTTCATCGAACCAGACAGATGGGAATATAGAAACGAAACTCTATGCAAACATACACAAAGCACAAATCAATTCACATTTCCAATTAATACACACTAAATGGTTTCTAAACAAGTATACTACAGCATACCAATTAGCAAGATTACTCTGTCTGTCTGTAAGCAGCTTGCCGCATGAATGGCGAAGGGGTTGCCGCGGCGAGCGCTCGTTCGCTCACGTTCCGCTCCGCTCGCTCATATTATATCGCTCGACCTTTGAGAGCGTCTTTGCATTATTGCAGAAATTCGTGTAACATTGTCTCAATGGCTGTATTGAAACTGTCTGAGACGCATTTGAAGATTGTATTCAGAAGGATGTCCATTTTAGCGGTTACGTTCATTAGCGTAAACTTGAAAATAAATGGCTTTGGACATTTTACCGACGTTATGTGAGGAATTTAATATCTTTACTGAGCAGTGGGGTACCCGCAGAGTAGAATAGTACCTCCCCCTATAGCAGGTGGCGTAAGAAGTGATTAAGGTACCAGAATCTATAGATGGCGGTATAGCTACCAGAAACTGTGTATCTCAAATGTATAGGGCGGGGGTGGGAAGCAGCATTCCCGAAGTGAAAGTTACGCTATGCAATTCGCAACACGCGTGCCCAGCGCGGCAATGTTGCCCAAAAATGGGCAAAATTGCCCCATTTTTGGGGAGGCCTTTGCCTAGCAGAGAACTTCATTATAACTTTATTATATTATTTAGATTATAACACATTATGTAATCCAGTTTACGTAAAGGTGAATATTTGGGTATAATATTAAAATTGGTATCGAAAAAATCTATGTAAACATTTCTATAATTTAGATTTATTATACATACTTAATATGCCAAAACTAAAACAACCACAATTATCACTACATTCAAAATATATTTTGAAGAAAGCCTAAGTAGCATAGGCTCAAAAGGAAAACATATACTAGAATAGTACCTCTTGTAGTTGTTCCTTGTACTAGAGATACTATTCTTAGAGGCGACTGTGGTACCGGAACTAACAGATGGAAGTATATACACCCAAAACAACTTACTGGGCAGCAGAACAAAATTTAGTTTTAACAGGTACACATTTTTATGATCTTCTGTACATATATGGGTTAGAGTTTAACGGCACTTAAATATATTTTCCTAACTTAATTTTGCAACTTTTAGCCGACATCGAATTTGTTATATATTTCCTAGCCGCCCGCCCCGAGTTAATTTATATCCCGTAGTACTAAACAATAACACCTACAATAGAAAACCTACGCTGAAAAATACTAGACTAGATAAATTAGGAGATTTAAATTAGATTGGAATCATTTTTTTAATGTACGAATATACACATATATACATTCAAAAATACGCATGATATTTTATGTATACATGCACACATATCACGTAAAATGGTCTCAATAAGGAAACCATAACAAATATAAATAAATAACAAACAAAACTTTCTATAGCGGAAGTAAAGTAACAAACACAAATTGCTACACAAAAATTAGTTTAAGTTCAGATGCCCTTAACTATATGTAAAACAAGAATTGTATCGAGTTCGAATAGGAAATGCTTATTAAAACGAAATACACGAACGAATTTACGTGAACCAGCGATTGATGGCATGTAACGAAGCCAAAAAAAATCGAAAGCTGGCGTACATTTTTTTCTCACTCCACCGTGCTGCCACTCAGTAAAAAAATGTGCACTCGAATTCAAGCGGTGCCCCCGAGTATGCCCGATATGAGAATTGGGCATTGCACCCGAAACGTATTAAGAGAATGCGCCTGCTCAACACAGCTGGTAAAAAGTACAAAATAATTAAATGTGTCTGTTTTATTGATAACGACCCTGCATACAGTCGTCTTCATAATTTGCAGCGTCACAACAATAAAGCAGCGTCAAAGCATTCGATCGTAAGATCAAAAAGATACTAGTGATCTTGCCAATCTTATGTCTTGAAGATATTATGTCATAAGACCCAATATATAATATACTGGGTATATGTGACTGCTTCTTTCACCCGTCAAACCAGAGCACAGCAATGTGAACATTGTTATTTGATGAGAATAATGTGCGCAGATGCAGACTATCATTTTAAGGGGTGAAAGCAAGTAAGGTAAGCATAAAAATAAGACGATATTGACTGTAGACCCATTTTGTTGCTACAAACTTATAAACTACTAAATAACATTAATAATAATCATCATGTCAGCTATAAGCCGTCCACTGTTGGACATAGGCCTCCCCAAGTAATCTCCTAGAGGACCGATTGTACACGGCCTGTGTCCAACGCAATCCTGCGGTTTTAGTCAGATCGTCGGTCCATCTTGCCGATGGACGCCATACTCTGCGCTTGCCGGTATGTAGTCACCATCCCAGAACCTTACGACTGCATCGACTATCGGTCCTGCGTACCAAATGCCACTTCAAATTACTAATCCACCGGGCAATGTCGGTAACTTTAGTTCTGTTACGAATCTCCTCATTCCTGATTCGATCGCGAAAAGAAACTCCAAGCATTGCCCTCCAATATTATTAATAATACACTTTATCGTACATTAAAATATTACAGACAATAAGTATTTATAGTTATACATAGTGAAGTACAATTGGCAACTTTATCGCATAGAGCGATTTATTCCAGGCTACCTTTGCATGGAAAATGTGTGGAAAACATATTTCAAAAACATGAGGTAGTATGAGGTGTAACGAATAAAAAAACAAATAACAATAACGTAATAACATGGCACACACTTGAAATTATAAAAAAAAATGTAATACAATCTATAAACGTCTATAATCTATATATTTACGTATTTATAAATGTTATATATTATATTTATAGATTTTATACGTAATATTATCTGTAAATATAGTAGACACAGAACACGTAGCAAATTGGCAAGTGAAAATAGTACGATTAAAAGTCTAAGTAATAATAGCGATAGATAATACTCCTTCACTTCCTTCCAACGGATTTTTAGGGAAAGTGCAATCCACAAACGAACAGCATAATACTTAAAGGATTTACTGTATAATGCACAGACATCCTAAGCGTTAAACTCTCTCACGACCTAAGGGATCTCTCGTGGTTATCTCCTAAGAAGACAAAACGATTTTTAAGATAAGAAGGAAAGTATTCATGATGTATGTACCTTATAGAGTATAGAAAGTATATGAGCATTCCTGCGAAGGCGAATAGGAAGCCATTTGAGCATTGTACGAATTTCAGATACATCATCATTTTTAGATAAGCCAAGAAATATGTAATCTTTACTGCAGGCATTTTGAAGACGCTCAAGATTCTCAAATTGGGACTCTACCAAATCAAGGTAACTGGCATCTGCATAATCAAGAACAGGTAGAAGAATAGATTGAGCAAGAGCAATATTTTTTGATTTATTTATACAAATTGTGCAAAAAACAACAACAACAAGATTCCAAGAATTAGAGTAAATAGAAACAGATTTTAATTAAAAAAAAAAGGATTTGCCGTCCTTCACTTAAGCCGTCGGTAATTAGTAAAGCCGATAAAGATCTGTTCGTTAATGGGTGAGTTTTGTTATTTTCAAACAGACATCTTCCCGGAACTGTGAAAAGGAACACAAAAACATTATTTTCCCTTCATCTAATAAACAAATATAATTATTTTAACGGGAAATATGTTAGTATTTTTTTAGGGATTCAAATATAATGATATTGTTTTTATAAAAGCAAATTAGCTGTATATATAGTAAAATTTACTGATTAACTAATTTTCCTATTCCAGGCACTTGAATATTTAGAAAAACAGATTAAACTCCATTTTGGTTAATTACCATCAAATGACATAATAAAAATATGTTAGCTCATATTTAAATATAATTTTGTCAAAAAAGTAATATCATAATAATAGGCACTGAAGTTTTATGAATAGTAGAAGAAGGTTTTTCATTTATTACGATTGATTGCTCCACCAACACACGCGGTCGTCCTAAGCATGCTATGAATCAAGTCATCAAAGATTGCTTGGGATACCCAATTCCACATTTTTCAAAAGCGGCTTCCTTCATTGTTTGCACTGACTGGGTGTTTATTGGGTTTAAGACAGGTGAGTCGGCAGACCTATCAAACTAAGTGATATCTTATTCTCGGAAACCTAGTTTTCGAATAAGCGGAAGCTTGTATTGAATGAATAAGGAAAAACATTTGAATCTATATAAATATGTAGGTATACATACATACATCACGCCTGTGTCCCATTGCGGTAGGCAGAGACATAGTCTATCTCTACTTGTTACGATCTTGGTATACCTCTCTTGTTTCCTTTACCCGCATAAGTCCTATCATACACGCTCGTTTCACGCTCACGACGCATTTGACGCATAAGATAGTACCACTATCATCTACACCATCGGGCCAACATCGACCTTGCTTAAAACACCTAGAAACATCAACTCTAATTGGTATATTAGGATGTGTTTCTTTAGTAAATCTATTTAATGAGCAATTAAACTTAAGTACATAGTATGTTTCTTATTAAATACTTCTAAAATTTGTGCTGTATTAAACTTACATTTAATCATTCGTTTATTTTTTTATTTAGTTTTTATAAAAATAATATGCTGATATATTGTTTATAATGATATTTAGTTTCTTTTACCTCCCTTTGGGCGACAAAGTAACCGTGCAGTAAGTTAAACTTAAGTTACAAACAGTTCTTTGTTCTATGAGAAAATTCGGGACTACTAACGCCATCTAGTATACGCCCGTGTAGTATAGGAATTGCAAGCAGGGAAAATGAGAATTATTTTTTGCGTAAGGTTTTAACATATAGATTATTGTGGGCAGTGAAATTAAATTGACATTTAAACACAATTATAAATAATCTGAATTATTGTACGGATTTTATTTAAAATAATATACTTAAAACACGCAGAAAAAAATCAGATAAAGTTTGTGATAGCTTAATAATTAAATTATTTATAGGAATTACACTCAAATTCTCCAGAATATCTCCAGATGTTCTGTTTAACACATATAAATACTAATAATTACTTTATTAACGGGATATCTTGAATTTTCTTTTAAAAAAAATAAAACAAAAGAAATGTTTCACCTGACAGCAGAGAACACTATCATGGAAATGTGCGATACAATATTTGTATCATGGTAAAAAACGTAGAAAAGTTTTACAGAAAAAGCGTGGGAGGCATCAATGTAGTGTCCGAGCAAAATCAAACACAAAAGCCTAAAAATTGTATAAACAATGCACGTACAAACCATCTGCTGAAGATCAGACGGGGCTTAATAAATAACAATGGAACTAAACCGACAAGACTGGCTGCTTTTAAAATTTTAATTTCCGACGGAAAATACTAGCGCAAATTACGAACTTAGTTGGCGTTCACTTTGGTATCTCAAACCCAACTCTTAAGATAATGAAGTCTAGGTAATAGAGCTCTTCGTTTTAAGTTTTGATAGAAACTTAATGAAATAGGATCCTTTGGTTAAGGGATTAATACCAGTTTCACCATTACTCGCTGCTAATTAGAAGTTAATAAATTTACAAATACAAACGTGAACGTTGTAAATTCTTTAAAAAGTCATCATCATACAAACATCATACATACAATACTATTGGAAGACTAATGCTGGACATAAGCCTCTCCAAGACAGGAGGTTTTTTTGCCCATAATTGCCGCGCTGGGGAAGCATGTTGGCAATCGCAGGGCACAGCTATCGCAACGGGGATGCTGCTACCCATTCCCACCCTATGCATTTGAGCTGCACTGTTTCCGATGGATATACCGCCATCTGTCGGTCACGGTACATTAGTGGTCTCTCACGACACCTGGTGCAGTGAGAGGTACTATTATATTATGCCAGTATCTCACGGTAATAAAATATTCAGTAAAAGTATTTTGTTTCAAATTAAAGACCAGTTGTTGTGTTATTATAGAATAAAAATGCTTGTTCAAGCAAAATGTTTTGTAGAAAAAATTGCACACAACAGTATTATCTGAGCCGCCTAATGTAATTGAACCCGGCACCTGGGTCCAAACACAAAAACAAATACAAAACCTATCCCATAACGTGATTGGAAACGGCTTATTTGAAAGTTTCGTTGCGACCAATTCGTGTAGGACGCAGTTTTAATTCGACTCGAAATAGGAGCCGTCTGCAAGGTGAGCGATACCCGCCATTTTCAAAATGGCCGCCGGTTATTATTCCGTGAGCCGTCAGTGTCGAGCTCTAGGTGCTGCGTCTCACTCAAATAGCGTGATCGAGTGAGAGATAGGTGTTGTGTGGAAATCGGTCGGATCTGCGAAAGTAGAGCACAATAAAACCGATCCTATGAATTTAGACATACGCATTTTACAAACATACCTGACTCTTTGTGAAGGGACTCGCGCTCGACTAACCTAAACTTTATTAAACTAGCTGTTCAGAAAAGTTTAATGCTTTTACACGGCGAGCAGTAAATGCAAAATAGGTATGGCAAACTTTGATTCTACGTTGTTGGCTGGGACTTATGAATTAACTACGGCTTCTGTTTATTCTGTGATAGTGACTAAAAAGATGTCACTGCAAATGCCCAAATTGGCTTTACTGACGAATAGAAGCCTACTAACATAAAATGCAGATAAAACAAAATTTTTAACTTTTTCGATTACTAAAAAAACGCAACCACCTACACATTCTATGCATATCTTCACCCAACAGATAGATTTTAAATTTTAAAAAAGTACTTGTGTTTGCCCAAAATTAGAAAATATTTCAACATATAAATATCAAGGCATAACATTAGATTCCTTTTTAACTTTTATAAACCCTTACATAAATATTTTAACGCAATGAATTCGGAAATTAACTGCAGTTTTCAGAAACATATGCTATAATATGCTACAGAAAAATTTTAAAAACATTATACGTAAGTCTATGTCTTTACTGTATTACTTTTTGGGGGGTGCTACTAAAACGAATATGTTACCACTAGAAAGGGCACATAGATCTGTGCTCAAAGTTATGTACATTTCCTTTAAATAGAGAATATAGAATTTAACAGAGAGACAATTGTACTACCAAGAATTTATTTTCAAACAGCATAAACTATGTAAACCTGAAAATAAACTAATTCATAGTAGACGAAAGTATGTGGATTTCCAAAACATACATCAGCCATGTCGTACACGGTTCGCACAGCGATTTCTAAATTTTACAGGACCATTTATTTATAATTAAATTAACCATGAAATAGATATTCATGACATGAATAAATAAATTTGTAAAACCTTGTAAAAAACCTTGTCTAAACCTTGTCTAAAACCTTGTATTATATTAGACCATATACACACAATTCCACACCTACTTGCACATACAGAGCATAGGTGTCTACAAGAACAGGCTAGACACAGTTTAGGTACTTAAGTATCAAAATGTATTTTAGTTTAAATTTCCTTTTGTTTTTTAATGAAGTTATTATTTGAATAAAGTTATTATTATTATTCTGACAGAAATCTAGATTTTGTTTTAAGTTCTATGTGCTTTGGCATTTTCTTTTAAACCAGAATCGGTGTTTTGTTATGGATCTTTTAGCGAATTTCTACTTGAAAAAGCATTTAGTAAATAATTTTACATGTAATTTGAATTAAAGTTATAAATAAAGATTTATTACAATAAGAAATGGCAATAATAATGTTACTAATTATAAATAAACAACTTTATCATAATAATTTTGAATTGTCACCGCCAGGGGGCAGAAACGTTAATTCAGAATGTAATAAAAAATTGTGTTGTCATATATATAATATGACAGTTATATATTTTAAGTATCTAATACAACTTATAAGAAAATAGTTTAGTACATTATGTATTAAATTATGCTTTAGCTTGACCTTGATATTTAAAGGGTGTTAAAAGCTTTTGGAAGATTTGCTCTTACAGCAAAGCTATTTGTTTCGAGGTCCGTTCATAGATGGTGCTGTTTTTACTCTAAGCTTACCTTTGACCGGAAATTTTATAAAGTAAAAGTAATTTATTCGGGTTACAAATTCTGGAAACTAAATAACAAAGTGGTAAGCCCAATGAAAGGGAGGTCAAATTCTAGGTCAGTAGCAATTATATTTATACAAAAGAAAAATGTAGGTACGTGCAAATGTTTGTCTCGATTCCAAGAAAACCGTCGAAAGGTAATTATCTTTATTATTAGATCAACAAAGCGAAAGGCGAACCTTATTATTATTACAAAGATCTTGAAACTAATACTAATTGCAACAGCAAGATCTGAAGTCGAATATCAGATTACAAAAAGTACCTCTTTTGTTTAAGTCCTGTGATTTTATTATTTAAGCACTTGCACATAATAATAATTGTATATCTAAGATATATCATTAGATAATTAAATAAGAATTATTTAATTGCAATGCATGTCTTTTTAATGTAAGTCAGAAACACGACAGGTTCGGCACAAGCTTGGAATCGATGGTATTTTATTCTCTGTCTGAGCGCATGTTTTTGAAGAATCCAACCATCGCGGTATATTATCATATCAGCCATAAAAAGACCACTGTTGGACGAAAACCTTCCCAAAATAGGCAATAGCAGAGTGCAACTTTACTTAACTTCATCCTGTAGTATTTAAGCTGCGCTTTTTCGGGTGGATATACCGCCATCAGTCGGATCTGGTACCTTAGCCGCTTTTTACGATACCTGGTACCGAGGGAGGTACTTTTCTGATACGCCGGTACCTCACGGCATTATATGATCTCTGAATTATATACGTTAAATTGTCCTCAACTGTCTTTGTTTATTTAATATAATTACCATAAAAAATTATATGACTGAAATATATACTTGAAAATGCCTAACAATCCACTGCTCTTTACGTATAACCCCATCTATAGCTTTCGGTACCTCAGTCGCTGTACAGATTGATATACTATTTTATCAGCCAATACCCCACGGCTAGTCCAAACATTCTCCCTTACATTTTTTTATCATTGAAACTCAACCAACGTAAACATCAGATATTTGTGGAACGGTACACTCGTCAAATATCTCATACAGTTTTTCTTATTTTCAGTTTCCGTTTCAGTTTGCTAAACCGAACGTTTTCAAAGGGAGAAATTGTTATTGATTTAACATCGTACTTTACATGCAGTGCGTTTTGGGAAACAATATTTGCGCTCAAATATTTAATATTGCCTCCGTTACATCTGCTCCGGTTTCACTTTGTGATCCCATAAAGAGTTACAATGCTAATGCATCAATGCATGTAAACTTAGTTATAATCTTAAGTTACATTATTGTAGCATGTGAACTTTCTTTTAAAGTAAAAAAATGCAAAATATGTGACATATATTCATAACTTAGTTTAGTGTTAAAGCATTATAGAGCCTAATATATGTTAGGCACGGATTTGTTTTATTCTTTAAACTGTTAGGAGTAATTCTTCTAAAGAAAGATTTTTAAGCGTGTAGTTTTAATTGGAAATAAAAGATTTCATAAAATTAATTTTTAAACGTGACCATATTATAAGTGGGCTGACTAAATAAATAATTTATAATTTTAATATAAATAAATAGAAATGTCCTCATGTAATATGTAAGAATATCCGGTGTTACGAAAACAAAATTTTTTTTTTTTCTTTTTATTCTACAAATATTTTTCGAGCTAGTGTTGCTATCGAATCCACTAACGTGACGTCTTGAGTCTTTAAAAACATAACTACATATTAAAATATAATAATAAAAGGCAATTTCACGACTATTTTCACGTTCACAAACAAAGACCGTCTCTCTGGAACTCCCATACTTTTCAATAGAATTAATGCAAATACTCCTTAAAATAAGAAGGTCCATATAAAAAAGAGTTAGCCGTGATGTACCGGGTAGTAATACTATCTCCTCCTATACTAAGTATCGTAAGAGACGACCGAGGTACTGGAACTGTTAATGGTGGTATATCCATCCGAAATAATGTAGTTCAAATGTAAAGGGTGGAAATGAGCAGCATCATCCCCGTCGCAAAAACTACGCATAGCGATTGCCACTACACCTGCCCAACGTGGCAATTATGGGCAAAATTACCCTCTTGAGGAGGCCTATGTGCAGCAGTGGACTTCCAATTGCCGATATGTTGATAATGATCTCTCCTGAAAATTGGCTTCCATACTTATACTACCGAGTGATGACAATGCGAAAGATGTCGTATCCTTATGTACATTTATTTATGATAACTGTATACAAAGTATATATTGTAGCTATTTAACGATTACCTATTACCAAAATTTCATTACAACAAGCGATAACTAAATAATCTAAAAGTAATTCTTCAAACAAAATGATTTAAACATTGTTTAAAACAATTTTCCGCTACATTTTTCCTCCCTCTGTAGTTCGATTATGCCCAATGCTCGCAGAATTAATCTAAGTATGAGCTCTGCCTGTCAAGAGCCAATTTAAATTAGGCTCAAACAGGATTCTGTCACTGGGCGGCGAATGCCTCTGATACTCGTAAATGCAGTAGATCAATTATAGGTGCAGCCGACGGCGGCGGCCCGGATATCTGGGGCTCGAAGCGACGGCTCGACGCGTGCTGCCCTCTGTGTTAGTTAGTTGTGATTTGAAAACTTACGTGGAAAATGTATTTATTAGAGAACTAGCGGCCCGTCCCGGCTTCGCACGGGTAGACATAAATAGGTACAGATATTTAAGTTATAAGCATGCTAATTAATACAACGACCATGAGTCACTAAATTAGAAAAAAATTGTATGCATATCTTACAGCCTCCCTGTACACTACGTTGGTGAATTTGTAGGTGGCAACAAAACGTATTGATTTTTAGGAGATCCTTGCTCTCATCGAGTTAGTTACTCGATGGGCTGCGTGGCGGCCGCTGCCGGCATGTGGTTTTATTTTAATTTCATGATATCTTTTGAATGGAATGTCCGATTTAAATAATTTAAAAAGTAATTATTAGGTATTAAGACAGTCTTAAATATTAAATTATTTATTTGGATAAAAAATTATAAATGGTATGTATAACACGGTCTGATTTGGATCGGCATTTCTATCAATTTGTTCAATGTAAAAAAGTAGTTATAGTGACGTAACTACAATAGTTAGACATATATTCTTGTGAAGTTTTTTTTATAGATATTGATATATTCTATAATATTGTCAAACATTCTTTTGTCCTATCATTAATACTCTTGGCAGCGTATGCGTTGAAAAACGTTTTATGGCTAATTTTTTCCAATTTCGGTTGGTTTTAATAGGATTTCTTAAAGATTTCTATAATAATCTAGCCTATGTTATTGAGTAGGTAATAATGCAGCTTTCTAATGAAAAAAGACTTATTAAAATCGGTCCGGTACTTTTTGAGTTTATTTGTTACATACAAAAATACAAATCTTTCCTCTTTATAATATTAGTGTAGATATTGCATTTGTATGGGAGTATCGATTCGTTTTTTAAGTACAAACAAGCTCCTAGGGTTCTCTTAGTTTTTGTTTTTTTAATTTCTGATAGCTTTGTTACATTAAATAAGAATTGGAAAGTACTTATTTTTTATTCGTGTAAAACAATTTGTAATTACAGCGGGATCATGTAAAAAGTTTTAGACGAGCAAATTCTCATTTATCATCCTAATTTGGTTAATAGCTTTCTGGCCGCAACTTTGTCCGTCAGACCTTTGGCTTATATATAAAATAAATTAAACTCACGCAATATCTCACATGTTGACCTGACTTTAAGATAAGTAGCTTAAAGCATTTGTGTTACGGATATTAGACACAAAAGGAGGGATTAAAAATAAAATAAATAAATACATATTAAATAAATAAATACAATTAACGCTTATACACAGAACAAATATAAATATTCATCTCATAAATATTTGTCCTGGTCAAATCATTAACAAAATGGTGACGCACAAGTTACCATAACCATCTGTACCATCAGGCCAACGAACCGTTGTCATCCATGGAGAGCCACTACATGTTTTATTTATGGCTTTAACTCATCACGAACCTTACGCACCATCGCGCCCGTCAAATCTTATCCCTGGGGATCATTTGTCATAACGAGGAGAAGTATACATCTCTCCATGACAACTCAACTATGCAAAAGTCGTGCCAATGCCATAGATATAAAACCAGATCTATCCCACAGGAACATATTTTCGAAATAAAAAGTAGCGTATCATAAGCTCTTTGCCAAATTTTATCTAGATCCGTAAAGCCGGTCGGGCGTGAAAGAGCACATACAACCACAAATCAAAATACAAACTTTCGCGTCTATATTATTGGTAAGGTTCTTATTTAACATCAGTTAATTAACGAAATCCCTTTGAGGTGACCTTGTCTATAGACGCAACACGCTACACCAGACAGCAACGTGCCTTGTATTGAATGTATGGATTAATACAGCTTCAGATACTTCCTCAGATTTGATTGGATTCTACTGACTAGAGATCTGGATCCAGATAGTCATTGTCCGTCACCATAACGTGTTATGGACGGACATCACAATAACCAAGGCACGACAATTTAATAGAGTGATACATGACTTATTATTTCATATTACGTAATGTGTAAATATGTTCTGTCGGGGCATTTTGTTAGGGTAAATATGAAGAATTCTCATTCAAATTTCCTGCAAACGAACAAACAAAAATAGCAACGGAAATGCAGCTCATGCAAATACATATTAGTCATTCGACAGAGCTTGTTTGAATATGGAACTTGACGAAAGAAGATGAAACTTTTCGCTCAAACATTCCTTTAAATACAAATAAAAATAACTCACACATAAAATTTCACAAATTGAAGTTTTATTACAAAGTCCATAATGCTTTGGTGACATTTGATTCGCAGAACTGTACCTTTTGAAATGGAGTGCATTTAGTAACTATTCAACTTTACAATTAGTTGCCTGATCAAAGTCGGGAAATTAAACTGTGGGGTTGGTCCCCACAGTTTCATTTTCTGCGCACCGAGAATTTAACCTCATTCTGCACTAGATGTAAGAGCTGACAGATGGCGTAACTAATAAGATATGTATTTTTTACTTCTTTAGTGTAATTTTTATCCTGAAAACATATTCCCGTGGGTTACATTTTTTTTCTCTAAAGTATCAGCACGACTTTTTGTTATACAGTTAAGCTGTCATTTAGCACATTAAATTTATTCTCAGAGATGTGATAAGAGCCTCGGGGAAGGCTGTTAATTTTTCAAGTTGCGAGTGGAAAGCTATATTAGTGTTACAGTCAAGAAGGTTTCCCGTTTACTGTGTGTATGAACGTCCATGTATGAACAGGTCACGTGGACGTGATCAAACATGTCTTGTGCAGTGCGCAATGTTTAATCCGATCAAAATAAATAACGTCAGCCCTTTGAGCTGACCCCGCACCCAGCACCCCGCTCTGCTAAAGCCAAACGCGCTAGTTCCGATCCATGATTATATTCACAATTACTTACGTTATAGCAACTGTTTAAGCTTTTATTTTGATATAACTTTAGATTAAGTTTTTCGTTATTTGTAATCTGTGAGGCACCGATAGAGTAGTATATACAGTACATAATAGTACTTCCTCTTGTACCAGGTGTCGCACAAGGCAACTAAGGTACCGAAACCGACAGATAGCGGTATATCTATCCGAAACAGTTCAGCTCAAATGCACAGGGCAGGGATTGGCAGTATAGTGTGGTAGATTATTGTAAGTTATATTGTTAATATTTTATTTTATTATTCTATTTCTATTCATTTAAAATTAATTATAAATAATCATTTATATGTCAAAACTGTTCTCAAAATGGAACTTTTGAATGTAAGATTAATAGACACAAGTTCGGACATGACTTAACAAATATCACCACCATTTTTCTTGCAAGATTCTTACAAATTTAGATATAAGAATCAACCAACAGTAGACCTACGTTTAATGACCTATATGTCTGGTGACTGTTGACAATCCGGCGGGTCATCCAGGTGCTAATTTGCGTTTTGATCTTTAGAATCAGGTGGATAGGAAATCAAACTAACCCTTCGCCTGTAAAATCTAGAGTTTATTTTGGCGTACACTAATAGTTGACGTGAGCTAAGGGTGAGAGTTATAACGGTGTAAACCCGGTGATCCAGTTCACTGAGTTCACGAAAGCACCCTATGTCTGTCGCGCCATGAAGGGCTCGAAACGCGTTTATCTTCTCAATATTATTGAATATTTGCATATTGTGCAACGGGCCCTGTTACCTGACATTCATTAGTATTTCGATCGATCGCAAACTGGGCGCCAAATTTTTTTTCGTTAAAGAAATATATTCTTCTTTTCAACATTTTTTGTTAAATCTGACACTATAATTGAAACCATCATTATAAACTCAGAGTCTGATTCTCTGTTTTAAACTTAGATAACGAAATAGGCTAGTTTTAAACCCAGAACAAAACCCGGTGTCACCATATGTAATAAAAGGTTCACGCGGATAGAATTATGGGATGGTTAAAATGCAAAAATAACTTAATTTACAATAATTGAAACCATTATAATAAAATGCATTTTCTGTCTGAAACTTAGAGGAAAAAATAGGCTAGTTTTAAGTCCAGACAAAATCCCGATAATGCCATATGTAATAAAAAGTTCACGCGGGTAGAATTATGGCATAGGTAGAAAAATTAAAAAAATAGTTTTATGGTATGGTACTATAAGGCAGGTCAACAGGTTATTAATTATGAACACCGTTGTGGATACCACTTCTTGGCTCTTGAAATTCACCGAGAAGTAAATGACGCTTGTTTTTTTTTATCAAAACTTGTCAACGTTGCATCGATTGTCCGAAATTATTGTCAAAATCTGGTCTACGTACAAACCTGTTATTTTTTCGTCGGCGCCCAATACTTCATCCTCTCCCCTCTTCCATCCTCTTACCTTTTGCTGGGAAAAATTATTCAGTAATTAAAGTTATTCAATGCGTGTTTGCGTAACATATAACAGATATGTCACTGAACACTGTGTTGATTTATTTTTGATGACTACACGGTGACTAATAGAAAACCATAAGTCAGAGGTTTTTCTCTAGGTAGCACTGAATGTGATTTTTTTTCTATTATTTTCTATTAGTGATAAAAATGCTCATTTATTTCTTATATGTACATGAGAGGACGTATATTTACGGACGTTTATTTAAAGTATGTTAACCTTAAAATATATTGCTTGCTGCTTTATATTTGTTAATATTTGAGGGTTTATAGGCTGTAAGTCATTAGAAGTTTAATCAATTGTTTAATGCTAAAATCTAATAATCTTTCTAATAAATAAATAATATAATTTATGTCATTAACAACACTGCACTCATGTACTTGTAGGTTTAACTCAAATATAATGCATATTGGCTCAAAAGAACCAATGCGAGGACAAATAGACTACACACAGGTGGTAGTTTGTCTATTCTCTCCATTATAGTAATAGTTTTATTTACCAATTTGCATTAGTTATGATAATAAAATAACTTTAAGACAACTTATTGAGTAGATATCAGACTTAATATAAATGTCGTCTGCATTGATACCTTATTTTCATAGTGTTTATGTTGCTGTATTTTGGCTTAAAAGGTGAAAGATGCCGTGAAATTACAAGGTGATATGACAAAATATACTTGTGATATACTATGATATACTTGTGATATTACGAGAGGATATAAGCAGCCATGGCGCATGACTGCAGGCTTGTTTGTCGACCTGACTAATAAAAAAATAAATATTTACTTTAATATAATATAAATAAATAATTATAAATAAATAGAAGTGTGTGTGTTTGACGCTTTTTTTTATAATACTGATTGATTCTGACTTCAGTCTCAGCGTCACCGGATATGTATGTGTGTGTAGAGTATAAGAATTGATTGTAGAGTATTTTCATCGTATCTATAAATGTAAACTATTATGAGACTTGTCTTTGATGTCATAATAACACGGACCCAACACATATGGACAGCGGTCAAGCTTAATTGTATTTTGAACCGGCAATATACTTTAAAACAGTAATACCCTGTCTCAAACATTCGTTTTAATAAGTCACGCCCCACTTGATAAACTCAACGGTGACCAATTTTAATATCCTTCAAAACTATGCATTGGAAAGTGTCCCCTTTATCAAGCCCTTTCAATTAATATGTTACAATGATGCACACAGACGAGCCAGGTGGCCTATGTGTAATATAAACTAAACTTTAATAGGCTATAAGTAGAGGTTATTTTGCAGTAAATAGTATTAAGCCGACACTGGCCAAGGGTGAGAGTTACACCAGTGTAAATGCTGTGATTCGATGAATGAAAGAGTCCTGCGCCCGTCGCCCGGGGCGCGCGACTCAAAGGGCAGTGCAATATTTGTTTGTTTTATTGTTCCGCTCAAACATTCGGAATATCACACATACTCCCATAAAGGCTGTAAGTTTGCAATGCTCGCAAATAATCCGGTGGTTGTTTATTGACGGTGCATGACGATCGTTAATTAAACTTTACTTTAATTTTCAACATGATTTTCATACTGCCTCGCGGTTGCAGCCGCTTCATTACGCGCAAACATCCGCCTATTGAAAGCTTTATTAAATTACATAGTTAATCAATACATTTAAATTCAATCTCTTCAATCAAAGCAAATAGTTGTTCATAAATGTATTTCATAAATACTATTGAGTTTATCATTAAACTAAAATATGTTATTGAAAATAAACTATTTGTAAGTTAAGAGTCTGTTTATTTCACGACAAACTTCCGCTAGAAAGAATTAAAAAGGAAATTTAAAACATCATCTCCATTAAAGGTCGTCTTTTTAAATTCCTCACTTTTTAGCCCTTTCCCTAGTCAGAGGGCGAATTCCGCTTTACTGCGCTTCCGTTTGAAGGGCGATTGAGAACGAAATGAATAGAAAAAATTACATAATATCTTGAAAAAGTTTACAACGCGCTAGTGGCACCCGCGGAGTAATGCTAGTTTCTATATGACACGAATCGTATGCTTTTTTATTAAAAAGTATAAGCAAAATGCGGTTCAATAATAAAAAAAAATTAAACTTGACCACACTGAATAAATTTAATGAAAAAAAAATATTGATGCTTCCCGCATGGAGTGAAAAAAAGGGGACGCCAACAAAACATTTTCGTTTCTGTTCACAATGATATAGAAGTTAAAAAGCATGCACTTAGGAAATTATTGATCTTTTGATTACCCGTATGCAGCTGGGGTGGCCAAAATATAAGGGTTCCTCAGGCTGCACCAGTTTTCGTTGCAACTCAATTAAGACGTCAGATTGACTAGACAATTTTACGTGCAGTCAGTCAAATCACAACGATTTGTCAAATATTTGTATTAACAGAGGTGTAAAGTAGCTTCTCTAAAACAAAAATGTGATGTCATGTCATACGACCGATGGTTTTAAAGTGTCTTTGCTTTTCGACTTGTATATTTATATTTTAATGTATTTGTAGCCCGAAATCCCTTTCTTTTGTTACGTGTCCTTTGTACATAGATACAGTTATATACAAAAAAATACTTTATTAATTCTTCACTATTATCATCATAACAGTCATTGGAAGTCGACTGCGGGATATGGACTTCCTCAAAAAGGGATTTACCACACGGTAAATCCTTAGTCCTTGCTAACATTTAAAGGAAAAAAATGGACATGGAAAATTACTTAAGAGAATTCCTGCATAGAAAAATTTTGAATTATATTTTAGTAAACAGTTACTAGAAAAAAATCAACTTTTCTCAGGTAAATTCTCAGTTAAGCATGAAAATATAATTTCGTATTTTCGATGCATAAAATTATTTATGAGGTTTTAAAATAATAAATAATTTAATTGTATCTTCTTTGATTTCTTGAAAACATGTAGAAGTTTAATATTTAATTATTTGTACCTACATTAAAGAAATAACGCTGATTACTCAGAACAACAAGAACATTGCAAAAAAGTAGAGCAGTCTCCCAGCATGGGAAGATTTTTCATATATATATTTTTTAAATTGTTGTTTGTCTTGAAAAAGGCAAGACTAATCATCGTCATAGTTAGTTTTTAACAAAATTGAAGCTGCTGCAGATTGTCGTATTGTTAAAATTGAGGTGATCTAAAATATACCCATTATATATACTAGCTGTCTCGGCAAGCGCCGTTCTGTCATATAAATTACATTAAGTTATTAAATTACTAAATTTACTTTTAAAAAATAGGGGTTGGTGATAAAAGGGAAATTTAAAAGGTATTTTCAAGGCATTAAGCCACATAATAAAAAATATAAAAAAAAAATTGGATAAACACCTCTTATCACTTAGAGGTTTGAAAAATAGTAACCGATTCTCAGATTTACTAAATATGCATAAAACATTTCATAAGAATCAGTCAAGCCGTTTCGGAGGAGTATCGAAACGAACATTGTGACACGAGAATTTTATATATTAGATATAAAATATATATGTTTAGTACAAAGTTGTTTCGCTGAGTTACGACTCTGGACTTTAATATATCGTCAGAGAAAGTTTTGTTAGCGCAATGCAAGATTTATATGATGTAACGTTAAATTAGTACTGTCAGCGCCATCTATCGATGCTTGCAGTTACTATTTGTGTACTCCACAGATTTCTCTTTCATAATTTGATTACTCTTATATTTTAATTAGCATTTAATGTAAAATTTAAAAATATTTTACGGATTTTCTATGACGTTTGGTGCAAAGTATTGATTTAGAAGGTGCCGTGGTTTTCTAGTTTTATTTCCTATATTATATTAATTACGTCTTCGTATGCCTAATGGTGTATTTATAACTTCGTGGGTCTACCCCCTACAGGACAAACGTTCATAGGGACTTTGTGCTTGTTCTGTGTCTTAGTGTTATATATATGTATTTAAGTATTTTATTTGCAATTACTCTGTTGTCTGGTATCCGTAACACAAGTGTTTGAAGCTACAAACACGGAGTTGATTTGTTGTTTGAACTAATTTTCAAAGTACTGTCCTCTTCTTCAACACTAAAAATAAAATAAAGATAATGAACACTAAAATAATTGCAACGGTTTTTTGATTATGATATAATAACTGATCAGAAATTTTATTTTAACGTCAAATGACTGAACAATTTCCGAATGATGATCGCCATATTGGTGATCCGTAAAATGTTACCATCAAATTTTGCCACCGGTTTCCGGTACCATTGTTTTGTGGTACCGCAGTAAATAGATTAGGTTTCGTTTAATGAGTCGCCTATAATTATGGCTGCGCACGTGAAACCCGCGGTATTCCAATTACAGTTTTGTTCCGATTAAGCCTCTAATTAAATCCGGCACACTAGCCAATGCAAATCAAACCCAAAAGTGGATGCATTAAGGCGTGATATTACATCAGCTAATTGCATCTATCAATGCATTAAGTTTCACTTGACGCTGGCCGTTGCCGGGCGTACGGCGCGGGCTGTAATAATCAAGCTGGACCAAAAGTTCATCGAGCGCAGGTTAATTTGTTGGACACCGACGCGCCGAATATATTGGATCCCTTTGAAGTGTTTTTTAATTTCTTTATGTTTTGCAATAAAAACTTATTGGCACTGTGAAACGATATATCAGTATGTATATATATAACCATTAAAGTAATCGGTATGATCATGAAAAAAATAACAAACGACAGTCACTTCAAATGATTGATGTTAAAACGTTTTATTGAACTAAGTTAGAAAATAAATCAACTTCATGGCATCAATTGCCAAACACGACACGTTTTTTTTTTTATTTTACAATAATAGTAGTATAAATTTGATGTTTGCGAAAGAACACGAACCGTGAAAATATAATTAGTATGACTTATTTTTTAGAATATTGCATGTTTGGAAACGTTTAAAATTTATCATATACCAAGTTTACATCTAAGGCACAGACGAAAGTAACTGCCTAACGATATTTATTTTTTTCTATATTTTGTAGTTTTGCCTATAATTGACACACTGAGTGTGGAGGTGTGTTCATCCTCGACTTCGATGGATATACCGCCATCTATCCGGATTCTTATTAAGAAGCGGTTTTTAAAATTTCATCATAAGTTAGGTAGATTTGTTGGAGGTTTACATTTTTAATAGAAAGTAAAGGAGCAGCCCTAGCCCCATTTTAAAATCCACCCCTTTCAAAGCTCGGTTATTGCATCCTCATTAAATTGCAACGAGGACTCCTAAATAGTCGTTTCTGTTTTTTCGGCTTTATATTCGGCTTTTCATTGATTTCCGCTTCCATTAGGATTAAGTCTCACACTAACCAGACCTAAAACAAGTCCATGCGCGCTGTCGACGGCAATTAGTGGTAAGTCTGTTAAAGCCGCCTGAGCGTCAGATTAAATAATAGCTACTCCAACCAATGATCCACTGATAAAGAAGCGCAGATGGTTTACTCGATACAACCTGGAAATGGTAAAGTATTTATTTTATTTGTAGTTCAACCAATTTATCATCATCATGACGGCCATTGGAAATCTAGAGCGGGACGTAAAGTCCCAAAGAAAGGGGGAATTTTTTATACAGTTCTAATCTGCCGGTACCTCACGGCTCAGCATCTAGCATTGCTCAATTGATATGTAATCTATGCACATTTCTACTCAGTAAAATACAATAAAAACGATGGGGCCATGCGGTACCGGCGGAGTAAAATAGTGCCTCTCCCGTACCAGGTGTCGTATGAAGCGGCTGAGATACCGAAACTGACAGATACCCATATGAGGGGCGACGATGGGCAAAGCATTCCCGTCGCAAAGTTACGATCTTCGAAGACCACTACTATTACCAATGTGGCCATTATAGCCAAAATTGCTATTTTTACAATTGAAATGAGTGTAATTCACTAAAATTGACAAAATATGTGGAAGTTTAAGCCTAATTAAATTAATTATGTAGCCAACATTTATCATGTGCTACTTCTAAATGTTTCATATATGCACCATTTTACGAAAAAAATTGAATTAAAGTTCAAGTTGGTACGTCACGTTTTTATCTAAGAAACAACGAAAATATGAAAAATCAATAATGCAATCAAAGAATTTGATGAACCAAATGTACGCGACAAAAAGTACACAGTGGGAAAATAAAACACGGTGCCATATTATGACACATGCATCAGTGCCATTGGTCATCATTAATTTTCCATTTCATTAGTAGTGCGACTGCAAATGTGACGTGAAAACATCGCTAATGGGAAATTTCATTCGTGGAATCACTAACAAAAATATATCATTTCATTAAATGAAACCGAACGAAAATAAATAAAAATATGCATGACTTGAATTGTTAAATGGAACAAACTCTTCTACAGCCACAAATTAGCTGACAATCATTTTATATTCTATAGTACTGAATTATTAAAAGAATTTTTTGAACAACTGCATACCCATAGCATTATGTCCCCTGAAATATTTGGAGAAAAAGTGACCAGGTTCTTCGTTTATGATGGGTCCAGTTTATAAAGAAGTCCAAATCAGTGCTATTAACTTATATTATAGGTAAAAGGTCATAGGTCTTTTCAATACTTAATTTGTAATATACCTTAGTTGCACAGATGGGTGGTGTTGCCATTTAGAAGAATAGTACCAAGTGTGCTATGGTCATCTTTGCAAGTAAAATCATAGAAGAACACTGGTTCTACACAATCATACCCAACTTCCTACACTGCTGTTGCCACTTGCTTTGATCAAAAGTTTAAAGAGACGGCAACCATCTTCGTCTGCAACCCAAATAGCAGTCCATCCGGAAGGATTTAGAGTTCCAAAATCGATATCTCTCATTATCGCTATTAAAAATTAACTGAGCAAAAAAAGGGTGCTGATAGAGTATGCATAAGTGTCTGAGTATAGTATACTGATAATTTTTTTTTAAATCCTGGGCAGAAAATCCCATTTCAGAAATCTTGGGCACTGTGGATACATATGATGAAGCAGCAAAAATCCAAATATTTGATATTAAATAATCTTACATGGTTTAACAATAACTTAGAAAAATCTGTGACAAGCAATGAATGTGCAAATTTATTAAATTTGTACATTGTGTAACATGTATTGTTACGTCACACAGATTTGTGTATACTGCCGGTCGAATTTGACGGCAGTCCGGCGGAACGATTGGATTCTTGCCGTGCCGACGGCAAACCGGTGCCGTAAATACCAACACGCTGCCGCTCATAGCAGTGTAATATTGGAAGTACACAATGCTGCACAACCATATTTTGTAGTAGCATTTCGTTTTACCGTTATTAAATGTCAACATATTCTTACTACGGTCCAGAATTTACGCGCGCATGTACAAATTAAAGAAAAATATATTTTTAATTATATATACCTACCTATATATGTATATATGTAAAAAATATATTTCTTTAATTATATATATACACTCATATATATATATATATATATATATATATATATATATATATGTACGGAGTACAACTCGACACAACTTTATGTTTTATGTAAAACAAAACCTCAAGGTACCTATTAATTATACGATCAATCAATGTTGATAATAAATTTTTCACATAATGCATCAGACAGCCCTATAAATTGATTTTAGTACCAATGATCTGTAAGCCACAATTAGCGGTAGCCACTAAAAAACGGACGACCGGATTCAATACCCGGGAACGGCAAGCCGACGCCGTCATCAGGCCGGTTCTGACACGGCGTGGCTGACGGCACCGTAAATACACCGGACACAAAGCCACTTTTGCCCGCGGCCGGTTGAGGATTAAATCCACCCTCCTAACATCAGTTTTGAGTACATACTCTATTTGATGATTGGCAACAACCAGTAAGTATTGAATAATATAGATAGAATCTAGGTTTTCATGTTTTGACTATTTTGTATAACTTAGAATAGTTATTTTAAGGCAAAGCGTCATTAGTCTAAAACTTCAAGTATCACCGACGGGTCCAATGAGACAGATGCCAGTGGTCCTATTGTGCATCAATCATTTAAGGGTTGGATCCCCATCCAGGTCAAATATTTATATGATGATAATTTATTCTGTCTCTGGCTGTTACATATGGGTAAAGATTTAATTTTGATTCTACTATTTATTTCTGAATTAGGTTAATATATGTGGTCTGGTTGTAAACTTATTTATTTATTTATCAACAGATTACAGGTAACAGGTAGGTCAAAAAAGTACCCAGAACTCTAATATAACATTACATAGCCTTATGAATGATTCCATCGAAGGGTACCCGCAAAGTGGAATAGTACCTCCCTCTGTACCATGTGTCGAAAGAGGTGACTATGGTACCAAACTGATGGCGGTATATCCATCCGATACAGTGTAACTCAAATGCATAGGGTGGGGAAAGTTGCCCCGTCGCGAAAGCTGCGCTCTGCGATTGGTAACACGCTTATCCATCGCGGCAATTATGGGCAAGGGTCCCCCTTTTTTGAAGAGGCCTACGTCCAACAGTAGACTTCCAATGGCTATAATTATGATTAATGATAATATTCTTTAGGACTGATTTTCGTTTTTTGCGACGGGCTCGGCATGTTTTAACAAAAATAAAAGTTAGTTTAAAAATCAGAAGTTTCAAAGTCACAGTTTAATTTTGGAACAATGCACTGTTTCTGTGATATACGTGTCTATATTTAAAAGTTATAAACGCATAGGGAAAATTTTATTGCGGAGAAAAAAGTACTAATTTTTTTCTATAAACACACATATATACACATATACACACATACATATATATATATATATATATATATATATAAAATTTAACGCCTCGCCTCCGAATGTACCCGTTTAAAAATGCTCCGAAAACACCGTCCGGCGCCGTCAACTCGCCGTTTACGGAGCGGACTGTCCGGTTCTCGCCAGACAAAACATCTGATTAAATATCTATGTAATATCTATGTAAGATAATTATGTACTCACGAGGAACCGCTGGCAAATTACTGAATCGTAACCGAATCAGGTAATAGGTGCAATTATTTTGCGCCAATTACGTTCGCTAATTCGTATACCTTATTAATAGCGCTATTGTCACCAATTAAAACGTTTACTGTAGATAGGTTATTTGTGGTGACGTGAGCAGAATGGAATAGTACCTCCCACTGCACCAGGTGTCGTCAGAGGCGACTAAGGTACCAGAACCGACAGATGGTGGTATATCCATCCGAAATAGTGCAGCTAAAATGCTCAGGACGGGGACGGGCAGTAGCATCCCATCGCGAAAGCCGCGCACTGCGATTACCAACACGCTTGCCCAGTGCGGCAACCATGGGCAAAAAACCTCCTTAAAAGCTACGCTTTGCGATTGCCAGCCCCCTTAAATTGTTTTAACCACTAGCTTGAAGACAATGGTTTGTTAGCGCCAACGCCGGTAGGGGTTTTAATAGCGCCTACTACTACATAGGTGGTGTTGGTAGAGCCTTTATCAACAAGTTTTTCTTACAGGTTCCTTTCTGGTGGGAACTGCAGTAATCTTAGTTTTAGGACTCGTCTGGTGCCGGCAGACTAGTTTAAGGTGGACCTAATGAAATGATCTATGTGTTAGATGACCCTGATAACCCAAGGGATTATATACATATATTATTATTACTTATTTAATTGACCATTTAAAAGTGCTTGTAATGGATCTACTTTAATAAAGTATATCTGACTTTGACACTGTGACAATTATGGGCATAATTCTCGTTTTTGGAGAGAGCAATAAACTTATAATTTAATATTATCATGTTTAATAAACCGTTTCAGTTATTATATCATAATCAAAAGACCGTAGTAATGATTTTAGGGTTCATTATCTTTTTTCTAGTGTAAGAGATGAAAACAGTATTTTGAAAGTAAATATCGACGGAAAGCCGGTGCCGGATATACATATAAACAAATTTCTACTACGGCTGGAAATATGTGCTGGAAATATATTAGTCATATATATAGTCTTGATGCATCATAACACTTTTTACGTATATTAGATATACTATTAACGTAGCCCGTATATATTACAGAAGTAATCTAGAATAAGACACATACCCTAATTATCTTCTGTCATTTTTATTTAATAGGGCTGAAAAAAAAATCCGTGCAATCAATGTCAATAAGAAGACGCTACAGACGCGTGCATCACTCGACCAATCAACAACCCCTCAAATAAAACGTGCGTCCAAAATACAACATCAAAAGGGATTTAATATTGCATTGATACCGATCATCGTGCACTTTCATTAAGTTATTAACTGTCGCATGTGAATTAAAGTCCGAACCCACACAGTTGCTATAGTAACCCCGCACTAGCCTAGGAGCCCTAAATCGGCATAGCCGCGTCACCCTTTGATCAGGGTTGTGAAACCTCAAAATCAATTTCATATGTCGTCTATTGAAAGCCACGAGGTGGGTCACAATGTCCTGAGCATGATTAAATGCACAGCTACAACGTATTACTTAGCATAAAGGTCCCTTCCTGAATGGCTATCTGACAAATTGATTGGTTACAGTATAATCCTGATTGGAAGTGATTCTGCGTCTGAGGTATAACGTTAAAGAAGACCTAAAATGATTTATCATAGACTGGTGGATGCTCCATCTTTTTAAGGACCTTTTGCCAAGGACATCAAAGGCTAATAAGAATTTAATCTTATTATATCTTGACTATGTGCCTTCTTTAAAAGGAAATTCAAATATTGAAGTCACGATGCTTTAGACTGCACAACTTTTCACAGACATGAAAAAGTGGGAATGCGTTCTAAGCGAGGATTGTGAGCCCTTTAAGCAGGCGACTACCAGACGTGTTCTCGCTCCTTTGACGAGCGCGTGTGAATGAACACGAGCGGAAGAAAAGGTCTATGGAAGCTCGAAATCACGTCCTGTCTGCGATCCCATTCTCCGAATGCAACCTTGTATCGATAATGCTCAGAAATTTGCGACAGATAAGAAACATAGTGGCCATGACTTATGTGTAGGTGTTACAACAAAAGGTAAATTAGAGACTCAGATACATCAATAACCAAATATCTCAATACATTTACCCAATCTATATATAACTGACTGGTTGACTGACATATTAACGCAGGGCCTAAATTATAAGGGTTAGAAGCTTGAAATTTTGCGAAGGTTTTCTTTTTTAATAAAGGCGAGCACTAAGAAAGGATTTTAAAAAAATCACCTCCTTAAGGGGTAAAACGAGGTTGCAATGTAATTATAAAAGTTCTTCAATTTAACTTTAATATGTAACTGAGGTGCGTTTCCGTAGATATGTTGACATTTGTAACGCTTTCACAGCATAGCGTCATTACGTGAAACAAATCTTTTATCTTAAAAATGCAAGCCAGCAAGACTTTATTTTTTCTCAGAGGGATAACCCGGAATACATTATAGTCGTCATATCAACCACCGTCTACTGCTGGATACGGACTCTGAAAGTAATTTTTAATTTAACCGAAAAACCAAATAGAACTATCAAAATACGACTTAGGGATATTTAATACTGGGAATGAGTGCTTGAATCTAGTTAATACTACTAATTACACTAGGTCGCGAAATACTAGTAAAAAAAGGCAATGACAGAGTGAATCATTGTCACTGCCTTTTTCTTATTTATAAATAAATTTCTTGGTTTACTTATATCTTTATGTAGCCTTACCTCGAACTACTTGTGTTTTTAATGGCGTTCACGCATAACCAACTTTACCCCTTCATATTGTCCAGAGAGGTGCCTAAGCTGTATAGACGCTCCATACTAGTTAATCAACTACTCTAGATAGAATCTCTGTCACATCGGATAAGCCTGTACTGGTACAGCAATATTCATGAATACGGTGTTTAGTTTCTCATTTAATTACTGATTTACCAAAATGGTTTTAGGTCTTAGTAATTCTGAGACGCCGTGAATTTTATAATGATAATTACAATTATTAATATGACACAATGTTTCATATTAGCTATAATAAGTTCATTAATAGTATGTATATTATAATTATGTTTATGCGTAACAATAGTTATGCTATATTATAATGCCTAATATAATGATAATTTGCATTATATGTTCCGTAGCACCCTCTTACACCCTCATTTCAAAAAGAAATTTGATAGGGTTGTCAATGTCCCAAAACTTACCCAATGGTACCTCACCCGAAATGACACAGACGGTTTACGGAGTCGCGGAGTAAGGGTCAAATATTTATTTCTGAGAATTTTATGAGCTTCAGTCATTTCTACGATGCATTCAAATCTCTACACAACATCAATACGTTGACATGTCGATTGCTCTGCTGTCATTGGGAAATATTTAATATTCAAGGAACATGGTAAGCCCGTGGCGCTTTAGGTAGTGTAACTATCTTGTGCGCTAAGGGTCGTGGGTTCGGTTCTCACTTCCACTAGCTAGTGCTTGTGTTACGGATGTCAGACAACAGAGGAGTCACAAACATGCTACTTAAATACATATATTTAACACCCAGACACAGAGTTAACACAAATATCATCATATAACTATTTTCTCTGGATGGAAATCGAACCCACGACCCCTGACGTACAATATATGATCAATATCATCTGTGCCATTGAGCTCGTCGTGAATACTTAAACATTGCTTTTTTTGTATTATATTATTAATATATATATTATAATATAATTATTTCTTTAATTTAAAAAGTAAAAATAAAGTCAATTTTTACATTTCGTGGATATTATACTCCGCAAAACAGTATGAATCCTAACAGTATATATGCCTAAATAAGCCACAATCTGAAGACCTACATGCGAAAATGCAAAATGTTTAAGGTTAGGAGTAAGCCACTTTTTGTATTTCTCCAAGTGAATGTCCCCTTTACTATTCTTTTTATCGTTATCATCGTCATCATTATCATCATCATTATCATAATTTACGTCGTCGTCGTCATCTTTATCATAGTAGTAGCCTCAGCCACTGGACGCCTACGACACCTAGGATATGACGTGTGTGTTGCAGAGCCTGTAATAAACATCTCATCAAAAACATAAATGTGAAAAAAGGGGCTAAGCTCAAATGCATGGTTGTCGACTTGTCCGACAAAAAAATAGATCTATATTGGTACCCAGTTATGTAGATCATCCTGAAATTTATTTATAAGAATATACAACATTGTAAAATAAAATTACTCAAAACTATTGTTAATCAAATAGTATAGATCTATAGGTCAGACAGTGATAAAAACAACGATTTTTGGACGTTATTATCTAAATAACCGTTCGAGGTGTATTTATAAAATTTAGGAAACTTGTTAAAGTAAGAGGTTTTAATATCTGTTTCTTGTATTTACCTTAAATACGCTTTGAGTTAGTAAGGGGTAAAAAGTGGTTCCAAACGGTTCGTGTAAAAATATACACAGTCGCCGCGTCACCAGTTCTTTTTTTGAACTTGGCTGACACTCTACCGTGTGTCTTAATCAGATACAACTCCCATTCTTCTATATGCTAGACCTATGTATGAATATGAGTATGATTCCTAGGTCTGCGTGATTTCACAATCAATATAAAAAAGTTTCAATCGCGATAATGCATCCCGTGTTGGATACGAATTTTCAACATCATTTTCCTCTACAACATCTAAGATAACGTCAAGCACGAATAAATAATTTCACTTCGATATATTCACTTATCAGTTTTCCATTAAAATCTTCGACAGTCGAAGCAAATGTTGTGCCAAGCGAACTGAATTGACGCACGCTGCAATTAGAAGGTGCACAAAGACGTGAGGCCTGTCATGCAGAGTAATGTTACTAACAAACTGTTTAGGTAGATCCTTTATTGTGTGCCAAGGGTCGTGGGTTAGATTCCTACCCTGGGCAAATATTTATATGATAATATTTGTGTTTGTTTTGTGTCTGTGTGTTAAATATATGTTTTGAAGTTGTATATTTGTGATTTCTTTGTTGTCTGGCGTCCGTAACAAAAGTGATTTAAGCGACTTACCATTGAGTCAGGTCAACGTATAAGATGTTGTGGGAATTTAAGCATCTCTTATTGTGACCGACTCAGAGGCAAGTCGTTTAAAGTGAGCACTTGTGTTACGGAAATCAGACAAAAGAGGAATCACAAATATAAGAAGTAAATGTATATGACATGTCTGGGACAATGTTGGGACATGTTAGTTCAATGTCTGGGACATTGAACAAAAATATTTATCATATAATTGTTTACCCTGCGTTGGGAACGAACCACTGACCCTCGGCGCACAAGATTGGATCACTATTACTTGTTTACCTAGTGTAAAATACGTAAGTATTTTCTTAAATTATAGAATTTTCGTGTGCGATTACATCGGCGTAAATTTCGCATTATTAACATTTGGCCTCCTCCTGAATCAAATGTTGGCTTAAATTCATAGCTGGTTGGTTTACTAATTTTACTATTAGCGTGACAGACACAAAGATTGTATTACTTTCATATATTCGAAGGTACACTAAGTCTGTAATAACTGATGGTGATAAATAAAACAGTAGGTATAAAGTTGAAAAATATTTACTTAAATGTATTTAAAGCTATGTTTACTGCAATAGACAAGTGATCAGCCAGGGTGTGTTGATGTAATATAAATGCATGGTGACCACACCAGGGCTATCTGCCAGCTCGTAGAGGCAGGTCGGTCCATCGGGCACGATCATCTGTTGATCAAAATAGACATTGTCTTTGTACTGTTCTTGTAAGATTAGTGTAACCTCTATATAATGATTAATTAGAAGCGTTTTTGGAAATATAGACGTGCGTAAATACATACATGATGTTAGAGTTTCAAGATCCGCTAAATAGAAAAAATATGAGCATGCTGTAAAGTTTATTTGCGTGATCGCATCAGGAATGAGGAGATCCGGAAGAAGACCATAAAATTTGCCTACTTAGCCCAGCGCATTAGAACTCGAAATAGCTTTGGCAGGGCACACAGCATGCAGAACCTACAGCCTACGGAGCTGTAATGGTTATGGAATGTAGAGCACGTATCGGAATAATCTTAGGACACCAGAATACAAAGTGGAGAGACGATCTCACTGAAGCCGCAGGATGGCGCTGGATATATACCGGTGGTACCGGTCCTATTGAAAATCACTTGGAGAGGCCTATGTCCAGTAAAAGATGTCTTATAGCTGATATGATGATGTCAATAAATCGTTTATAGACTTGAAAGACACATTGTTGCCATAGCTACCGGCAGTGTGGAATAGTTCCTTTTACCGTTTTAGGTATCTCAAAAGGTTTCTCAAAGGTTCTCTCAAAATCAGGTATATCAAAAAAGTGTAGCACAAATGTAATATAGTTGAAATGTCAAATATCATGGGAGGCTCACGCCCGTTAGAATACATTACAAATCAAATGAAAAAAATAGGTTCCAAAATAGAATTAGAACATAACATTTTTGAATTTGACTTTGACATTTAACAGCATCCATTAGGACTCTATCTCAGCATGTTGTATGACTGTTCTGTTACGTAAGTTTAAATTTATAGGATTCCAACAGGAGCTTGAGCCAAATAAGTTGCAAGATCATTTTTATGCTGTTTCATTTTATTGAGACTGTTCTCGCAATAAAGTTTTTTATACTAATCGTCAGTATCATCATACCAGCCGTAAGAAGTACACTGCTGGACATAGGCCTCTCCAAGTAAGGAGGTTTTTTGCCCATAATTGCCGCCCTGGTAAAGCGTTTTGCAATTGAAGAGCGCAGTTTTCGCAACGGGGCTGCAACCCATCCTCACCTTGAGCATTTTAGCTGCACTGTTTCGGATGGATATACCACCATCTGTCGGTTCTGGTACCTTAGTTGCCTCTTACGACACCTGGTACAGTGGGAGGTGCTATTCTACATTGCCGGTTCAATTAATGTGATAATAAAGCCTTACTTGCTACCAAAAATCGTGTAGTCAAACGGTTGGAAAACTTTACTTAAGTATTTGCCATAGATTCTAGTAATCTACGGTAAATACCTGCGTTGCACATTTTCACGTCTACCGCATGCAATTATGCCACATGCAAACTTTGATTTTGATTATATCATATGCATTTATTGCGTTTATTTATACAAATATGTATGCACCGTTTATCTATTTTGTATATATATTGTCTACACTACTATATATATATATATATATACTTTTTTCTGTTTTGTGTAATGGTTGACTGGAAGATAATGCCATCTGGCATTAAGTCCGCCATTTGTACATTTTGTGCAATAAAGTTAAATAAATAAATAAATAAAAAATTGCTGCGTGTTTTGACGTCGGATCCTTAATTACAGTTGGATTCCAATAGCGCGGGTCGTCGTGTTACACAGGTACGAGGGTTGAATGGGTGAAAATAAGCGCTCACCAGTAACGAGTGTTTAGAGTTGACAGATCACATATCGATTTGATTGCGTTTTCACTAGCATTTAGATTTCAAATTGTTGCTTTTCATCCCATACTTTTATGTATAGGATAAACAGACGAAGAAGACTCTCGCTACTTCTTATGTCAATAACGCGAACAGTACGTTTATTATGCTGACAAAATATACATACACACATAAGTCAGGGTCAAGTTTTCTTTTGAAAAGAAGAAATAAGTGATGATGCCTGCGTGTTATGAGATTTCCAAAATTAAGTATTGTTTTAGTTTTAAGTTCACAAGAGCGGCAGAGCTTTGATTTAAATTGCATCACAACGAATAGAAAACAATTGAACTGCGAAAGAAATAAATTTTCATTAAAGTGTGATCTTCAAATGATAACTTGTACTATGATTAATGAGTTAAATTAAGTGCTATATTATATTAGACTTTTTCGTTTGTGTATTAGTTAATTTGAAAATTATCAGCTGTAAGACGTCCACTGGACTGCATACAAATGCGGCTTGCACCCAGCGCGATTCTATGTTTCTAAACAGAACATTTGTTTTGGGGGTTGACATCCTACACAGCGCTTGCTGATGAGTAGTATCTATTCGTGCTATGAGATACAGATCTTAGTCAATTGTGAAAAAAAGCATTCAAGAATCACACTGAATATAAACTTTATCTAGCAGACTTTGTAAAGTACAGTCTGTTTAAAATGTATTGTTTGTAAAATACATTAAATATAATCAGAACACCACGTGTTTGTTAAATACATTACACTCATGCCATCGTAAAATTGAAATTGACGGTTCCAAATTTCGAATTAATTCACGTAATACTTTCTCTGCGTCTCGTGAATGAATAGTTTGCTTCAACTTTTTGTTACATACATAAAAGAAAACATTGACTGACTTGTCATGCAGGGCCTAAACTATAAGGTTTGATAACTTGAAATTTTGAACAGAGGTTCCTTTTATAACGTAAAATGCTACCTTTTTTATTTAAAAAGCATTCTAGACCATTCACACCCAAAAGGGGTAAAAGTAACTATTAACAAATTCATCGGAGCAACGTCTTTACACGTCTTTCTTTGAATACATGAAGTGACACAACTTTCGGTGAGGTGGATGAAAAGTTTATACTTTAATGAAAATAAATAAAATATATTTCTTGATATCTTTGAAACAACAGATACTATACGACATGACAGTTAGAGACGTTAACATATATAGAGGCTCGTGTCATAGTCCAAACCTTTCTTTTTTGTGTAAAGTATAGAACGTTGGTAAACGTAAAATGACATTAATATAGAATCAGAAATGTATGTGTCTGGCCGCTCTGCTAAAAGTAATATAATAATAATAATAATAGCTAATTGAAGCCATTTCATATTACTTTTTATAATGAAAGACATCATATAGATAAAGCGATGAGAACGCGATAACATAGCAGCTGGAGACACCGGCAGAGTAGAATAATATCTTCCGTGGTTTTAGGCATCGTAACAGGCAACTGAGTTATCGGAACCGACAGATGGCGGTGTAACCACACAAACCAGCGTAGCTCAAACGCAGCAGGCTGCGGATAGGCAACAGTAATTCCATCGCAAAGCTACGCTCTGTGTTTTCCATGCAACGTGGCAATTATCAGGATAATTCCTCTTTTAGTGGGGAGTCTTATGTCATAGGATGACCCGCAACTGCTATAGTGGAGACGATAACACTTACCATAAATAAGTTGCCATTCTAGATATCATGCCGATATCATACAATAAGGGATGAATAAATTTTTACATAAGTAATGGTAGCGGTCCCCATAGACGTTGATCTGGTAAATAGCCTAGAGCCGATTTTGTAATCTAAATCATTCAGGCCACCCACCATCCCACTTGAATGCATTCATAAAAAATCATTCAAATCGATCCGGCCGTTTAATTGCAATATAGATAGACCCAAATGCATACAAAAAATCATTCACATCAGTCAGTTTGGAGGTGTTCAGTGACATATACATGTACAATAGAATTATATATAACTTACAGCCTGTCCCGGCTTCGCAGAGGTTTAATGAGAATAAAAAATGGTCAATGTGAGAGACAGAAATATGCTATCGCAGACATTTTTGTACACTTTTTAAGGTATACAATACTTGCATGCATTGCATTGCAATAAAGATGGTTATTTATGACATCCTATTGAAACTCTTAAAATGATCAGCGTTTCTCTACTATTTATTGCATGTATTATACATATAAACCTTTCTCTTAAACTACTAGCATTGTTTTGAAGCAAGCATTCATAGGGACAGACAAGCAACAGTTAGCGACTTTTTTATACTATGTAGTGAATATGATGTAGGTACCTCAACATCCGATCTAGTTGGTCTCTCGAAATAATCCTTGACGAGCGAAGCTGATGGAAGTTGGCCAAAGGTCATCAAGCCCATGGCGATGAGTTCACCAGAGTGAACAATTGGGAACCAAGGTAAAAGGGTTTCTGCGTTGCATTCTAAATCCGACGTCATGTTGTAGTAGTAATGACGACCTGGTAAAATTATACAAGTATATTTAATGGAAACAGTGCCAAATCTATGAAAATATATATAAAAAAAATAAAATAAAAAAAAAATATAAAAATTAAATTATTAAATTTATAAAATATATTCGTTGTTCATTTGTGATTCTAATGATGATGATGGTATAATGTATTTGCATGTAGACGTCAGCCAGGTCTGATTGCTCACTCGGTAGTTTTCCTATATAGTGCGCCAAAGGTCGTGGATAAGTTCTATGTCTATGGATTGAAAGTATGTATTTATTTGTATTACGTCCATTGTCTAATATCTGTAACACATGTGATTTTGAAAACTTTTTGTCTCGGAGTCATGTCAATGTAAGAGATGTTGCGATTTTTATAAAATATCCATTGGAGATCCCGATCTGGTTATTTATATAAACTCTTAAAAATCTATTTTTATTACTTATATATTTACTATATCTTCGATAAACTATTCAATTTGATTTGAAACTCTTTTTCATCTAAAACTATAGATGAACTATATATACAAATGAAAACTATGTATACAAATTATTGACATTTTATTAATTTATTTCTTTTTAAAGTTTAAAACACAAGTACATCCTTTTAACATGGAATGGTAATCCATTGTTTTGTTCATATGACATGAGCTACATTGCTATGAATTCAAGCAATCATAATTACAAAGAAATATTGTCTGTCATACAGGTATGAATTTAAGATGATTTGTATGATGTATGTACGTTTTTATTTAATGAGCAAAATAAATTATTTTTTAATCTTACCCATAAGAATAACGCAGGCTTGTTTGGTGAAGAGTGTGGAGCTCTCAGCGATTTCATCAGCATCAGTAGAAATCTTCATCAGCTCGCCACCGAAGCCAGTCACCCAGACAGCGCCCTCTTGGAGGGTTTTCTCATCATTACGAGCGGCTAGACGGTCTTCGAGGTCTACTGCTAGGGTCTCTAATAATAAAAAATAGTATATGTATATAAATATGGTTTTATTTAAACAGTAACTAGGTATTTTTGTACTATCTTTTTTATATGACTAAGAAGACAAATAAACATATGGTCGGGTGATGGTAGCCGTCACAGCAGTCTATAGCCGGTCATTTAAATTCAAGGATATCACTAACTCGTTGTCAACCTTGTGACCGTGTGACATTACTTAGAAATCACACTATCTCTACCACTCTGCAAACCGGAATATAGCAATGCAAACACTACTGTTTATCAGCGGAAATAGTGCAGACGACCTTTGAAAGAGATATTCCTTTAGTAATATATTTATAACTATAATTCTTTGAGAAATATATCACTAAAGTTGTATTTTATATGTATATGTACTTCAATTATATATTCTCTACTACTATTTTAAAATGAGGTTAGAGCTATAGACAACGATTCTATTTATATTGTGTCGTCATAAGTTCAATCCATATCCAGGGCAATCATTTAGATGATGGATATCTAAATTTGTTCATAAACAATATATTAAATCATTAATATATTGTTTATAAACTGCATGCAGTCTATGATATGCAGTTGTTTGATGTTTGTAACACTGATCCTTAAGTTACTCAAAGTTATGTCAATATATGAGTGAATTTATTATTATTTTATATCTGTTAACAAATAAACTCATGATATCATCAATTTCACTAATTTAAAAGTATGGAGCTGACAATGTGAAACTTTGGTCTTAAGCAAAATGGGGCTTCTTGATACATGACTAAGATGGCTTTTAAAAATCCTACCTTCTGATACGAAGTACTGCTGCAGGGTCCAGTAGGTGTTGACATTGCCTGAGGAGTTGGCCGGGGCAGACCAGTAGGTGTATCCTTGAGTTGTCCAGTCGTAAACTGAGTCCGTATAGTATTCTTCGGGCAACTGTCCAAGGAAACGAAAAAAGAAAAAGATCAAAAGTATGACTTGCACAATAATCCAACTATGTATTTAACCTTAAATTTACGGGGTGGTTCGTATTATTTTGATATCAGAAATTTAAAGAATAATTTACCTTTTGTTAAAGAGTATCTCAAAACTTTCCTTTTCGGAATTATAAATATAACCTTTTGCGACCGACTTTGTCCTGTCTAATCTAAAATCATTATACTGGCCACAAAAGTACACTGTAGGACATAGGCAAGGTAGGGGGGATTTTTGCCCATAATTGCTGCGCTGGGCAGCCGTGGTGGCGATAGCGGAGCGGAACTCCGCGACAAAAATTCTAAGTGTTGCTTACATACTACAGGGTGGGGATGGACAGCACCTATCCCCATCCTGTACTATGTAAGCCACACTTTTTCGGATAGATATACTGCCATCTTTTGGTTCCAGTACTTCAGTCGCCTTTTACGACACCTGTTACAGAGAGATGAACTATACTACTCCGCCGGTACTTAACGGCAAGTTTTTGTAACAATTTAAAAGAAATCCGACAAATAGATCTGATATTAATAACCGATATTCTGTCAATCGCATCAACTGTCATTAATTTGATAATTATGTCGAATGTCATAAGGTTTATATAAGGGAAGTATAATAGTACCTCCACCTGACCCAGGTGTCGTAAGAGACGACTGAGGTACCGGAACCAAAATGTTGGTATATCCACCGGCAACCGTGTAGCTCAAATGCGGGAATCAAAATGCAGCATTCCCGTCTCTCAGCTAGTCTCTGCGATTGCCACTACGCTTGCCCAGGGCAGCAATTATGGGCAAAATCCTCGTATCTGGAAGAGGCCTGTATCCAGAAGTGGACGTTTTACTGCCGCTTTGATGATGATGAGGGAAGTATCAAAAGGTTGTATAAGGAAATAAAATTTGGCTTTCTCTGGCGGCTTCTAATCTTTCAGCTATCTCTATGTTTGCCTTCAAGTCGCTGTCACATACATCTTGTACTGTTTTTTCTACTTGAATATTTTTTTATCAAAAATATTATTTAATTTCGATATATTGTGTACTGACTTTTATGTATGATTCTAATAATTGCTTTTATATTTTTGTTTCATACGATTTTGGGTAGCTTCTATAAAAGTAAACATTTCTTAAAAATTATATTAAACTCACGGAATTATTAAGGAAAGAAAATATTCTATACAAAGAATACCAAAAACTAATACATATTAGAAGAAGAATTGACAAACTAAAAACAGGAAGACAGTACAGAAAGCGTTCAAAGTTTTGTAAGGCTTAAAAGTACTAATTATGAAATATATCAATTGTACTACTAATAATAATTTTTATTCTCTTTATTTTCCACTTTTGATGCGAAACATACATATAAAATCCATTTATTGCGAACATTGGGTCTTATCAAACAAATCAGAAGTATTATCTAAGAATATCAATAATACTTACACTATCATGCTGATATATTATTTTTTATTATTGTCAAATGACAAAAAAATTTCAATCACTATCTCAATTAATGAAGAATCCCAAATAATTATGTACAAACTGCAGGAAATTGTTCCTACCTTTTTTATAAAGGTACTTAATGGCGGTACCGCAGCCTATGGACGTTTACTACACCAAGGCATCATTTATTCATTGCTCTGTAAAAACCTCTTCAAAGAACCCCATACAAAGAATCCTCGTTTTAAAACATCCACAAGGAGTTCATTCCACGAATTTAGTTGTACTTTAGCGTACGCGGAAAGAAATGTCTCTAAAAGCGTCTGAGTTGTCGAAGGAAAGGTTTACTTACAGCAATCTGCAAGCCAGCGACGTACGTGGTGTCATCGTAGAACGCGCAAAGAACAACGTCATCTTGGGATGGGCAGAACATAGCAAGAGTTGGCAAGACACTGGTATCAGGTCGTTCAGTCTCTACCCAGCGGGAAGTCTTGGCGTCCGCCACAGACTGGGGGATGGTAATGAACACATCCTGGCCTATGGACAGGCTGACCCCGAAACGAGCTGCAGAGAACAATATATGAGTTGTTTGCTGGAAGGAAAACGGCTAAGGGGCTCCGCCAGGATATCAGCACACCGATAAATTGCCTGTTCAAACTTTATTGCATAAATATAGTAAGAATACCAATAGTAAGACTACCAATAATATTTTAATAGAAATCTATTTAAAAAATTTCATCTGTTTTTAAGGAAATTTCTCGAAACGATGAACGTGAAATTTAAAGCTATTTCTTACAAACAAAATATTATAATAATACATAAAATTCATTAAGAATAACTAACACAGACACTACTTTCAATAACACATTGGCATACTTAAGAAATAAACAAAATAAATAAATAAATGATGAAAGAATTTATATACAATTGTATTAATAATCGTTGTATTCAAACTAGTACAAAAATAAATTTTTATCTAGATCGGTTATACCTCGTTATAATTTAATCTAAACTTGTTTTTAGTTATTAAAATCTATTTATGAAAGAAACTATACAACTGTTGATCATGCTTAGAAAAGTCAAAACATTTAACTTAACTGACAAAACTAAAACTGCTGAAATCGACTTACCGCTAAGTCCTCCCTTCCATTCACCTGAAACAAAATTAACAATTATAAATAGGCTCTACGTAAAGTAATATACTTATTATTAAAGTAAACCTTGGTACTCAGTTTCTCAAATAACAACAATTCAAAATAATGTATACGTGGATAAATATAAACGAAGTACCGTTTTTGTGTTATATAACATCTTAAATATTAGATTAAAGATGTATAACACAATTTTTAAAAATTTACTTTATGACAGCCAGTACAAAATTACATTTATTTATTTAATGGTGAACCAGTAATTGTTACTTAGTGATAATATGTATACAGAAGCTAGAACTTGAATTTAAGTGTACAATAAGTAGGTTTACGGCATGCGTTGTGCGATCAAACGACATTACGATTTCTTATTATATATATTAAGGGAAGGACAATAAGTCAATCTGTTTATTATAACAAAATTGTGCGAAGAGATATATTTAAAAAAAAAGCAGCTTGGATCTTAGCACGAGTGGACGTCATGTGAATGTGAAACACAATTCTTTGAGCACTTTCTGCAATCACAATTGGAATATTGACGGGCCCGATGGCGCTTTTTGGTAGTCTCAATATTCCATGCTAAGGGTTATGAGTTTGAGTCCCCACTCTCGACAAATATTTATCGATAAATATTTGTGCTTGGTTTGTATCTGGGTGTAAATATACGTGTTTAGGTTCCATTGTAAATAATCTTGGTTGGCACACGTCCAGCAGTGGACGTCCCACGACTTACATGAAGATGGTGATGATGGTTATTATTGTGCATTCTTATTTGAACTCACCCCAGGCTTGCGCCGCAGCAATGGCCGCTAGGAACACTAAAGCTTGCTTCATCGCGAGTCAGTGAAGCGAATAATGCGTGTGAATCAAATTTATTACTTTCAAATGTTTCGATATCAGTGTAATAGTCATAGATAATGGCTTTTGTGTACGTTGCGCTGGCAGGTATTGTGTATATATAATTTATGTGACATAACTTGACAACTTTTGTGGCATAAATAATTTATTAAAAACTATGAGCGCCTCGCGGTTTCATCTGCGTAGTTACCGATCCCGTGGGAATGATAGATTACAAAAATAGCGTAAGATTCTTTTAGATTTTTTAAATTAAGTACATACGTATGGCAGTACTGTTTGCATGCTTGCGGCCCGACCCGGCTTCGCAAGGGTGTCGTGCCCGGGATCGCAGTCTTGAAAATCTTGTACCTACAATCCAAACCAGAATCAAGAATTTAAATAGTTTTCACAGCGCATGCAATAAAAGTATTTTTTTTCAATTTTGTTTATAGCTTGGATTACATTATTGAAATTTTAGTAGGGATACCTAATTTTTCTAGTAAAAAATATATTCTATGTTACTCAAAAACAATGTAGCGTAGTAATGGTGAAAGAGTTATCCAAATTTGTCTAGCAGTTTTTGAGTTTATTCATTCTAAACAAACAAAAATAACACGTTTCTGGTTTATAATATTTGTGTAGATATATATATATTTAATACCTGTTTGTGTATCTAAATTTTTATACCTCCGCCAGTTGATTTTTATATTTATTTACAGCAAACTCGACCAGTTTAAATCATTTTTCCTAGTATAAAAAAACACGTCATTTCAAATATCACGGGCACTTATAATCGAAGTGAGCAAAACCACAGACTTTAGCTATGGACAAATAGTATTACAGCAAATCAGACAATTTAGACTTAACAATTATCATTTACTCTAAGGAACAACAAGTTTAAGTTTACAGTAAGTTAAATAAAAAATATTCGTAATAACATATAATACACATTTTCAGTACAATAAATTTATGTAACATTATTCTGTTAACCATCATTATATCAGCCATAAAACGCACCCACTTGGATATGGGCTTCCCTAAGATAGGGTGATTTGTGCCCCTAATTGCAGGCGTCGCGGCAATCGCACAGCGTACATTCGCGACATGGATGCTGCTGCCCATCTCTACCCTGTAGTATTTAAGCTGCTCTGTTACGGATGGATATACCGTCATCTGTCAGTGCAGTACCTCACACCTAGTACAGATAGAGATACCATTCTACTCCGCCGGTACTCCACAGCATAATCTATTTATATATTTTAATAAATATTTGCATACTGTGTACAATTTATTCCAACTTGAAAGGTAAGGTCTCAATCTCTCAAAATGTATATTACAATTTATGAGAGAGGACACTGCCTGTCTGGGTAGCTTGTTCATATATATATATATATATATATCCAGATGTATCGCATATAGTCTTGCCATTGTCACTCACATCAAATTAGTCTTCTACCACTACTAATATACATGTAAATGCGAAAGTAACTCTGCCTGTCTGTTACGCTTTCCTGCTTAAACCTCTCAACCGATTTTGATGAAATTTGGCAAAGACGACATTTTGACCCTGAGAAAGAGCATAGGCTCTTTTTTAATTCGAAATAAGGGTTATAAGGGGTCGAAAAAGGGGATAAAAGTTGTATGGAAGTATCGCTATTTCTAGAGCTATAAAACTAAAAACTTGAAACTTATTTTTGAGTACATTGATTCGAGATAAATTATCATGACATTCAAAGTTTATGTAAGTTAGGGTTAAGAGGTATGGTACCCAAAAAAACTATTCCACGTGGACGAAGTCGCGGGCACAGCTATTATAAACTTATAATTTGTCGTATATTACTGTAATTATCTAATCTACTTCTATACGAGTAAAACTGTCTTGTTATTTTCCTACCCATCAATTAACAAATGACTAAAAGCGCTAAAAATAATAAATTAACACAATATCGATTGTTGTTGGGAAATTAATTGCCGTTAGGTAACGGCAGAGTACAATATACTCTCCCACAGAACAAAGTGTCTTAAGACTAAGGTACTAGAACCAATAGATGGCGGTATATCCGAGACAGTATAACTCTAATGCGTAGGGTGGGGATGGGCAGCAGCATCTCCGTCGCGAAAGCTGCGCTCTGCGATTGTCAATACGCTAGCCTAGCGCGGCAATTAGGAGCAGCATGTCCAGCAGTGGACTTCTAATGGCCGCAATGATGATGATGATAAACACAATATCTTTTGTGACCGGAGACGTGCAGTGACCTTCAGCGCATAAGATAGGGAGGGGGTATACTATCGCGCTCTCTCATACATCATTATCATCTCAACAATCTCATACATCTTAAACATTGACCTGGCAACAAGGTAAGCCGCTTAAAACGTTACGGACGCTAGACAACAGAGGAATCACAAATATACTAATTAAATACATATATTTAACATCCAGACACAGAACAAATACAAATACCCCTGGCGCACAAGATAGTATCACTACCATCTGCGCCGTCAGGCCCGTCATCTCTCACACATAAGCTATATAGTGACAAATATAGATGTAACATTCGATCGTTACATAGCCGAGACGAAATCTATTAGATATGGCGTCTAGCGTGATCATATGACAGTGTGCGAAATACAGACAATGACGCATGGAGCCGGCGGGCGATGAAATTCGTCTTCAATAAGCTGTGCCTAACATGATCATAAATATACTAACTAGTAACATACAGATATATTTCGTTTGTTAACTATTTAATTAAAGAAAAATCTAATAAATGTAATAATAGCCTTCATTTTATTAATCATCAATCCTTGTTGTATTATTTTTTTAATATTAAATATAATATTATATACACTGTGGTGGAGTATAAATATATATTATTATTATGTTGTGTCATTTATATTATATAATAGTTATAGAAAAAAAATGCATATTCCCTTTATAAGTATATCTGTAACGTACTGTCCGCTAGCTGACAGATCACCTACTATCTGTCCTGTCTGAACTGTATACATAAGTTTTATCATCGAATTATATCACTACTATAAATTGGGATATAAACTATCCTGTACCAAGTTAGCTTAGAATGTACACAGTAAGCAAAAATTTATTAAAATCGGTTGAATAATTTGTAGTTTTGTTCGGACAAACTTTTAATGTATAATGTCATGTAGTATTTGTTATTTTAGGAAATAGTTTGGGCTATAACTAAGGCTACACATACTATCAAATCCTTATTAATTACTTAAATGCAAATGTAGTATGTGATTTTGTTAGTTATTTAATAAATAATTATCAACTTACAACTTGAACTAACGTGTTTAGGATCTAGCAATCAAAGCTTTCCTCTTTCTTAGATAAGCCAGTTTCTTAGGAATACTGTTATCTGTGAGAGCACTGTTCTGGTAAGTACCCCATTATTACCTGATTTTGTGCATTCAGCTAATTAATTGCCTCTGATATTCAGATTTTGTCAATATGACACGTAAAAACCGCAACGCTTGAGTCTCTATTTGAGCCTTATATAACTGCGCTACAAGGGTCGCCAATTAAATATACATATTATGTAATGACAATTGTGTAAATCAGCTGAGATGCGAACGAAGGACGTATATATAGGAAAATATAACGAAAATTAAGTGCATCTACCGGAGGTAGTTCAAAGTAAATGCACTAGTGAGATTTTTATACACTCCAAACGCACCACCAGTGTAGGGCCACGGTTAAATGAGTTACATGCCGCCAGGCGGGCCTCGAAATTAATTTATCGCAGCGTCGCCCCCACGGGCCCTTTTAAAATGCTTTTAAAAACAAAGAATATGCCACTATAAACGTATGCGTCCTCACTTCAAAGCTGCTTAGCTATTATCGAATGTACGCGGCCTCCGCCGCTGCTCGCGGAGGCAGGTTTTTATTGGCATACAAATTGGAACGTTCGCTAGACTCCTTTGAAAGCCTATCAATTTTTTTCGACCTCTATTTTTACTGCGTGGTATAGATAATGTTTAACTTTGTTACTTTTGCCCGGGGCATCGTTTGTGATAGTTTGTTGTGTGCTCCCTGCGGAAATTAAATTTTGTTTTCCATTTGCCTTCTTCTTGTTTCACCCGAACATATTTCCTGGAGTAAAAGTATTCTTAATTACTATTTACTGTTTCGGAGTCGTTAATTGTAATTGGACCTGGTCCATCGATAAGGCCTGCCGCATCTGTTGCTTGCACTGGTACTGGTCCCCGAACGCGCTGCAAGGTGCTGTAGGGACGGCGGCTCCTTTTATATATAACCAAGGTTGGTGATGGGTGAACACCATAAGCTAACCAAGTTCTTCACTTAATTCTTCATTAGGGATGACGGTTTGTTTTCAAGAGTAGTCGAAACAAACGATTTAAACGGTAGTTTAGACATTTCTGAAAATCATTATCGACGGATCCTCTATTTTATTTTTCTATTAAATTCGTGGTAAATAAATTATTCTTTCGAACCAAATATTACGATCTAATTAAAAGCAGATAATAGTAAATTTTATTTATGTTTCAAAATACAATTTGTTGAAAAAAATCACAAATATAGAACGATTTAAGTCTTTAAAAGCATACTGCCTACTTTGTAACATATAACTACTAAAACGTCTTATAAAGTCTAGACTAAACGGAATTCCAAGGTTCCGTTCTTGTCTAGACTGATTGATACTACATCAAAGGGTATACAAACAATATTTAAAGTATAATAAATAGTAAAAAGAGCCGTCATGAACTAATTTAAGTTAATTTGTGTTTAAATTTCGTTAATTTGAGATAAACGACTGTTTTCTTTCTTTTTTTATTTTATTAAAAGAAAAAAAACAGTCGTTTATCTATCAACAAGTAACAATGATTGACTGGCCCGATGGTGGAGATGGTAGGCATCAAATCTTGTCCGCTAAAGATCTTGGGTACGATCACCACCTAGAGCAAATCATATGATGAATATTTATATCTGTGAGTGTTAAATATATGTATTTAAATATTTTATATATAACACAACTGCTTTAAGTTACTTATCTCAGAGATAGGTCAACGTATAAGATGTCGTGTGAATTTATTATTATCATTCGTTTTATATTTTACTAAGAAACTCTATACGCCTGTCACTTAACCTCTAACAATAAGACATATACAATAGACATATCTAGCAGACTTTTATTAGAAAAATATAAATGACATGCCCAGAAACAAGCGTATTAAGTTATATAATCTGCATCAATTATATACCAAAACAGATAATTATATTTAAAAAAGTAATAAGCCTAGATAACGAAGATAATACGAATAAATCAATATCTTTGTGAATAGTCCATGCACAAAATATTATTCTTTACGACTGCAAACCCGCTGATTACTTATCATGTAACAAACTTATATGCCACGAATATTTATCGTGTAATATTCATTGCACATATGAGCTGAATAATAAAGCAAACATTTTGCCGGCCCTTTGAGTGGGCGAGTGGGGGCGGGAGGCAATGGGGGAGACACTAGCGAGAAGCCTCGACTCATTTTTGCATATAACCAATACTAATTGGAAGTGAATTATCATCCATCGCCCAATTCAGGTGGTGTTGTCGGACCTTTTTTTTCATATCTACACTGGCTGTATAAAGACACTCATTTGTTTAATGGAGTGTGTGTGAATTTATAGGTTTATCATCATCATATCAGTCACAATGCAATGACAGAGTAGAATGGTCTTTACTGGAACCGACAGATGGCAGTATATCCACCCAGAAAAATGCAGCTCGAATGCAACAGGAAGGGGATGGACAGCAGCTTGCTTAAAATGGCTATTATGGATAATATTGCGCTTACCTAAAAGTAGTGAGTCAAAGAGATAGCAAAAACTGTCTCGAGACACAGTCGACATATCAGCCATAAGGCATCCACTGCTGGACATAGGCTCCCCAAGTAATCTCCAATAGGACCGGTTGTATGTGGCCTGTGTCGTCTGTCCATCTTGCGGGTAGACGCATTACGCTGCCCTTCCAGTACGTGGTCTCCATTCCAGGACCTTACGTCTCCATCGGCCATCGGTTCTGCGTGCCAAATGCCTAGCCCACTGCCACTTCAACTTACTGATCCATCGGGCAAATATAAAAATCAAATATTAAGATAACCTCAACCTTCGACGTCACATTAGTCACCTAGCATGTCGGCCATTAATTTGAGCGTACCTTAATCTCTTCATTACTTTATTAAATAATCAGGTATTCATAGCACCTAATATTGAATACTGTAATTCCTTAAGAAATAGAAGTAGAAACTTTTATACGCATACAATATACTATAATGATTAATCAGAACTACACCGAAATTTACGTGGTAATGTACTGATAGAGCAAGATTGAAAAAACCTCCTTTCTTGGAAGCCGAGAACGAGGTAGATAAATAAGATCATCATCATACCAGTCATGAAAGTCCACAGCTGGACATGATCTCTCCAAAAAAGGTCTTTCTGCAGAGAGTGTAAATTAATAGATATTTTTTTCGATCGTAATTTTCAATTTCAATTATAATTTTAATCAGTAGTTTTTGCTTCATCACTTAGCGCCTAATCTTTTAAATCAAATAAATTTTTCCTTGCAGTAAAATATAAAGTTATGCCGTGGGAATACGTTTTCAGAATATAAACGCAGTTGGGATGAAAAATTAACAAAGCGTTTATAATTTTCGTAGGACCTGTTAATTTGTAACTGCAGTTTTATCTACTTAGACTTGGTTTTAAATCGAGTCCCTCGGGATTTTTTTTTCGCAATCAAAAATAAACTATATCCTTGTTTAGAGTTAAAGCTTTTTATATGCCAAATATTATTAAAAATCGGTAAACCATATAAAGCGTAACAAATGCACAGACACTTAGTTTATAGTATAGTATTAGTATGAATTAACCTTTTATATATTTTATTTTGGCACGGAAATTAATAAAATAAATTTAAAATTGATTATGTAAATAAATTTAAAAAAGTGATTTTGTGATGCAAATATTGATGCTTATTTAACTGTGCCTTATAAATCAAATAAAAATAATAACAAATTTCCACAAAATCTCATACATAGACCTGACTCCATAGTAAGTCGCTTAAAGCACTTGTTTCACGGACGCCAGACAACAGAGGAATCACAAATATACTTCAATACATAGGTATATTCAAGACCCAGACACAGAACACAAATATTATCATATAAATATTTGCCCTGGATGGGAATCGAACCCACGACCCCTGGCAAACAAGATAGGATCACTTTTATCTATGCCACCAATAGGTATTTAGGTGTAATATACAACAAACAGCGTCGGCGTCCGTCCTTTGAACTCGGCCCGAAGGGAGAGGGGAGGCTTTCACTCACACACCTGCGCACATTTCAATGACGTTGCATTGACATCTCATCGGTAGCTCACTGAGCCACAGTTGAGTTACATACAGACACTCAACACAATACGCGTCCTACTAAAATTCGATATATTAAATATATCTTGATCAAAATAACTACTGTCGATCTAACGTCTTTAAATTAAATAATAATTGATTTTTATTTAAATATTAAATTAAGTAATAACTAAAGGTAGACCCCTTACAAAAGAGGTTTGCATTGGTTTGCATGGTTCCGCCACCAATTTCTACCGCCAAACAAGAGTGTTCGCATGGTTTGCAAACTCTCATTTTTTCAGAGTTCGGATTGCACTCAGTCATAATTTGTAGAATATACCTAAAGCCATAACAATGTCGGCATTTACCGTCTCCCGTGTGGGGTAATTGATTCTGTTATTATAGTCTATATTATATTATATATTCAGTGTTTTACAACATAAACGTATCTATTCTCAAGAAGTTTAATGTCCTATTTCGTGTGTATCATCATATGATAACACACACTGCTAGACAAAGGCCTTCACATTTTTTTTATATAAATTTGTGATCACCTATGTGAAAGTTTATTAATCATGATTATTTAAAATATTTTGGTAAAATGTTTATTTTAGAAACGTTATTTATACGCCAAGATATTTTTGATTTCCTAATAAGTAACGGAATATTTAACGTGTTGGTTTTTTGTTTATAAATTGTTTTTATATTGTTATCTTATAAACATAACTTTGCTGAAAGTAATATTAAATATCCATCCAATAATATTAAAATAAGACCATTTAAAACTGCGCATAGAACCTGTACATGACAAAGAATACCAATAACAAAAAATGTAAAATCATTTTTCATTAGCTTACGATATTCAATATTATTAATACCGCGCTGCAAAAGCAAAAAAGTTTATCACTTTTCCCGAAACCTAGAGTTAAATTTAATTAATCGTGAAATTTTATGTCTGCATTTTGATTTTCGATGAAACTACCGCCTGTTAAGAGTCAAGAATATGCGTTCACTGTTCTGACGTTTCCCAAACTTTGGAAAACTTAAAAGTCGAGATTTACTGTGTAAGTGTCCAGACATTGCAGGGCCACGTTGCAGGCGGCAGATGAGGCGTTAATTAGAAAATTAGTTTCTATTGATATTTTTATAAGAGAGAGAGAGAGAGAGAGATATTTAACAACTGATTTCTGGTAGAAGATCTTCTTCGTTTGTCGTGTTCGTAGTCGTTTGGTCAGATCAAATGTAACCATCTTCTAGAACTGAACAGCCTCCATTCATGATTCCCATAATTTCTTCAATCTTATCTGTTCCTTAAGTAAGTTAATTTGAAAATACACTGTTGTGTTAATTAAAAAGAAGGGTTTCCAGCCATTGAAACAGAGTCATCACATTTTTGCAGAGTGTTAATTGTTAAGAATCATGAAGAGATTGGCTTGGGATGTCTTAAAGTTCTTCTCTCAACATTGATCGATTAGCATTCAAACATTTAGAGATATAATAGAACGGCAGATTTTTATTACAAAATAACCTATACCATCCTATACATCCAGCGCCATCTACTGAGTGTAAACCTAAATAATCTAGTGATTTAAACACACAAATAACACAAACAAAATCAGATATGAACAGACAGACATCTATCAGTGATCCAGGTACAGAAGCATTATATATAATTAATATACCAGAGCAATTATAGGAATCGGTTCGATGTTTTGCAAATGGAGCCCAGTCTGCGCTCCTTTCTCTGAGTACATCTCAGTCACGGTGCATTCAGCTTTCGTTAAGCTGTCTAAACTTAGTACTCAGCAAGCATTAAATAAGATTAGGGTTACCTGTAACATATTCAATGGTAGGAGGGAACAGATTTAGAACGTTCATAAATTTAAAATGTATTCGAAAGATCTCGAGAGATCGCGAGCTAAATTGGTAAAGAACGTTTTTAATATAAAATGTGTTTAATATTTTTAATGGTTTATCGCTAGATAAGTTATGGAAGTAAAATATACGGGATGAGAATAAAGAAAGGTTGTTAAAAACAACATTATTTTATACTATGAAATATTAAGTTTCTTTGTATTGCTATATATTTGTTTAATTTGTTTTGTGAAATAATAAAACAAATAACTGTCTGAAATAATTGAGGAAAGTTAAGATTTTTCTAAAATATTATCATTCTGTTATTCAAATTCAAATTTTCTGTTTTAGATATATTATGGTCTCATAAAACATTGAAGTGAAGTGAAAGTAAATATTGTGTTGCCAGCAAGTGTTCTTTACAATTGATTTCATTTTTCACTTTATTTACATTATTATTACTGCCAGTGGGACAATGTGATGCATATTGTCTGTTTAGTTGGGGTTGCACAATTAAATGTTCTGGCCAGGAGTCCAGTTCCCTAGGGAAGGGGTTAATTCAAAAAAAGTTTTAAAACCTCAGCCCGCTCGGCGTCATTTGATATCTCAATTAGGGGTACGGACCGGCACTCGATGCGTCCGGAAAATGTAGCACCAAAATCGGGCGAACACTGTTTTGACGATAATTTTTTGGTATTATGTGTGTGGTACGGTATTTTACTAGACTTGCCATTGACAACTTTTGTAACTAGGAATTGTCTATTTTTTTACTATATAAGTCGGAAAAATATATACGACTAAGTAAGTCCGTGTGATGATTATATATTTAAATATATTCTTTTAATCCCACAACATTTCATACATTAACCTGATTCCCTGATAAATCGCTTAAAGCACTTGTTTTAAGGACATAAACGACAGATGAATTACAAATATACTGCTTAAATACAAATATTTCATACCCAGACACAGAGCAAACATAAATATCATCATATAAATATTTTCTTCTTGGGGGGTTCGAACCCACATCCTTTGGCTTATAAGACAAGATCACTACCATCTGCAACATCGGGCTCGTCAAAAAAAATATTCGCCCGATATTTCTTACTTATACTTATATTAGAGATACAAAAAACATTTCATTGTTCCGATATAATTCAAAACTACTAGATTTTTTATATGTTCAGATTTGTTGATGTTTTGACAGGAGGGATACAATTTTAACAATGTATATATAGGCTATACTATATGCAAAGGTTTTTTTTGGTTATGATTCTCACCTAACATATTTAAGGAAATAAATCATTTGTATTTTTGTAGTTTTTCCGATTTCAAAACACCCTTTAATTATTAGAAAGATATAAGAAAATAACATAAACAATATTTATCTCTATTTTTTAACGGAAGTAAGTAATATATGACTAGCGCGTACAAACACTGTAAATTGGCAGTTTAAACTTATTTAGCCTTTTTACCATAATTTACAACCCGTTCATCGAACTAGCCACTTCTAATACTAAACTTATAGCCACTTCTTATTTTTATATGTCTACGTGATGCCATCGTGACGCCATCTACTGACGCTACGATTATTACAAGATTGAATAGTGTGTCGCCACTATATTTCCCTTCGAATCGGAACAAATCAAAGCAATTCAAATCAAATACAAGCAATCTCGTTTGGCGGTAGAAATCGGCGAGAGTGAGGTACTCATGTATACATGTATGTACGTCTACCTCAGTTACCTGGGGTCCCCTAGTTATCATTTTATATGCCCTATTTTCTTTTTATGTACTTAATTATCAGACAATTTTCACTGTTTATTTAAATCTAATAGTTTATTTGGGTAGTATAGTTAATAAGATGTTAGCCTGTCACTGATAGATTTGAAATAGATTTGCTATCATCATCGTACCAGCCATCGCGAAGTCTTCTGCTGGACCTAGGCTTCTCCAAAAAAGGTGTTTTGCCCGTAATTGCCGCGCTGAGCAAGCGTCTTGATAATCGTAGAACGCAGTTTTTGTGTCGGGGATGCTGCTGTCCATCCCCGCCCTGTGCAATTGAGCTGCCCTTTTTTGGATGGATATACCGCCATCTGTCGGTTTTGGTACCCTAGTCGCCTCTTACGACACCTAGTGCAGTGGGAAGTACTATTCTACTCTGCCGGTACCTCACGTCAAATTTGCTATACTCTAAAAGAAACTCGTTCTCTACTATATGAAATCAACCTAAAATGTCAAATAATAATTTAATAACACATTATTTCGTCTATGTCTTGAATGATATCAAGATTTATTTAAGAGCAAACAAATACTAAATAGTTAAAACTAAGTTGAAGAATTATTGAATTTCTTCAAGCGTTTATATTTAGTTAATTTATATTTTACTTTTTGAATATATTTACATATCTAAAACTAGTGTGGGTGTTAATGATAAGACTATTACCCAAAATTTGATGCCGTCCACAATATTACACCCTAAGTTAAGTCATTCTTAACTGAATCTGAACTTTCATATGGCATATCGTGTTTGACGAGACTTACATATTAATTATTCAAACAAGTTTAGGAGGGAAAGCTTCGAGAAATTGTTACGTACATAGCTAATAAATCTCTAAATGGTTATATTTCCGTAACAAAATAGGAACCACGGGTTTTTTCATGTCTGGCGGTTCAATTATATCATTGGTATAATTGCTAATTAAAGTTATAAAAACATATAATGTATCTTTAAGGGGGATGTTTGATATGTTTTGTCTATTCTATAGTGTTAAGGATTGTCAACAATTTTAGGGGTACACGCTAAGTTTTTTTTTTGTAAGAAGCTTAAAAGACTATTTCTTTAAAATTTCAGATGCGGTCTCTTTATTGTACATACGGAGGAATATGGTTCTCAAGGTATCCACATGCCGAATTTTATTAGAATCTATTCAGTCTAGTCATGAAACTATAACTTACAAATCAAATCCCTGTATGCGACAAGGCCACCATGACAAATAACTGTAAATTAAAGGTTGTAATTCAGTGTATTATTATTACAACTTATATTAACCGTTAGATACCGGCAAAGTAGAATAGTACCTCCCCCTGTACGCACCGACACACCACCTACGACACCTGGACGATTTAGGTACCAGAACCGACAGATGGTGGTATGTCCATGCAAAAAAGTCAGCTCAAATGTACAGGGCGGGGATGGGCAGCAGCTTCCCCGTCGCCAAAGCTGCGCTCTACGATTGCCAATACATTTGACCAGCGTGGCAATTATAGGCAGCAAACCCCCTTTCTTGCGGAGGCCTTTGTCCAACAGTGGACTTTTAATAGCTGGTATGATGATTTACAACAAAAGGCAGGCATACTTCCAAGTACAATTAAATTCCAAAAAAAAGCTATCATATCTAAGACTATACTCGTAAGTTCAATACATATAGAACAACCCCAGAACACAACACGATATACACTAATCAGTTTTACTCGTAAAAATATGCATAATAAGAATTAGATTAAAGCCGGCTAATCGTATTCGAATAGCCGCACTGGGCTTCGCGTACTGTCACACTTCATCCATTACCCGGCCCCAGGGCCTAATGCAATCTCAGGCTCAACAACGGACACCAAACACAGTTGACAGCTAGCACTAACGGAATGTGTCCGTTATTTAATTTATCAGCTTTACATATCACTTGCACCATTCGGATTGGATTTGAAATGTGTTCTGGTTCGTTTTTTGAATTAAGATAAAGCTCTTATTTTAAAACAAATGAAGAAATATGTTTTGGATACTTTTTTATACTCATATGAGGATACTCATAGTTTCCAGTCAGGTGAACAAATGCTAATGGATAGTTCAAAACTAGTCAGGTGGCACTAAAGGAAAACTTACAAGTTTTATTCCACAATACTTACTAGCAAAGAAATCTACAGGGACATTTGAAACTCGAATACAATACTTTTATTGTAATACTAGCAAATCAAAGGCGGAAAGTGTATCGTAAAACAAAGCCGTATATATAAATTTATTTGAGAATTTTACTGTTTCAGATACCGATACCGCCATCTATTGGTTCTGGTTCCTTAGTCACCTCTTACGACACCTGGTACAGAGAGAGGTACTATTTTACTCCGCCAGTACCCCACGGCGGCTGCTGAACATAGGCCTCACCAAATTTACGCTAAAGCATGCGGTTTTGTGCCGCCATCTGTCGGAGATTAATGTATGATGAAATCTTGATACTTTTATATAAAATTTCACTAATATTCCGTCCTAACAATCCTTTGCACGATATATTAGCATGCATATGACTGAATTCCAATACATCAACATCAGACAGCATCTATTAAATCCTTATTACAAGTATATCAACTGCCTTCCGCATCGTCTGTGTTTGCCTCTAAAAATGACAGCAGACGCTCCTACGCTTAAGGTTATTACGTTCCTTTAAGGAAACGTTCCTGTTATGTCTTATTACAGTGGGTTCTTTAAAGTATTTAATACCGTGCACAAACAAGGCACGTGGAAAATTTACTAGCTTATTGCATTCCCCGGTAATTTTGCATTCATATTCCGTTCCTGACTTTGCAGGATTTTTATCTAAAACAATAACTTAAGTATTCTTGTGTACACCGGGCATGCTGCGAGCTTAGAAGATAAGAGATGTTTAAGTTGATCATGTTTTGTTTTATCACGCACACTAAGTGACTGGTGGGTTTCGCTTACTGCGTTTTCCTCGTGCGAGATTATTACGAGTATGTCACTTTAGACGAAAAAGGTGACGAGTTGAACTCGCACTTGCATGAGCGCCATCTTTATTCATTTTTTTTTTATGATGAAACCAGCGGCTGGTTCGCCTGATAGTAAACGTCACGGCAGCTTTAAGGTACTCGTGGAATTACAAAGATAACACTATCGTTTCGCTAACCTTGTAAACTGAAGATACTATGTCACATTGACCTATTGAATTTAGCTACCTCACTCACTCTTCCAACCGATACACAGCGACTGTTTCAATAAATAGTGTTGAAATCTTATCATGAATATCGGACATAATTCATTGTCATCATACCAGCCATTAAAAGTCTGTTGAACATAGGTCCGCGAAGAAAGGGGGTGTGTTGCCCATAATTATCGCACTGGGCAAGCGTGTTGGCAATGGCAGAGCGCAGCTTTTGCAACTGTGAACCTGCTGCCCATCCCAGCCCAGTACATTTGACCTGTTTTTTTTTCATGGATAATACCACCATCTGTCGGTTCTGGTTCTGGTATGAATGTGTAAATATATGGATGTATGTTTGCCACACTTTCACGCAGGAACGTCTGAACAGATCTGGATAAAACTTTACACAGATATTATTGATAATCTATAGTAACACATAAGCTACTATTTTTTATCTCGAAAATATGTCACGTGGGTTAGATCTGGATTTTTTATTTTTCTCCAATGGATTGGCACGACATTTCACATATTTTAACAGTCAGGGTCATAGATCACAAGAGATCCTTGAGTATGCGATAAAGTATTTGCATATAAAGTTAATTTTCTTATTAATCATTTAAATACCAAATACTATATTAAATTTTGTAATTTGCTTTGCACATTAAACTCCGTTACTTATTAATTTCGTCAGTGGAAATTTTAATGAAATGAACGAAACTACTAAATTACATTGTGTTGCCAAATTGTTAGCCGAACTGTTAAAAGTCTCAGCGTTAATATTCGCTTGTACCGTTGTCAAATTCAATGCACTACAAAATATTTTTTGCTTTATTTCCTGTTCAGACGGGATTCACTTACAAATTTGCCTGTAGAATTGTTCCCCGGAGCTTTGATGAAGTTTGTAATATCCCGTCCGTTTCACATGAAAAGGCTCCCCAGGTGAGTTTCACTCTATAATAACTGGCATCTAGGTCGCACACGCATTCCTGGAATTCTGTTGGATGCGAATGTTGGACTAATAAATGCTTTTAGGGTTGCCGAAGTTTGGCAGACACCGTTGCAAAATTGTTAATTAATAAAAAAAAATGTTGGTGGCACTAACATCCTTCTTTCATCCTTAGTCATAATGTTATAAATCAGTGGAAGATATTATTAAAATGGATTGAGAATGGATTATATAAATCTCTATTTTTAAAGGAAAGTAGTTGGGACAAAAACGTGCAAATACAACAAAACAATTCGAATTTAATTTCTTATATTACATATAATAATAGATTTTACTCTAAACATTAAAATAAGTATTTAATGAAGATTCCTTGCAGAGCTCTGCGTCAACTACTGCGTATTTTTTAGGATTTCACTTGCAACAATACAAATAGAGCAACTCTTAGTGCATAAAACACATTTTTATAGCTATCCAACAAAACCCACGTACAATTAGCACTGAGGCACTTAACTATAACGTCCTTCGAGCAGTATGAAATATAACTCTTTTGCAATAAGTCCGTTGACAACCCTGCGAGCTCATAGCTTGTCCCGGACAGGTTTGCAATAGCGCAATGATTCTCGGGACATCTCTATTGAGCGCGTTCTCTGTAAACTCAAAGAGAAAGATTACCTGACCTAAATACTACGAATGTATGTGTATTTCCAAGCAATGTTGACAAACGCATTGACGTGCACTGTGCGATAGAAGCGTTTGTAAGATCTTCGGGTAGCACGTCGAGGGTAGCAGATACATTACTCTGGTAATATAAGTTTTCCAACAACTTCAGTCAGCAGAGCGCGCGGTGAGTAGAGTGAAGTTCGAAGAATAATTCGCTATAGCATTGGTGTGCTGGACCAGGTTTAAGCTCGTAGGGCTGTATACGTTGTGTTTTTTATATTTATGAATGCGATGTTCAGCTTTAGCGACATTTTAAATGTGTTAAATTTTTTATAATCGGGATTAGCGATGGGCCAGTCCACTTATCAAAAGTTCTCTTAACCTGGTTCACCTCTTCTGGATTCTGAATGTAACACAACATCTTAAAAATTTGTTGGCAAAAATAATTTGGCACTGTTACGTTGTCCCGACCTGTCGCATTTGAGCTCCACTATTTCGGGTGGATATATCGCCACCTGTCGCTTCCGGTACCTCACTTACCTCTTACGACACCTGGTACAAAGAGAAGAACTCCTCTCCACCGATACTCCATGACTAAAATTTTATTGTTATTCATTAAATTAATACATTCTCAATGAAAAATAAAATCCTAGTTAATACTTTAATAACAAAAACACAGAGGATTTTATCAATCATTTCAAATCATCCGCCAACAAATCTTTAAGATGTGTCACATACAGAATCCAGATGATAGATGAGGTGAACCAAGTTAAGAGAAATTTTGGTAAATGGCCTAATTATAAAAAAAAGACATTTAAAATGTCGCTAAAGCTGAACATCGCATTAATAAATGAAAAAAAGACGTATACAGCCCTACGAACTCAAAGCTGGTCCAGCACAGCTATGCTATAGCGAATGTTTCTTCGAACTTCACTCTACTCACCGCGCGCTCTGTGAACTCTAACTGAATACCTCCAAACTGGGGTTTGTGAGAACTCGAACACATTTTTACGACGGAACAAAGCTTCCGCCTAGCACTCACAATTTAAAAATAAAACATGACCAGGCAGCCCTGCGAGCTCAAAGCTTGCCAGGGACAGGTACGCAGTAGTGCAATCATTCCTGGAGCCTCTCTCTATTTAACGCTCGCTCCGTAAACACAAACAGGCTCCGTCCGGCTAAAATCCGATCGCGTCACGCCCCTGCTGCTATTCATATTAATTCCAAATACTGGATATTGTTTCATAAATTCAAAGCGAATATTGGACATATTTTGTGTTTAATACCTGGGAAAGCAATACGTATTTGTTCGTCGTAAAACGTTGTTTTGGAATGTTATTTATGTTGTTCACAGTTATCCTGTTAATTAATACTAATTAGTGAGTTCCCGTGAAAGAAATGTGAAGATAAAATAATTGTAATAACAAGTCTGCAGATCGCCCCTCCAATATTATGTTTCATCCAAATCGGGATGATACTGCTTGATTAATTACTAGAACCTCTGAAAACAACTCATTTGAGACATTTCAAACATTAAAATGCTAGAAAGAGTTAAAGAACTTTGTAACCAACAGTGCTCACAACTAGGGGGAAAGGGGGAAGCAAATATTTCCCATTGTCAATTTTCGCAACAAGTGTAACGCTTTGTGCAACAGCGAGCGAGCTCCTATCTAAGTCTGAAGACTCTCTGTAACTTATCATATCGCTAGATTTTCTACTTTAAGTCCACTTAAATAAGATTCTGAATAATTCATTTCAGAATACACTCATATTTCTCTGCAAGTGATATTAAATTAGATATATACTCTAAGTTTTTTAGATCCATACTAAATAACAAACAGTTTGATGTTACATAAGTTACCATTATAGCTTGGCCTCTCTCCTCTCCAATACACAAAGCTGTTAAATATGATACAGAGACCATCAGAAAATGGTTTAACCTTATGAGTACTCGGATTTATAACTAACTTTTACGTAAGCATTTCTTATTGAGTTTAATATTTCTAAACGTGATCTGGGAAACAAAGACTCATTGGAGTATTGGCGCAGAGTTTGTCTATGACGCAGAATTCCTCAAAATTCCAGACAAGATATTCTTAAAGATCAATTTGCTATTATGTGATACGTTGCTGATTATTTGTAAGAGGAAAAGACAAAACCACTTAATGTTTGTTCGCTGATTCATATTAGATGTTGGGAATTTAAGCAATAAATTAAAATCAATAATAATTCATGACTATTGTTTTTGACGGTATGCTTAGAGAGTCGTTAGGCCTCGAGCGGGCGCCATTTTGAATATGAACCAGATAGATTTTTCGCGCGTATTCATGAAGTGATTGACATACATCCGATGGTCAAGATAAAAAATGGAGAGTTGATAATACTGTCCAGTAAAAAAAGGTTGTGGTAATTATGAAACTACCCTTTTAAAGGTTTTAAAACGCGATTAAACTTTTTTTACATATCTCTCTCGACGTTTCCGTTACCTCGACTCATCTTTTGTCAATCTATAGAAAGGCGGCAAACGTTCTTAGGATTAACAAAAAATGTAGAACAGTTTTTTAAACCGTTAAAGGAGTCGTTCTATTAGTGGACCCGTATGGATGGATCTAGGTCCTTTGATACCTATACATACATACATGAGTATTTAGATAAATAATAATTGTTCTTACAGCATCTCATACCTGACTCAGAAATAAGCTTTAAAGAACGTTTTAAGCTAAGCTTATATTACGGATAACAGAAAAACATTTATTTTTAATTTTCTGTTTGTTCCGAATAATCTATGACAGCTGGGCCACTTTCAACGGAACTTTCACTGCAGATATTTTTTTAAGGGTGAGATGTTATGTAATTCATACGAGAAGGGTAAAGAAAAGGTTGAAACCGCGGGATAGTTTAGTATAAAATATTTTGATTCGATTTGTAACTGCGATGCTAATAGATTAACTCATTGAACACAATATTACAACTTAAATTGAAGCCTAGACACTGCATGTTGTTGTAAGTACTTAAGCCTCAATAGCTACGTAACCTTTTCCTTCAGTCGATAACTCAATCATTTATTTACAAGATTGTCAGTCCAGACTGAATCAGCTTTTAAATAGGATTATGATATTTAAAAATATATGTCTACGGCTCTCCGCTGACGTCTTTAATTATTTAACGTTTGAAAAGGGTTTTGACTACGCCTATTTAAGAAGTACCTCGCAAGCGCTTTATTGAATGATGCACTCGACTTTAAACTCAATTAAACACGCAACACCGATCTATATAAATAAATATGAATGAATAAAATTGAACTAAGTTGAATGTACATTTTATTGTTTATAATCTTTGCTAGATTTATATTAAACGTATTCACGAACTTGTATAAATTCATCTATTCATTATAGAGAGTACAACATTTTCACAATTCATTTCTTAAACACACTATTAGTTAAAATTGCAAAATCCTTATTGTATTTATGTATAGTCAGTTAAATAAGATGACATATGAGCCATGTACCAACGATATAGTAGGATTTTTTAATTTATATGTTCGTATTAGCTATATAAAACTGTGACACCAGAGCACAATTAGTTTAAGATAAAATCACAAATTTAAACTGTGTCTGCGTGTGTCACAACATGTGTGTAATAAAACATAATTTATTGAAGAACCATAATCACGTCGAAGAATATCCATTTTAGATCAAACACACTTTTTAAAATTTTTTAATAAATTCTGTGATTGGTTGCCCTTCGAAACTTCTTTGCACTTAGACCTAAGATCCGTCTGGTGATAGTAAGAATGTTACAATACTTTGTGGTTTTGACGATGTAAGTGTTTAATTTAAGCTTGTTCAAAGTAAGAATATTTTGAGTTTAATGATGCACACTTGTGTGTAGTTTCAATTGATATTCCAATGAGTCCACTTCTATGACCTTTCTCTTTTCATTAAATATTAGTAGTAGTGCTATACCATTCTTTTTGTTTGTAAAGACATAAATAGCGATATTTTCTCAACTACTTTCGTCTAAAAATGTATCGTGTTCGTGCTGTGAGGAACCGGTAGAGAAGTACCTCTATTATGATGACGCGCATACAGTTGATGATGGAAACTTCGTGTACTAGAATTTTTGAAAACTGTTAACGTTATTATATATAGTTTATATTTAATATTGATGTTATTGGTCCAATCACCGTTTCTTGGAGAGTAAACTAACTTAACCCTTAATAGGTTGCGAGCTGCATGGCTATAACTTTTTTGATGAAATAGGGTTAAGTTTATACTAAGCCCTATATATTAATTACATAAATTATGTATATGTATGTAGGTGGTAAGCGGCAAGCCAAGTAACAAATATATGCCCTTCGTTTATAATGAACTAAAAATTAACCACCAATAAAAAATTGCAATACACATTCATTTTGACTTCTAGCTAGGCATATGGAAATTCGTAAAGTATTGTTTTAATATCCAAAGTCATACCGCAGTGGAAACACTTCATACTTGATCGCTTAGTGTTTTGCAATTCAGGAAAGTAGATACCCCCATTTTGAAGACAAATCTCATCTGGAACTCCGAAGTTTCCATTTTTTTTTCATGTTTAAATACTATGGGTCTTTATCAACTTTTCGAATTTCAAATTTTCGAAACCATATAGGGCTATTCTTGTGTTGTCATTAATATGTAAATTCTCAACTATTTTTAATCTATTGAAACTGAATTTAGATGAAATATCTGGGTTATTATAAAAGCGGTCTATGGCCACCCTTATTATCACACCCAAAAAAGCTTTATGCACTTTTATATTGCATATAAATTGGTCTCAGTTACGATTCTATTTATTATTTTAACAGTGAAAATATCAACTTTTGTGTGAATGTAATTTGCGGAGAATTTAGATGTTTACACAAATGATGTGTGGCACAAAATGGATAATTCCGCTGTATTTTCCAGTCTTGATGCATTCTTTCTAATCTTCCAAAAGTTTTTTCAGTGATCATCATCATTATACCAGCCATTAAAATTCAGGCCTCCCCAAAATAGGTCTATAATTGCTGCGCTGGGAAAGGGTGTTGGCAATCGCAGAGCGCAACTTTTGCGATGGGAATGCTGCTGAATGCTGCCCACCCCTGGCCGACTAACAAGTGTTCCAGTTATTTATCTGGTATATTTTTACCACCTTCGTTGATAATCTTATAACTAACAATATGAAGAAAACTAAACAGCAATCATAATTTACATTTAAGTTACACTGTCTTGGATGGACCTTATGAGTTACCTTAGCCGCGCCTTACGACACCTAGTACATGGGGAGGCACTATTCTACTGTCCACATCCTACGGCACTAGATAGCGTTAGTTATTTACAAAAATAAAAATATAATCCGCTCCTAATTGAAAATTAACCAAACATTTAACAGTGACAAGAATATTCAAGAGTAATTTAAGCTTATCAAAGAAACAGTTTCACATTGAGTTTCCACGTTTGCAAATTATACCCCGAAACCACAGTTGGTAACGAAACTACCATCCCACGCAATAAAAATAAGAAAGCAATCATATCCTCAAACAAAATCGGCGTATAAATCCAATCATACGAATTCACAAAGTAAAATCGGAGGCGCATCGGAAACCAGCGTTCGATAAAATCATTATAAAGGGGTATATTTTAGTAGCTGCGGCCGGGCCGGGGTAGCGGCGTGCATCTGTGTGCAACACGTCTGTGGGAGTTGTGTTCACGTTCACCGTGCTAGATTAGGATTTGAGCGTTAAGTATTTGTTGCACGTTCGATTCATTTAAAATTAATAAACCTAATCTTAAACATATTTTATTTAAAAATGCCCATTGAATCGTGAGTAAAATATAAATAACAACATATTTAATAGGAATACAATATCATAAGAGTTTACTTAAGAAATAGGTCATTAAAATAGGTTAACCCAAAAACAAGTTGCCTTGAGGTACCGGCAGATTGCCGTTAGGTACCAGCAGAGAAGAATAGTACCTCCCTCTTAACCAGGTGTCAGAGGCGACTAAGGTACTAGAACCGACAGCTGATGGGCAGCAGCAGAATCTGCTTGCGAAAGCTTGGGGAGGCCCATGTCCGGCAGTGGACTTCCAATGGCTGTAATGATAAAAACAAGTCAGTACCGAACGGGTGCTAAGTTCTCATGTAAGATTCTCGAACTTTTATAGAACACGTTTCAAGTCAAATTAATATTTTTAAGTCAATACTTACTGAGAGCACAAGTATCCATTATCATTTCATAGAGTTAAAGCTAACTACATTCCAAATTTAATTAAAATCGATGCACCACTTGAAACGTGAGAGCATTACAATCAAAGACTATTATTATATACTTTTTCATTTTTAATAAAAGTATGAAAAATATTATTTTGACGGGATGGTAGTGATCCTTGATTGCTTACCAAAGGTCGTAGGGTTCGATCCTCACTAAGAATAAATATTTATAAGATGAATATTTGTATTTGTTCTGTGTGTTGGTGTTATTCATATGTATCTAAGTATTTTATTTGTAATCCTCACGTCAACGTAGGAGGTGGCGTGTGAATTTATTTATTAAAAACTCAACCAATTTTATCATTGAACTCGCCAGCCCTCGAGTCTAATGAACAAATACTTTTGGTATTAATAATGATTCCTAAAGGTAAATAAGGTTAGCTGGACTGTCCTGTAGCTGGCAGTAAGCGTGGTGACACCGCGCTGCCTGTGTGTGCGTCGGTGTAACGCGGACAGCGGCAAGCTGCCTTTGTCCGTTACAATACCTGTGACGTATTAATGATGGCCGGGGAACATTGGCTATTAATTAAATCCCGCACACTTTAATTATAGAGAAATTATATCAGCAGATATCAAACATGTCTAGTTGAAATCAGTGTTTGTTAAACAGAAGTCGTATTTAGTTTTGATGTAGTCTAAGTTGATGTTGAGTGGGTTTCCAAGTTCGTCACATATTTATAACTTATTTTCTTATATTTATGCATTCACTACTCATTAGAATATTTTTTGAATTAACGATTTCCTAACGAGGTTTATTTCAATTTTTATATTAATCCTCATTACTTTGATTTGCCATTATCATCTACCTGAGGAAAGTCGAATAAAAAATTACAAAAGTTAAATTAGCCGGGTCTGAAACTAGTTTTAAGAAGACTTAACTGGTTTAAAATTCACAGTACTTAAATACGTTTCGACAAACTCTAGCCAGAGACAAAAAGCGTAAGTTTTTAGGGTCGTTTGTCATAGGGTTACTATCAACGCTAAATATTATATCTAAAACCATTCAAGCATTTACTCTTGACTGGTCAGAAACGATAGACATATTTTTGTTTGTATTACTTTAGTACGAACAAATTTTACGCCCACTATTTTGTCCGTGACTTTACCTTATAATTCATCCCCAGGACTGTATGTCGTTCCCTCACAGATAAACTGTGCAACATCGTTCAGATCTATTCCATTATTAAAAAATTGTCTATGTATTATTCCAGACTATCCGTAATCTCTGTGCCAAATTTCATCTATATTTGTTTAGCCGTTCCAGCGCAAAAGAGTAAAAATCATATATCCACACATCCATATACTCAAACTTCCACGTTTATAATATTAAAGGGATAGATATAAAGGTAATACAGTGACTTTAATCATTTCTGATGTGTGATTGATTTTAATTGGCCTTTTAGTTACTATAAATATGTATCAATTCAATCTGAAAATATTGTTCATTCAAGACAAAAATAAATAAAGCAATAACATTTCAAAAAACGTGACGTACTATATTATATCTTACTCTTAATACTGATGACCCTGATCACCCCACAGGATTATAAGTCATTTAAGCCTACGTTAAACTAGTCTGCCGGCACCAGACGGGTCCTAAAATAAGTTTAATATATTACACGAGCGACCTGAAAGGAAACTGTAAGAAAAACTGGTGGTAATAAAGCTTCTAACAATACCAAATAGTTAATGGATAACCTTATTGTAACAAATTCTAACACCAATGGATGTGGTATGACATAATGTCTGTATTCGATGAATGTCAAGACACATTGAACTTATATTTGGATCGATACGAGACGTGTGCAAAGACACCTCATAAATATGACTTATTAATAGCTTTGGTTGAAGGCAGCGGGACTTCTGAGCCGTCTCCTACTTAAAGTTTAAAAGCCCTTTTACTATGTATACGTTTCCTTTGGCACGATGACTGTTTGTATGACCATTTTGACATATGAAAAGATATGTTAATAACGAAGGTTTATAGAGGAGTATAACAAAGGTTCGTTTTGTTCTAAAAGCATTTTTATAAAGAATGTATTAAATGAAAGTATTGTATTGTAGTGATATTTTAGTTGGTTCTGTGTCTGGGTTTAATATGTATGTAATATATTTTTCATTGAACTCATTGATATTGGTCCCACTGATTACGCATATAACCAATATATGTTTTGATTCCTCTAAAATACCAGCAGCACTTAAACTTTCAAGAATTATACCAATACACAAAACAGGTGACCTTAAAACTCTTCAAAATTACCGACCGATATCTCTATTAAATTCTTTATCAAAAATTGAAGAAAACTGATTAATAAAGGCTTATTAAATATCCTGAGGACAAACATTTTCTCTAACCAAATCAGTTTCGGGGAGGAAGATCGACTAGCGATGCGGTATCGAAGCTCACTAATTTCTTGATCAGCGAACTGAATTATGGAAAAAAATGTATTGGGATATTCCTTGACCTTGCAAAAGCTTTCGATACCGTATCCATTTTTCTTCTGCTTCGGAGACTTGAGTCTATTGGCGTAAGGGAGGAACAACTCAATCTTTTCAAAAATTACCTGAGCCATATATAACAAATAGTTAAAATAAGTAGCTTAATTAGTGAACCCTGTGAAGTAAAATATGGAGTACTTCAAGGGAGTGTGTTGGGACCTACGTTATTTATCATCTACATTAACGACATAATTCATACTACCCTGAAAAATGGTAGAATAATTGCATTTTCAGGTGATACTTCTCTAGTGTTTAGTGGTAGTGACTGGAAAGATGTCACTGCAAATGCCCAAATTGGCTTTACTGGCATACAACAAAAATTGAATGGAAGCCTACTAACTATAAATACAGATAAAACAAACTCAACCACCTACAAATTCTATGCATCTCTCCGCCCACAGGATAAATTGTAAATTTAACAATAGTACTTGTGATTTTCCAAAATTAGAAATGTTTCAACATATAAATATCTTGGCATAACATTAGATTCCTTATTAACTTTTAACCCTCATATAAATATTAATCATCAAATCATAAATATCAATCATATAAATATTTATCGCACAGAATTCGGAAAATTAACTGCAGTTTTGAGAAATATAAGACAAATTATACGTAACTCTATGTCAGTCTCTCTTGTCGTACTGTATTACTATTTGGGGGGTGAAGCGATTTTAATCAATACAGTTAAATTCATCTTGATAGATAGATCAGTTTATATCTCAATTTGTAGTCATAACATTTTGTTAAGACAGGCAGGTTAGCTAGTATATTAAATATATTTAATAATGGATTATGAGTAACCTGAAACAAGATAGATGTCAAGAAGATAAAAAATATCCGTCAATATTGTAGTTACAAAACGTGTCAATAACGCAACAAAATGAATAAGCAGATGAGTATCAAGCAACGACGTCTTTATTCACAAATAAACATGAAGAGGTACACGCTCCGTAGTACTCGAGTTTCCGATGCGAATACCGTCTGTGAGTTACTTGGAACCACTTACTGGAAAACAGGATACTAAAGTCTAGGTAATAACTGCTCGTAGAAATAAGAAAACTGCAATTCAGTTTGTATTCGAAATTTTCATATCCGATTTATGATGTGCTTGAAAATAGTTTAGGAGTATTTGAAGATTCATGTAACGTACTTATCACAGCTCGTTGTTTGTTTTATTGCCTTGCTATATATAAAAATTTGAAACATATCAAACTTCAAATTTACTCTGGCGATAAGTTATTAAAAAAATTGCAGAATTAATGTCCACTATTGGAAATTGGGCTTCTTAAGATAGGAAGGACAAACGTCACACTAGGCAGACGTGGTGTAAATCGTAGAGCGTTTATCAAAATAGCGTTGCTGTTGCCTATCTTAACAAGATGGAGATTGGCAATAGCATCGCCGTATTTCAGCTTTGGTGTTTCTGAAAAATATACCGTCTTCTGTGATTTTCGGTGCCTCAATTTTATACACAGTTCAGAGAGTTTGAGTATAGTCTGCAGGTATGAACTAGCTTAGTTTGTATGTATTTAAATGTGTTTGTCTATGACTTAGATTGGGTAGTATTATTATATATTTTCGGAAACTAATATTACCTATAAATGTATATAGTTTTTGGTTACATCATCATCGTGATGACGATAATAAAATTTGGTTATTATTATTATTATATTTGGTTACATCCATGGAGAAAATTACTTTCTAACTCCATTAAGTTTTTAAAGTTCTTTTAGGCAATTAGTTCTTTGATTGATAATTTCTTAAAAACCATTAAGAATCTTTAAAAAATAATCCTCTTTTCTCAATACAAAATAATGCATAGTAAATTTCCAGCGTAAAATATTTTTTACAGTCAGAATAAACAAATTCCGTTCGAATCCATTTAAAAGTTTGTACGCGATCGACAACTTTCGACACCCGTAACGTAACAAATAAGTGCAGGTTACAAAAAAACGGAATGGAAACACAGGATTACAGAATGGAAAACGGAAAATGGAAAACGGAAAATAGAAAACGTCATATTCCAGGCACTGGACAATCAAAGTATCAAAAACAAGTGCCAGCGCACACAAAAGTATTCATTCAATCAGATTGTTTGTTGTACGCACGCGTGACCACCTCGTTCGTCGTGACACGCGTTAAAACTCTGTAATGAGAAGTCATTGTATCGTTTCAATTGCATTCATTTTGCGCGAGTCATGCACAGAATGCTGCCGTCCTCCGAGCAAGTAATTAAGCTTTCTTTGTTAACAATTATTTACATTTTATACGCTCACAAAACGGGCTGGCCGCATCTGTGTTTAATGCATAAATAAATTAGTAAAGACAGCTCAGGTAAATAGACTGAAATCCAAACTTAGACTGGACGCTCGGGTGACGGGCAAATACTCTGAAATGCGGCGGACGAATATCAAATTTGTCCAATTACTATCGAGTATCGCTACAGATCACTGATAATATGAATTTATTAGAAAGAATGATAATTTAGCAAATTTTGGCCGCACAAATAAAGTGCATAAGTTACTAGTTTAACGATACGCCATTTCGTTTCATTTACTTTCTAGTCGAGTTATGATTTCGAAGCATGTCGGATTACAGGTAGCGCCAGTTTAAAAAGGTTAAAAATATTTGATCGCAATAAATTTTGTCTAAAATACATTCTTCCGAAAGAAAATACCATGTTTATATCATAAAAATGCCTTTATACGTGTAATATGTCGTAGTAATCGTAGCACAGACGCTATGAACTTGCTACAGAAAATATCAAGTCTGCAAGATCAGAAGTCTTTGCTCTCCCTAATATTCGTGTGTCAAAATACAAAGCAAATATACATTTCTACCATAAAGTCTTTAGTGATTTATAAAATTCATAATTGTGTATTTACGGCCCTTTAAGGGATTATGCCAATTAAGCAAGGAAAATTGTTCTCTAACGAGGGATTATCACGTGGGAGTACCGTCTCTGAGTAGTCTGCAGAGTGCTGCGATGCTTTAAGTGCCTTATTACAAAAGATTAAGAGCTATTTTCACATGGAGATTTTAGCTTGTTTTGTAAGAAATCAAAAATATTGATACTGATATCGTCTAATGGAATGATAGAAGGTTTTTTGTGTGTCTCGCTAATTATAGCTGATCCTGGCAAATTAATACCGTTGAATGATTTTTGTTTTTATTTGTCATCCTATTGTTTTGAAGAAAATTCTTATTACTCGCTTCAAAAACTCCGTTATAAAGGTACACACAGATATAAATAGTTCTTTACGATAGCGGAATGTACCTATTTTAACAAAACTTACACAAATTATCACGTTAATTATAAAACGCTTTAATCTGTGTATTATCAATATATAAAAAATATATATATTTACCGAACATACCGGTCTTAGAGTTATACATTTAATAAACGTTGATATATATAATTCCGAAACAAAACAATTATGTGTAAATTTAATACGTTTATAAACCTACTAAATCAAATTATTTAATACATTTTGTTTTCGTCCGTCAAAACTGTCGCTTGTATCGTCAAAATTGGTTTTATAATTATAATATGTTGTGTAGACATACTATTGACAACATTTTTATTATTGTATGTTTTTTGTACAATGTTACCACTCGTTAGTTTCAAACTACATCACATATATTGACACAATATGTGTAATGTAGTTTAAAACTTGCATTTAATGTGTTAATTTATACAAATATGAATGTCACGTTTATCTTTTTTGTATATATATTGTCTGCACTACTATATATATTTTTTTCTGTTTCGTGTAATGGTTGACTGGGAGATAATGCCACCTGGCATTAAGTCCGCCATTTGTACATTTTGTAACATTTTGTGCAATACCGTTAAATAAATGAAATAAAAATAAATATATACATATAGCCAACTGAATACCAAATACAAATATGTCATGACTAAAGGTCCTATGAAATAACCAATGATTTGTCCCTGGAATGGAGACCACGTTCAAAGCACAAGGTAAATAGACCATCTGAGACAAACAGACAATCTGCGCTGGATGCAAGTCGCACAGACCCGGTCCAATCATTTATATCCAGCAGTGGTCGTTCTACGGCTGACTTCGCTATAAACATAGTAATTAGGATGTTAACATAATTAGACAACATTAATTTAAGCATGCAGATTAATAATACAATGAAAAGAAAATAGTCAATTTAGCCAATGATCAAAAATAACAACACATGTCGCAAGTATATGGGAACAATAAAAAACTGTATATAAACACAATAAATTCGAAATTATCATAGTTTAGTTAAAATAGCAAGCAATCAAAATTAGTAAAATGAAAAAGAGTAACCCGTCGAGGCTAAACTGAAATTGATATCAATTATCAAATAATTCATTAAAAACTAATTCATAATAAACTAATTTTTCAGCGTGAGGTACTGGCAGAGTAGAATAGTACCTCCCACTACACCAAGTGACTAAGGTATCAGAACTGACAGATAATGGCATATCTATCGGAAACAGTACAGCTCAAATGCATCCGTCGCGAAATCTGCGCACTGTGATTGTCAACACGTTTGCCTAGCGCTGCAATTATGGGCAAAAATCTACCTTTCTTGGAGAGGCCTATGTCCAGCAGTGGACTTTCAATGGCTGGTATGATGATGATAATGAATTTTTCACCAGTTGCCATCCACGTAGTACCACTTTAAATTTATTTATTGATCTTATTAATATTATTAAACGATTAAAACAATAAGTACTTAAAGATCGCTAATTTTATTTAGCATGAGGCAGTACAGTGTATCAATATTCTTGTTTATAGAAATCTCTTCTAAATAATATTTACTTCTAATATATACCTTTTTGTAGTATGATATAAGTTAAAACAAAGTGATCACAAAAACAATTTAGAAACACGTTTGCGTATATATTATATTGTTTGCAAGAAAAAATCGCAGACAATACAAACAATTAAAAACATTCCCAGCTAAGTATTTCTACGGATGAGAATAATAGGATTGGTCCTTGACATTACTCAATGCACGAGTTCAATTCACACTTGGCTGGTTTATTTCCTAATATCGCACGATCCCGTGCAGTATTGTCGGACAGGTATTTAAAAATATATAGATGCCAACCCCAATTTATTATATATATTAATCATGTTTTTCATAACGCACAGACGTTTCGCCTTAATTGAATAAGTATATTTCCTTAACTTACGTAGACACAATGAGACGAGGGAAAGGTACGAGTACAATGTCTCATCACCCCCTGATTAAATTTTATTTACTTATGAAAATTTATCAATATTTGTAGAAGATAAAGCCGGTAAAATTATATAATGAATACGTAGTGTTTGAAGGTTTTACCAACAACATTGAAGTCATCATCAGCCTCCCCAAGTAATCTCCAATTGGACCGGTTGTATGCGGCCTGCGCGATTCTGAGGCTTTAGTCAGATCGTCTGTCCATCTTGCGGGTGGACACCGTACGCTGCGCTTGCCGGTACGTGGTCTCCATTCCAGAACCTTAGGACTCCATCGATTAACGATTCTGCGTACCAAATGTCCTGCCCACTGCCACTTCAACTTACTAACCCGCCGGGCAATGTTGGTAACTTTGGTTCTGTTACGAATCTCCTCATTTCTGAATCAATCACGTAAAAAAACGCCAAGCATTGCCTTCTCCATGGCTCGTTGAGCTACTTTCAGTAGCTTTTGTTTCGGTGCTTCTGTTATTGGGGCCAACATAGTGGCATTGTCATACGAACATTTCAACACTCCGATGTACTGATAGTCAATATAGCATCGCTGAAGAGATTGACAGCCCACGTCTCAACCGATTTGAAGCCTTTCTCATAGTCCACCAACGCCAAGCATAATGGCCTGTTATACTCTTCTGTCTTCTGTTTAACTTGCCGCAACGTAAATATGTGGTCTATAGTACTGTAGCCTTTTCGGAAACCGGCTTGTTCGGAAGGTTAGAAGTATGTAAACCTGCATTGGAGACGGACGGACGGATACATTGAAGTAATGGCGCCGATTTCTCAGTACAAAATAAACACTAGGAAAGGTCACTCAGGTCCCAGCGTGGGAATAAGATTCGAGTCCCACCTGAGGCCTGAGACAAGTTGATGTTTTTCTAGTAAATATAATTCTTAATATAATTCTGTCCAAGTCCTGGGTCTATCAGAGTTATTAAATGAGTATGTATAAAGCTTTTATTAAAAAATGCACGAATATCAAGTCGCCCCTCAACCGGATACTTGGTGTAAATCTGGGTGAAGCATACACGAGAGCGCCCTCTGGCGGTTGCCATAATTTAATATGTCTGCCCCTCCAAGCTATCTAGTGTAAGCGGACGTTCTTTTTACTCGTTCGTTTAAACTTATTTCCTGCTCGCAGAGAAACCTGTTGAGATCCGGTGTCAGTAGTTGTTTGAAGTTTTAATTGTATGTTTTTTCAATACAAAATAGCCAATCATAACACTTGTGATAAATTATGGGTAATAACTATTTAAAATAATAACAGATGGCATTGCAATATTATAAAATATAATTAAAAACTGTTAAACTGCCAGTAAACTTACATGCTGTTTTATCTTATGAATGCATTGGGTCTTTTTCTGTTTCTCTTTACCTTGGGGTGGCAGCAGAGTAGAATCTATTATTATATTCTTTCTGTACCAGGTGTTGCAAAAGGCAACTGTGTTAACAGAACTGCCAGATGACGGTATATCAAAAAGAAACAGCGAAGCTCGTAGGCAGCAGGGCGAGAATGGGCTGCGCCGTGAAATTACGCTCTGCGGTTGCCACCACGCCCGCCCAGCGCGGTAATAATGTTCACAACTCCTACTTTCTTGGGGAAACCTGTTTGCAGCGTACTGTTTACGTTTCCATTTCCTTTAGCTCGCCTCTTAAGCAATTTGGATCATTAAATATTTTAAAAGGATTCGTAAAGACACAGATCCCCTAGTAACGTTGAATGTGATAAGAATTGTAATTACTTAACAATATGTGTAGTAAAATATCGACATTTCATTCACAAATATTTTTAGAAAGGCGGTTTGATTAAAGAAAAGGACGCCAGGTGAGGCCATGCAAAATCGCCGCTATTTGTTTGCAAGTGAGAGCGATCACTTCAATTTAACTATGCCTCACTCCCAACATATCGCTAACCAATTGTTCGCCAACCACATAGCGCGCGACGCATCGGTGGATGACCACCAACAAAGTGTATCGAAAATCAATTTAAAGTCGCTACACAGCTGTTGACAGCTATTGATTATGATAAATATAACCTATCTTAAATTCAAATTTTATTGTATAGTATCTAACATTATCAAATCGACTGTTTGATTGGCGTCAGAGCATTAGATATGAAAAAAAATTATTATTCATAGCACCTGCAAGTCATTGATATATTTATATACTAGCTGACCTTTATCTTCTATTAACTAAATACCTATGTTTGTCATAAAAAAAAATTTGCGATTATAAATTGAGATATGAACTATCCTACGTTTAAATTTAATCAAACCAGTAAGCCTAAAAGATAAAATATTAAACAATAAATATAGACCTAAAATAAATTAAAAAAAACAACATGCGCATTTATCATACCTAGAATACAGCGTGCGAAGTGCAGAATCTCTAAAGCTGTGAGTTACCAACTGAGTAGAATAATACCTCCGCCTTTACTAGGTATCGTAAAAAGCGACTAAGGTACCAGAACCGACAGATGGCGGTATATCCATCCAAAACAATGCAGCCCAAACGCACAGGGTGGGGATGGGCAGCAGCATCGCCGCTGCGAAAGCTGCGCTCTGCGAATGCCAACACGCTTGCCCAGCGCGGCAATTATGGGCAAAATTCCCCCTTTCTTGGGAAGGCCTATCCAAGGTCCAGCAGTGGACTTGCAATGGCTGGTATTATGATGATTCTGATCTAGTTTGACATTACGCCTGTTGTCCTTGACCTCTATCGAAGAGATTTGATAAGGTCGGATAACAAATGTTAGGTTATCAAAATCAAGGAGCTTCAGTGCAGTATACTGTTCAGTTTCTTCCGAAATTTCTCATACAATTTGCTAATGCGATGATTTATAATATGTGTGTATATAAGTGGTGTAGCCTGGGTAAAAAAAAAGTAGTTGTAAAGCCAGAACGTAAATTTAGGATAGAAATCAGGTTAATTTTTAGGCCCGTTTGGTGCCGGCAGACTAAAATAAGATAGCCCTAATTTACGTACCTCATTTATTCATGATTTCGTAGAGTCGTATAAACCATAAATAAAATCGAATCTAGTACTTTTTTTATGGAAATATAATTGTTTTTATTTATTATTGTTTTACAATTGCAAAGTGCTAATGGTAGACCCATTTCACTTCACTTTCACTTAACTATCAGGTCACTTTAATAAAATAATGTGTAGTTTGAAAACGTTCGTATTATCGCCAATATATCACTAAGGCCACTCCAACATAAAGATATTGTCACATTACCCAGCAATTTCGCTGCCTCACTTAGCTTTCAAATTAAAACACAGCAACGCAAACAATTTTGTTAGATAGAAATATGACAAAAATATCTATTAGTTAGAACTGCGCATTTTGCACGGTATTTCTGCGAGGTCCATATTAATTCAAAATGTAATGTACCCATTTAAAATGGAATGTGAATACATGTTGATCACATTATTTGTTTGTTTGAACCGTTGATTTTAATTTGTCAGGATGCGCTCAAAGGAAAACTAATGCCATATTGCATTTGCCACGAGTGTAAATGTGAAGCATTAATTTTAAGCTGACCCATTCATTAAAAACTCATTTTGCCCACCCCAATCTACGTTTATTAATACCTTTGAACTTGTGTACGACCAATACACGGGTGCAATATGTCTGATTGAAGTATTTCACGGACCGGTGGCCGACCAGTTATGTCACATAAGGGCACAAAGCTGGGATTAATGCATTACTCATATGCCGCCTTTTAATTTCTCAAGTGTCTGCAAATCATTTGGTGCGCGCATTGGGGATAGTTTAATGCTCTTTTAATTTACCACTGATGGCTGTTCGCAAGTGTAGACATATCATTAGAAATTATCAGATAAATCAGTGGCCAGTAATATTTATATGTAAGTAAAACTTAAGCGTGAAATTGTATAAACGCGCTGTATCTTTTAATGTCTGCACTAAATAGGATAACTCATTTTTGGTTGTATCTGTAATTGTCAGGGCTTGATTGGTAGAAGGTCAAGAAGTTGTATAAATAAAATATTTTTGTACTTTGTAGATTAAACAATCGACGGGATCAACGGGTTAAAATTTTTACTATCCTATTCTTAATTTAAATTAAATATTATACCTAATTTTTTCTATATATTTTATACATTTATTTTTACACTCGGACGAAATCTGGGCAGGCCTCTATCTTTATAAATTGATATATTTTGCATAATACATGACATGTTTCCACCCATTCATATAAAACATCAATGATTTTTTTTTAAATTAAACAATTCTAAAATTTTATAAATACCTATGCGAACCCTTGTAAAATTGATTAAAATCAGTTTCGTAGTGTTGGAGGTGTAAGAAAAGTTTTTATTCTATATGTAACCATACAAGTCTTTCAAATCAATCAAAGATGAAATGTGAATAAAAATTTAACCAATTCACAATAAAATCTAAATATTAGTTTACGTATAAGTCTGAGTAATTAACTAGCCATAATAAATATGTCTCCTTCAAGCAGTAAAAACTGTTTTCAAGTCTGTTCTGTCACGCGTTGTATTTTATGCAAATATTCTAATTTATAATAATTTAGTTTCCCCAAAATATGACTTTTCAATACAAAATGCACACAAAAAGATCATTATTTTAAATAAACAAAATTGTTAAAGTTTAAACGATAAGTAGTTTCCCCCCCACCCCTCCGTGGCAATAAAATGGTACAAGAACAAATTCAACAGGAAATAAAAAGAATTGAAGACGCGGCAGACAGACTTCCGTGCACCTGGAAATAAATTATGGCAAGAAAGTAAAGATGCAAATACCAAGCGGTTGACTCGTGAATTACGTTACGAAATAAGTTACTTATATAAAAATATATACTATATAGACTATACCGAGAGTATTTATGCATTTTTAAAGTATTATAAAGTACAATATATTTAACAAAAAGAGCAGTCTAAGTATATTAGCCATGTTGGCTTAGCGGCGGTATTCGTTTATTTCGGCGGAATTGGTACCTCACTCTCAGCTTCGTGTACCGCAAAACAACTTAATTAACTCACATATACTTTTATATCATATTTCCATCTAATAGAATTCGCATTGCGCTTGTACGAGTTGAAGGATCAGAGAGGCAGTAAAATTACTTTAGGTAGTGCGACGCTACCACGCGGACCGTAAGCTTTTGTTGACTCAGTTGACTCTCCATGACCACATGGCACTACATGTCAGAACATAATGTGTAGCACGAATCAAAAAGTAATTCCCATCTCGCAATAGCAATCTAAACACGTACAATTACATTACGTAGTGCAAAACTAAAACAAAGAGTACAGTAAAATTAATTGGACCATGTGGCTAATAAACAAAACTAAAGATGACATGTCCGCTTGGTTTCGTGTAGTAAGATATACTGCGGTCAAAATCAAAGTGAAGCACGTTCACATTAGAACGATGCTCAGCGTGATACGTCAAGACAGCCAGACAGCTTATAGCCGTATTGTACAAGATCTTAGTAACTTGAAACACACTCCTTGCCCAAGTCTGAACCATGCGTATTCAGACAATCGCCCATCACTGAATTTATACTCCTTGGTTTTGTACCGCCCAACACTAACTGAACTTTGCTGTACTCTTAGGACTGATTTTTTATCACATATATTGTTAGTATTTTATAACTGTGTTAGTTTCAAAACTTAATAAATCATGATTATCGTAATAACATTCATAATATTACATTTAATAAAAAATACATTTACGAGCGACATTCCATAGAGAAGGGGTTGTTATGGCGCATATCTCTCTGAGAACAAAGAGATAACCGACAATTTTTCTGCTGCACAGTAATATTCGACCTTATTTCATTAAAAATAAGGAACTTTCCTATTGAGTTGAGAGGGTCGCGAGAGTAGGGTGCCATGGTAAATTCTGTATTGATTAACAGGTAATAATGGAGACAGGCAGGGGTCACTGTACGAGTTGTTTGATGAACAGGGTCATTTTTGGATATAGAAAAATCAATTTAAGCCCACCATTAGTGCCAATTAGCGAATGCTCGATGTCTATAAAAAATATGGATTTAATATTTGTGTAAAATTTTGATGTGTACACGAGAGTTAAGGCTTTTGACAATATTCCTGTCAATTAATCCGGTGAGTCAAATTTCCAGTGTTGGATAGAGGATATTAAACACGGCCAAATCAAATGATTAGACAAATTTTGGATGAATAAAGTTTTACACAGATCCAAATAAACGATAATCAGAAAGCAAACACATAGTGTAGAAATACTTCGTTACAAACTTCTTCACATTTATTAAATAGTTAATCTTTTTAATCATTTTAAATCTATAACTAGTGGTTTATTCCCATAGTTATCAAAAAGAAAGTTATACTCACGTCTTGATGCTCTTCTAAAAAGGAAAGACGCTATCAAGAAGCGGTCGAAATTACCGACTTCAAATAACGGCTAATAGTTTTGCTACGACACTGTTCACTACGCACAAAAATGGAACATCGACACTTTATTCAACAAACTTGCAACCACTTAATAAAATAAAAGTAATTAAAGGTAGATAGATCAGTTACAAAAGCCAACCCTCGTATTTATTTCTGCGGCCAAGTCGAGTATACGTATCACTACGTCCCAGGTTCGAGGCAGCGAAATCACTGCACGTAGTAGCATACAGATCACTTACACTCACTCTACTCACAATATTGTCGGCACATCCTCGCATTGTAGCGAACGTCAACTTACTACGGTACCCGCTTATAATTCAAGCGGACCCCATGCTTGACTACCAACCTAACAAAAAAAATGTTTACATTTACCATAAAACAGTTCTGACAAAGGCAGACACAACACAAGTCCTGACTGACTGAATTATTGACTTGGTGATTATTATTAGGGGATAACGTGGTGTATATCCTCTAAGGTATATTAAAAATATTGTACATTTTAGAACTTAGTATGAATAAGTTTAATCTGCCGTGAATTTATACTACACCATCATCAGATGTATATTGATTGGAAGGGATAGCAAACAATTATGGTCAAACATTGTACATGTGAGTTACACATGTGTTATATCGTTTATTAGTGCCTGTTATCTGCCGACGCCACCCTTTACGAGGGGAATTGCATTATATTCTGTTCTACCGGCCTCTCAGGTTGCCCTGAGTAACCATATCCCCCGAAAGCCCCACGGCAATTCGCGTAATAACTGGGTATTTGAAACTGCATTGTGTGTTATTACGATGCAGTACTTTGATTTTGTGATGAAACAGGAGAACCTGGGTTAGATAATTATCAGTTTAGGAAAATAAATCAAGAACTGGAGTCTAGTGAATTTATGCAATACTTTAGATTAGTGACCTCTATTATCTAAAACTTTTCATCATTGTATCTTTCTTTTTTTTACTATATAAGTCATGGTTTCCTAACAAGAATATTAAAAATATAAAACAAAAAGTAGGTATTGTCTGAGCGAGTATTATTTTCAAATGCCATTCTCAGGTTTAGTTTAATTAATGCCTGCGTACATTCTATCACTGTCTGCAGAATTTCACAATGTACATTTTTGCTTGTTTTTAAATTGTATTTAACATTTCAGACCTCTTGCCACGAGACACCAAACAAAATTAGAAATAGCTATGTACTCGTAGACTGGCATTATTGTTTTATAGAAAACTATTTAATTAGCTCTTTTGAACAAGACGCTCAAAGTAATTAGGGAGATGTCGTGCTGTTTTAAAATCGAACTTTGAGAGTTGGAACCTCTCAAAGACATCGAGTATGTTAATTTAACTAATGCGTTTGGATTTTGTTTTGATTAAGTAAATACCTCCAAAACTTAGTGATAGTCGCTATATATGAAATTTAAATTAACCAGTAAATAATCAAATAGTACATATATTGAAAACGGTAACTACAATTAGACTGTCTAGTCTCGTATCGATAATGAAATGGGCTTTCGTTACAGGTAACAGTGGTTACTATAGCATATATGTGTAAACATAAACAACGAACAGATAAATCCGGTTACATTTGCATGCCGGTGTCGAGCATCGTGTTTAATTGAGTTACATACATATATTCTATCTATCTTATTTACACCTCTTACTATCGCTTAGTTTGACGGGCCCGATGGCGCTGATGGTAGCGATCCTATTTTATGCGCCAGGGGTAGTGGGTTCGATTCCCACCCAGAGCAAATATTTGTGCTTGTTCTGTGTCTGGGTGTTAAATATATGTATTTATGTAGTATATTTGTGATTCCTCTGTTATCTGGCGTCCGTAACACAAGTGAACCGTACCATGAAGTCAGTGCAATGTATGAGATGTTGTGGGAATTTATTTATTTATTATTATAGTTTCATTCACTCTCCCCATCCAAAGGTTGTCTGGAAGAAATTCTATTCTATTATCGCTATTCGCGATAAGGCCGCCCACTCTACTTTATGATTACAGTTTTTTTTTCATATATTTTTATATTTGGTGTACAATTAAGTGTTAATTATTAATATTATACAGTCAAATATGGAATACTATCACAAGACCCGTAAATGGTGCCCGTTCCTCTCCAGACGATTATATAATTAAATTAGCTTTCCGATAAAAAATATCTCGCAGTCGCAAATTGGTTTGGTGCGCTGTGAGTTAAGTTGATTATTCAAATTAAGGGCTTGGCGGATTGAAAAATAAACTTGATGTATACCGTTTTGAGCTTTATGTAAAGTATCTTCTGCGTTTATATAATCTTTATATATATAAATTTCGCGTCACTTTCGGATGAACTTCAAAGACTGATTGAACTGACTTGAACTGATTCCAATAAATTCTTGTTTGTACTGTTTCATACAAATTGAAAGATAGGATAGTTTGTGTCTCAAATTATAGCCGCAGTATGTTATCATGATGTAAGTATACTTATGACATGACAACGTTCGTACAGTTAGCTAGTTGCCAATAAATTATACTGATTCTATATTACTATTATCACCAAAAAAATTAAAGCACTGTAATTATTTCAGAGTTGTAATGTTCTGGAATGGGTACCACGTACCGGCAAGCGCAGCTCAGAGCGTCCACCCGCAAGATGGACGCACGATCTGACTAAAACCGCAGGATCGCGCTGGACACAGGCCGCATACAACCGGTCTTATTGGAGATTAATTGGGGAGGTCTTTGATCAGCAGTGGACGTCTCCTGGTGACGATGATGGTGATGGTGATAAACTATTCCCATATATATTTTAAAGATTTTTAATGTAAAACATTTCCTTACTACACTAAATTTTTAACTATTTATTTAAAATGTTAATTCAATATTCTTAATTTTTAAGAGTGACAAAGATGTCGGGATCTTTGTAGTTTATTTGTATTTATTTATTGCCTTCACTAAATAGAATAATATATTATTTCACTTTAATTTAGACGAATAAACTAAAATATAATTAACATTAATAATAATAACAAATTCACACATCACACCTGCATACATATTCCTTAGCTAAAATCACTTACGTTACTTATATCAGATAATATAGAACAGATACAAATGTTTATCATATAAATGTTTGACCTGGGAATCGAACTCACAGATGTTGGCATATAAGATATTACCGAATATATGCCTTGTATAACCAAAAAAGTTTAAGTAAGACTAACTCAAGTAAAAAATCGGTAAAAAGCACTTTTAAGTTAAACGGTTTTATTTTAGGTGCTCTGAAAACTAGAAAATAAATAAATAATTACTGCGTCGGTGATCCCGGTCATTAGTCAATCTCTGATGGCAGTGGTCGTCATAACATGAAACATGTCAGCGGCCGAAAGGCGGTTTATGAAATAACTAACACCAGGGTTTGCTAGTTAGGTAAACCAAGCAACCTACACCATAACAAGTAGGTATTTTGAACTTCTAGTTCAGAAATATTTTAGTACTAGGCAGAGCAGCTTCTAGGCATATTAAATTAAAATAAAACCTTTTAAAATCATTGGCTATCAGGGTTTATACTCTCCAATTTTTTATTTGAATTCATTTTCTTAGTAATGTTTAATTGACTGTCTTCCGAATATGATTGATTTTATTTTTAACTCGCTGTGCCCGTGACTTCGTCCGAGTGCAGTAGTTTCTTTGGGCATCATACCTTTTAAATTTTACTGATATAAATTTTGAATGTTATATTTATTTGAGCATTAATCAATAGTTATATTTAGTGCAAATAATAAGTTTTGAGCTTCTAGCTCTAATTATGCACCAAAATTCATTTAAATCGGTTTAGTATTTTGGACGTGATTGCGTAACAGACAGACAGACAGAGTTACTTTCGGATTTATAATATTAGTAAGGATTTAGGAAAAAGATTCAACTAAATAGTTTAGTAGAATTTCTTAAGTTTTTCAGCTGACTTTACCTTTAAACGGAATTTACTTTCACGGAATAACTGCAATAACAACAAATTTTCATATTAACTTTGCACCCCCGTTTTTCCCCTTTAAAGGGGGAATTTTCCAAAATCATTTTCTTGATGCTCCCCTACGTGATAAAAGGTACCCCTGTTTGCACCTACCTTTACCTACCTGGTACCTTTTATCACATGTCAAGTTTCTAACCCTAGTTTAGGCCCTACGTTGATATGTTAATATGTTATATATATAGAATAAGGAGAGAATAAGAAATATATATATATATTAACTAGCTGTGCCCGCGACATCTTCCACGTGTAATAGTTTTTTTAGGTACCATACCTCTTGACCTTAACTTATATAAACTTTGAATGTCTTATTAATTTATATCAAATCAAGATCCTGAAAAATAAGTTTCAAGTGTCTAGCTCCAAGAATATCTAAACTTCCATGCAACTTTTCATCCTTTTCGACCCCTCACAACTCTTTATTCGAATTAAAAAATAGCCTATGTCCTTTCTCAGGGTCTAAAAGTTATCTGTGTCAAAGTTCATCAGAATCGGTTTAGAGGTTTAAGCGGGAAAGTGGAACAGACAGTCAGAGTTACTTTTGCATTTATAATATTAGTAGGGATATCGTTGTTTTGTTTATTTCGGGTTTGATGATTGTGCTGAATGATTACTTTCAATACAGGTTGTTATGCGTAAAACAACCTCTTTGAGTTACCTGACCCGTCCGTAACACCTGATGCAGCTATACCTGAGGCAAACCTAAACCAAACTGTTGGATAATTACAACAATTATCGTAATGTTAGGTTGACAATATAATGCATTAATTAACGCAACACGAGCTTACCATATTCCGACCAATAATTACAGACGGCTGTTATAATCGTAAACGTCATTTTGTATTCGACAAAGCGACCACTCACCTACCCACCTGCGAGAACAAAGCAAGGATCACAGTAATTCTAGCTGATGGCTATTTCAATTTACGATACATGTGTAATGAAATGGAGTACCATTTCATTTGATAATGGCAATCTCTTAATTGAAAGCTTTAGGATATGTCAAATATTGATTTCATTGGCCTTTGTTGTCTGATAATCGTGTATTTGGTTGTACTGGACCACGTGATTATAAATATGTTTAAATAAATAAATGATAATGACTTGCTGAAAGGAAATTTTGATTTGGGGTGGGCAAATTTCGTGGTGTATATAAAAAACATAATAAACTTTATCATATCATTTCAGACTGTAATATGTCTCAAAATTCAACGTATTTTATAAATAATAATTATAAACATACTTGCTGCGCTAGGCAAGCGTGTCGGCAATCGCAGGGCGAAGCTTTCGGGACGGGGATGCTTGGTGATGGGACGGTCTCGGGTGGATAAACCGCCATCTGTCGGTTCTGGTACCTTAGTCACCTCTTAAGAGACCTGGTACAGAGGGAGGTATTATTCTACTCAGCCGGTACCTCACGGCATATACTTGTAGCTACACCGGTAAATCAAATAGTTATAATTAAGTTTGTTGTGTATTATCAGAAAATAACTCTGATGGAATGTTGGTCTGTTACTGAATTATTGGAACGCTAACCAAATGAAAGAAAACGAAGAATACAAATAAGAAGACCTACTTATATAGTAGGTCTTCTTATTCAGAAACGTGGATAAGTTTTCCACCTCATTTAATTTACTTCGAAAAGTAGATAGCAAAATAGACAGAAACTTCAACGATGTCTGCCTGTGCAGGTCATTGCACTCAGACTCTTCACGGTTTACGTCTAATAAATTGAAATAGCGAAGAAAAATTTTGTGAGATAACTTAAAAAATATATATTGTTAGTCATGTCAAGAAATGTGATTATTTTTTAAATATATTATTTTGTATGGTGGAGAGGTAAAAAAGATAAGAAAAAACTTTTTAAAGCCTTTTTTTACAAGTCTTAATTGATATATAAATAGTTATAATATCTTATAATTGAACAGGTGTGGAAAAGAGAGTAGAAGCAGTACGCAATACATCATACAGTTAGACGCCAAATAATTTGTCAAGAGTCGAATTTGGCTGTACACAAATCTAGTACCTTCGCATCCGGACGGTAGTAAGCGGGACATTGCATATGAAGCATGAAAGTTGAATCAATGTGGCGGAAATGAGTTCTTTGCGCTGTTTATGTAAAGTAGAATTGAAAGACATATACATTTTCTTTAATAAAACTCAAAAATGAAAGGCCAGACGTAAGTAGAAACGATGTTTGATGGATGATATTTTATATTTAAATAGATAGAAAAATATTCAGGTAATTTGGAATGCAAATAAAGTGATTTATAAGGAGTGGGTTGACAGATATAAACTGAAGAACTTTTTAAGGATTTCGAAGGATTAATATATTATTAACATGTAGGAATTACATTGATCGGTTTTATGCATAGAAAATGCTAAATTATATATAAAATGATATTTCATCATCATCATCATACCAGCGATTAAAAGTCCACCTGTTGGACATAGGCCTCCTCAAGAAAGGGGGAATGTTGCCCATAATTGCCGCGCTGGACAAGCGTGTTGGCAGAGCGCAGCTTTGGCGACGGGGAAGCTGCCTGCATCCCCGCCCTGTACATTTGCGCTAACTTTTTTGCATGGATCGGATCGTCATCTGTCGGTTCTGGTACCTTAGTCGCTTCTAGCTGTCGTAAGAGGCCTGTCATAATACAGAGACGAGTATTTTTTACTCTGCGGGTACCTCACGGCATAATAATAATAAATATATACCACAATACTAAACAACAGTTGCATTACAAAAAAATCCTTTCCTCTTCAAGTGTCTCAGGTATGTTTTCCACGAATACATAAATTTTCTGCCTCTTGGCCATGGCCTGCGGTAATTCCCAACGACGGTACCAGAATCGACAGATGGCGATATATCCACCCAAAACGGTGTAGCTCAAAGGCACAGCAGCATCCCCGACGCGAAAGCTACGCTCTGCGATAGCCAACAGCCTTGCCCAGCGCGGCAATTATGTGCAAAAAAAATTAAGAATTAGTCTTACAACAGCAATAAATAAAAAGTTACCTGTATGGAATGAAACTTGATTCTAAGTGATTTCCATATTTAATTTGAGGAAATTAGAATACAATATATTTTTCCGATTCCGTTTGTAATTTGTTGACAACAGACATATAAGACAACATTTTTGGTTAAAGGATCGTTTTAAATAAATCAATCAAAGTGTTAGAAGGCATTTAATATTTTACCTATTTTCCCATAAGATTGGGGTCTCTGATCAACTCATTATTGAGGAAACCCATGTTTCTCATCTTATATCGAAAGAAGCCCTTCTTTTTCAGTCGACCCATGTGTTGCAGCGTACGCACCAGGGGCAGGAATCGGAACAGCGTGTTCAGGGTGTCACCCAGGCAGAACATGAACGAAGACTCGATGTAAGCTGTGAGAGAGCAGAAGACAAATAAATATTATTTAAACTTTCACGGGATTTCTGTGTATCTCGGGTGCACGGGTGTACCTCGCTCATTCTCTCTACCGCCAATCAGCAGTGTACAATGCACCGAAGGCGGCGGATGTATGTAGGTAGGCGGATTATTCTCTTTTGATTATAAAAACAGATGTCAATGTATTAGCGTTGCGTGTGGTTTAGGCACAATTCATATTACAAAGCTTCCAAATATAAAACATAATACATATATAAAATCAACTTAAAATATAGACAAAAAAAAACAATGAATTACGTTAGTTTGGCAGCTATCATTCTAATTAAAATATAATAAAGGACCTTTTCATTAGATGTTTTGACCTTCTCATGAGGTCTCTGTATAGGCTAGTAATACATAACTAAAGTTGCTACAAAAATTATGTTAAAGTGTCAGGTTATATATTCGTCCCGCCCCACAGAAAATCTTCCCTTATAGAAAATCAAAAAAACTAATAAAACCGCTGAAATAGTCGACAAAGAGGCAGGCTCGAGTCCTATCTAAAGTTATAAGTAGATTTTTTTTCAGGTATCTACTAGTTTCCGGTAGCAGTTTTTTTCAGGTATCAGTTATATTAAATTTAAAAAATTACCATTTTTAGAAAACTTATAACCTAATTTATTGCAGGTATCAGTGTATATTTCCTTGCCACAAGCCTTTGGCGATATATCGACAGATGAGCCAGTCAATCATCCAACTTCTCTTTTTAAGCTCGGAACGTAAAAGCCGGAGCTTGTGAATACGCTTGCTTATGCGGCGGTAGTGATACCAAAGATATAGATATTATCCATCGATTTTTTACTTCTGAAACATGACTAATATTTTTGATATACTCATAACTCTAACCAGATACCATCTGAAATTAAAATAACACAACAAGTCATGCATTGACCTGAATCTTAGATACATACATACATCACGTCTGTGTCCCATCGGGGTAGGCAGAGGCTATGGATCTCCACTTGCTACGATCGTAACATACCTCTCTCGCTCTTCTTACTCGCATAAGTCCTTTCATACACTCTAGTTTATTCTTTGTACTTCTGACCTGGCCCGTTTTTGATACCTCTTTTACCTGGTTAAGATATGCACCGACTACACTGACTCTTCCATTCACTTCCGCTCCATATATTTGTGCAGTTATTCTACTTTCATCAATTTTTATTGTTGTCACAACATCAACTTTTACTCCACACCGATCGCTAAGTCGTTATAAGTGTCACGGACATTATATATAAGAGGAATCACAAAAATATCCTATAAACACCCAAACACCCGCATAGTTCCGTTTCAAGTGAGAATTATAAATATAAACAAAGTAGTTTAAGGTAACAGTCTGATTATTTGAATTTACACAAAGAGATCTTATAGAAATAATGGAAACTCAGATTTTAGGAATTCTGTTTTCAGAACAATATTTTTCACTTATTTTGTAACTTTCAATGAAGAACCTCGATACTTAATTTCATTCGAATTACTTCTAAAGATAAAGTTTTATACTAACTTTGTAACCCCGTTTTTAGGGTTTAATTTTCAAAACACCTATCTTAGTGCTTCTTAGTAAAATAAATATCTAAGGTAAGTAAGCATAGTTTCAAGTTTTTAACTCTTATAGTATCCCCGTAGTTTTATAGGCCCTGCGTTGATTTAGTTAATCAGACAGCCAGTTTCTCCTTTTATATATATACATATGAATACTTGCCTATCTAACTCACAACATTTGGAGCACAAGATACCTAATGGGCCATCAGGCCCCTCAATTTCGTTTCGACATTGACGCACAATTAAAAAAATACAGTATCGTAACAAGCCGTGACAAGGCAGAAATTAGACTTGTGCCATTGACATATCCGGATTGGGCAATAAGGTTTCAATGACTAGTACACGTAGATTTGTAATTGCTTGTTTTTTGTATCGTTTACAGAGCTAGATATTTACGTATTTAGTGCTTATCGTTTGATACATAAGTACATACATACATCACGCCTGTGTCCCATCGGGGTAAACAGAAAATATGGATCTCCACTTGTTTTGATCTTTGCACACCTTTCTTGCTTCTTTTACTCGCATTAGTCCTTTCATACACGCTCATTTATTCTTGATACTCCTGACCCGGCCCTTCTGCAATACTATTTTATTGCCGAAGTGTTTTTAAAACAGTTTAATAAAAAAAAATTAAAAATACAAAGTCACAACAGAAAAGTAATAAATTTGAACTTTTTTAAAACAATTAGAATATACAATAAAAATTACTTTCTAACTTTTAATAAATTTAGAATATCCGAAAGTTCATCAAATAAAATTAATATTGAAATATAATTGAAACTTTATGGCGCTTATAAGAATTTTGTAGATGAACATGCAGTGATGCCATGTTAAATTTAAAATCTCGAGATGCTAACATTATGAGACTTAAAATGGGTGTGACGGCCCGACGGGCGCCGACGGCACAGACGGTAGTGATCTTTTCTAGTGCGCCAAGATCCGTGGGTTCCATTCCCACCTAGAGCAAATATTTATATGATGCTATTTGTTTGTTCTGTGTCTGGGTGATAAATAGCTTATATGTATTTAGGAAACATATTTGTGTCCGTCCAAGAAGTTTTCCAGGAAAGGGGAAATTTTGCGCATAATAATATTCCGCCACCTGTTGGTTCTAGTACCTTAGTTGCCTCTTACAACTCCTGACAAAATAGGTAACCCAATTAATAAAGTTGCCTGTAAGTATACTGAGAGCATTAGTAATCAATGTATAGTCAAATGAGCCGTGATTGACAATACATTGCAATTCTTGTTCATATACTGGTTATGACAGTAAATAACAAGTTTGTTAAAAAAAGTACGTTACAAGTTTGTTAAAACTATAATCAATGCGTTTCCCATTACAATATTTGCAATATTAAAATCAAAGAGCTACATGATATGACATGTCTGAAAGACGATACTCGTAATATCAGTAAAATTCAAAAGAGAGGTATGTAAACGGTGCTTGGACTTGTACAAGTTGATGCGGTTGAGCAGAGACTTAGAAGACTGTATGGTGATAAAATAGACAAATTTGACAAGAGACGAAGAAAGAAGAAGTACCAAAAGTAGGTCAGGTTCGAAACAAATATAAATCTCTAGATTTCTTACACCGGTAGAAATTAGGCGTGAATTTATGTATGTCACATTTGTAATAGATATTCCTAGATAGATGGCTATATACAATATTGAACACAGGACATCAACTTTGTCCCTATTCGGAGATAATTTTTCAAGTATTATATATTTCTACCTCATAAATAATGTAAAGGCGCTACCTTGCTGTGCACAAGAGTACTCAAAATTGGAATCAAAATTACTCTTCCAATATCCATCAGAATTAAAACTTTACTGCCCGTCGCATAAATACCATAAAACAAACGCTAAGACACCCCTGAATTTATAATAAACCTCTTTTGGGTAAGTAATTAAGCAGAAGCAGTGCCTAGAAAGACAAAAGAAAATGTTCGAATATCGACAACTGGAAAGGCAAACATTTCCACAGAATACGAAACAAAAGTAATAACTCCTGTTCTCAGAACAAAATAAATCACGAACAAAGAGTACCAGGATTACGTATTCTGTGCGGTCCAATAAGAATGACTACAACAAATGTATCATAATAGATGGAGGTTTCGAGTATCATACACGTACGAGTATAGTGTGCATGTTCCGAAAGAACTGAAAAAGAATTGAAAAAAACACATTTTCACGATTCACAATAATAGAATATCGTTTACATTCACAAACCTGAAGCTAGGGTACTTTCACGGTGTTTATTTTTTAAATCTTGTTCGATTTACTTTTCCTCCCACACACACTGTGTGCAACCAACCAATTGCATGATCTATCCGCAGCCACATTTTTTCTATGAGTACATATCAAAGGCAAAGGGTGGATATGGCATGGTTATCTCTTCGGTTTTATTGGTGTACCGATTGGTTGATTTTAAATTGCCTTCTCGGATGTTATGCCATCTGAATTTTCTCGATAAATGGATTTAATTATATAGTTACTTAATAATAAATGTAGTAGTACTATTTACAACACACGCATTAATGTTTGGGTAATTTCCTTTAGAGCGGTTAACTTTAATAAGTATTTTTGTAGAAGAACAAAGAAATATTTAATTAGACAAAGGTGAGATGACTGAAATGTATTTTGTACAAAAAAATTGTTTCTCTTAGTAATTTTCTTGTTGAATACGTATTTTTCACATTTCAGCATCCATATTATGATATCAATACTAGTACCCAAGAAACTTGACCTAAGAGTCCAATCAATCGGTGTAGATATTCACATTACTGACTCATATTTTGAGGCACTTCCACACGATGTCACCCAGTACAAGGTAGTTATACACAACGGTTTTCTATTTTCTTAGATATATTGCAAACAACACCTTTTAAGTTAACTATAGACAACATACTTAATCATGATTCATAACCAAGGGAAGCCGTGAGGTACCCCAGAGTAGAATAGTATCTCTTTTAACGACACCTGGTCTGTACCAGGTGTCGTAAAAGGCGACTAAAGTATCAAAACCACTTGATGGTGGTATATCCATCCAAGACAGTGTAGCTTTAATGCACAGGGCAGAAATGGGCAGCAGCATCCCCCGAAAGCTGCGCTCAGCAATTGCTGACACGCTCGCCAAGCGCGGCAATTATGTTTTAAATTCTCCCTTTTCTTGGGGAGGCCTATGTCCAGCAGTGGATTTCTAATAGCTGTAATGATGATAACCAAGCGAAAGAGTTATTTTTTCTATGGCCCAATAGGTATGTAGATCTTCTAAGGAGGAGTTCCTCCTTCATCCATTCCATCTACATTAAACAGACACATATTGCTTTCATATAACATCACTAGCAGCACACAATACTGCTTATAAGAAATCGTCTATATCGTATCAGTTTGGTCGCAAAATTTATTTTTGTCTGTTTAAATTGAACTTCTAGAAAGATGGCTCACATATGGTAGGTGGTAATAATGTCCCGTGGTAGTAACATTTTCAGACAAAAAAATAGTATTTTTCGAGAACTGTAATGAAAAAGAGCATTTTCCCGAAACAACCACACAAGACGCCTGTTACAAATGCATACTTTATATTCATAGGTAACTACAAAGCCGACATCAAAAAACATCGTACACGAATAAACACACCAGCTTCGGTAAAATCCGAAATATTTCTGCGTTGCTCCCCGATGTAGAGAGTTAAATTAATACTGTCGGTTGGCCTCGACGCGCTGAGCGCACTGCATACTGCGCCGGTCAATTATTTTTCAAATTTCTGATAATTACCGCCAGAGGGCGTTACTGCGGGTGACCGAGTACTGGGTGGTATTATTAATATCGAGGTATCTGTCCATCATGGCTTACTGTTAGCGGCGCAGCAAATTGTTTTTTAATTTTATCAGTGGTCAGAGTACGTCTGGTATTTATTGATTAAGGCTTAATCATATTAGTTGCCATTAGTGTATTCGCGAAACGGATGTTTTTTCAAACGAATAAACACGTCCGCATTTCCAATTGTAGAGTATCTGCCAGTCGAGTTTCGGTCATTTATTTCTGTCGGTGTCCAGTCATCCGTCATCGATGACTATTATCATTTAAAAAGTAAAGTGATTTTTTTAGTTTTTACTTCTCGAGTATTTAAGCAGATTCGTTTTGGGTCAAATTACTTTTCTATAAATCTCATTATTACATGAATGTCATTATCAGTACACGTAATTGATGTAAATAATTTGTTTTAAAGATATTCACGCAGTTATTATAATCTTTATTTAGTTCATAATTACTAATACCATAGAAGTAAATAATCACGGTGTATAGTTTACAATTGCTTATTAGTGGTAAGGCAAATTTCGTAGCAAGGTAATAATAAAAATAGCCACGTAGCAAAGTTGCCCGTAGCGTTGTAGCCTCGCTACGTGTCAAACTTAGTTCCGCATTCACGGTTCGCTCGTCAAAAAAGCTCTTACTTTTCTGTAGCGATGCAACCCGTGCACTTAACGCAATAAACATTTTATCGAATATCGATAGTCTTTCAACCTCGTTGGATTTTTCTTGGTATTAATTATGAATGTTACTAATTTCGTTACAAAATAGTGACTCGGTTTTTTGCCTTAGCATTTTCTACTTTTAGATGGTTTTATTTTTCTTTTCTAATTTTTCATGCGGTCTTTTAACCCTTCATTTATTTCATTATTCTATCATATCACCCATACAAAGTCTACTGAGCATAGACCATAGGGGGATTTATAATTTCAACGCTGGAATAGCGTGGTGGCAATCGCATAGCGCAACCTCGCAACGATAATGCGGCTGCATATCCCCATCCTGTAGTATTTAAACTGCGCCGTTTCACATTGATATCGCCATCCGATACCTTATTCGACGCTTACGACACCAGATCTATAGGAAAATATAATTCTACTCCACCAATACTATACGGCGGATTTACTTAAATAATTATAATACTTATGTATAACAACATATACAATATAAGAATTATGTTATTAATACTACATTATTTAGTTAAGAGGAACAATTCTACGTTTTTGATGAGGAACTTACCTTTGGTAAAGCATATATCACGTAGCCAAGCCCGTTGGTTATCTCAATAACTTCCGTATGTGAAAAGTCTCTCAGTCAAATAAAGGTAAACCTTTCAGTCAGCCAAAACAACTGTATAAAATAATATGAAACTGGAAACTGACATTCCCTTTATATTAGCTGTTATTATTAGTATCATCGGATACAGAAACAAAACATAAACCAAACCACAGCATAAACTGAATAAGTATTATCTATAAAATGTTCGCAAAAACAGTGGTAAGTCAATACGTACGCAACTATTAAACATCACTAACAGCGGGAGGCTGTCAGCGAAAAGGGCCGACGCGGGGGCGACGCGAGGTAAAGGGGGTGCCCCCCAAAATCCGTCTGGTCTCAGATTAGTACACCACCCACCAGTTGCATCCACAATTATACGTATAGTGCGCGGTAGGATGTAACACAGCTAGTGATGTGTCTGACAAGTTGGTTCAAAGAATTTAAATTGGAAAATATCAAACGAGTAATACAGCCAGGACTTTGACATGGAAAAGGCTTTTCGGATCACTCTTCTATTCCTATAATGTTATGGAAGATTAATTTAAAATGTACATTAGGGTTGTGGATAAGCATATAACCGCCTGTATATACTTTTGGGAAGAATTTAAAAATTAAAAATACAAGCAACAAAAATCTTACTTAGAAATTCTTCTTCTTGTCGGCTTTTCACCGCTTATCAAAGGACAAGGTCTCTTCAAAGTCTCTAGATATTTAAATTTAAGTACTAAAGTTATGATCAATACAAACTTATAGGCAACCTATTCTTAAATGTAGTCAATGGTGAAAATAGCGTAAATGGCAAATTTTAAGCTGGTCATATCAAACAGTGACGTTAGAAAGGCAATATTTGATACACCAAAGTCTAATATGTTAAGTCAAATAATATCCTAAGTCCGAATTAATAGAGCTTAATTACCCTCGATAAATTAACTTACTTAAAAGAGATAAGCTGATACGTCTCTAGATTATAGAAACAGACGAGAACAGCAATCCAAAATAGAACAGTACTATTGCGGTGAGGTACCGGCAGATTACTAGAATACACCAGGATATAGAATACATGATTATTAGAATACACCAGGTATCGTAAGAGGCGTCTAGGTACCAGAGCCGACGGATGGCGGTGAATCCATCCGGAACAGTGCAGCCCAAATGCACAGGGCAGGGATGGACAGCAGAATCTGAGCTCTTAATCAAGTAGCTTGATACTGAATTTCATTTGAATCATTTCAAAAACAGTAAAGTTTCATACCAACTTTACAAAAATCTCGATGTTATTAAAGGAACCCTTGCACAAAGTTTCAAGTTTGAAATCTTTGAAATATAAGGAAATACTAGGTAATCAGGCATTTTTTAAAAGAGGGTATGATCTTTATGTTATCCTCCAACCGACCAGACTTGCACAGCATAGCAAAGTAAATACTACACACTTCAATTTTTCCGAAATTCTCTGGTATCACTGTAGTCATAATTGAAATCCTATTGACCAATCAGTTCGTTTGCCATCATTTTTTGGTATCAATATGTACGCTTGTTATCGATTTCTCAGGTCGAGGAGCAGCCCTAATTACGTTGCAAATCCCGATGTTCCCCGCCAAACGATATTTGCTTGTTATAATTACTCGACTATTCAGCGGACGTGGTATCAGCATACATTATTATACCTTCCGAATAATACACAAGTTCCGAAATGAAATTCGACTATCATGAGTGCTGTGGTTTTGTTTGACATGGTAATTAAACGAACAGACAGAATACCACCCGTCATTACCGATATCTGTATTTGGTTGACCATTCCTGTCCATATGGAATAATTAAATAATGATTGTGAACGTTTTATAGTTTTCTGTGAGATTGATGTTTTTAAGGGAGGGATAATGATTGAGTCAGAACTACACTGATTTTCAATTATGTGTTTACACATCGTGCTATTTAAAAAAATCCATAGTCTCAAAACATCTTGCCGTGAAGTACCGGCAGAGTAGAATAGTACCTCCCACTGCATTAGCTGTGGTATGAGGCGTCCAAAGTGCCGGAACCGATAGATGGCGGTATATCCATCCGGAACAGTGCAGCACCATGCACAGGGCGGGAATGGGCAGCAGAATCCCCGTCGTGAAAGCTGCGCTCTGCAATTGCCAACACGTTTGACAAGCGTGGAAATTATGGACAAAAAACCTCCTTTGTTGGAGAGGCCTTTCAATGGCTGGTATGATGATGATCTCAAAACAAAGTTCTTTTAACCAGTTAGAAAACAAAATGTGCAGTCCAGCAGCAGTTTAGTTTGGAACTAGACTCCCGTAGAACTCATATTAAATATATCTAATGCAAGCCGGCACCTCGGTAGTATTAAAAAAAATCTGCAATAATAGGCATTTTCTCAGCAGCCAATTTTACTACTTCAATTAACTGCTCCCATACGTTTAATCCCAAAAATATACACGTATATACATATCATGAAAGCAAACATTCGATGACACGCAGACAAAGCTCAAACCCTTTTACGGCCGCTGGCTATGAGTCATCCAATATAGTTTGAACTTTATGCACTTGACACAAGACACAAATGCAATTCTCACGTGTACTCTCCGGTAAAGGGTTATCAAATTCCCCGTCCATAACGCAGACAGATTTGAAATAGCAATAGGATGATTGAGCGGGTCAGGTTGGCGGGGAAACGCAAGCGACCGCATCGCTCCACTTGTGATCGGTAGCGATCATTACATCGTACAAGTTAATTTAAGCGGTAGAGATCGCGCAATGTAGATCGAATAAAGTACAAGTTTCAACAGACAATTATTTTGAAAATATCATTGTGAAAGTAGCATTAGGGTTTCTTGTAATGTTTGATAATAACACAGGTAACCAAAGTTATTATTACATCAGCAAAGTAACAAACTTAAAATAAAACTTAAGTCTGAAAGTAAGAATCATAAAATTCAAAGGCTAAGTTAAAATGTACGTTAATTAAGTTTAGCAAAAATCATTTTTTTTACTATAATAGTAATACATTTATTGGATGATGCACCTGTCTTATTCACCATTCGGTATTTGGAAATATATTTCCTGACATTTAAATGCGAATTCACTTGCGAATGGAGTAGTATAATGAGTTCATTATAAAACTACTCCTTTCTTAAGATTGCTGCAAGATAACTGAAACGTCGAACAAAAAATGTAAAAAGTTAAATAAACCGTGTTTTAAAGCCGTTAAAAGAGTATTTTTATTATTAAGAATAATATAAGATTTATTTAAGTATAGTCAGGGATCAAATCACCGACGGGATTTTAGGAATGTTTTGAATTTGATATATTTCTTAACTGCGGTTTCCTGTTCACGCTTCCGACAATGTATGTACGAGTATATATACAAATACAGTCAATAACTAATTAGGCTCTTCTATTTCACATACAAACAATGAGTCTGACGGGCCCGATGGTGCAGTTGCCAGTGATCCTGTCTCGAGCGCCAAAGAGTACAAGGGTTCGATCCCCACCCAGGACATATATTGATATGATTATTTGTATTTGTTCTGTGCCTAAGAAGAGTATATGTATTGAAGTATCGCATTGGTGAGTTTTCTGAAATCCGTAACACAAGTGCTATAGCTTCGTATATCAGAGTCAAGTCAATGTATGAGATGTTGTCAGATTTTTTACTATTCAAGCATATATCCACTGCTGGATATAGGCTCTCCTGAGATAGGAGGATAAATAAATGAAGTATCAAACCGAGTTTGACTCGGTCATAAAATTATCCAAGCACGTCTAATTCTCAATCTTTGTCATCGCAATGTATGATTCAAAGAACGGATTTGGTGAAATTTGCAGCTTCCATTTCACTGATTTCAGTTGGACTATCCGTTTAGTAAAGTAACTAACAACCTTAGATAGCAAACCGATCTATGCTAAGTTTGCACGTGGGGTTATCTTGGCAGTATTCCCCTGGCAAACATCGATGTTGGAACACCGGATTTACTCGCCCTTTACACTGTTTGTGTTTGCTTTTCGACCTGCAGCGTCTCCATTCTGGCCTGAGGGTACGATTGAATGATTCTGAACTGAAATTACCTGCGGTTTGGTTGCGAAATTTTAGAGGACATGCTCTTGGAATATCATATATTTTAGATCATTAAACGCAAGTTTTTTAAAATATAATACTTAGTTGTTATAGAGAAATATTGCTGTTGCATTATTTTTCTTGAAATTTTTTCATCATTATATCAGCCATGGACGACCCATGATATATATATGATAAACCTATTCGACCTAACCTATATCGATATCATGTCGCTTAAAAGAACAATAGTGAAAAAATAATTCGTATGTCCATGGTCGAAGCCGAAAGCCAAAGAAAATTTTTGCCTTTAATTGCCGCGCTGGGCAAACATGTTGGCCCAGCGCAGCTATCGTGACGGGAATACTGCTGCCCTTGGCATTTAAGCTGCACTGTTTCGGATAGATCTACCCCATCTATCAGTTTTGGTATATTAATCGCCTCTTACAACACCTGGTGCTATGGGAGGTACTATTCTACTATACCTCACGGCAATCTGTCGGTACCTCACGGCAATTTTTTGTTAATAGTTTAAATACATATATTATTGATGTATTATAAACTAGTTTTATCACCGCGATTTTGTCTGTATTGTATCTATATCTTACTATATTTTCTGATAGGTCTTCATTCTAAAAAAGAATTTAAGATCTTCATAGATATCTTCCAATAAATTAGCATTACTGATAGAGAGATAAATCAACATCAATTCTATCAAATAACTCGTGTTGATTCGTGTTTGCCATCACAAAGGTAATCAGGTGGAGTGAATTGACTGCGCTTTCGGAGCGCGGTTCGCTCCGGGCTCGCAGAACAATAGGGATTCAACTAAACCAGCCTTTTCCAAACATTCTTGTGCCCTGATCCGTGTATACATTCCCCCTCTGAACATTACCTGGCAAAAGTTTTGTACCCCTTAGTGCTTCCATTCTAAAATTCAACCATGTCAAAAGCATATGTTCGTACCTTATTTTATTTTTCGACTTACGTGTCTAGCTTCATTATTTCGGATGCTTTGATCGAATGTAATTACATTTCGCCTGTTTAATAAAAGAACATTGAACTTATATATTGAAACTCATTAATTCTATTTTTGAATGTTAATTGATTCCGTGTGTTGATGCTTGATTAAAAACTAAGGTAAACATTTCCCATTCTGTTGTTCTAATTGCTAACGCTGACAGACTAGGGGCAGGTTCAGAGAGTCACTTGCAGCCGTCCGGTTCTACAAAGCTTACCGGACGGATTACAAATTTCGGTTAACTTCATGCAAATATGACCTAGAGCTAATGAGAAGAAGTTTCAATTTTGTTTAACACAGCTAAATGTAATGCACAACGATCGATGTAATTTATCGATCAGTTTCAACTCAATTAGTCCCCATACAATTTTTAACATCAATTTTAAGTCAGGATCCGGTAAATGGGAAGCACTGGTCTAAATAAACACACTGAAGGCATCAAAGGGAATGTAATGAAATAGCCGCATATATAAATACCTAGCGAAGTTTGAAGTTAGTTTGAGTATTTTCGTGGATCAGGGGTTTGCACGGTAATAGCGAAGCACAGGCACAATTAATTTGGATGATGAAATGGGCTTGTGGATTTGATAACAGATCCTCCAAATACTTCGCTGTTGTTGCTATTAGACATCAGCTACATTTCTATGTTAGGCTGCATTGTTATAATTACACAATGGATCATTTGTTATGCTTTCATTTGCAACTCGCATAGTTCGGGAGGAATTTTATTGGATTGAAATTTTAACGGCTTTAATTTTACTTTAGAAATAAATGCTCGGAGTATTTATTCAAGTTTGTATCGGTAATACAATTGAATCAATCACTGATATTAACTAAATCGAAGAAGATATTGTTGCATATACGAGTACATGAAATAAAATGTATTAAAAAAAATTCAGTTGCGTAGACGTATTAATATCCCATTTTTTATTTACTTGATTTTATCTTTACTATTTTTATTGAAGGTAACAAACATAAATCATCTGAAAACCTATTTTCAAATTCAAACAAAATGTCTAAATCTTTCATGATTATTTCAACTGACAACATATTTAGAAAAGACTTTTTCGAATAAGGTTCTTTTTCGAATCATGGACAATATTTACGTTAATATCCTAAGATACGTTAAATAATTAAGAAACTTTGTAGTCTTCATTAAGAGAAAACTTTATTTTGAAACCTCATTTTTGTTTCCAACCAAACGTTACGCATCCATGGACAGTACATGTAAGTGTAAACTTTTAAACCAAAGATTCTCTATGACAATAGACATTTGACTATCGAAACTTAAGATGAATCTATGCTACAGATGTTTCTTATCACGAATTCATTAATTGCTGCCACCATGCAGCAAATAATGATCACGTTGCGATTTTCCGGTTCGTCAGATATACCGTAAAAGTACTGATGCTGCATAATTTGCGAGACACTCTATTGATATGATGTCATTCGCCGTAGCGGGCGTCTATAGTCTCCGATGATTGCCAACCGAGGCGTACCTTGTTTGCCGACGAAATAGTATTACGATGGCAGCACGTGCAAAGTTAAATTTAAACGGATGGCGAACCAATTATTTTAGTTACTGTAAAGCCTTATTATTTTGGTGCTGGTGGTGTGTTATGACTTAAGCTTTTGTTTTAATATCATAAAACTACATTTTAACGGCTTTAAAACGGATATTATGAAACATTTTATTGTAAAGTTTTTAAAAAAATTATTTATTATTAGTTTATGCTCTGTCAATAAGAAAAAGTTCAAATTAATGACCTTGTCTCTGGTTTTGGCGGGCCCTTCAAACCTGCACCCTTCCAAATCCGGGGACTACCAATTATACTACCGAAACCTTAATAGGGACGTTGTACCATTTTTTTTGGAAAAAGATATGTACAGCTCCATGATATCTTTGTTTTCTTGTTTAGATTCTGTATGATTTTTTTTTCAGTTTCTATACAAAACGACTGGACTGAATTTAACAGTTCTTCGACTAGCAAATTTTAATGTTTTAAGGTGAACAAGTTTCTCAATGTTTAATAATATTTATTATTTGGGTATAGAAAAAAAACCTAGCTAGAAGCTACACTAATGAAACTATAATAAAGAACCCTATGAAAGTATTATTAAAACCTACTTACACACGTTTAAACATACAAACACTAGCTAGTATATTGATATGTATCCAAATATCACAGGTTGCTTATACCCTACAAGTACTTAAAAAATGATTTTTATATTGTTTTATTTATGATCTATTAGCCGCCATTTTGATTTATTAACGCCGTCTGCGCCCTACTTAATATTATAAGTGCAAACGTATAAATGGAAGCATAAATACATGGATGGATGTTTGTTGCTCTTTCACACTGAAACAGTTGTACGTACAATACAGATCTAGATGAAATTTGGCACAAAATATGAATAGTTTGGAATAACATATAGTTTTTATTTTACTGTTAATCCAGACAACGTGCTTCCGTAGGATAGATTTGGTTTTTAAATTTCTTTGAATAATCGGCAATTCTTTTGCAAATTATAGCTGTTAGAGAGCAAGGTAGATATGATCCGGAAGAACAAGAGTTTCTCTGTGATAATATGTGAGTTATAAAGATAAGCCCACGACGACGAAGTCGCGGACGGTTTTTGTAATTCACAGTTTCTCACCCGCTTCTCTCTCTTTACACTCTCCCGTAGACTCCACTTAATTGCGCTCCGTAGAAACATGCCCAGGTTCAAAACAAGCCTGATTTTTGCCCTCGCTATGCACGCACATGCCTAATTTCCATAAAAGGGATTCACCGGTTATACCGTTAAAGCGTAACAAATAAACGAACACACTTTTGCATCTATATAAGTTTGGATTCCCAGTCTGTTTTACTAATGAATGTATCTATATTAATTAAAGTATTTTTAACGACTTTAAAACGCGATCTACTTTACTTGTGATGTTTTCTGACGTGTCTTTTGTTATTAAAATTTACAAAGATGTTTTGTTATGATTATTAATTATGTTATCTACCTATTTTATTTTATTGTTGTATTAATATCTATTTATTTTAATTTATTTATATATTATGTCGATAAACAAGCATACAGTTCGCATAGTAGTACGTCACCGCAGCCTATATACTAGTTGGGAAATTTCACTAGTGTAATACCTAATAATTTCACTCTCACCTTTCAAACCGGGACACAACAATACAAACACTGCTATTAGGGGGTTGAAATAGACGAGAGTGAGGTGCCAATGCCGACCTTAGTAAGAAGTTTACCTACAGTAAGTTCCGTAGTTTCAGCGTAATAGAGTACCAAACATTCATGTACCATTATTATAAACTTATTTTTATTTTTATTAGACCACGCCGACAAACAAGCATACAGCGTGATAGTAATCGTAATAATAATAATAATATACTCTTTATTGTAAACTAATAAAAATAATATAGGAATAGTAGGTATAGTAATATTCTAAATGCACTTTCTAATCGCAGCCTATAGACGCTCGTGTCATCACAAGGACGCACGCATTACTAGCGTGTAACCAACCTTGTGATTTAAAGATTATGTGAAACAATACCTAATAATTTCACTGCCTATCGCACCCTTCAAATAGGAACACATCAATGCTGTTTGGCGATAGAAATAGATGAGAGTACGGTATCAAATCAGGCGACCCTTGTAAAAGATCTACCTCTAGTAAATTTACAATTTACTTTCCATGTGTCTTAATCATTTATGTCACCTGATATGACCGTAGTGTCGGAGCTCTCCTCCCATCGCATCTTGCACTGGGCAGCGTCCATGAAGCAGTGGTTCTGGAACATGAGACTGGGCTCTCTGGACGAGATCCCTGGCATGCCGCAGACGGGCGCGTAGGTCTCCGGGCATTTCTGGGAATAACATAATCAAATGATAGTGAATAGTACAAATACTAAATTGTTTAGTATGTATAAATACGTAAAGCGAAGGACCCTATTCTTAAAACTACTCTTTTAACGGTGTTAAAACGCGGTTAACTGCTTACATTTTTTTGCTCGACGTTTCGGTTGCCTTGCGGTAACTGTTCCCCGAGCCTTTAAAGCCGTTAAATGTTTATTATTTACTCACAACAAAATCATGAACGCGTAGATGTTAGGTAATATGGGATATATTTTTAATACATAATTTGATTCATGCATACTTGTTTAGTTACATGAGCATATGATTTAGTTAGTTCTGATAGTAAGTATTTTTATGTAATTATACTAACAATTTATTTAACAGTCAGCTTAATTTGTAATTGTACTACATACATTTCTTTGAATAATATAATAAAATAAAGATTGTTTTAGTAGACTCTTGAATACCACTTGTCAGAGAAACAAAGTTTCTGGTATAATTGTTTGACTACCCTCCAAATAAAACATAGTTTTTTTTAAATTAATTTTTTGTTCGTTTTTATTAATTTCAACTCATAAGACCCCTTTAAGGGGTGGACAGATGAATATTAGGGTCTCATGAACCTTTCTAGTCCAAGTAAATGTATGTTCTTTTTTATATTGTAGTGAAAAATATCTGTTTATATTTTTTACTAACATATATACAACGTGGTGAAAAAAGTATTGTATTAACATGTGTGTTAATAATATTCCATGTGTGTTAATAATATTGGTATGTTGCCATTTAATAATATTTCATTTTTTTTATAATACCGGTCACGAGGTTAATATATTTGCAAAAGTAGAGTACGTAGTGGTGATAAAATGTTTATTGTTCGTTACGACATTTTCATTCGTTCTAATAGGTAAAAAAACATGTTGAGCTCAACTTATAACAAACAAAAACTCTTGTAAATCAGAGTAATATTAGAGCAAATTAATGTAATGAAATTAGAGTGAATTCAGAAAAATTGATTTTTCCAAAGATTTTATCGTCTTTTTATTTTCATAAAATGTTATAAAAATCTTATGGTACTCGGTACCCCAATTTCTTAAATTACCTAAGCTACCATATATCCTTACATAATCAGTAATCTGACAACAAAATTCCGTCTCAGGCATTAAAGAAATAAAAGAAGAAAATTTTACAAGATGCCAAAAAGCTATCGGAGTATTTAGAACCAAATAATTTAGTGCGAGATAATATAAAAATAATATTGTAACAAAGAGTGTACTATAGCTAATCAATTAAAATGAAGACACATTATTATAATTAACACATTACAGATAAAGGAATAGTGCCAAGTGCAAATCGATGTGCAATGCTCATGTGATTAATCTGTTCTAAATATTTGGTGCATGATGAGTTCATAGAGAATGATGCAATAAAATTATTAAATTAATACAGGTATGTAGGCACAATTTTTGTTTTGCCATGATCAGTGTTTTAAAATAATTTGTGTTATTGAAAAAATAACTAACTTTTCCAGTAGTCGTTTACAAAAATATTTGTTTTAAGACGGGTGGTATAAAAACAGAATTTATTAATTGATATATAATTGTTTTTTATATTTGATCGATTTTTTTAAATATCGTTATTAATATTAACCATTATTGAGATAGACTCAAAATCTTTGCAATTTTTAATTTGAAAGCGGAGAAGTTCGCAAGGTTCTAGAAATTTAAAAGCATTTGTTATTGTCACTTCTATTAATGGAGAATCACATGTTATTGAATGCATCCAAGGATATTGTTGTTACAGCGGCATAAAAGCAACACGAGTGGTCAAGGAGACACTTTAAGTCCTCATAAAACAGCTTGTAGCACCCCTTTCTGAAATCATGTGGCGCGAAATAATCCTGTAAAGCGAGTGTGTCCTCTAGTTTCTGGAATTTGTTTAGTTTAGACCCCGCCGTTTAAATACACCTCAAAAACTCTCCGACAACACTCCTCCAACCTCATGGCCGAACGAAAGCCATTTCAAAGTGAATACCGGACGGATGAACAAAACTCGAAATGGCAACTGAAATCCTAATTCACTTATAATCAAAAGATTACCTTATCTTAATCTTTTGATTATAAGTGATTGTTGAAACTCATAATGTTTTAATGCAGTCTTCACAAGTCACGTTAAGATGTGAAATAATTTTAAAGGAGATTTTCTGGATTCCTGTAATCACAAAGTTGACAACTTTCGAGAAGTAGTTGAAAACATGTTGGAAAACTTTGAAACTTTGCGAATCTCGGTGTATGTGCAAATTCTACATGCTCATTAAAACAAAATGGCGAGGATTCTGCTGTGGTGTGGACACTCCGCTATGTTATGTACCCAGATTACTTAATACAAACCTCTTTGAAAATGGCTCTAATCTAGAAAAATGTATCAAGGTATTATTTATATTATTCATGTAAAAAAGTTTCCTAAATTAAATTCTTTAGGACACAGAGTATCTCCGGAATCGATGCCTTATTAAATCCCGGGACGCTCATAATATGTAATATTAGTAATAATAATGTATATGTATATATTACATATTCAACTGATTAAGTCGAGTCTAATTTAAAAATTGTTTTTTAAATTTATCTTTGGATCAATATCTTCTTTGTTTATTACACAATGCATTACAAACCTATGTAATTGTACTTTGAGACATAATTATGTTATCGGGACTTGATATAATCTCTTTGCAACTAATTGTAATAATAATACCCTTTATTGTACAAAAGATAGAAAATGGATACAATGATTAAGATTGTATGGAGGTTGGTATGTATTTTTTTATTAGCTGCCTGTAGAACTTTTATCGCTGTTAAACAGTACTACTAATAAATAGATATCAAAGAGTAATATAGTACCCTGCGTTAACGAAATTAACGTTCTTTGTAATTATTACAAAGTCTAACAACGTTTTTTGATGCAAGTTCTATTACAAAATATAATTACGAGGCACTTATAATTATTTCATATTCAAAAGGATAGTGTACACAAAGTCACGTCGACTTACCCTTGTTGGACTTTAAACAGTCTTTATGATGGGGGCACAAGCTATATAATGGAACTGCTAAGGGGTAAGTCGACGTGCAATTAATATACTACAATAGGCAGCCTTATTGCATAAAGCGAAATCTCCGTGGCCACCAAAAAAACAGTAAAAAAATAGTTAAGTTAATTTTAGTTTGTTATGTTAGTGCAGAAAATTTAATGCCATCTGTAAACAAAGATTCTTTTTTTTCTAATATGAAAACTGATTTCAAATGACAATAATTTACTTAAAATAAAGTCGGAAATATAAGTGAAGCCAGCTAAAGCATATACATCTAGTGTAAATGTAATTTGTTTGTGACTGCTCTCTTATATATATAAAAAAGTGTATCGAATGGAATTGACAACTATCAAGATTAGATTTGTTCTAAACCAACTTTGTTTATATGGAAATAATTGTTTCGAATAATGTTTTTGATAGTTTAGAGACCCAAAAACTTCTATTATAACGGGCGGGATCAACAAGAAAAAAATTAAGATGACAAAGTACAATTGTTTTCTTACCTTTAAATTTACTAATTAGTGTATCCGATACATGGTGCTAAATGTATTGATTAATTCTAAATACTAACATCTCAAATTTTTTGTGACATTTTACCTACGAACGTCTCAATAGAGACGTGAGGTACCAGCAGAGTAGAATAGTACCAGGTGTCGTAAGAGGCGAAAAAGACCAAGAAGAAGAACCAGAACCAATAGATGGCGGTATATCCATCCGAAAGAGTGTAGTTCAATTGCAGAAGGGCGGGGACAGGCAGCGGCGTTCCCGATGCAAAGTTACGGCCTCGCGATTGCCACGACGCCTGCCCAGCGCGGTCTCGCGGTCGCGCCTGCCAGAAATTTCTTCTTGGACGAGACCTATGGCGAGTAGTGGACTTCCTATGGATCATCATTACAGTAATTGGAAATCCATTGCTGGACATGAAACCTTCCAAAAAAGGGGGGTATAATTGCCGCGTTAAGCAAGCGTGTTGGCAATCGCAAAGCGCAGTTTTTGCGACGAGGATACTGCTGCTTATCGTCACTCTATGTATATGAGCTACACTGCTCCGTTTAGAAATACCGCCATATATCGGTTCAGGTACCTCAGTCGCCTCTTACAATACCTGTTAAAAGGGGAGGTAATATTCTACTTTGTCAATACCTTATGACGGTTTTCTACAGACGCTTTAATTGATTTGTTGCTACTAAAATGACTCACAATCATAACACATCCGTGTGGTGGTATGACATCTACCACCACACGAATGTGTCCGCCATCCCCGTCCTCTGCATTTGAGCTGCATTGTTTCGGATGGATATACCGCCATCTGTCAGTTCTGGTACCTTAGTCGCCTTTTACGACTCCTGGTACAGTGGGAGGTACAATTCTACTCAGCCGGTACCTCACGGCGTATAATCAATAAGGAATTTCGAATAACTTAAATGTTTTGTTTACCATTGGACACTTATGGAAGCAGGAGTTGAGTGTGGGTCGGTGATAATAATCATCACTGATGTTCTTCGGGATCCTGATCCACGGCTTGTATACGACCTGGGGACCGAACACCTTCACTATCATCCTCCTAGTCGTTTCATTAGATACATTAATCTCTGTGACAGGCAAATCGAGGACATGTGTCATTGCGAAGAAGCTATTTATCGTGTCGTTAACATTGTTGTTGTAATTCAACATACTTGCGTCGACTATGAACACCTTTGGTAATATTTTACCAGCCATCCTCTGTGTCCTCAAACTCTGCCTCTTCGGTTCTAAGTTCTCAGTAACAACACCGTCACAGATTTGAAGATCGGTGATTGTATAGTTTGCTTTATTGATACAATTGTAATGTGCCAGGAGACATTTGTTCTGAAATAATCTGACTTTGAAACCGTTCCCAGCTTGCGTGATCGCGCAGACGTTAGTGCCGTCTCCAGGGTACGTGCAATCGATTTCGACACATTCCTCAGATTCATTTTGAACGATCTTTCTATTGTCTGTGATGAGGGTTTCGTTTGAAAACGTTTGTTGACAGTATTCTATGTTGATGATGCCGTACGCTGAAAATGTATTTAAAAAAATTGTTCATTTATTACATATCTTAAGCGCCATGAGGTACCAGCTAAATAATATAGTACCTCCCACTGCTACTAAAGTACCAGAACCGACAGATGGCGGTATATCAATCCGAAACAGTGCAGCTCAAATGCACAGGGCGGGGACGAGCAGCAGCATCCCTGTGGCAATAGCTGCACTCTGCGATTGCCAACACGCTTGCCCAGCGCGGCAATCATAGGCAAAGAACCTCCTTTCTTGGAGATTTATGTCCAGCAGTGGACTTCCAATAGCTGGTATGATGATTACATATAATTAAGAGCTAATAGCATATAATTAAAATGCTAGAATTTCTACTTGTCCATTTTATTTTCAATCGTTACGTTCCTTGCAATAAAACCTATCAAACGTAATTTAATTTATAAAATATTATTTGATATCGAAGGATTGAAAGAAACTTTAAATGTATTTTTTTTTGTAAACGAGCAATTTTAACTGTTGAGATACCACGGAATTGTTTTTTATTATTTACAGAGATTTAGAACTGCTATGCTATGCTCATATAGTTTTATATTATTTTCTTTGTCTAGTTAATTATTTTATAGACTTTGCAACTCCCAAAGTGGTCTATATTAATACTAGGTATTCAATTAACTATTGCAACATTTATTAACTTTATCTTATTTATTTTACTTGACATTCTAGTAATAAAGTTTCCATTTTTCGTTCGTGGATGGATGGGGATCGAACTCACTGACTTCGGCGCTCAAGTTAGGGACACTACCGAACGCGGCATCGGCTCCATCCCAACAGTTCATAGTTTCGTATACACATAAGCGAAGGATTGAGTAATAAAATGTATTATAGTCCAACGTGATGCAAACAGAGGGCATTCTTGCAAATGGCTTACCAAATAGAAGTTTGTATATAAAGGCAATCTATTCAAGTCTCGTGCAGATGACAAAACAATCAAAGGAACCTACGAACAAGAGATTGTGTGGATACTACTACGCATATTCACGTAACTTTGCACCATGGCAATAATATTTATCTAGGAATGACATAAGCAGAAAATAATTAACAATTTACGCAATCGAAGCCGCATGTTATCTGATAAATAAAAATAACTAAATCCTTTTATGTTGCTGATTGTTAGATAATTTTATCATAAATCTGTTGTATTGAAAACAGGTCAGCCATGAAATTGTAATTAATATATAAGTATAATTACTTCATCGATTTAATAATGTCATTTGTCTCTTAAACGAGATACAATGTACAAAACTGCTAAAGAAATAAAATAACAGAAGAGAGAAAATAACATGATTTTTAGTAACTGACTTTTAATCAAGCCTAATTAAACATTCACTAACTCTTTTTGTACAAACAGAAACATTGGCCAAGAGAAATTTGTTACAATTTTAATGTTGAAAAAAAACGCTGATGTCCGCCGATTAATCAGGTCACATAGGTCCAGCCTTTTTAATGTGATTTTATGTAACTATCAACGTATCAGCTATTACACGTCCATAACTGAAAACAGGTCTGCCCTAGAAGGGAGAATTTTTCCCATAATTCCCGCACTTTGTTGGCGTGGTGGCCAGTCTTTGCCCTATTGAATTTTGAGATTCGCTATTGTAGATTAATTATAAAACATTATCTTTCAACATCTGGTACAGAGAGAGGTAATATTCAACCTTATTTTAAAAGGAAATACAATCTCAGGCAATCACTATAATAAAGATTTGAAGCACTCTATTAAGTACGCGAGAAATACTAAATTGAATTTAATATCAAAGACTTAAGTCTGCAATACCCTAGAGCTATGAAAATAACCTTTTCAGCCAATATAATCAAATGATTTAATTTTTAGCAATCTTGTCTCTTTTTGATCTTGCAGCAAAATATAAAGAAAAAGATTAATCAATTTTATAAGTCTTCGAATTCCGATTCTATTAATGTACATACAAATCACAAATAAAGTCTGTTATCCTTAACGCGAGAGGACTCGCAAGTACAAGTGCCAGCTAGCTCAAATATGTTATATATGTACAAAGAAAACTAAATACCTACGTACTCTATTCGAAGTTATAATTACTTGATTGTAAAGTGTAAAAGTTCAATGTGCAAACGAAACGAGACGATGTGAGTAAAGAGCACAGCAGTTAACTACCGCTATCCTAAATAGCTTTGACTGACAGATATCAAACATTGACGATGTAGTTTTATTTTACAACCGGATGACAAAAAAGTATACGGTCCGCTTGATAATAAACGTCACCGCAGCCTATAGACACTCGTAATATCACAAGGATATCACTAGCATACCTTGTGACTTGTAGACATTATGCCACATTACCCAGTGTTTTCACTGTCTCTTTAACCCTTCCAACTGGAATACAAAAAAGCAAATACAGCTGTTTGGCGGTAGAGTATAGTAGAGATAGGTGAAAGTAAAATACCGGTAGAACATATCCGTCGTGAAAGCTGCGCTCTGCGATTTCCACATGCGTTCCCAGCGCGGCAATTATGGACAAAACTCTCCCTTTCTTTGGGGGGGGGGGGGCTTTAGCTGGCAGTGAACTTCAAATGGCTGTAATGATGTTGAGGTACTAATACTGACGACCTTTTGTTTGAGGTCTACCTCATCTATATAAATAAAAGGAGAAGCTGACTGACTGACTGACATATCAACGCAGGGCCTACACTACAAGGCTTAGAAACTTGAAGTTTTTTAGAAGGGTTTTGCAGATTATAACGTGGGGTAGCACTAAGAAAGGATTTGTATAAAATTAACACCCTGGAAGGGTGAAACAGGGGTGTAAAGTTACTATGAAACTTTGCTGTTTTTAAATTTATTCGAATGAAATTCAAATTCATCATGATAATCTATATCATCATAAACCATTAGCTTACTGCTGAATATAACCCTCCCCAAAGAAGAGATTTGCTCATAATTGCCGCGATGGGCAAGCGTATTGGCATTCGTAGAGCGTTGCTTGTGCGACGAGGATGCTGCTGCCCATCCCCACCCTGTGCTTTTGAGCTACACTGTTTCAGATAGATATTCCACCATGTTCCAGTATCTCAGTCATTTCTTACGGCATGTTGTTCAGGAAAGGTACTATTGTACTCTGCCGGTAGGTACCCCACACCTTATTCAATATAAGGTTCTTTTGCACTCACTCTCACTCACACACGTGCAGATTTTTTTCAGAATTCATCCCTTAAGAGGGTAAAAGGGCTATCTATATATATTCTTTTTACATGCTGTGCTTACATCTAGTAGGTTATAAGCTTCTGCATGCATCTCTGTTTAAACAGTATAGATTGTAAAATAATAAAAAAAAACAGAAAATGAAACACACTATATGCATATTTTTTTGAATATTGTATCAAAAAATCTTGATTAATTTTATAAAATAATATTATAAACAACGTTAGAGTATAATGAAAAATAAGGCATTCTAAATGACATATAAATATATATGATATATAACGTATAAAAATATTGACATTAAGATGTGTAAAACATCATTTATTTTCAAGTGACATATATTTGTATTAAAAAGGAATAGATTCTAATTGTACAAAGATGCTTTAGCATTTTATAACGATTTACGTAAACTAAACCGAAACTAAAGTAGAAAAATAGTGCAATATAATAAAAAAAACATTTACCTTCGTTATCTGGGACGCTGCAGCCATGCTCCAGCAATCGACACTCATCATCAAAAAGCCTAAGCCTAAACCCTGACCCCTCTTCTCTGATACCGCAGACAGCTGTGCCGGGATTTCCGCACAGGAGATTAGAGCAAAACTCCTCTTTAATATTATTCCCTCGGGAATACGCGATGCCTAATACCAGTGTAAATAAACCCTTCATCCTTTGGCTACTTTCATTCAAATGGAATGCATAAATCCATTAGTTGCGTGAGTAATGGATCGCATAATGGTTTTTGCAGTACGAAGTATACTATTAAAGCCTACGTACGATAAGGATTATTAAGCAATTACTTTAAGAAGTGTATATACAATTTTGTACCAGCCAAAACACATGGATAAGATTGAACGTCTGATTGCGTTGTTGGTTGCATAAGTTTAGAAAACAAAATTTTCCACATTTTTCGCTGATCTGATCATTAGCTAAGGGCAGCGTTAAAATGTTTCCAGAATTTTCTGATAATTACTTAAAGTTATAAGAAAAATTAGTGGTAATTACATTTAGTTTTTGCTTACATATTGGTAACCTGATACCTAGTCATTGTAGTGAATCATGTATATTTATTTGCATTTTATGTACATGCTCCATTCAAATATAATAATTCTAAAAAAAGAGGTAATATAGTTTAAGAAATAATAATAATAAATTCATACATAGATCCGACTCCGAGATAAGTCGCTTAAAGCACTTGCATTACGTCAAACATCAGAGGAATAACAAATATATTACTTTAATGCATTTTCAACTTTCAGGCAAAGAACAAACACAAATATTCATCATATAAAAAATTGTCAAAACATTTTTACAATGTACTCGGACTTTGTCGGAACGGACCACTATTTAATAATACATTCCCCTAACAATTACACGTTCATTGCTAACTTATAGGATAAATACAACGCGCTTTATAGCCATTGAAGATTAAATTAAGCTACGACTAATTTCTCTTTTACTCACGCGGCAGTATTAATCGACCTTGAAACATTAGGTACTTGTAAACTACACCGCTACGCACGCACACATACAAACCCCGCTGATGAGGGGTGAGGCGCGGGTTGCTACATCGGAAGGGGATGTCTTTAGCAACACGACCCCTAGCTAACCGTGACCTAATTTTTTAACGTCGTCACAGGATACGCGCGCGCTTTTGGGGATCGATTGCGTCTAACAGATGCTCTATGTTATTGATGTGAATTGCATGTTCATAGTCCGTACTTAAATGACAAAAATATCAATTAATAGAATTTGACCTAAATTATTTTTAACGGCTTATAATAATGGCGGTTTATAGGTTTATAAACTTTTTTATTTTGATGTTTGATTCATCATGACATCGAACATCATGACAGCCGTAAAACCTCCACTGCTGGACATTCCCAAGGTCCTGGCTCAGTTGCCTCTTACGATACCTGATATAGGTGAAAGTGTGATTCTACTCTGCGGGCACTCCGCGACTTAATAACCGAAAAAATAATCAGGAGAATAATTAAACCGTCGAACAAAAAGGAATCAAAACGTGGTCTACGTATTGGTGCCTTTAAAAAGTAGTATACTCGACACTACACCTGGATAATGATGTAAAATCGACATAGGCCTCTCATAGATAGGGAGTTTTGTCCATAATTGCCGTGCTGGGCAGGCGTGGTGACAATTGCAGAATACAGCCTTGCGACGAGGATGCTGCTGCTTATACCAACCATGTAGTATTTAAGCTGCGCTGTTTCGGATGGATATACCGCTATCTGTCGTTTCCGGTACATTGGTCAGAGTACAGAGGAAGGTACTATCATACTCCGCCGGTATTCCGACGAAAATGTAGAGTGCTTACGAACATATGATAGATCACAGCACACGACCAGGAAGATTAGTGTTTCTCTAAAGATTTCCGAAGTAGAAACAATGACCCTGCTCGACGTCTTTGGGTTACTTAGTTTAGTGTAGAAATAAATCAACTTAGTGACTGCCTCCTAACACATTGGTGGGGATGATTTCCTCACATTAGAGTTCAGTGAATGGTAAATTAGAGGCAGTGGCGGCTTGATCCCGTGGCCCCCGGCCCGGAACTGATTCCGCCAGAATTCTTGCGGATTTTACTATAGTGTGCATGATTAATAAAATAACTTTTTAATGGCTTTAATCTAATGTTTATCAAATTGTTTGCATTTTCTCAATATTGACAAAATATCATGTTTGCATTCCTATTTATTACGATAATTAAATTAAAAAAATATAACGCGTTGATTGTCATCAGGCAGAGAATTAATGTACAAAATATTGAAACATTTTTTTTAATTATCTGTATAGATTTTTGACTATTATTGTCGTACTTCTTTAAATATAGCTTGATTAGAATGACAAATGTCAATGTAGTAACTTCGTACGCGTTATTCATATTCATTGGCATTATGTTATTTGACATTGTAGTTTATTACGAATAGATACTGTTTACATAACAAAATTAAGACCCGAAACGTTTAAATCAATTTAAAAAATACGCTAGTTTGAAGCTAGTAATCATATGTTATCAAGCTATAACCAATGTTTCGATTTTGACAAAATGCATGTGGATAGTTTAAAAACGCATGCGTATATACGCTGCTTTTGAACGTATTTCTTCAAGCAACAATGCAATTGTCTCTTAAAATAAATATGATAAGCCTGATGAGGCATTGGGTCCTTGTCCTCGAGCGAATATTCCTATCTCATATTCGATTCCCGCCAAAAACAAATATTTATTTGACATATATTTGTATTATTGATGTGTATCTGTGTTTAGTTGATAAAATTTATTTCATTAGAGAATTTGTTGCCTCATGCCTGTAACACAACGGCTATAAACAACTTATCTCGTAGTCAGCTCAAGATATTAGAGGTTGTAAATATCATATATGTTATATTTGTTACAAATTCACGGTTTTTGGTGAACCGATATTGTTGGCGTGTAAAAGCATATGTCTGAACCATTTGCGTTATGCAACTAAGTTCCCGCGGGGCTCACTTGAAATGTAAAATAAGCGGACGGAGTCGCGGGAGGAAAGTTTGCGTTGCATTAAACGGTCAGTCAGGAGAACAATGATATACCAGATGTCCGGTGCGTGTCGGCCACGCGCTGAGTAGGGCTCCCCTCACAAATATGTAGACATTGAGAGGGGCCTTTTGTCTAATACTTTGAACATATTAATTGAGTTCGTGTGTTTTACGACAATAACAACTTCCGCGAACCTTTGAAAAGCATTATTTCTATTGCTATATTTAGCATAAAAGGCTGCTATTTTATTAGTATTTTGTTTTTGGTAAATTTTAAAATTCAGGTCTGTGTATTTGGGGTTACATAATTATCTTAAAACTAATCTATTTAGGAAATTCAGAGAGATGATTGAATTACTTTTATTATGCTGGTATGCAAGACAGCAATCGAACCAGAATTGTAATTACTTTTTTGTATTCCTGCGTATCCGGTGATATAATTAACGGCATCTCTTATTAATTCCATACTTACCACGCAGTGCTTATAGTAAGTTTTTCCTTACAACTCTTAAGAAAAGTATCAATTCAGCGTCCATGTCGCTTGACGTTCAAATGCGGCACGGACGACCCTTGACCCGTCCGTCTTCTTCGGTCCACTGAGATCGCTTTTCAGAGCAAACCAAATCGCATTGCATTCCTTGAAGCCCTTGAGATCATCTTCAATAAAAGATTCAGCATCATTTGTCCTCTCATTTTGTAAAAAACTTTATTTCATATTTAACTAATAACTAACATGTAAATCAGGCAAGAAAATAAACGTTAAAATACCATTTTATTCGAAACCTTTATTATTTAGCAGATCAGTTTCCATTTCCATTATATTAATCACAGACAAAATTGTTTCATAAGAGAGCGTTACTTATAACAAGGAATGCAGTCGTCAGCTTACACACAGATTTCACAACGGCTTTCAATTAAAAGGCTACACTGTGATAGTTCGTAAAGAATATGTAATACTTTGGCATTCAGGATTCACTAATGCGTTGACTGGTCTTGACAGGCTGATTTATCAAGCCGAACTCAAATCATAAAGGTTTATGGTTAATGGTTATTGTTCATTCCTTCCTATTTGAACCTTGATAGCCATCAAGGCTCAATTTTGGTCCCACTGTTATTGGTTTGTGTTTATATACCCCTAGATCGAAAATATTTTGCATAATAGTCGGTTCTTTAATTTCAAATATTTCAAATCAGTGGATGATTTTACTACTTTAGAGCGTAAATAATCACCTGTACCATTGGTATAAAAAACACATTTGACCCTAAATATTGATAATAGCATGCACAAAAATAAATACCTTACAAATTTACTAACACAATGTCATATGATAATAAAAATTAATGACCACACAAGACAAAGAATGGAATCCCATAAATATCAAATTATTATTAATTTATCGCTACAATCACATGCAAACAAAAGCCAAGAAAATTATTATATTTCTTTTTAAGCAACACAACCTATTATTAAACTTAATAACATATTTGTTATATTGTTCATGCTTATATCAATATTAGTATGAAGAATACAATAAATATTCTAAACAATAAGTATTCTATTATCTGTTTTATAAAATAAACAAAGCTGTGAAATGTATATTATAAACGTACTTCCTAACAATCTTTTCCAAAATTAAATATGAATAGATTAAGAAATTGTCTTTATATTTTCCAAATTGGAACCAAATATTTTTTCCTCAATATTAATTTACACGTATAAATAATCGTATTCATAATATATTGATAACGACGCATTTTCAGATCGTCCGATCGTCGTAAAAGAGCGCTGCGTCCAGCAGCCGCCGTCGGGAATTTATGTAACGGTCGGCAACAGAACGGAACGGAGTCGTGTCCTATATTACCTACGCTATAAGCATGTAATCACTTTAAATTTAATATTTAACAACATTAGGGGATAAGCTCCGCTTCTTTTCCTATCCCTTGTCTCGAGACAATTTATTTTTTTTTTAAACTGTTGCTACGAACATATTTTGCTGTTTTTTTCTTTTTAGACAATGTGAGCTCCGTTGCCTTGTGGTACCGGCATAATAGAATAGTATCTCCCACTAAGTGTCGTAAGAGGTGAAATTGGTGCCGAAACTGAGAGATGGCGGTACATCCATCCGAAACAGTGCAGCTCAAATGCACAGGGCGCGGATGGGCAGCAACATCCTCGTCACGCTGCGCTCTGCGATTACCAACACGCTAGTCGACCGCAGCAATTATGGGTGAAATCCTCCTTTCTTAAAGAGGGCTATGTCCAGCAGTGGACTTTCAATGGTTGGTATAATGAAGATGATGAGCTCCGTTATATTATTATCAAATCATATAAAATATCTGGTTCTAAACTACTCCTAGTTTTTTAAACTTAAACGATAAAACCGTCAATTGTACTATTGTATTTCATGACTAAAGTATATATTTTAAGTGTACTCTGTCATACTCCAATGAAACGCCATCTAATCGAATTTCAAATATATATATAGATACTGGTTATAAAATATAAATTTGAAGTAAAAGTTCACAAAATAAATACTATTTATTGTCCTGAAGTTTTACTACAAGCATTCTTCTATTTTAGGCCCAATGACCGCTGTTTCATTGTCATGACACAAAGAGATACTATAGGCGCCAAATTATGGCGGTAGTGAAAAGGCTGAGATGATTTAAATGTTACATAGTGCCTTTCTAAACTACTATCTAACTATGCAACGCTTAAGGCTAAAATACACTTCCAAAAATTTTTGTATAGCTTCTTTCATTTAAATTGTTACTTACAACTATAACATAAACTATAGAACATATATTTAAAGTAAAACGAGGAGAACTATAACATTGTATTAAACAAATTAGCCAACTAATTACTAATTATTACCTAACTTTTGGCTTACTCTACGGTTAACTATATTTTGGTGTACATCCACACAAAATAATTCGATAGCTAATTTTATTTGGTGTCTATGGTCCAATTTTGGAGTATTTGACAGAATTAAGGATCGTAAGTTTCTATAATTTAATTTTAAATAAGATAGCAATATATTTTTACGCTATTTTGAAGAAAACATCTAAAATAAATGATTATTTGCATTGCCGGAAATCGCTTGCATTTTTTTGCTTACCAAACCCCCCAAATAAAGGAAGCGCAATTAATACGCAATAAATAGAATCCATTTTTAAATATAGTATTTTGTGTCAATGAAGGCTTTATTTTACATTCATGTGTTATCATTAGGAAATTATATTTCTTGTTGAGATAACCTAAAATAGAAAAATAGACGCATTAAAAATATTTATTTACGTAACAGGTTAATAGGATCTCATTCATTCAAAAATATATTTGAGAAAACGTATCAATTCTTAATAGAACAGTAAAAGGTAAGGGCGAAGTTATCATAAGCGTACATTTTCCTTAAACGGTAACCTTCAAGCAATCTTCATTCAGAAAACAAACAAACACGCTACAAGGTCAAGAGTGAGGGTGTTTGCGGATAAGTTGCGCCCTCTGCGACCCTGTCGTCTCGTCCTACTCACCCCAATTTCACGCATCTTGAGATAGGTAAGTTACATTAGACAGCTTAGAGGAGGGAGGAAATGCCCTTTATTGTATAAGGCGGACAATTTTGATTTGTCGTTTACTTCTTGACCCAAATGCGATGTATTTTAGTATTATGCTGTCTGTTAGGTCGTCTTCAAGATTTGTGTCTTATATTTATGCAAATACAGAATATTTATTGGTATAAACACTTACTAATGCGGTTTTAGCAATATAATAAAAAAGTCTAAGCTATCGTAATCACTGAATACGGATTAAAAACATTTGACTTATTTTTATACTTATTAGTATTATTTTATTTCAATAATTTTATGATTTAGGTACCTAGTGCAGTTACATCTCATATCTTTCTATGACACGGTGGTACATTGTTCGTATACATCTTTAGTAGAATTCCTTTATTGTTCTTTTAAACTATTCTGCATAAAGGTACATTAAGTACTTAGTAGTATTTTTATTTAGGAACATAATATGATATATGTGAAACAACAGATGCTGGGATTCTCTTGCTTAAATGCCAATACAAATATATAGAGTTAATTAAATAAAAAGCTATGTTTTTCAAGTAAATGCGTTACAAAAAAATTTATGTTGTTTATAAGATCTAAAAGTTACAAATACTGGCTGTAGGTACTTACAAATACAGGCCTGACGGCTTTTTAGTTGTGAGTGACTAACGCCATCTAGCAGTAGCCGAACTACAACAGCGACAGAAGCCGTGATAGAAGCCTCTGGCCTCTAGCTCGCCTGACCTATTTACCGTAGCGATGAAATTGCGTAATGTTTAAATGTAAATTCTGTTAACAGAAGTTTATATTTTATTGGGAAAATAAATCAATAGTTTCCTTTACAACAAGGATATTAGTATGGTCTTCGTGCAAAAGTGGCGTCCCCTAGCGTAACTCTTTCTTTTCACCCTAAACCCTAAGCTATTGAATTACAATACTTGCTCGCATTATTTTTGTGTAATTTTTATAAATAACTGCCTCAAACATACTTTACCTGATGCTACACCAGAAAAAGAAAAATGGATACATTTCTCTCTTCGCTGTCTCTTTTCGGATCAACATAACTTTTCTGATAAAAAAATCACATAAAAAATAGCAATAAAATAATGTTCACTAAATGTAAGAACATTTAGTGAACAACTTATGTTTAAATAAGATGTAATTTTACAAACTTAAGATCATTTTCTTCCACGGACATAACCTTTTTAGTACATATTTACTGATGCTATTGTCAGATATATTTATTTTTATGAAAACAAATTCAAATACAAATAAGCTTCATAAACTTTGTTTGCCGATGGAAAGAACTGACGCCATTTAGCATATATCTAACCAAATTTAGAGATCGCTACAGAAGCCGTGACAGAAGCCAGTTGGTAACCCCGCCGTCGCTACCCATGTGATTGTACCACGCTCCGACAGTAATGAAATGGAACGCAATTTCTATCTAAAATTTATTAATATTTTCTTGACTTTTGTAATGCATAAATTAGCATTAGGTAATGAAATAATGGTAGCTGCAAGTTATAATAGATGGGTAATGATAATATCTCAGTGGTATGTACGGCGGGCAACAGATCAACCTACCTAAACCTGCCAAATTTTTACAGTCAATTTTGAACTCAATGTCTCGCTATTATAGATTAATATCGATTAAGAAAGTTTTGACAGATTTTGGGTAGATTGACCTGTGTGTACGTACATACAGTTAAAAAGATTTAATTTGGTTAATTAGTAGTTACAGTTAATCTGGTTGCATTAACATTTTTTACCCAAGAACAGTGTTACACCGCAATTTTAAATAATTTACTGCCTCTGTAATTAATTGTATATTTAACCATTCAAGCTGAGAAATCTATCCATTTCACCTATTACAAAATATGAAAAAAAATAATGTTAAATATATAGTTTTGCGTTCTAGAAATTACGCTCTTAGACTACCGGCAATCAAATGTTTTATTTCGACTTGACCTTTATTAAAACTATGTAGTAATATCTCAGTGGTTGAAATTAATCTATAAACTTATATAAATTTTATAAATAATTTTTCATCATTTTCTTAGCATTCAACAGACAATTAATAGGTATTTATTTCACTTATGAATTCAATGTAACATTCAAAGAGAAGTGTGTGTAATAGTTAATTTAAAATATAATACATTGTTAGTCCATTTTGTATAAAATAAATAGATTTTTTCACTTTATCTCCGCAATTTCTTCAAATTTTTTTTTTTATTAACCTGTAAATTTATAGTTAAAGTAAAGTGATTACCTCGCTCGTTTTCAGCTAAGTTTTAGCTGTAGTTTTCAATGAGACATAAGTAATATGGATACATTGGAACAAAATACTTAACGTAACCTTTACGTTGCTGAATTTTAATAGTGCAGTTATATGAATAAGTTAGTTCATATTCATATTTTTCTTGCTTTCAAATTTATGACTTAAATTTTACTAAATACCAACAAAAGTATTTTAGATATTTAAGCATTAGTTGGACTTAGATGAATGTGTGATTTGGACCTAACACAACTTCTATATGTCAAACTTACGTCAACTAAAAGGGCCGTGCGCATAATAGTTCAGTTGGTTTAGCCAGTTATATTGAAAGATTTATTTGTACTATCTTTTAATTTTGATGTTTACTAGATGAGGCTTTAGGCTATCTAAAATCAAGCTACGGCTAAAATAAACGGAGCATCAATCAAAAATGTGTCTGTAACGGTTGAAGTTACGTGAAAATACTATCAATACGCTTATAAAGTTGTAGGCACAGCCCGTAAGAAATGAATTAAAATATTTGAAAAAATATATATTGGTTCACTTTAATTACCGTATGATTGACACACTTATTTGTTACCGTAATTTTTTCTGTACGTTGATTAAACAAAAAAATTTTAATAAAGGCAAACTAATAATTTATTTGTATTACCCATTGTGTCGAATTGGTGAAAAAGATGATATTATAACAACAATAAAGTAGTAGAGATCCATAGTCTCATAGACACATGCGTGATGTATGGATATGTTTAAATGTAGCTACCTAGTATAAATTGAAATTTCATATTGTAGTTCAATTGCATATTTCCCACACTAGCTATGTCAAAGTGATGTCACTTTGACATAGGTTAGAACAGAGCTTCATTGAGGCTTTGAGGAAAAAATATTCTTTTACATTTCAAATTATTATTGTTTCTCTGCGGTATATAACATTTTTATACCGTATATCTGTAACATATTTAAGCACAATGGCGTCAAAAAGTGATGAAGTCAAAACGAGATCCATAAAGGTGTATGAAAAGGAAGAATTTGAAGAGTTGCTGAAAGGCATAAATGTTGCAGCATGCATGCTCACAGAGTCACATCAAGTTGGTAAGTGGACATGCACATGAATACATTAAATATTATTGTACATTTACTACAGATATAGTGCTACTGTTTGTTTTTAATAACTACAACACGCATGTGTTCGTTATTTCATTAATAACGAACACATGTGTGTTGTAGTTGACATCAAGGTCATTTATGTATGTATTAAATATTATTATGCAATTATTTTGCATTCATATCAGTGATCATGTTCTTTAAAATTATGAATGAACAACCAATTAAAATAATAATAATATGTTCCTACAAATGTATTGCTTGCAATTAAATAAAGTTTGAAAGTAGTGTTTTATTGTTTATGTATTATAACAAAAATGTTTTATGGAATTCTAAAAATAAAATCTACTTATGGTTAACTTTAAAAGTATCTGTTTTCTAAGTCTTAAGATAGTTTTATTACAAAGAAAGATTATTTTTCTGTCAACAAAACTTTATGTCTAGCTGTATTATTTATTAATAAGAAATCCCTATTTGTTACAGTTGATGAAGCCAGTGTTATAAGTCGACTGAACGCCCTGACCCTCAATGGTATATTGGATGGTAACTGCTGTTCCTGCTGTGGTGTCGGCCCTTTTGAGAGCAGAGCTCAACAAACAGCTCACTATAAGAATCATTGGCATACACACAATTTAAAGAGAAAACTTTTTGGAAAATCACCTCTTTCCTTGGGACAATTTTCTTGTAGACAAGGTAATAAAAATGTTAATTTTCTAACTTACCAAAGCTTTTGTAGATCCCTGATGTATTTATTAAGGTACCCAGTTTTATAATCGCTGATATAACATGTGTGTTCATAAATTTTAACCTGTGTACATGAAATTGAAAACAGCAATTTAGCATTTTATATATAGATCATTTCATTAGGCCCATCTTAAACTGGTTTGCTGGCACCAGACAAGTCTTAAAACTAAGGTTACTGCAGGTTTATTATGCGACCCATTAGAAAGGAACCTGTTAGAAAACTGGTGGTGGTAAAAGGTTTTACCAACACCATCTATATAGTAACAGAACCTCTACATATACTGTACTCTTAAATAACACATAAGTTCTGTCTCTATCTCCACTTATCATAAAAATAACATATTACATACATGTCTCAGTAATATAATAAAAATAACAAACAATAGATACAACAGTTAGATACTAAATATTGGAAAATTGCAAACTCAGTAACAGACACTGTTTACTTAATTAGCTAATTGTTAAACATTAGCATAGAAAACATTTTCAACGCAACTAAGCATTTTCTGATCAAAACAGGTTTCATGACTATTTCTATTTTTGAAACAATAGGCATAATAAACTATAATCAGTACAATTAGAATTAAAATTATTGCTAAAATTTAGTTCAGTCTTCGTTATATATCCAGGTTTTCACCTATCTATGAGTATAGTTGATGTTTCCTATTTTTACAATAAAAGTTTTACCTCTCCTACTTATGATGTCATCAGTACCGTCATATTCTGGTGGTAGAGATTAACTCATTAGATCATTTCTTAATTAAATACGCTTTTACAAGTACCTAAATTTTAATATGTTTAGCAGGTCTAGATTAGACACTTTTAATGAAGTCTTGAAGATTTTGTAAGTATTCCGAGTCCATATAACATACCTCAGGATCATCGTAAAATATCGTTAGTTTACGTAAATTAATTCCGCAGCACTGACGCCTCCGTCACCACGAGTTGAGGCCTAAGAGCCACTCTATGTGTGTGCTCTATGCCAACATTCAATCATGCCATAACTTTGTGGATAATATAAACGATAATACTCTTCTAATCTTCAATCTTCTAATATTCTCTCGCTCTTATCTCTAGTATTTTGTAGTGACAGCTATACGACTCTGGAATGAGCTTCCATTGCATATTAAGCAATCCCCAAACAAATTGATCCTGAAACACTTTCTTTCGTACCTTATTTACTAATGATTTTTTTAGAGAAGCACTCTAACTTTATAATCCTATTTCTGATGTATGTTATTTTATATATATATATATATATATTTATATCATATGTATTTATTGTGTTTATTTATACAAATATGTATGTAACGTTTATCT
>JACJUM010002525.1:14081297-14191479 GCA_020976665.1 Heortia vitessoides | reverse complement strand
TGTCTCTCTCTAACTATTCTCCGTATCCGGCTTCTTTGCGAATGATCATAAAAATATTACATTACAAAAAGCCATGGTACGTCATCGGAGTCGCTGACATAACAAAACAATGTGTTTACATTGAGCAATTGATCTATTTTCAGATGACGATTTCAGCGTATCAGGCAGTGACTCGGATTCAGATGATGAGGCCGGACCAGCCTCAAACAAGCCGATAACCGACTTGTTCGCGGCTGCCACAAGGCACTGCAAAGCGTTCTTTACGAACAAGAAGGGACAAGTCTTTTGTATATACAGATGTATCCTGCATCATAAGAAGGTAAATGATTAAGTTTCTATCTTGTATTATTAGTAGTTTTGATTAGACTTCTGAGAACTCACACATTTAGAGTACCTATGGAAGACAATTATATAAACAAAATTAATGTGGACGTACAGACGATGTCATTTTTTGAAAATAGTAATTTATATTCTCGATTGCCATAGTATGTCATATATTGTATGTAATGTAGTAAAATCGAGCAAAGGATATATTTGTGTTTGTAAGTTTAAAGGAAACAATGATAATAAATCTACGCGAAATCTTATACAATGATCTGGCTGCGAGATAAGTCGAATAAATCACTTGTGTTACGGACAATAAATAATAGTAGAATCAAAGAAATAATACTTAATATATATTAACACCCGAGTCCTGAGTGGGAATCGAATCCACGACTCTAGGCGCACAAGTTAGGATCATTTTGTAAGATTACAGTATGTAGGTTACTTGTTATCCCGAAATATGACTGTTTCTTGTGGGATAGATTTGTTTTTCACTAAGTTATAACCATCTAGCCATAAGGAATCGGCAGAGTAGAATAGGACCTCTTTCTGTACCAGGTGGAGAAGCTACTGATTTACTACAACGACAGTAGGCGGTATATCCACCCGAAACTGTGTAGCTCAAATGCATTGGGTGGTGATAGGAGTCAGCATGCCGGTCATATATGAGCAGAATTCTCCCTTTCTTGGGAAGGCCTGTGTCCAGCAGTGAACTTCTAATGACTGTTATGATAATGATGATGATATAACCATCGCTGACGACAAACAGAATCCATGTCATTGCAGACAACAACCAGCATACAATTACTTATATATTATACATTATTTTTGCTTCTCAAATATTTAATTGTATTCTAGGAGGCGCTATCTTCAGATGGTCGCGGCAAAGTCTGGATAGAACGCTGCAACCAGCTTCCTATCCCGTACTTCCAGCGCTGGGCCGTCCTCATGGTCTCCGGCGGTCACTTCGCCGGCGCCATTTTCTCAGGGAAGACGCCGGTGGTCCATAAAACCCACCATTCGTACGTGACGAGGAGAGGGCAAGGCCACAGCCAGGTGTCGAGGGATCAGCACGGGAATGCAGCAAAGTCTGCTGGTGCTAGCTTGCGGAGGTATAACCAAGCACAGTTTACACAGGTGAGTTATTGGAAATCAATATTTAGAACAGATCGATTTTTAATTCAATCCGGCTTATTTACCGTTCTCTTTGAGTAGATCTGATATGAGGTAGACCTCATAAATAAATCTCTCATCTATTTATATCGATTGCTGTGTTTGGGTTTGAAGGGTGACAGATTACTGAAACAGTGAAATTACTGGGTGTTGTGACATATTATCTTCAAGTCACAAGAATGGCAACGCGCTAGTGATATCCTAATGATATTACTATTGCTCTATAGGCTTCGATAATGCTTACTATCACGCAGACTGTAAGCCAGATTGTCGAACTGGTCTAATAAAAAATTCAATAAATAACGAATCAGCCATCGAGCAGAAATTCTACTTCAAACCTGAATTCCACCAATGAATAAATTAAAAATCTCTTATAGCATTTATGTTATGGATATCGGACCTTAGTGGTTAAATTTCAACAACCTAACAGAAACGTCCGTTCAAAATTTGTGATTCTGTTTCTATTTATTGACGAGTGAGTGACCTTTCACTTTTATCTATTACTAGCAGTATCCCGCGGTTTCGCCCGCGTAAAATTGTTGAACTTTCATACTAACTTTGTTCCCTCATTTACCCCCTTAAAAGATGATTTAAGAAAAAATATTTTACATGTGTTTCTTGACTTTAAATGAATTTCAATGAACCTTTATATTGAATTTCATTCGAATAACTTCAAACACATCAAAGAGTCATACCAACTTTGCACCCCCTTTTTACCTCTTTGTGGCTTGAATTTTCAATAATCCTTTATAAGTGCTGCTCTACGTTACAAATGGAACCCCTTAGGCCCTGCGTTGATATGGCAGTTATTCAGTCAGTCAGTCAATTTCTCCTTTTTATATGTTAATGATTCGTTGTATCCATAGCATGTCCAAGACATCATCACAGCGTGGGGGGAAGACCTCAACGGATGTTCACTCGTCCTGTACCGGGCGGTTGGCTTTTTGAACCAGTCGGCATTGTTTGGAAACAAGTCTCCATTGAAGAAGGATGACCCTAGGATCAGGGTGCTGCCATTCCCGACTAAGAAGCCGACTTACAAGGAGGTGCAACGAGTCCACGAGACTGTGGCCAGCGTGGAAGTCTATGGTAGGTCATTATGATACTGCTGAACATAGACCTCTCCAAGAAAGGAGGACTTTGCTCATAATTGCCGCGTTGGGAAGCGGGAAGGGTATGCTGTAGCTCATAATCGCTCTGTTGCATTTGATATACCGCCACCTGTCGGTCCCGGTACCTTAATCGCCTCTTACGACACCTGGTACGGAGGGAGGTACTATCCTACTCTGCCGGTACCACGCAGTATTGCCGGTGGTGAGTAATGAGAATATATGTTATATGGAGACGGCAAACGGACCGGATGATGCATTCGGTTCCTTTCTTGTAAAAGCGTAGGTTCGATCCTCACCCTCTCTCTCTCTCTGATTTCTCTGTTGTCAGATGTCCATAACACTTATCTTGGAGTTTGTCAATGTTAAGATGTTATGTTCAGCTATTATTATTACTGTGTGAGGGGGTACATAATAAATAAATAAATAATTGACATACATTGATTTGACCTGAGATAAGTCGCTCAAAGCACTTGGATTAGAGACATCAGAAAAACGAAAAATCACAAATATAATACATAAATACATATGTATTACCCAAAAAAAAGAAACACAAATCTTTATCAAATAAATGTTTGCGAGATCGAATCCACGACCCACAAGATAGGTTCACTGCCATCTGCCATATCGGTCCAGTTAACTCATGCTCGTGAAGGTGTAATAAGGATTGTGTAAAGAAAAATTCTTGCAGAAACAATGGAGTTATTCCAAAAGGCGTTGATAGCGTCGACGGCGAAGGCCACAGTCAACAGATCTACTTCTGACACGACTGTTGAGCGGCAGAAGAAACCTCAGAAAACCACACCGGCTAAACAAATCTATAACCGGGCCAAATCTAGGTAGGGCATAAAACTTGTAATTAAGATGCTATTAAAAATCATTGATACTAGAAATCCCGACTGAATTAGCATATTGATATTATTTTCTAACATTTGCCTTGAATAGTGTCTTATTTAACTTTTCATTTTAATTAACGTCCTCAGCCTTGAGAATGGTTGCCGCAACGTAATCGAAACGTCGAAAAAAAATGTAAAAGTTAAATAAACCACGTTTCTAAGCCGCTCAAAGAGTAGTTTTAGAATCGTATAGTTGTTGTACATTGAAGATTTTAGCCCAATATATATTACTAATTAATTTACCGCAATATACTTTTCTAAGGTAGACGAATTTAAAACTGTTTTGCTCATATCAGCCATAGAAAGTCCATTGTTGCATATAGGCCTTCGAAAGATAGGGGTATTTTTGCTCATAATTGCTTTGCTTGGTAGGCCTGGTGACAAACTTCCTAATAAAAGGGGAAACTTTGCTCATAATTTGCCGAACCCGGTATATCAATCGCCTGTTTCGACATCTCGTTCTGATGGAGGTACTATTGTAAACTACAGATTCCCCACTCAAAACTTATTCACACAATTCCACAAAAACATTTAAATCCATGTGTATCACACAGAGAAAGAAAACCAAGGGAGCTGCCAACATTAATGCTGTCCAGCGAAGACGAGGGCCCTTGCTTCATCGACTCCGAAACACCAGTTGACTGGATCAAAACCCTATCAGAACAAAGTTCCAGGGGTATTATCACTAATTCACGGAAAGACCTCATAAGGGACATCTCAATAACCTCGCCGGAACAGTCGGAGAGCGAGAGGGAAAAACTACCTGGTAAGAGAGATCAAGTGAAGAAGAAAAAGAAAGAAAAACCTCAAGCCGAAGAAAATAAACAGGAGGTTAAAAAGGAAACGCAAAAGAAACCTCAACCGCCTGGCCCTAAGATAGCTGCAAACATCAAAAAGGCAAGAATTAAATAATATATCTTTTTAAATAAGTTCTAAAGTGGTCATGTAGAAAATCTGGGTCAAATTTTAGAACTTTCTTAGTAACTTCAGGAAGTATTTTCGAAAAATATTCTACACGTGTTTTACTACTTTCAATAATGAAACTTAATCCTGAATTTCATTTAAAAACAGCCGAGATTCATAGTAACTGTGCAGTCTTTCTTACGCCTTGGGGGTAAATTTTCAAAAAAAATCTTATTTAGTACTACCATTTGATATAAAAGGAAAATCTGTGTGCAAATTTGAAATTTTCTGGCCTTCCGTTGATATTATATCAGTCAGTCATTTAGCTTCTCCTTCCATACCCGCCTATGGCATAGGAAGGGGTAAAGGAATGAATTAACTAAAAACTCTCGTCGCAGATGTGGAAGCTGATATCAGATAAGGAGCTGGTCTCCATGGACACGATCTTCGAAGGTTGGGAGAGTTCGGAGCTGGAAGCGGCCTGCAACACGCAGGACCCCGTTGACGGCAACACGGCGCTACACAAGGCCGCTATCGCTGCGAAAACAGAAATGGTCACGTGGGTATCACGCCAACTGGCTTTTAGAATGTAAATTGTTCTGTTAAGCGTGGGGGGGGGGGGATAATTATTTATTACCTGATACACTTGCCTTGTTTCCATAGAACTAGCTAATCATTACATACTAAAGCAGTAGTTGAGATTTGTATACATTGGATCTTTCTAACCCATATAAACTTACAAATTCTCTTTAAGTATTTTTACAACAGAATAAATAAAATAGTTGATTTATCTCATTACCACTTGGGGGGGGGGGGATGTCAATGTAAAGAAATCGTTGTTTACCCTTAGCTTTAACTATTTTAGTTCAGTACATGTAAGGAGGGCACTGACCCTTGTAACATAGGTAACAGGATAACCTTAATATAGAGTCAGATACATTATCACAAGTATGTCATATTTTTATGTGACAATGAATATAAATATTATAATTTATTTAAATATTTTTACTATACTGTTATGATTGCAATTTGGTCCAGCAATGTATTTTTTTTATTAAAATCGTACATGATTAACTTAAAAATGCGACTATATGTAAGTATTATCTATTATACATCTTTATTTACCCTTCCACAACCCGTCCATAGGCGGCTGGACAATCTGTATTTTGTTTTACTCTCTACAAAAAGTTCACACAACATCTGAAATCCTGACTTGACTCCGAGATAAGTCGCTTAAAGTACTTGTGTTACGGACATTAAACAATAGAGGAAATACAAATATAATACTTAAATATATATATTCAACACCCAGACACATAACTAACACAAATATCATCATATAAATATTTGTCCTGGGTGGGGATCGAACCCACGACCTTTGGCGCACAACACAGTATCATCACCATCTGCGCCATTGGGCCCGTCGAATTTCAAAATGATTTTTCTTGATCAAATAAAGACAACAATTTTTTTTAAGTTACTTATTGTATTGATATAAATGTTGCGTCTGCAAGTCCTCTCGTGCTATTGTACGCATAGATGTTCAGTTTCCTCGTCCTTGTAATCAAGTTTTTTCCTCGTTTATCCACCTGTGCGTAGCCGGGGCGGTTCGCTAGTAAGTTATATTTTTTAACATTAAATGTTTGTGTTGTTTTCATGGCGTCTGTTTTATTTTAGTAGCATACGATCGACCGGGCTTCGCACGGATGCAATGAGGATAATAAATGGTTATTGTTGGTTATCCCTAAGAGATGGACATATACCAACCACCGCGGCCTTATTTGTAGATCATTTAAAGGTGTACAATACTGTTATACATTATTTTGATCTATCTCGTAGGGTTCTGCTAACATTTTGCTAATTGCAGCGCAATATTTTTTTTATTTACGACATCACATTAGAAATCTTTAAAGTTTTCAGTGTTTCTACTATAGTATGCATGTATTACGCATATAAACCTTCCTCTTGAATCACTTTTAATAGTTTTTTTTTATTAACACATCTTAAACATTGACCTGACTCTGTGGTAAGTCGCACTTGTGTTACGGAGACCAGACAACAGGGGAATTATAAACATAATACTTTAATACATATTTTTAACACCCAGACACAGGACAAACACAAATATTATCATATAAATATTTGTACCGGGTGGGGATCGAACCCACGACCCCTGGCACATAAAATGTATCTATTAAGAAAATGCATCTATTAAAAAAAAGTTGCGTCGTTTTAAAGATCTAAGTATACGTATAGACAGACATCGAAAAGCGACTTATACTAAGAAAGATGTACTTAAACTGTTGAAAAATTAAACATAAGTAGAAAATATAATATATCTTTGAACGAATTATCAATATTTTTCAACTATCCTTAAAAGCTAATATAAAAATAATATTTGATTTTAACAGTCAGATCCTAACCGTGGGTGGTAACCCCTGCATTAAGAACAACCAGCTCCAGACGCCGTACGCGGCCACCCCGCACGCGGACACTCGGGTGGCCTTCAGACTGTTCCAGGGCCTGCATCCAGACAAATACAATTACGCTAAGGTGAGATCTTACATTAACATTGAATATTGTTAGCACACCATTATGCAGGTGGGATTCATCGACTGTCGAGCATGTAGAGATTTCGTGGTGGTATGCCCATTAGTCGGATGGTAGAGCTAGTTCTGCCTATCCCCGCCCATCACAAGCAAATTATATATGATACAAGCCTCTCACAGCAATACTTGCGTTATTCAGCAGATTGAAGAGTAAAAGAGACAGAAACTACTGTAGAATGTTTTATAACTTCAAGTCACTGGATAATTTTAGATTACGGTGACGCTTATCATTACACACACATGCTCACGTACGTGCATGCACACGCACACGCACTTGCATGCGCACGCACGTGCACTCGCGTACATCCAAAATGTCACTTGCCTTAAAGAAGCCTTATAAAATCTAATTTGTTTTCTTATAGTCGCAGATCCCAGGGCCGCTCACCCCAGAGCTGCTAGGTCAGGAGAAGGAGAAGAAAGCTCAGCAAAAGAAAGCGAAACGGCAGCGGGAGAAAGATAAACTAGTTGAGAAACAGAAAACCGCACAGTTCTTGCAGCTCACCGACGCACAAAAGGTAAACAATTGCAAACAAAATGATAAAATGTGCTGATACCTAATTTGCTATTACGGGTATATATATATATATATCTGCCTGCCTGTTTTTATTTTTCATTTTAAGTTGACAGATATTGTTATGAATATAAATGTACTAGCAGTGCCCTGCAGTTTTACTCCCGGTATATTGTTTATATAATACCATAACTTTGATAACCTACCATAACTTTGATAGTAACTTTGTTTGTTTGTTTCCCTTAAGGGATGATTTTCGCAAAATTCTTTTAAAATGTTTCATGTATTCCAATGAAAAACCATCATACTAAATTTAATTTGAATAATTTCAAAAACAGCAAAGTTTTATACTGAATCCTGCACCCCCGTTTTACTTCCTTAGGGGATGAATTCTCAAAAATTCTTTATTAGTACTTATGTTATAAATGGAACCCCTGTGCAAAATTTTAAGATTCCAACCCTTATAGATTAGGCCCTGCGTTGATATGGCAGTTATTCAATCAGTCAGTCAGCTTCTCCTATTTAATATATAGATATTCTGTGATTGTAAAATATTTTTGTCCCAAAACTACAATTTATTTTTTTACTAAATGCATATGGAAAGATTCAACGAAAACTATCAATAAATATATTTTGTTAAACGAAGAACTAAAGGTTATTCCAGATCGAAAGATCACATAGATGAAAATGCTTCTGGTTCATAATCTGGTATGGTCCGAGTTCCTTCCTATAGAGAGACTCGGGTACTGGAACCGAACGGTGGATATCCATCCACAAATAACGTAGCTTAAATGCAACAGGGCGGAGATGGGCAGCCGCATCCTCGTCGTTGTACGTTCTACTACGCCTGCCCATGATAATGGAACCAATTGGAATAATCTTGAGAAACAGTCATGATGTAACGTGGCACAGAATGTGATGAAACTTAATACAGTATCATGCTATCTTTACAAATTTCCAAGCATATTGTTAACTTGCCGTGCCCACGACTTACCTCTTTACCTTAACTCATATAAACTTTGAATGTCATGTTTATTTATATCGAATCAATGGCCTAAAAAATTAGTTTCAAGTTTCTAGCTCTAAAAATAGCGATACTTCCATACAACTTTTCATCCCATTTTCGACCCCTTACAACCCTTATTTCGTATTAAAAAGATTTATAAAATTAGCCTATGTCCTTTCTCAGGGTCTAAAGATTGTCTGTACTAAATTTCATCAAAATAGGTTAAGAGGTTTAAGCGGGAAAGCGTAACAGACAGACAGACAGACAGAGTTACTTTTGCATTTATAATATTATAAGGATTGATTGATATGCTGATTAATCTACACAGTGCATCTGTATTATACTTGTAATCTACATTATAACTATTTTGTCATTCTAGGTACAGTCAGCAGACAGGCGTTGCTTCCTCTGCGCGGCCAGTCTCCCAAAGAAGGCGTTTGAATACGAAAAATACCAGTTCTGTACTATACAATGCCTCCAGAACCATCGCAACCTGAGACCTCTTCACATGAGCGCGTATTGTATCGTTTTCAACCTTATTTCTTTAAGATTAAGGCTTTTTTTTCAGCAATTCCAGCGCCACCGAAAATAGAGGGCGGGGCCTCTCATAGATGAGAGGTCCGATGCTCGTATTCATCCTGCGTACCCCGCGGCCCCAACCCCGCGCCCTTAAAGCTCGCGAGATCTGAGATTTTTTATAGAAATATATATTATATTTGCGGGCCCGACAGACGTTGTACCGCAAGATTAGTCAAGCGATTAGTATATATTAAAAAAGTATGATGTGAAGCAAATTATAAAGAAAAATAACTTAGACACTAACTACAGCGTCTGAATTGACTGAATTGTCAATTTAAATCATTCAGGCCTCCACTTGAATGCATTCACAAAGATTCATTCGAGTGGGTGGATCCGTCGGGAGCCCGAGGCAGCGCCGTCGCACTGGTGTGTGGCGGATCCATCCTGGCCGCTACCCAAATGCATACAAAAAAATCATTCCGATCGGTCCAGTCTACAATAGTACTTTTACTACTTACTTCTACAACCAATAAAATGTGTCGTTCCTACAATGAACTGAAACGCAGTAGCAAAGACATAGATATTTTTAATAATAGATTCCATACTTTTAAGAGGTAAATTGCAAAAACTAGCGGCCGAGTCATCCCCCACATATACAATCGGCTAATGAGCATAAGATAATTCATCATATAAATTTCTATTTTTTTGGCTGTATTTATTATTATTTACGTCTTGTTCAATAAAAAGAAAATACATAAAAAAAGTCGTGTTCACATATCCTAGGTTACGGTCTAGTAAATATAATATTTAACTATGGATATTAGTATGTATGACAGTAATATATAAGTGTAACTATACTAAATAAATACATTTTGTGTATCTAACAAATTTTATTTTTTTTTGTTTCAGTAACGGGGACGTGGCCAATGCGAAGTCAGGCGTGGCAATATAACACATATATGACAATTGCTGTAATAGTTGAATTTATTTAAATATGCCACCAACTTTAAAGTACATTTGCTCGTACATAATGTAATTAATAAACCTTTTATTATATATTTTCGTTTATTTTTTAAATAAACGGCAACACTTTCTTATTGTGTTCTTATTCCTCCAAACTTGACTCGGTGACATAATATAGTATATACAGCTTGAGTTAATAAGGCTTCGCTGCCATAAGTCAACACATATTGATCGAAGACTGTCCAATTAAGACACAAGTATGTCGGAGAAGATGTTGTGGTCTTTTCCATACGCTGCCCAGCCGAATTGGTTTCTGAGATTGACAACATAAGACAGCCCAACGAGCCATGGTGAGAGCAATGCTCGGAGTCTCTTTGCGCGATCGGATCAGGAATGAGGATATCCGTAAACGAACTAAAGTTACCGATATAGCCCGGCGGATTAGCATGTTAAAGTGGCAGTGGCTTCACTTAGCACCAGCACTTAGCACGCAGAACCGGTGGACGATGGAGACGTAGGGTTCGGGGATATAAACAACGTACCGGCAAGCGCAGCGTGGATCGTCCATCCACAAGGTGGACAGACCATGTGACAAAACCGGGCAGGATCGCGCTGGACGAATACCGCATACAACTAACTATAAATCTCTTGGGGAGGCTTATGTCCAGCAGTGGACGTCCTGCCGCTGATATTATGATGATGATGATATAGCTTGATAACAGATATTAAACTAACGTGTTTTTTAATTATGTAAATGACTTTATCGTAATTTTTGGTTGATTTTATGTAAACTACTTTATATTGAAGCCCCTGAGGTACTGAAGTGTAGGTACTCTCATCCAAGATTCAGCGGACACGGCACACAGTGTTCTTGACGCAACGAGCGGAGCATTTAAGAGATATGTTTGCGACTATAATTTCCAAAACTCGGAACATCTGTTCGAGAATACGTTCCTTAGTATAATATATTGGCAACCATGCAACGCAAAAGCATTATTCGTGTGCGTGATTAATAGAAATAGAGGGCAAGTGGGACCCATTCCTAAATCGAATAAAAATTTTAAATATTAGCGTTACTTTTCAAGAGCAAGAGTAGCAACTATATTTATTACTCTGTTGTCTAATGTCCGTAACACAAGTGCTAACGTATGAAATACTAGCTGTGCCCGCGACTTCGTCCGCATGGAATAGTTTTTTGGGTACCATACCTATTTACTTCAAATTATATAAACTTTGAATGTCACGTTTATTTATATCGAATCAATGGCCTGAAAAATAAGTTTTAAGTTTCTAGCTCTAAAAATAGCGATCCATGCAAACAACTTTTCATCCCCCCTTGCAACCCCTGACAACCCTTATTTCGAGTTCAAAAATAGCCTATGTCCTTTCTCAAGGTCTAAAGATTGTCTATGCCAGATTTCATCAAAATCGGTTGAGAGGTTTAACCGGGAAAGCGTAACAGACAGACAGACAGACAGACAGAGTTACTTTCGCATTTATAATATCTATTAGTAGGGATTGTGTGGTTTTATTATTGTTATTTAATATAAAATCCAGCACTTTTCAATGCATAGATATAACCTATAAATTAATAATGTATGTTCATATGTCACTCAACAATAGTGTAATGGTTAGTATTTTAAGATTATCACCCAACCAAAGAGCGTTATGGTATATATATAAATATTATGATACTCAATTACATATATATACCTATGTATTTGAATATGCCGCACTGGGCAACCGTGTTGGCAATCAAAGAGCGCAGCTTTTGTGACGGGGATGCGGCTGCCCATCCTCGCTCTGTGCATTTGAGCTGTATTTTTTCGGATGGATATACCGCCATCTGTCGGCTCTGGTACCTTAGTTACCTTTTACAACACCTGGTACAGGGGGAGGTACTAATCTACTCTGCCGGTATCTCAGTGTTATTGTCTATTATAATGTATTCAAGATAGTATAATTACAATAGGCAATTTGACCTTTATAATTTAAATGTATGAATTACCCATTTCCTCTTCATTACCCTCAGAATAAACCTATTCAAAGTAAAAACAAGTTGATGAAATCGTCAGGATAAACAAAAACAAACTTCGCCAATGGAAACTGCGGCGCGACGCTGCCGATTAAGTAACGTTTTTGCGAGGGTTTCCTTGGCGACGGCTTCGTGAGTACCCAAGCGTGATGAGTTGGAAGGAAGCCTCTGCTTGCATAAAAACTTTTTCATTCTTCCATAGAATATTACCGAAAATTTCGAGCATTGCATGCTTGCATGACTTGAAAAGTAATACAAAATCACATTTTGTAATAATTTCTTTACAGATAATATTGTTTTGAAACAAGATTTAAGCGCCACCGATGATGGAGGTTCCGTCAACCCTACTAAGGTGCTGCCCTTCACCACCATTATTTCTAGCAGGATCTTTTTTAGTGGACGGCGTAATGATGTCTGCGCATCGTAGCACTTAGAGTCAACGGATTCATTATCTTTTTTATCAATTCAAAAGGCCTGATTAAGTAAGAAACATTCTCATTTTTATATTTTACATGCCTGGTGCAGTGGTTAAGAGAGGTGCGTGTAAAGACGAATTCTGGGTCTTCAATCGTTGTAAAATGGAAAAATAGGTATTGTACTTTTCGGTGTCGCTTCTGTGTATGACTGGCTGTCTGAATGTGTCCGAGATAAGTCGCAAAACGTACTTGTGTTACTGAAATGAGAACCCAGAGGAATTACAAACATAATACCTACTTATATACAAATATTTATTATATAAATGTTTTTTCTGGGAGACGATAGAACCCACGACCTTTGGTGCAAAAGATAGGATCACTACAAAAAATCTTTGTTATCTTTTACTTCACGAGCATATGCACTACTAGCGAGCATGCACTACTAGTGAACTTTAGCATTAAAACTCATAAATTAATTGAAAATTTTATGATAATACTGACGAAAACGATTATTTGCTTATTAATTTACAAAATTGTAAAAGTAAAACTACCTATTTAAAATTTAAAATGGACAACATAAAATAACATTTGAAATGGTTCATTGTGAAGGATCCCGTTTTTTTTGCAAATTAGTGTATTATTGCAAAGTTTCAATTATGTATATCCATCCTACCTCCACATATCGACTCACTGGCGTTTATAGTTTACTATCGACCCGCCCCGGGTTTGCAAGTATGCAATGAGGATAAAAAATGGTTATTAAGGCTTATGATGTATGTAGTTCATAGTTTAGATCTGTTCAGCCAGCGTTTGTAATGTAAGCCGTTAAAGTTAAAAATAGTCATTGGAACGAAGTTCGCGCGTTGCGAAGGGGGGCACGGAAAAAAAATTGCCTAAAAAATGCGGCGTGCATGTTTCTCTGTCTGTCTCTCTCTCTATCTTTCATCGAAAGCAAGCCAGTTATTTTCGTTTCATCTTTGCATTTTGCATTATACTGTGTGGACGATTATTTTTGTTCAGTCTATACAGATTTTTTGTACATAATAAACTTCGTGTTAACCCATCCGGATGTCCCTTAAAAACCTCTCATTTTTCTATTATCAACCAAGTTTATTAACAGCGGAGCCAAAACAGTTACAGCATTGTGGCTTCGTCGCCGCGGTCTCCCTCTGTGACTTATGGATATGGAAAATCCATATTTCGGCCAAAACTTTTGTTACTATCCGACAATTTTCACCGGCTGTCAGAACTTGCGTCCGCTCCAAAGAGTACCATAAATAAACCTGGCTGATAACGGCTCGACGGTTAGCAAACAAACCTTGTTATTGCTGCATAATTCTAAGGAATAATTAGCATTTATTTTTGTTGTTTGCTTTGATAATATTTTCTTATATTTAAGTATCCGTTCATAATTTACAATTAACAGCTTTAAAACACTGTATATCTCGTATTTACAACTTATAATGACTTTACAATGTCACTGTCACTCTTGATTTCTTTTTTAATTCCCACAACATCTCATACGTTGACCTGATTCCGTGATAAGTCGCTTAAAGCACGTGTGTTACGGTTATCAGACTAATTACAAATATACTACTTAAATACTTATTATATCGAACACCCAGACACCGAACAAACATAAATATCATTATATACAGGATCTCTACCATCTTCGCTATCGGGCTGGTCAGAATGATTGTGAAAATGATTGCCGTAAGTTAAACGAAGCGTCGATATAAAATGTAACTACGAGGTTTACAGTATTTAAAAGTGGATTTCATTTTCATCAAACCAGCTATTGAGATTCTGCTGGACATAGGCATACCCAAGAAAGAGCGGATTTTGCCCATAACTGCCGCGCTATCAGCCATTGGAAGTCACTGAGATGCTTTTAGCCAACCCCGTCCTCTGTATTTGAGCTACACTGTTTCCGATGGGTGGTTGCAGTGGCCCTGGAATTGACGTCTGGGTGGTTTATCATTTCGTCCGAAAACAAAAAGAACGGCTTTTTCCACGACCACCACATTTTTAAGTTGTATCGTTCAAAAACCATCATTAAGAGAGTGAACAAACCCTCCTTTTAATACAAATGTCGCTTATAGTGTACATCATCATCATACCAGCCATTGAACGTCCACTGCAGGACATAGGCCTCCCCAAGAAAGGGGTAATTTGGTCATAATTGCCGCGCTGGGCTAGCGTGTTGACAATCGCAGAGTGCAATTATACTCTGTTACGGATGGAAACGAATATTCCGCCATCTGTCGATTGTGGTACCTTAGTACTCTTATGACATCAGTACATACTCATCAGTACAGTACATACTATTCTACTCTACCGGTACCTCAGGGCAAAAGTGGATTTATTATAAAAAAAAATGCATTGAATCATTATTTACCCATGGTTTTTCATGAATAATATAAATCTTTCATGAATTCATGAATAATAAAAAAAGAAATACCGGATTACAGAACATACGTACTGACACATAAAATATAAGAATCTCATTATTTATTTAGTCTTTAAAAATATTTTTATGTTAAGAAAACTATTTTTTTTTACACCAGTTTGACAGAACAAGCGTACAGTCCGTGATAGTAAGTGTCACTGCAGTCTATAGACGCTTACAATACCACAAGCATGTCACTCGCATTGCCAACCTTGTGACTTGAAGATATTATATCACATTTCCCAGTACCTAATTTCACTGCCTCTCTCACCTTTCAAACTGGAACACTATTGCTGTGTTCCAGTAAATATGAAAACTCTAGAACATTGGCGAAGATAAAAGTAAATTTGGAAAACATAAATTAGTGATGCATACCTCGACATATGCAAAAGCGTAAAAAAATCCACTGCTGACGTCAGGGCGCTTTCAAATATTTAGAAAATAAAATAACTACATGTATGTTCATATCATGTATGGTTATATGGTCAGGCCCAATGCCGCATTCGATAGTGTTACAATGTTGTGCGAGAAAGGTTGTGAATCCGATCCCCACCCTGGCCAAATATCTAACTAATTGAATATTTGTTTTGCTCAGTGCTTGGGTATTATTGTAAGTAACAGCACACAATTTACAATTATTACTATTAAAATGGTCATGAAGTAGAATAGAATAGTCTATATGTATCTGTACCAGGTGTCGTTAGAGTCGACTAAAGTACCAGAACCGTCAAATGGCGGTATACCCATCCGAAATAGTGTAGCACAAATACAAAGGGGACGGAAGGCTGTTAGCATCCCCGCCGCGAAGGCTGCACTCTGCGCGCAAATCTCTCATTATTGCCCAGCTGTGGACATCCATTGGCTGTATTAACTATTTAATGTGCATATAATATATATGTCGTTTTACATAGAAAAATGATATAATGTGTTTTTCTAACACCATCCGCACAAGAGCGGCCTGGCTAACTCGATCGTATTTTGGTAACAACAATTTTAAAGCCCGCAATGACGGCCTATTAAGCAGAAGTCCGGCCTCAGTCCCACTCTGATCCCGCGAACTTTATCGCGGGACTTACTCCTCAGGGTGCTCATTTAGGCATGCGGTCGTTCATTGATGAATATCCACTCCCAACCCTCGGTGGCGTTAGAATTGACATGTGCTACCAAAACTTTTGTCTTTTAAATCACGACCTTTCTACAATATTGTTGCATCCGATAATTGTTTGATTAAAGTACAGATCCATTATTTTTTGTCTACCTTCAATTCTAAGTTATTGGCTTTCACAATAATATACGTATATAAAATAAATGCTAAATAATTATGAAATGGTTGCTAGAGAATATAACAAAACACATTAACATGAAATACTCTTGAGGTAGACCTTTAAAAAGGTCGTCTGCATTTGAGGTGCAATTGCAGGCGAGCGTTGTACTTTCACCTATTTCTACCGCCAAATAGCAGTGTTCGCATTGCTGTGCTCCGGTTTGAAGGGTGAGAGAGGCAGTGAAATTCCTAGGTAAATGTGACATTGTATCTTTGGTTCACATGGTTGGCGACACATTAGTGTCATCCTTACGACGACACTAGCGTGTATAGACTGCGGTCATGTTAACCATCAAGCCGAACATATGCTTGTTGGCTAACTTAAAAATAGAGAGAGAGATATAAAAATGTTATACACTATCTATATAAAAAATTGATAAAGATAGAGTAAGTCACAATGTTTTATCGATTAATACTGAATGTATAATAATCATATCGTTTTTTTTAAATTTTTAATTAAAATACCCTCCAAATTAGAAGAATCGACTAATCTCTTATTGGTATGGTAAAGTTCGAAAAAATCTTTTATCGAATTTTATGTTCATTATGAACTTTAGTTGAGCCGCGAGTAGAATAAGAATTGCATAATTATTATAAAGCTTTGTACAAGTGACATAACCATTTCCTTTACAGTATTTGTCACCTTAACCGATAAAGTTAGTACCTACTCATACACCATTATCTTAAGCCATCAGTGAAAACGGAATGACCATTAGCGTTACTCTCCCACCATAACTGTCGGCATAGTTGCTATATGACAAGTCAATTAGGTCTTCATTTGGAAGCCTTCTTGGAAAAGTGATACAGATAGTGTGAACAATAGATACAAAAGACATAAGTAGGGTTACTTTTTTAGATGATAAAATACCGACCTACCTCTAGCTGAGGGACTGCCTATAACTAGAGGTATCACTTTCACTTATCTCTACCGCAAAAAAGCAGTATAGGTAGACACTACATTGCTGTGTTCTGGTTTGAATGGTGAGAGGAGTGAATTTACTGGGTATTTTAATATACTATTTTCAAGTCTCTATGTTAAAATCACGCTAGCAATATCCATCTATCACGCTGGCTATATGCATGTTCGTGCTGCTTAATCATATAAAAAATGTTCGTTCCTCTCCGCCCAGAGCGATCTACAAAGTGTCCTTCCGTCGCCCTTATTCTGGCACTCCACAATCACGACCATTTCACACACATTCTTTCCGTAGAGTGGTACCTACACAATGTTCGACTGCGAACGCGTGCAGTCCCTGCCCCTCGAGCGATAGCCGAGAAAAAGTGCGGCCGGGATAATCAGTTTGTCTCTTTTGCTAACTAGTTAACTGTTCCACACGATAACGACCACCTGAGCTCGAGCCTCAGAGGCGCTCTCGGGTGATCGCCATCAGTCCCGCTCAAATCCCGCGAACGGCACGCAAATACAATCAGGCATCGGGTCGTTTAATGATGAGCTGCCTCGCACTCCCCACCTCAAACCCCTCTGGTGGTGGAATTGACTTCTAAAATGGTTCTCCGAAAATAAAGTTCTCAGGTATTACATAAATTGATATAAAAATATAATTGCTATCCCTTAATTATTTAAGTATATATAACAACATTGGCATATGACAACAATACTATAGTCCTATAAAAAAAAGCTTGACTAAAATGACTGCTTTCAAAACAACGTGAACTTACTTTTATATTTTCAATTTCTAATAACAATATATATAATAGGTTCTATCCTTTTTTAAAGGTCTATAAAAATATATCGCTTTTAGAATAGACTATGAAAAAAAAGCTAACCTTAAGCTCATTGCTGTCGCTCTGGTCTATTTTTGGTTCATTACTGTCGCTCTGGTATTTTAATTAGTCAAACATAGCTTATGGAAATGATGTTTTATGTTGTCTACAAATGACATGTACGATTCGCATTACAAGCGCAGATTCCATCTCATACGCCAAAAGTATGAAATATATGTATATTTGTTTGTTCTGTGTCTTAAAACCTTGCAACATCGGGATAGAAAGTGAGCAAATTTAATTAAATAAGCATTTGTTTAAGATGTTGTGTTAATTTACTGTACAAATTGAGCGGCACGTAATAAACAACTTTAGAATTAAATTTACATGCGATAAAGTAAAATAAATAAATATTCCTATATAATAAAAAAGATGATAACCAAATCCCAAAAAAAGTAATAAGTATATATTTTTTACGGAGAAGATTGTGACAATAAAATATACTCCGGGCAACTATAAAACATTATAACTTGAATAAAATTCTGCGTACGAGGCACACTTTTACTACGGATTTTATAGCCTGCAATAATGCAAACAAAATATTTAACCGTTTAGTCATACATTTTGCCAATGATGTATTGCATAGAAAAGTGCACATTCCTAGGAGGTGCATAATACTTTTATGTCTTTTTTTGCCCAAACGTATTGTTCTAGCGTCCGCCCCCGTAACAGTAACAATAGAGGGACGCACTTTTCTATGCGCGCACGCTCTACAAAACTACGAACATTATCATTTGTGAACAAACTTATGACGGAAATACACGCAAAACTGTGCTTTATCACAGAATAAATAAAGTAGTAGAAGCGGCAGAGGTAAGTTGGTTAAAGGAGCGTTTCGGTGCGGTGCACACGAAGTCGGCAGTCGCGCGGCCACCGAGTGTGGTTCCGGTGGGGTCGATCACAGCGCAGTGTATGCGAGCCTTTACACGGCACTCCGAGAACTAACCGCGCGCGTGTCGAACGTCGCTGCTTCGCGCCAAAACTACGTTCGGATTTCGAACTCGCATAAAAGTTTTTTAAAACAAAACTGTTTGAACCTCTCGCTAGAATATAAACTTTTTCAGGACCTATTTGGACAAAAAGTTTTTATTAAGTAATTATTTTAGTAGTTGCTAAGTGTATTTGCTTGAAAACTGATTTTGTAAAAATAAATTAAATAATGTGTTAACTTTGAATATATTCTATATTTATGAAATGTGCTTGACTCTTTAAAAACCAAGTTTAATTAGGCAATGTTTTGTGAATAGTGACCGATATTGCGAAAATGAAGATGTGTTGGAATTGTGTTGTGAAACTTTTCGTATTGTGCATCGCGGCCGTCAGAGTCGGTAAGTTTGGAGTTAATTACTAATTATACTGTTCTCATAACTCAGTCACCTTGTTTATTTAGATGTTGAAATAAATAACATGAAATAAAGCAACTTTGAAGTATAATGAAAGTAACTGGCTGAAATTTACTGTCATTAGTGCAAGGTCCTTCACTGAATTAATTTAGATAATGCTGACGAGAATATATTTCATTTATTGTCAAGATCAAACGTCACGTTCATCAAATTTATCACCACGCAAAACAAACTTAGATGACGTCATGTCCCTGTTTAATGCACGAAATAAGTCGTAATATTAATGTTTCAATTATTTAAATTAAACCCTCGGCATGACCTTGAACCAACCCTTAACCCGAAATTCCGGAAGTGGTGTTTAATTTCGTTCGTGTAGGTGGTAGTTTTTTTTATAGGATTAAAAACTTCGTACCATATAAAATAAAATGGATCACATTTATTTACAAAACAAGTGTGATCCATTTTGATTAACATATATTATAAATAAGTACTATATAACCCACTTTAATGAAATAGTGTCGATTCAGCGCACACAAATCAATATATAAATTCGCAAAAAAAAATTGTAAACGTTTTATTTAGATGTCTCGACATACAGCTTGTCTTAAAACTAATTAATTATTGTTTTGTACTTACTTTACGCCCGTGACTTTGTTTGCGAGGTCTAGTCTATGACTTGTATGTACGTAACTCTATTACAGCTACACTGTGCTGATGCCTAATAAAAAAATAAAAAGCAACATATATCCCACGGGAGCATGCTTTCCAGATAGTAAGTAGGTAGGTAGTTATTCCAAACTATTAATGATTACTATGCCAAATCTCAGCTACATATCGCAGCCGATGTAGACTGCGACAACTCAAAACTGTGATTCTATGTAAACCTTTCGAAACTAACGTAAATGATCATTTTTTTTATACATATTATAAAGTCAGCAAACAAGCAAACGTTCCGCTCGAAGAAAAACATGACATTGATGAGTTAAAACTACTAGAAATATTACCCGACTTCGTTTTCTTCGACTTATTTCGAGTTCAAAAATAGCCTATGTCCTTTCTCAAGGTCTAAAGATTGTCTATGCCAGATTTCATCAAAATCGGTTGAGAGGTTTAACCGGGAAAGCGTAACAAACAGACAGACAGACAGACAGAGTTACTTTCGCATTTATAATATTAGTAGGGATATATATCCGTATGCTGTGAGGTACCGGCCGAGTAGAATTGTACCTCCCACTGCACTAGGAGTCGTAAGAGGCGACTAAGGTATCAAAACTGACTGTATATCCAACCGAAACAGTGCAGCTCAAATGTTCAAGGCGCGGATGGACAGCCCGACATACCCGACGCGTAAGCTGCGCTCTGCGATTGCCCAGCGCGTCTATTATGGGCAAAAAACCTCCGATCTTGGAGAGGCCTATGTCCGGTGGACTTCCAATAGCCAATATGATGGTATATATCCCATTTTGATTCTAGTTTATGTTTCAGAAGGGTAATGTTAGGGTTGAAAACTAATGGTAACCGGACACTTTTTGCAATAATTGGCAAACTAAGTGATTATTATGTCATATGTTTTTTTGGTTGTAACACCTAAAATATATGATGCGTGGGGTTCTTCAAAAAAGGAGAAAGATGTTGTTACCGAGTAAGAAACCCGTGAATGGGTGTTGAAAACATCCATAGGCTGCGGCAACCGATTACCAATATATATAACCGAAGACATATTATCGCTTGTTTATCCCCGTTGTAAAAAAATATATAGAAGGTTATCAACAATATACTCCTATAATGTTAACAACACACCACACAAAAAATGGCGTGTTATGGGTACTTTTCGAGATGGGGGGTTAAAATGCGCTAGTAAATTTTAGTCAGATACCTACCTACCGAGCCATTCATTGCGCGCAAGTTATCGCTTGCCAAATGTAAAAGACTTGAGATATTTTCGTGGCAAACGTCCGTTGTCACAAACAATAGCCGATTTCGCCAGTTCATCGAATACCTGAACCCTATATTCCGGATTTCTTTTGTTTATGCTATTTACATTTCATTCTCTTTTTTGGAAATCTATATCAATATTATAAAGCTGAAGAGTTCCTGTGTTGAACGCGCTAATGTCAGGAACCACTAGTCCGGTTCAATAAAATATTTCAGTGTTGGATAGTCCATTTATCAAGGAACTACAAAACCCTAGTCGTCTAGATAAAATAAGCAAGTCGCAAATGATTGAGTGCCCGTGATATACTTAGGTCTTAAAAGTTACCAACTTACAAATGATAATATTATAATATTAAATATGGAATGCATGTAATTTAAATAAATCTTGATTCACGATCACGTCAAGAATCACAGATGTTAATACAATAACGTCGCTTAAGTTATTTATATTGCCATTTCGGGAGTGAACTAGATGCAAATAAAAAAAATATCACATATAGAGCATATTATAGAAAAATCGAAACTAAAATTAAAACGAACTGCCATGCAAATAATTAAAAAGTATGTCAATATAACAGCTGTCATTCTGTCATAAAGCTATATTTGAAGAACTATAGTATAAGTTCCAATTGACAAGGCAGGAATTTATTTAGTATTAAATATATTTCGACTAATTAGTATTCTTTTCGAAACTACACATACATACTAACTGTGAAAATAAAATCTAAAGTTATCAATAAAATCAATAGATATAAAAGTTTCATTATCGAATCATCGTCAAAGTTACCAAACTTAGTCGTCGTGGAACGTTCTAGCCCTGACATCTAGAGGAATGAATGAATGAATGAATTTTGATTATATTTGCCGCGCTGCGTAGCCAATTGCAAAGCGAAGGTTCATGTCAGGAGTATTGCTGCTCACCCCCGCACTGTCGCATTAGATTTATAGGTAGATAATCCGTCATTTGTCTACTCCGATACTTCCGTCATCTCTCACACCTTGTGCAGGAGAAGGTAATTTTTAAATTCATCTTGTCAGTCGTTTTGTGGGAAACAGAATTTTGTTTGGAAGTAGCAGGCGTGTACGTCGTCGTTACAAATCTTATATCTTGTAATTTAAGCTTTATATCATTGCATCATTTATTAAGATAAAATAAATATTTGATATTCATTTTACTTCATATTTCATTTTTTTATTAACAAATAAATATAACGGTTCCATACAAATTGAGTTATTACATAATACATACCACAAACATCAACTGCTTAACAGTTGGGAGTCGTTGAAAAAATAGCATCGGTAACTGCAATTTCACAGGACATTAATTTGCTTAGAACGCACGGGTGCCCAAATAGTGCGCGCGCGCATTGTTCCAGCCATACTTAGATACCATCGGATGCCGGAGAGCGAAAGGGAAACTTGTCATTATTGGACTCAGACTAAGACATTTTCTTATAATGTTCTCGTAAGCAATTTGATATTTTTTAATACAATGCTACATTATTCTGGTGTAACAACTATCTGATAGTAGAAGCACTAAGTTTGTAAATATTTTAAGTATGTACCTTTTTTATTAGAAAAAGTCGATAGTTGATTTTATTCCTAGCTTATCTAAGTATATTAAGTTTGATTTGAAGATTTGAAGAAATAGAAAAAAAGATCTATTTCTGTTTGTAAATTGAACTTGAGCAAGTAAAGCAGCGAGGGACCACTAGTACGTTAAAATAAAAAATCACTCAGCTTCCCAGATAAGTAGCTTAAAGTACTTGTGTTGCAGATATCAGATAACAGTGGAATTACTAATTTAATATTTAAATACTTAATAAACTTATTATAATACTTAATACAATTTTTAATAAACAAAAAATAAAAACATCAGAAAAACGTTTGCCTCAGGTGGAGTTCACCCCACGACCCTTGGAGCATATGAAAAAGGCAATACTGTGTCAAACTAAACTATTAAAACTATTAAACTAATTTATTAAAAATGAACTTCAACGTTTTTAAAATCAGCTATTGATTAATTTCTATTTTTACTACCGGCGTCGCTACTGGATCGTCTCTTTGAATCAAATCTTTTTAATTGGAATAAACTACTTCAGGAGTTCGTTTTTTTTATAAAAAAAAATGGTACAAGTCTATTCCTTATTAACAGTACGTTTAAGCATTACATAAAAGTAATACCATCGATGACACATTATAAAAAGTATATAAATGACATGTCAGCGAACAATTCCTAAGGGTTCGCGTGCTACTTTATAGCAATCTTAATAATTAGGGTGTAGTATAAAAATAAATTATTTAATACAAAATATGTTTTTTATGTCACCGTTATTCCTTAGAACTGAATAATTAAAATACTGGACCAATATAATATAGATAATACTAAACCAGCGGTCAGCAACGCGTAGCCCGTGGCCCTCCTACTTGCGGCCCGTTGTCTGTATGTTTTGGACTGTCATGTGTCAAACATGACAGTCTAAAACATAGACAAATAACATTATAAAAACAATATTTGTCTATATTTTAGACTGTCGTAAGTAGACTTAAGTTATATGAGCGCACAGTGTTATCGTGCGAATATTCAAAAGTAGAAAGTATTTTTTGCAATTTTTATTAGTACTTTAATAAATATTATGACGAACCCGACAGCACAGATGGTAGTGATTCTGTTTTATGTGCCAGGAGTCGTGTGTTCGTTCCCCGTCCTAGACAAATATTTATATGATGGTATTTGTGTTTGCTGTATCTGGGTGTGAAGCATAACATTTTTTGTTTGACTCTGTTGTCTGATGATAAATGCTTTAAGCGACTAACCACGGAGTCAGGTCAACGTGTAAGATGTAGTGTAAACATATTATTATTACACAATCATTTACAATTTAGGCCAGCCTATATATCAAGTATGCCGTTGCTTACCATAGGGTTGCCATCTACTGATTTAAACACCTGAACCAATATTGCCATAATATAAAAATAAATAATATAGGGTTGCCAAGTCGCCAAACTTAATCGCCGGAGAGACAGGTCAGTTTCGCCGGACATATCGGAAAATAGGCCGGACCTCACATTGTGTTTCAGGATTAACAGATATGATATTTAAAATGTATGTAAAATTACTCGTCTGACGCCTAACAAAAACCGGATTCCGTTTAAATTGTCCGGTCACGCAATTTAAATGCCTAACTATGTCCGACTTGATCCGGACGCCTGGCAACGCTCGCTTCACGTATGATTCGGTGAATATTCTCGCTTACTCTGTGTTAAGTGAATGAGTAATGATTTTGCGAAATACACCAATTTTATTATGTGCAAATTGCAAAGCTTTATGTACATTATAGATCATCTCTAAGATGCAACAAAAGCAAAAATACATCAGGGCAGTATGTTTTTTTGCTTTTGTTTGGAAATAAACAATTTGTACGCGTTTATGATGTACAGTTGGCATACTTCTCTCGTTTTTCTTACTCGCATTTGTTTTTTCATTTTCATTTGTTTATTTTTAGTACTTTTTGACTTGGCCCTTCTTTAATACCTCTTCTACCTGGTTAAGATATGTTCGCCTCGGTCGTCCTATAGCAACCCTTCCATTCACTTCCGCTCTATATATTTGTGCAGTCATTCTATTTTCATCCATCCTATCTACATGTACAAACCATCTTAACATTCCTTTCTCTATTGTTGTCACAACATCATCTTTAACACATCATCGATCTCTTATTACACTATCGTATTCATAAATATCTTAATTTATATCGCAGTATTTTGTAGTCTAGTAGGGTAGTCCCTATCTATTAAGTTTTTTATTTAATGTACAAAAATTTCGTTAAACAGGGTGTTTGTCCGGAATAAACTTTTAGGCTACTGGTCCTCATTTTAATATTCTTTTCTGTTTAATCCAATTTGAGAGATAGGAAAGTTTATCTCAGTTTTGAGAACTTTTTTCTTGATAAATATAGGTATATACTTAGTTAAAACAGGGCAATGGCGGGTCAGCTTGTAAAAATATATGGTCATCATCATTACAGCCATTGGAAGTCCACTGTTGAATATAGACCTCCCCAAGAAAGGGGGACTTAGCCCATAGTTGCGATCGCAGAGCGCAAATTTTGCGACAGGGATGCTGCTGCCTATCCCCACCCTATGCATTTGAGCTACACTGTTTCGGATGGATATTCCGCCATCTGTCGGTTTTGGTACCTTAGTCGCCTCTTACTGCACCTTGTACAGACGGAGATACTATTCTAATCTGCCGGTACCTACTGGCCGAAAAATATATATCTTGTACATGTTTATGTTGAGGATTTAGCTTTCGGTGCGGTCTAGTTAGTAACTCCAGTAGCACTTTGAGAATCTTTGGGTCAGGGTCAAGCAGGCAACTTTATCATATCTCAAAGGCCGTGCAATTTTGTATTGTTTATGTTTTGGGCGAAATTAAATATTTGTTTTACTGAGTAGCTCTTTATTTTAGGCTCTTTCTTTATATTAATATAATAAATAATTTTAAATTGCATTACTAGCTGTTGCCCCTAGCTTTGATTTCGTGGAATGGTTTCCATTGATATGCCGTGAGTTACCGGCAGAATAGAATATTACCTCACACTGCACCACGTGTCGTAAGAGGCGACTAAGGTACCAAAACCGACAGATGGTCATCCGAAACAGTGCAGCTCAAATGCACGCTTGCCGAGCGCGGCAATAGCAAAAACTTCCTTTCTCAGAGAGGCTTATGTCCAGCAGTGGACTGCCAATGGCTGGTGTGATAAATGTGGATTACTTTATTTTAATATTAACTGATTTTGTTGAAAAAAATATATATTATTTTTATATAAAATACAAATGCACCCAAATTTCTTATTAACGGAGCCTTATGTTTGTTGATTTGACTGTAGCATTGAGTAGCAAAATAGTTTTATTTATCAAGTCAACACGTGAATAAAAATTAACAACCTCTTTGTCGGAAATGTAAACTGCAATGCGCAGATGTGATATTGAGAGGTAAGCAGGAGTACCTGTATTATAATGAATAGTCTCTATATGACTCACAATGTGTAATAATCCATTGTTAAACATTACAATAACCGATAGCGTCAAAACATACCACGACCGATCTAATTCGTCACTAAGAGCCCGTGCGCACTCGACCAGCGAAATGTTTGATGACGTTGCTCGATAAGGTATTTGTCAGCTTTGACAATTTGGGAGGGGTTGAAGTGTCGGACATTTAGCTTGGATTAGAAATGTAACTCAAACGAATATTATATAAGGTGCTGTATACAATCCTAACTGATCCGACAGGCATCAAAATTTATACATAGTTCGGTAGTTTAGAAGTTCATCGCGAACAAACACCGTGACACTTAATTTTTATATATAAATATTCAACGCATAATATAAACAAACAATATTAAATATTAAAATAAATAAGTATCTACATCTAATGGTTTTATAGTTGAAACTCTAACATGGTGATAGATGCCAAGAAATTATATTTCTATTATTTGAAGTTTCATACACGATGCTGTATCTTGAAATAACTAAGACATCCGCCATTTTTAAATGGATTTCAAATATTATTAACGACATCTAGATATTATTTAATACTAAGTTATTTGTTAGATCTTTTTGCATCGTACACAGTATAGCTTTTTACAAAAGCAAAACCTTTTCACATTTATTAAAACAGAGGCCAAAGATAACGTTTTATATAATATTGCCAAGTAATTTCAATGTCTCTCTCACCTTTCAAATCGGAACAGCAATACGAAAACTGTTGTTCGCCGGTGGAAACAGTTGAGAGTGAGGTACCAAAACAGACGACCTTTGTATAAGATCTACCTCCTGTTTTATTCTTTTTCTACTTCTAGTTTTATGAAGTACCTAATGATGAGAAGACAACTACTTGCTTGATTATTATCAAGCAAGTATTTGTCGTTTGTCAAATATGTGTATAACGATCAATGTCTTATATTGATCTAAAGATGTGGCGGTATTCGACGAAAATCGGATCCAACATCGAACATAGTGTGAAGGTGCTCTTACAAGGAATGGCGCGGGAAGTCGAGTTATTCTCACGCCACGGTAAATTCTCTCAAGAGTTTACCTCCATAAAAAAGGCTATCGCTGGGAATTTTTATAAGTACGTTCCGATTCAATTGGTTAAGCAAACAACTTGAATTAATATTCGAACCCGATAACAGGCATATTGTTCGGTTTTAATGGAATCATATATATATATATAAAAATCAACAACAAAACAAATCTATTTACAGATTATCCCACATTTTAATCGCGAAACACTGGTTCCTCAGCGAGGTCCTTTTAATTAAATTTTTCATTAAATATTAGAAAACAAAAAAAATATTAGTGTGAAGCATGGGCAGAGAAGAACAATACCTCTATAAGTACCAGATATCGTAAAAGGTTATCGAGGTACCAGAACCGACAGATGTCGGTATATATCCTAAACAGCGTAGCTCAAATGCACTGAGCGGGAATGGCCATGTCCAAGCATATTTGATCTAGCCATCAAGCTTTATGAGTGCGGCAGATATGGGCAGAATTCCCCCTTTTTCGGGGTGGCTTTTGTGCAACAGTAGACGTTCTACGGCTGCTATGATGGTGATGATAACAATATTGTGATTATTTATGCAGTTTCTGGCATCGTTGGTGCGAGCAACTGGGAGTGATTTTGTATGAATGAAAATGTTTTAAAGCGAGATTCTTGTAAATTGTATACTTTCTTGATGCGTATACATAGGTTTACTGAAGCAAGTATTTAGAATATTAAAGTGATTAAGTATAGACATTAAACTAAGTCTCTAAATATAATAATAATAAATACTTTAATGTTCACCAAACATAAAAATACATGAAAAATAACAGTAATTATAAAGTACAATAGGCAGCCTTATTGCAAATATCGCAAATCGCAAAATAAATAATAGATGTACGAGTATATCTACGTGGCAAAAATAAAGAATAACTGTTACCTACGCAAATATATATCTTTATATTAGATGCACGCAGTCCCTGCCTGTGTTTAAACGGTTGGTAAAGGATCACTTTCTATCATTATATGTATTACATATATCTATTTATATTTTCTTAAATACAACCTATTTATATTATGTACATTTAATATATTTTTCTATCGATCTTTTACCAAGAGGTGTCAATAAGATGAAAGAAGAGGCTCTTCAGGTTGAAAGAGGTAGTACCTCTTTCTCTCATCCATTCTTTCTATCCAAATATTGACTGGAAGAGAGCGCTCTGAGCGATGAACCTCGGGCACAGCTAGCTGTATTATAATTTGTAAGACATTTGTTATTTACTTTATGTATTTTTTGTGTACAATAAAGAGTATATTTTTATTATTATATAAATATTTCAAAATCTTTTCATATTGAAAGAACAGTCGTAGCACTAGGAAACAGTATTACCTATCCCGACAAGTGTATGTAGATTTTATATATTAATGAAGGTGACATGACAAATACCTTTTTGAATGTATAACGTACGTCGATTCGTTCACAAATCCAAAATATGTATTGGTATATCGTAGTTCTATACATAAATGCTTTGTTATTAATAGATCCGACAGGTTGATATGTTTTTCTATGACAAGTATAATGATAATCGTCTAAATATCAATAGGTATTATTAAATTGTAAATGACTCGTCGTACATTAATTGTTGACTAAACCATTTGTACTCGTGTTCATAACAATATTAATAAATTCACACAACATACCATACATTGATCTAAATTCGAGATAGACGCTTAAACCACTTGTGTCACGGACGTCAGACTACAGAGGAATTACAAATATAATACTTAAATCCAGACTAGAACAAACACTAATATCAAAGTATAAATATTTGTCCTCGGTGAGATCAAACCCACGACCTAAGGCGCACCAGATAGGATCACTACCATCTGCGCCATGTGGCCCGTCAAATGCTATCCTGTATATGCCTGTTTATGCTACTGAAGTGACTAAGAGATATTATGTCACATTACCCAGTAATTTCACTGCCTCTCTCACCCTTCAAACCGGAACAAAGCACCGAGAACCCTGCTGCTTGGAGATAGAAATGGTGAGAGTGGAGTATCAATGCTATATATTTGTCAAAGGGCTAGAAATTGCACTTAATAATTTCAGTGCAAACGAAGCTGAAGACATGATGTGACTATAAAAATAAGTTTAGTTTGCCCCTAATTTTGAGGTAATAAAACCTGTACAGAATTAAAAAAAAACACCCAATCAATCTGCTCAAACCCTCAACATGTCCTAGGTGAGCATCGAATTCGGTATCTATCGCATACAATGCAAGTTTTATCCCACTCCACTTGGTAATTAAATTATTTCTATCTCATTCTACGTACAATAAAACACTCTTTTAACGGCTTTAAAAAGCTGTTTATTTAATTTTTTACATTTCTTTTCGACTCAACGTCAAAAAAATTTAAAAAGATTAATGGGCCACATTGTTATAAGTGGTGAACGCGTTAATACTAGAAAATATCAATCGATACGTGCTGTATTATAAACACACACACATAAACAAGATAAATAAAACACACACAAGTACACTACAAGATTGGTCACGCCTCTATTTACCTCATTCTATATAAAAAACACAAATGCGTTCGTTATTGTGATTCATGCGTTGAACTCGCTGCGATTTTCATCGCCCAGAATCGACAATAGTCCAATCAAAATTGCGCGTATACGTTGAACACAGGAACATTGAAAATATTTCTAGTAAATAATCATTTGCAATGAGGTACCAGCAGAGTAGAACAGTACGTCCCCCTATACCAAGTGTTGTAAGAGGCGACAGAGCCCCCGGAACCGACAGATGGTGGTACATACAATTTATATGCAATGGGCTAAGAGTGGGCAGCAGCATCGTCATCAAAAAGCTACGCTCTGCAAATGCCACCACGTAAATCACTTCGGCAGGCTTATATCCAGGGTTGACCGTGTCCACTCCTGATAGTGATGATAATGAAAATTTTAATGATGATAAAGCAAGGAGACAAGCATGCAGACATGTTAACTAAACATAGACCACATAACACTACAACAGTTCAGAATTTACTTACGTACCTTGTAATTGAAAATCAATATCATCGATTCCGATGGTGAATTCGGTAGTGTTCTTGCGCGCCAAAGATTGTGGGTTCGAGCCATCCTAAACAAATGTTTATGTAATGAATATTTATGATTGTTCTGTGTTCTTTTGAATTTGTATTTAAGTATTATATTGGTAATTTCTCTATTGTCTGTTGATTGTGAAATAAGTTTAAGCAACGTAGCTCAGAGTTAGGTCAATGTATTAGATGTTGGGAGAATTAAAAAATATATACGCGTACTTTTAATTAAAAATTTTGAAGGGTCAGCAATCCGTATATTTCACCTCTGGTGTTGCATGTGTCCATTGCACTGTTTACTATTTACCATCAAGTTGGCTAAACGCCACTGTTTCATCACCAATCAAACGGGATCATAACAAGGCTAACATTCTTATGGAGCAGAAGAATTAGGTAAAGTCTACCTTAGCTTAGTTCAGTATATGTTAAAGTATAGTACAAAGTTATTAATTTATTGCTATCGGATTGCGGAGAAAACAGAAAATAGCCATGAAACATATTTCTATTGGGTTTATCTTTCTCATCTGCAAATTGGTCACGTTCGCGCGTAAACATTATCGCTTAAGATTAATGTTGAGCAATTCTAGCGGGAAAAATAGAAATGACTGGGAAATTGAAATGGTGCTTACCTATTTGTATATTCTGCAGGTAATGCAGACCTTGCACGAGGAAAATGAGGGATAATTGAGTGAAAGTGGCACGATATTATCGATTGAAATAAGATAGATGTTTTTTTTTATTTTATTTATCAACAGGCCTGATGTAGTGTTCCTATCTTATTTTATCCCCACCAAGGAAAAGTATTTTGTTCGTTCTGTGGCTGTAAGCGACATATCTCCGAGCTAAGTCTATCAATGTCTAAGATGTCGAGTTAATGTATCATTATTATTATCATAATTATTTGTTGAATGAATTCTCTCTACGATTAAAGGGCAAGTCTGTATATCTTATTTACGATACAGTCCCCTCGAAGGCTCATTCAAAATATGCAGGCCTTAAAAGAAATCTATCAAGTGCTTAATTACCTATTAGAATAATATTCACTAGAAAAAAAATTACTTGTCTCAGGCTCCAGGTGGGACCTGCATTTTTTCCATGCTGGGGGACTGCACTGCTGTTGTGACGCTCTAAATATATAATTATAATAAATTACTGTTATTTGTCTTAAGTGAAATTAAGATTTTAATATATATTTGGGAAATTCAAATTAACGTGCATAATTAAGCCGTCAAAAGAGTAAATTAAAAGTAAGGAAAATAAAGTTAATTGCGCACCGTGAATGTAAATTAATAAATGAAATTGAGGAGTTTCCATCCCTTATAATTAAATCAATGGATGTATTCAACGTATTATGAGAATATATTTAGCTGTTAAAAATGTTTTATCAATTAAAAAGTATTAGCAATAGAATTATATTTTATTATTTTTCAAAATGTATGTTTGCACCTATATTTATATAATGAGAAACTTGATAGCAAATATATCGTATCGGAGTCAGATACAATTTTCTGATTTGTCTTTAGATATCTAAAGTTGCTGGAATGTGATCGGTTTCACTGTGAGATGATGTGAGAAGTATGTATGGTGTGAGTTTGAGAGATAGATTAACGAATAGTGTGATAACAGATCAATGTTGTGTTAAAGATAATATTATGAAACACAGAAAAGAATGTTGAGATTGTTTGAACATGTAGAAAGGATGGATGAAAGTAGAATGACTGCACAAATATATAGGGTGCAAGTGAATGGAACAGTAGGTATAGGAAGACCGAAGCGAACATATCTTAACCAGGTAGAAGAGGTTTTAGAGAAGAGCCAGGTCAGAAGTACCAAGAATAAACGAGCGTGTATGAATGGGCTAATGCGATTAAGGGAAGCGAGAGAGGTATGCCAATATCGTTACAATTGGAGATCTCTGTCTACCCTGATGGGACACACGCGTGATGTATGTCTATGAGATTTTTTGTAACTTAAATATGTGCTTTTTCTGTGATTGGGTGTTAAATATGAGTTATATTTGTGATTCCTCTGTTTGTATACACTTAGATGATATTAGTTTTGCGACCGCGACTTTATCCGCGCATTAATTTTACCCAGCGTAAACTATTATTTTTCCTAGATGAAGAAAAGTAACATTCAAGCAGTTCTCATAGCAATTTTTATTTTTCGTGAATCCGTTGTGTTACGAAAATAAGCTTATAAACAGTGAGCACTTTTGCGTTTAAATATAACGGATTGTGTGAAGCTTCAAAATATTCCCTAACTAAAAAACAAATACAGAGAAGAAAGTCAACAAAACAAACAATAGCCAGTCTTTTGTACCATGTGTTGTGAAAAGGGACCAAGGTGCACCGATAGATGGCGGTATATTTATCCGAAACAGCGGCTGCAGCAGTGGACTGCGAACGGCTGATAGAATTTTGAATATTATATAATATATTATTATAATAGGCAGGGCGCGATTAGTATGCACAACCGATGGCCGATATAGTCGTAAGGTTCTGGAATGGAGACTATGTAACTAACAAGCGCAGCATAGCACCTAGTTGGTGGACGCCCTATGCAGCGCTATCTGACCAAAACCGCAGAAACGCGCTGGACACAAGCCACAGCTTACAACCGATCCTATTAGTGATCACTTGGTGAGGCCTATGACCAGCAATGGAAGACCAACAGCTGATACGTTAATGATTCACTATCCCAGGCCCTGTTGGAAGTTTGATTATAATAACGCAAACGGTATATTTGGTATAAACTGCGCTATGAACTTTCCCCTAGAAAAGTTTACGTTAAAACCCAATTACTTTGTTTTGCCTAGTTAAAAGTTATTTACAACCGACCACAATCTATATTATAATATTATTTTAATTTAATCTAGATTTCGTTTCCTCTTTTGTAGTCGATGCGAGATTTTATAATTTAACCTGCCTCCGAGAGAAGTTGCTTAATCGTGGTTGGCAGAGACTGTAGATCTCGACTCGTTAAGATCTTGGCATACTTCTCTCGCTTCCATTACTCGCATTAATCCTTTCATACATGCTCGTTTATTCTTGGTACTTCTGACCGGGCCCTTTTTTAAAACCTCTTCTACCTGGTTAATACTTATACGGAGGTATACCTCATTCAACTGTCGTCTGCATTGGTACCCCATTCTCATCGATTTAAGTTAAGGTTTGAATGGTGAGAGAGGCAATTACAACACTATAATTCACAATTAATATCTTAAGTCTTGACATGGGTATCTAAGGTTACGTTCACTCCTACTATGACCGGGGATCTAATGATTTTAATGACTTAGTAATATAAAATACTAGCTTACCCGACAGACATTATTCTGACCTGACATACATATACCTCTTTTGATAAAAAAATATTGCTACTATAAATTTATACATCGTAAGCAAGACATTATTAATCCGCTCTAATAGGTTAGAAGTTGATCCCGGACAAACATCGTGACACGTATTTTTTATATATAAAGATATTCTAAGGTAAGTTGGGAAAACATATATTCCAATTTAAGGGGTATTCAGTGATTTTGCCATCGCATTATGGCGCGATTCTGTGGGAACCAGCCGATCCCTGGCACGGTAATTTGATGGGGGTCGAAGGTCGGATCCCCAGGGCAAGAACTTGTGTCCCGGCATGTCTTGGTAAAGTCTTATGAATACATTTTGTGGCTAGGGTTAGCATTTGCCAAAATGGTGAAAGCTTTCAACAGATATTTAAATTATAGATCAATTCATGGATATTTGTAATCTTTTTATTGTTTATGGATTCTTTTTGTCTTATACGTTATTCATTAACTGGCTAACAAACAGACAAACATGTTTGAAATTTTACGTATGATATTTCATTGCATACAGTGAAATTCATCCTAAACTAATGTAGTTGTTTTTTTACATACATGTTTTTATTTACGTTGGAGAATTATTATACGTTATATTTATAAATACGTAAAAATATGAAAAAAAAAATTACTTAATCTTTATATTTATATATATCTAATTTATAACTACATAACTGTACTTTGCTTTGCTTAGTTCTGATTCAATATAAATAGAAACACTATAGAAGCTCTCAGCCGACCTTAAGCCAGGTCTGATTGTTCCTTATTCGAGGATCCTCAAAATACGTAACAAACAAGGAATTTTATTATTAGCTTTGAATGACAACATTACAACAAACCTTACAATGTTATTTCAGAGGACGTAGGCAAATTTATTCATGACCTTAGTTCTTAAAATATCCTTAACACACATACTTAAACTCGTGCTGTTTCTGATCTAAATAAACAGAGAGTATTCGTTTTTATTCGTCAACGGGCCCGACGGCGCAGATGGTAGTGATCCTATCTTCTGCGGCAGGGTTCATGGGTTCGATTTCCACCCGGCAAATGTTTATATGATAATATTTGTGTTTGTTCAACGTCTGGGTGTATAGGTATTTGTGATTCTTTTCTTGGCTGGCGTCTATAACACAAGTAAGTCAAGTAAGTGCCTTAAGCTAATTACCATGGAGTCGGGTCAATATATGAGATGTTGTTAATTTATATTTATTTGTTTCTGTCCTGATATAGGTACTTTCCTCACTTCCTCAATATTTTTTATAATACACACGAGCGTTGGACGAAGCCTATAATAGCATCTTCTTATTTAACGACTATAAAACGCTGTATATTTTTTTCTAGACCATTCGTAACCGTTTATAAAAGTGACAAAGAGGTTATATATTTTAGAATATTACAATTTGTCATCATCATTATATCGTCCGTATAAAGTCAACTATTGGACTTACCAAGAAAGGAGGATATTTGCTTATAATTTTCGCGATGGACATGCGTTGTAGCAATTGCAGACGGCGAAGTCATGGTGCTTAATCCAACACAGTGTTTGAGCTGCACTTTTTCTTCACCTTAGTCCCCTCCTACGAGACCTGGTATAAAAGGGAATGCTATTTTGTTTCGCCGGAAACCTACGACAGTAGCTGCTAGTCAATAGGAACACTAAAATATTTTAGAAAACATAGCAAATGTAAAGTAAGTTTTTCTAAGTATCTATGAGTATAATTTTGACGTTTGATTTTACTGTCAGTCGTTTGACAGATGGCGTTTTATAAAATGCGCGCAGCGTAAAAAAATGCATAGAATGCAAAAATAATATAACGTGAGGAATATGCATCGGTGTATTTATTAATTAATTTTCCTGATGTTAATACAACAGTTAAGACAGGACAACATCTGCCTGGTCAGATAATCTTATGTTTAAACCTAACCTAACAGCAACCCTGCTCGTCGGCGTAGATACCTCCAGAGTGCACGACTTATTGTTTGACAAGATTAATCTGCGGGCTCTAGTAAATCCTGAATAATATGTTAACAGTCAACCTTAGGCGGCCATCTTAGGATAGAATAAGTTTACTAGTCTGCTAGTCCGGCTTAGCCTAGTTTGGAAATTTAAAGATTTGACGAGCCCGATGGCAGATGGTAGTGATCCTCCTATCTGGTGCACCAAGGTTCATGGGTTTTCCCAACCAGAGCAAATATTTATATGGTGATATTTGTGTTTGTTCTGCGTCTGGGTGTTAAATATATTTATTTAAGTCCTATATTTGTGATTCCTCTGTTGCCTGCTATCCGATACACTAGTGCTTTAAGCGACTTACTACGGAATCATATCATTGTATCAGATGTAGTGGTAATTAATTTATATAAATTTATTAAAGTATTACTAGGCCATAGCTGTATTTTTACTTCATTATAAGATATAAGCAGCGCTCCTTAGATTCATAGATCACGTTCCCGTTCCCGTGGCAGTAACGGAATAGAATATAAATATGTAATTCTTATTTGTTGATAATGCAAGTTTTCATTAGTGATGGCCATTTTAAAGTCCGTTTATCAATTTTTTAGTTTATTTGTTACAAATGTACAAAAATGCAAATCTTGTTTGTAGTACCATTCTAGGATTTTTGCTTTTTTGTAACAAATATAATATGTTTGATTTCGGTAATGACGTATATTTCTAATGGAGAACAAATTTAAAAATTTGTCTGTTATTTTTTGAGATTAACCGTTACAATCAAAGAAATCGTACCTCATTATAGTATTAGTATAATTATATTTTTATCTATGATCACCTTTATATATAATCACAGAAATTTAGTACTTGCTAAACTGGCTGGTCAAAAAAAACTTCGAGACCGTCGGTTTTTTTGCATACGTAGTCACCGAATAGTTCCAAATATACATCTAGTTTATGAAGCTAGATACTAGAACAACTTAAATCTTATCATAAGTACAATTACAATATTTAAAAGTACCCTAATTTGTCATCCGACTTTGCTGTTCCCTCCCACAGTCGGGAACGCCACAACTGAAATAACATTTTATCAGTAAAACTTACCGGGTACTTAACTTTAGCGCGGTATTTCTCTATATTGTTTAAGATACAATATCAAGATCTATTGTACTTACAATATAATTTATAACTAAAGGGTACAAGAAAACAAGTAATGCCACAATTACTGAATTCATGAATATGAATCATTTTCGTTTAACATTAACTTCTCAGATCTGGTTACAAATGAACGTTGTGAATATAAATCGTTCACGGCAATCTAGCCTTTAATATTCTTGTATCAATCAATCCGGAGAGATTGAAGGAAAGTTTTCATTTGCTAATATTATAAATGCAAGTGTGTCTGTCTGTTTGTTTTACTAACACGACTCAAACGGTGAAATGATTTGGCTGAATTTTGGCGCTCCTTGAATTTTAAGGGATAAGAGAAGATTAAAAAAATAAACATTAATTATACCCGAAACGCATAGAAGAAAAACGAGTAACGCACTATGGACTCTATGTATCATTTTTGCTTGAGCTAAACATCTGAGATCTGGTTACTACTAAACATTCTAAAGATTAAGCATTTAAGGTATCCTAGTACCTTTTTGTACTTGTGACAATCTACTTTTAATCATCCTTACCCATCGCCTAGGATGCTGCAGCCCATCCCCGCCTTCTTTATTTGAGCTACGATGTTTTGGATGGTTTACGAATTTGAATACGGCCATCTATCAGCTCCAGCAACCACCTACAGTACTTGGTGCAGGGATAGGTCCAATAATACTCTGCCATTACCCATTTTCTAGTATCAAGAGTAATGGCTAATGTCTCACTAGGGTTTATGGTATCAAAACGCAAAAACAAAGATATTTTTAGAATTTCTTCACAGTAAAATTTATTTACTTATTCTTAATAACAAAGACGATCATCATCATCGTATCAACCATTAGAAATCCACTGCTGGAAATATGCCTACCCAAAAAAAAGAGATATTTGCCTATATTTGCCCCACCCTGGGCATTTGAGCTACACTGTTTCGTATGTATTTACCGCCATCTGTCGGTTCTAGTTTCTCAGTTGCATCTGACGATACCTGGTACGGGGAATGTAATATTCTACTCTGCCGGTATTTTAAGAAAAAGGTATTAAAACTCTGTAAAATACGAGTGGCAGTAGCGATACGATAAACGCTATTTATTTCTGATTTCATTTATAATCTTGGAAGCAGCCATCGCACAAATTAGCGATATCTCTTAGCAGGAACTGGTTATTTTTAAATTGTTTATCATTATAACGACAACAAATGTCTGACTTGACTGCTTAAAACACTTTTGTTGATTATATAAGAAAACAGAGAAGTATTAAGTCATATAATTTTATTGTATGTTTTTAGAAATTCAAAACAAAAATTACAAGATCTGTTTAAAATATGATTTTACAATTAAACAATCCTTGTTCTGTAACTTTTTCCTTTATATGTATTTGAATTATGTTTATGTTTACACATATGTATATATATATGTGTGTGTTTATATGTTTGTATGTTTGTTGTACTAAATGCATCTCAAACTTCCACCAGCTTTAACATTATTTCTATCCAAAGGTTGCCTGTAAGAAATTGCATTTATTAGGCCGCCATGTTTTTGTGATGTTCTTGTGTTGTTTTTATTAGTGTACAATAAAGAGTATATTATTAACATTATTAACACCGAGTCATAGTTTAAATTATATTTTTTTAATACCCAAAATGTACTTATAATATAAACAGACAATTATGTATTTTTGTACAATTGGATCAAATTGACTCGAAAACTACTCAACCGATTTAAACATTTCTTTCTTTACTGGAAAGTACATTATCAACAAGTAACAGTTTGTATAGGTCGCGTAGTACCGGCAGAGTAGAATAGTACTTCCACCTGTATTGACAGATGGCGGTATTATCAACGCGGAAATAGTGTGCAAATTCCCCCTTTCTTAAGGAGGTCTATATCCAGCAGACTTCCAATGACTGATCTGATGTATTTGAGGTCTGTCAACTCAGTGAACAGAGCTCCTTCTCGTTCGAGATACAGTTTTGAAACGGTTACAGTTACGGTTCGACATTGCGGTTCATTCTAGAATGTATATATACGTGTAGTACAAAATGATGTTCGTGAAATTTTACATTGTTATAGTTAATGTGGAGAAGAAGTGGGTAATACATTTTTTTTATACATTACAAAAATAAATACATCCTCTATTGTTGGAATGACACACAACACGATCAAATGAAAAAGAAAATTCATTGCCTATAGGTTTTGGATTTCAATTTTCACAATGACAATGTAAATATTTAATTAATTATGATTTAAATTCGACCACCGGGTTATTTAATAAGCGTCTCTATCACATTCATACATACATACATCATGCCTGTGTCCCATCGGGATTGGCAGAGACAATGGATCTTCACTTGTTACGATCTTGGCATACCTCTCTCGCTTCCCTTACTCGCAAGTCCTTTCATAAACGCTTGTTTATTTTTGGTACTTGGACTTAGCCCTTCTTTAATACCTCTTCTACCTAGTTAAGATTTGTTTACCACATTGGTCCTGTCCATCTCTTCCATTCACTTCCGTTCTATATAAGTATTTGAGCGTTCCACATTTCAAAACCATCTCATTATTCCTTTTTCTATTATTGTCACAACATCCGGTTTTACACTACACAGAAGTCCACACGAAAGAAGTTTGGTTACAGCTCGCATGAAGTATGAAGGCTGTGTGTATTATTTAAACTTTTTTCCATAGTATTACGATTCAAAATCAATGAAAACGTATTGTGTTTTATTTAACTTAAATATGCACAAAGTTATCATACAAAAATCTAATTTAAATAATAATCATTCCATTTTTTTTAATTAATACTAATAGTAAAAAAATACACGTATAGTATGTCTATATTTGTCATACAGTATTAGATAGATAAGAAACAGCATACCCTTGGCGAAACTAAGCTGCGATCGAAACCACGCCTGCTCAGCGCGGAAAATATTGGGCAGAGCCCCTTGGCTTAAGTCGTTCATGAAGTACGTTGTTTAACAAAGGCTGCGTATGTTTTTTTTGACCACATGACATTATCTAATTTAATAACTGTATTTACTTATAGATTGACATGTGTGTATTGTACATTTTTAATAATGATTGACGTTTATGTTTGATGTTCTTTAATGATAAGGATTTAGTCTTGTATTGTAAGTGATTGGGGTATAGCAGTAGCTGTGAGATTGTATGAGAAATAAATGTCCACCAGTAGACGATACCATATAAAGATTTACCTGCAAAATCACGAAGAATATGGTGGTAATACATTTCAGATAATAAACCAGTAAACATTCAGCGGTAATAGTAGAAACAAGTTTGTCTGTTATACATGCTTGTTTCTACTCCATACCGACACAGCACAGTGCGAAGTGTTGTGTGCGCGGTGAATAGTTCCAATATGACAATATTTAAGTCTTGTTGTTATTAATATTTAATGAAACCGCATTGAATGTTCAATTACGCGGTTGACTGATCCAGTTAATGAATACATGGGAAACTGGGTTAACAAGGTAATATAGCAAATCATAGGTAAGTGAAATAAAAAACTGCTTATTGTTAGCTTGCACACTGTTTAGTCGGCGGTTTTGCTCATATTAATTTGCTAATCACGTATTGGTTAGAATTACGGGAATACTGTTCAATGCAGTCTCTCACACTTATTAGATAGAAATGTTTAAGTGTATGTCGATAAAAAATATTGATTAATTAATCGTTTGTTGTATTTAATTTATGCATCGTTGATCTGCATATAATTAATTTAATTACATGACATTAAAAATTTATAAAATATAAGAATTCATTTTTTTATGAAGAATAAACAGCATATCCCATAGCTAATACACAATATTTCTATCCATAGATTTTTAGACGTCTTTGTATTTTATATGAAAACTTCAATAGCAAGGATTCTTAAACATAAAGATAATGGGACACTAACCAAACAACACTGAAATTTATAAACGGACAATTATTTTCGGCATATGGCTATGTACGTACGTGTAATTTTCCGGACTGAAATCTTGCTGACTAATGATCGATCTGAATTATTATCTACTTAAAAAAAAGTAATGAGAATTTCCTATTACATATTTTGCGCTATTTAAAACCAAGGCAAATATTTGAGCTATGAAGTACCGGCAGAGTAGAATAGTACCTCCCCCTGTATCAGATGTGCCAGAACTACGACTAAGGTACCAGAACCGACAGTTGGCGGTATATCCATCCGATACAGTGTAGCTCAAATGCATAGGGTGGGGATAGGCATCAGTATCATCGTCGCGAACACTGCGCTCTGCGATTGCCAATACGCTTGTCCAGCGCGGCAATTAAAGGAAAATTTCCCCTTTTCTTGGGAAGGCTTGTTTATGTCCAGCAATGGACCTCCAATGGCTGGTGTGATGGTTTTACCGGGATATTTTTTAACAGGAACTTAGGACCCGACGGAATATATTTTTTTGACGGTTCCTAAGTTCCACAAAAACCATTTTGAGAATTCCTTTTAGTGAGATTTCTTTTGATGAGAGATTTCTTTTCTTTAGTCCTTCTAGAAAGGGATGATAGTAAATTAGATTGTAAATTTGGTTTAATATGTTCTTAGATTGGCATTAGTCTCTATATTTGAAAGTTAACTGGCTTACACGTATTAAGCTGACATGTATTTATGTAAAAACACGTTTTCACATATGGCCAAAACCGTTATCTTTGGGATGTATTTAACATCACTAAATACCCTGTCTGTTTGAACGCGATTAACTTGAAAACTAGTAAATGGATTATCGCATAGTTAATAAGATGGAGTCGTTAATAAAAAAGATTATAAATAAAACAGATTAAATTATTTTAAAAATTATTTAAAATATTTTATATTTTTGTTAGAGTTTGTTGTAAAGTCAATGGTCAGAAAATAAGATATTAACACTTCTAATGTTCATTTAATTAAGATATAACTTAATAGAATTTTGCCATGTGGCACCATCACTAAAATTAAATACGGTACATCGAAGCTGCAATTGAATTACTATAATTAATCAAATTGAATTGGGCGTCGTGGTGAAATGTCCAATCGAAATTTTATGAAACGCGAATAAATTCACGATACTCTACCAGCTTTTAGTTTTATTAAACGGGAGTAGGTGAAATACCTACTTTCAATCCTTTTTTTAAAATTGAGAACCTGCTCTAGCCGTGAAGTATCGGAAAATTTTCTTTCTCTGCACCAGACATCGTAAATGGTGACTTAGGTATTCGAACCGACAGATGGCGGTATATCCATCCGAAGCAGATTAACTCAAATCCACAGGATACCTGCAGCATCTCTCTCGATTGCCATCACCATATAATGATGATGATGACCTAAAACCGTAATAATGTTTTGAAATCTACCGGCAGAGTATAATAGTACCTTCCTGTGTACCAAGTGTCATAAGAGGCGACTGAGATACCAGAACAGACAGATATATCGACAGCGCGGCAATTTAGGGCAATATTAATGATTGCTTGGAGAGGCCCTTGTCCAGCAGTGGACTTCCAATGTTCTTATAAATATCTCATGATTCATGAGGTTTTCTAGTAAGTGTTGAAGGGTGGAGTGGCTATGATAAGGAACCAGTATATATCATGGATTAAGTTATTCATTATCATGATCACACCAGGTATCAATACCACTACTACTGGACTTAGGCTTCTCCAAGAAATAAGGTTTCTAGCATATATTCGTTGCGCTGGGCAAGCGTGTTGGCAATCGCAGAGCGCAGCTTTTACGACGGGGATGCTGCTGCCCATCACCGCCCTGTGCATTTGATCTGCACTATTTCAGATATATATACCGCCATCTGTAATCGATTCTGATACCTTAGTCATCTCTTACGACCCTTGATGCAGTAGGAAGTAATATTCTAGATTGGATTTAATTATTAAATCCGTTAAATTTAAATTTTAACATTGAGAATTTTTCGGTTCTCACGTAACTGAAAACAAGGCCATTATTGCATTTTTTTAAACTCATTAACGATACATCGCGCGTACAAGAGATAGCAATAATTGATTTTAAATAATTAACAACGCTGTTTGTTGACGTTCATTGATTTATTAATGTGTATAAATATTATCATTTATGCATGAGGAACAATGATTGCCCGAGGGAGTCATTATTTTTGCACATATTCTACATATTTTATAAATTAAGCGAGCTGATGGTTAGTTCTTACATTTTCAATGCTCTTGCAGGACGTCACATGAAACTCTTATTTATATTTTGTCCACCATGTTCATGTGATGTGCCGAGAAATAAATTAATTTGAATTTGAATGTTTTAATGTCTGATGTATTATTCGCCGTAGTATTATTAGTAATCCCTGATTGGCTCAATGGCGCTTTTGGTAGTGTCAATTTCTCGTGCGGCATGGGTTGCGCGTTCGATTTCTAACTTGGAAGCATTGATGTTGGATATATGTTTCATGATCATCATTATTATATCAGCTATAAGACTAGCAGTGGACTTCCAATGACTTATAAGATGATGATATAGTTGTTAATAAATAAATATAAATAACTCCAAGTCACAGAACACATATACATCTGTAGTTATATAAATATTTGTTCTGGATGGGCATTGAACCCACGACCTTTAGCGCATATGATAGGATAACCACGATCTGTGCCATCAGCAAATCTATCACGTTCGATTGTACGTGATAGATACATGAGATTAAGTAAGTTATTGTCCTCCATTTTCTCAATCAAATATTTAAATTACTGAAATTATTTTATGCATTTCCCAATTGTATAGGGCTGTCGCTTAGAGACCACAGATTTAATTAAACTGCCTCGTATTTAAAGCAGCTAGACCATAACTGATACGACGCAGCCCTGCAACGAGGTCCAAATTCGTTATTGGGTCGGCAGAGACCCGAGCGTCCCAAGCTATCCCAAGCCGAGTAAATACGGTATAAGGATTTGTATAACTTACGCTTCGCAGAATCGCCGCTTTGATTTCTATGCGAAATGGCCGTAGATTCTCTTTACAGTCGTATTTAGTGAATGTACGGTGGGCAACAGATCAACCTGCACAAATCTTTCAAATTTTTACAGTCAATTTTAAGCTCAATGGCTTGTAGTTATAGATTAATATCGATTGCAAAGTTATGGATTGAAAGACTATGGGTCTCCACTTGCTACGGTCTTTTTGGCATACCTCTCCGGTTTCCTTTACTTCACATTATCCTTTCATACACGCTCGTTTGGATGTTTGTCCTGAGCGGGAATCGTATGTACTACCCTAGGCGCATAAGACAGGCTACCGAATCGCCATAGTACAAGTAATTCAGCAGGCTTAGTTATTTCACGAATGTCCCATACGTATTTCTCGAGGGGCCTCATTTATATGTCTCATCGGGTCACAAAAAACGTCGGGCTGATGTAGTAATGCCATTAAAACGGGTTAGGTGTCCCAATAGACTCCCAGTACGTAATGGGACACCTGAATTGTTAACATCTTAGGATATCAATGGAATTGCGTTGTCACTTATTCCGTACCATCTCGGCCATATTTTATATTGGACCGATAAAATACTGGTGAGCAATCCGCGGAGCCGGACCTCACTCTTTATTAAAGATCAAAGGTAGTTTGGGCTTGGGAACAAATTTCGTCATAATCTGTTTGTCAGATAAACAAACAAACATATACACTAACTATTTTATATATGATGTTCTTTGCTATCAATAATAGTAACAAATTTAAAATAGTACAATTGACGGCCTTATCGCTCTGAGCGATCGAATCCAGGCAACCTTTAGACAGGCATATAAAAATATATACATATATTCTAGCGATTATTTTGGGTTATCCTCAAGAGTTAGACATATGCCATCGCGGAATTTTTATGTAGACCTTTTTAAGGTGTATAATATGTACTGAGTTATTTTGATGTATCTCGACAAGATTCGGGGAAAGGGATTAAATCACATTTATACAGGCTTTATACATATTTTTCATTTTATGCCTTACAGCATTTGTTTTCAAGAGTGACATATATTGTAATATTATGAAACAGCAAACAAGCATAAGTTTCGCTTGATAGTAAACGTGACCGCAGCCTACACTAGCTGGTGTTATCACAAGGATATCACTAGGGAATCGCAAACCCTGTGATACTTAGTCTCATTTATCCAGTTATTCCACTGAAGATACTTAGTCTCATTTATCCAGTTATTTCACTGCCTCTCTCTCCTTATAAACCAGAACACATCAATGCGAACACACTATTACACGGTAAAAATAGGTGAGAGTGCGATACCAATGCAGACAACCTATGTAAGAGGTCTGTTACGTTGGATTGTTTTATATCTAATATCTACAGATATTAGATGTTTACTACAGAAACAATTGTGTATTTATTATTTATTTGTGTATGATTTAAATAAAGATTTTTACGTGTGCCATACATTTTTATTATAATTATTTATGTCATTGTATTTTCACTATTAAAAAATACATCTGTATGAAATAAAGTAAAAAAATATGCCAAGACAAGTATTAAATTTTTACATATGTTCCTTCCAATCCTCACCAATTTAAACCTGAGATCCTAAAATTATCGTTTTACAGTCAAAACTTTTTCCTAGTATTGCCAAGAGACTATGTCTTCCAGCTCTCATTACTCTTGCCAAAATTTATCTCTCTGCACTTTAAATTCTAGTAAAGTTAGTAAAAGCATTCTTATACAACTTTGAATATATAATGTATTCGTACATTTATGTATTCATCGGATTAAAACCACTTATATACTAAAGCTAGCAGTGCCCGCGACTTCGTCCGCGTGGAGTAGTGACTTTGGGGGGTATAGTAGCTCTCCTCGACAACTTTTTTAATCAGACCAGCGGTTCCTAAGATTAGCGGAATTAATACACAAACAAATTCTTCAGATTTATTCTATTAGTAAAATGGAAACAACACTAGAAACGCAAAATAATAGAACAAAAGTTGACTGGATACTGAAAGGTTTATCAGGGAGTTACTTTTTGAAAAAATAAAGAAGAAGCACGTCTAGTTTAATATTCTGACATTTAGAGGGCAATTACTGAAATTACATTTCGAGTCGCTTGCTCCAACGTTCCTGAACCATAATATTTATTTATTTTCTAAGAAGTTAAACCTAATTGGATTTTAACGACGTTAGTCAAGAAAAACTTATACTTAATTTGTTTATTATTTGAAATACTTACAGACCGTGATTTATTTCTTCAAAAACACAACTCTAGATAAACTAGCGCCTACATTTTGGACTTAATTGATTGCAAAACATAAATATGAAGCCGAAATATTTCTACCCCTTTTTAAAGATATTTTTTGGCATAATAAAAGCAAAACTATAGAAGTGTCTTAAATTCAAAGCTTCAAAATACACTAAAAATACATTCATCATCTTCATCATATTAGCCATAGAAAGTCCACTATTGGACATAGGCCTACCCATGATTGGGGAATTGACCAAAATTGCCGCTCTGGGCAGGCGTGGTGGCAATCGCATTGCGTTGCTTCACGACGAGAAAGCTGGTGATAGGTGTACCACCATCTGTCTTAGTCGCCTCTTACGACACCTGGTGCAGGGGGAGGTACTTACTATTTTACTCTGCCGGTATTCCGCGGTGAGGTCTGCCTTTTGTTTACTAGTTACGGCATATTTTTCATATAACTTTAAGTCTTAACTTAGATTTTCTACTAGCAGCGTCCGGTGGTTACCCAAGTTTGCACCCTCCTTTTATAATTGTGTATATAATTTTTATAAATCATCACTCATACGGCTAAAAAACACATGAGTGATTACTTTCAATGCAGTTACATTTTACAGAATATCAATCAAATAACTTCAAAAACAGCAAAGTTTCTTTGCACCTCCGTTTCACCCCTAAATGCGTGAATTTTTTTTAAATCCATTAATATGGATTGGGTTAATATCCCCCTACAGTATTAAAGGATAGTTTAGGCCCTGCGTTAATATAACAGTCAGTCAGTCAGCTTCTCGTTTTATATATACAGATGATCGCCGCACTAACATTTGCTTTAACATCAATTGTTAAAGCAAATCATAACTAAAATCTAAAATGTTGTTTTAGAGCGGGTAATCTAATTACAAATGACGAACGTTGTCGCCCCGGGGCTGGGGTTGAATATCTGATTCTGTAATGGAACAATAATATGAAAATAACATTTTGTAGTTCAATAATTCTGCTGTTTTAAACTCAACGGTAGCAAATAAAATAATAATAACATTCATGCACCGCCTTATATATTCACATGAATCTGAGGTAAGTCAATGAAAGCACTTGGGTTACGGACATCAGATAGAAGAGGAATAACAAATATAATATATTATATATTTCATCATATAAATATTTGTTCTTAGGCGCACGATATAGGAACACTAACATCTGTGCCATCGGGCCATTAAATAACTTTTAAATGTATCGGTGTATTTTATTACACTAGTTTTTAACTGCGGTCTCACTCTTGTTGACTCTATTAGATATGTGTTGCTCAATTTTGCTTGCGATTATCGCTTGAAATAAGACCTTCCTCAGGTCACTTAGAAGTCTAGTCCAATCTAGCAAAATTGTGACATGTTATGTCACGTGTGCAAGCGAGGTTTGGCAATTCCGATTTAAAATCTTAAGGATTCCTTTTTTGTAGTGTGGTGGCCGCTTCTAAAGGTCCCGTCAGCTTAGCCTCTAATCAATTAATTCAATATACATAAAGCATTTGCGTTTAATTTCCGCATTTACTGTAAAAGCAAATAAAAGAAAACTCCGGCACAAAATATTGTAGTTATAAAGGATTTACGGGAATCAAAGCAAAGGCAGCGGAATAACTCGACTTTTCCGACATTTCGAGTTCACCATAACTAGGGATGCTTGTTTTACTCAATTAATAATTTAACTCATAGACTTGTGTACGTTGTTAAAAGAAATTTCTTTATTTTGGTCCTCCTTGTGGGAATTAATTTGCGAATGGACCTTTTCACTATGCAATAGGGGCGTTATTCGTCTACGTAAATTAAAATTCTCAATAGTGTAAATAAGTTGAAACACTGAGTGGAGATTTTACGTTGAGTCACGTGCTGGCCGAGAACGAATGTGGCAAATTTCCCACAGGATTTTCAACAACACTTGTATAAATGAAATAAACAATGCTTTATTATTAGATGTCTCAAATAGGGGGTCCTCTCGGAATAATTTACGTGATAAAGAGATATAAGACACCTCAAGAAACTCGTCTGCATCTAACTTTATATCAATACTTACTTTCATAAGGCACTATTATAAAGTGAATAACATATTCCACAGCCTAGGCCTATTATATAGGTCGTTTGCAATTGACATCAAATTTTTTATTTCTTTTTATGTTACTAATTTGCCAAACAGTAATATGGTCGCGTCAACGGGTCTGTATATGTTATCTCTCATGTCATCACAAGTTTATCACAAGTGCATTACCAACTCTGACTAGAAGAGCATTACTTATTCTAGAAAATACTATTGTATTTCACTGTCTCTTTCACCCCATAAAGAGGAATACAGTCTTTATTGGGTGAAAGAAGCAAAATCTGGATATTGCTGCTTGGCAGTAAAAATATGTGAGCGAAGACGAATTTTATTTAACTCTAGAACATCCCACTTTGTGAAAGCGCTTTATGAATGCGGTTTTATACTAACATATAACCAACGACAAAAGACAGTATTCTTAGGTGTTGTTTTCCATATAGAAATAACAAGACCTCCAACCAACAATGTAAAAAACTACGCTAGCTCTACCTTCAATAGAGCCCTAAATAACTAACGTTCTCATTCACTTTTAACTTTGTTTACTTTACGGGCCTTGTGAACTCGCCCGTGACAGTGTATACCGTGATATGAAGCCAAATCCGTTGGTTCCGCTCTACCTAGAGCCGGCACGTTAATTTTGTAGAGTCAATCTTATTGAAAAGACTTGTAAACAGTTTTAAATGAGCTTCGGGCCTGTGAGAATGGAATGAGGAATCGGAAATGCTCTAGCATTTTTATAATGGTGTTAGTTTTTTTTATGTTCTTCTTCTGTAGCAGTATGTACTTCTGTAATATAGCAAGGAAATGTACGATAAACGTTATTGTCACCACATTATTTTCAACCAATTTTCTACCCTAAGAATATTGACGATCCTAATGCGATAGACGGTAGTGTTCCTATCTTGTGCTAAGTGGGTTCGATCCCAACTTTGGACAGAAATTCATATAATCAAAATGTGTGTTTGTTTTGTTCCTGGGAATTAAATACATGTATTTAATTATTATATTTGTTTACTCAATTTCCTGATATATTACATCAGATGATCATAGAATTGCCTCTTCCGTCTTTCTTACCGGAACACAGCTACACCGATCGTGTTACCGTTTTTTTTCTCAAAGATGTATTCTGATTATTATATGATATATAATTATTATGTTATATTCATAAATAATTTTACTCTATTAAGCAAATACGCAACACTTTATAAAAAAATACGGAAATAAAATAAAAGATATAATAATCATCGGCCGTCAGACTTTCACTTTTAGACATAGGCCTCCCCAAAAAAAGGAGGATAGAGTCCATGATTGCTGCGCAAGGTAAGCCTAGTAGCAATCACAGAGCGTACTTTCGCAAGAGGGATGTGGCTGCCCATCCCCGGCCTATGCTTATAAGTTAAACTAATTGGATTGGATACACCGCCATCGGCCGGTTTTGGTATCTCAGTCGCCTCATACAACACTTAGTACTATTCTACTCTTCCGGTACCCCAAGGCTAGAACGGAAGGTATATAACGGTATATAAAAAAAAATTATTTAAATTATACTTGAATATTCTGTAAATATCGGAAACACAACAACGACTTGTATTACATAATAAGTTTACTCTCAACACATTCTGAAAATGGGCTTATGGGAAGTCACGTTAATATTGCATAAAGGAATGGTCGGAGTTTTATTACGCCTCGGTAATTTATTTGGAATTGTAAAGTTGATAAATATACCAGATAAAATTGTTGATTAACTTAGAAATATATCAGATCTTGTACTTACTTAGATTACTTTAACGTTCACGCATTTATATGGGTACTAACGACCCGCAAGGGTGCAATGAGGATAAAAAAAATGTTCTTGTGGGTTATCCCTGAGAGATGGACATTTTTGTAGACCTTTTTATAATATACAAAACTGTAGAACATTATTTTGATCTATCTCGTAGAGTTCAGCCAGCATTTGAAAGAAGAAATTTCTTAAGCTATCAGTATTTATCATATAGACATTCTTCTTAAATCATTCTATATATTTGCATAGTTTTAATGATCTAAGATCTAAGGACAGACAGCGATTCTATTATATCATATTTTATTTCATACTGGCTGTGCTCGCGACTTTCCGTGTAGAATTCTAACTTTGGACAGCATTTTTTCGAACTGCAATCTTCCACGCAGCTCACGCAATGAATAAAAGTTTTTCGCTCGTTTTTGCCACATTTTTAACCAATGCTCCGCTCCTTTTGGACGAAGCGTGATGCAATATAGCCTAAGTTACTACTTATTACGTAAACTATTTGCTAGTGATAGTCCCTTCCAAATTGATCCAGCCTTTCCAGAGATTAGCCAGAACGAACAGACAGACAGGCAGACAAAAATTGTATAAAAATATATTTTGGTATGTGTACCTTATATACATTTATATGCATGTAGTAGAAAGTGGTTATTTTAATATTACAAACAGACACCCTAATTTTATTTATATGTATAGTTGTTACACTATTTTCATAATCAAATATGTATCTCTTGAGAAAGATCCCCGTAAGGTAATCAAAAACAATACAAAATGTTAAAGAGTTGTTAAAAATTGGTTTTACAATATGTGCTTACATTCAAATTTTCTTGTTTTGTCGCTTATAGTTGCCGGTATTAGTGTCTGCATCACCGCGTAGCCTGAATCTCTAACTCTACACACGTATATTTCGTAGAGCAGTGCAGTTGTGAGTGCTTTCAGTCCAAACTCAACTAGAAATACTGACTGCACTAGTACAGCCGTGCTCATCATCATACCAGTCAGTAAAAGTCCACTGTTGGACATAGACCTCCCCAAGAAAGGGGGTACGTTGCCCATAATTGCCGCGCTGGGCAAGCGTATTGGCAATCGCAGAGCGCAGCTTAGGCGACGGGGAAACTGTTGCCCATCCCCGCCCTGTACATTTTACTTTGTTGTATGGACATACCGCCATCTGTCGGTTTTGGTACCTTAGTCGCCTCTTACGACACCTGGTACAGGGGGAGGTGCTTTTTTACTATGCCGATACCTCATGGCTAGCTAAGGCAGCCGTGCTCAGTCCTCCTCATTTGCTAACAACAACTTAACTGTTCCTAACGATGCTTACTCGGCTTTAGAGGTGATCTTGAGTGCTAGCCGATGGTTTAGCTCCGATTCCACGAACCTCGCGTAGTCCGGCACGATCTCGACCATCCTGGAGTTGATGTCAGAAAGGTTAAGAAAAGAATGCAAATATTTTTAATTGGCAGTAAAGGAGTCTAAGGCAAGACATGTACTTATAGGTGTCTAGTTGTATGGTAGTAAGTGTGACAAAGAGGTTTGAGCGGCTCAGTGTGCAGCCCATTAAGTATACGGTCTCGGCCCGTTGCCGATTGACGGCAGGGGGACTGCGCGGGCGCAGGAAATTGATGCGAGTTTGGTTACGGTATCAGTATTTTTAATGGAAGTTTACTATTATATTTATATAGATCAGACATTACCAGTATTTAGGCTGTTTTTTCTGATAATCTCACATTTAAAATCTAATAATTTTAATAGTAAACCTTTTACACTTTCAGTTAGACTTTTATGACAGTATCATGATAGTATGATATCATGATAGTATATTTGTGCAGTGTTAGGAATGGGAAAAAATCAAAAAATTGTGAGTGCAAAACAATATGGTATCAAAGATTTACCGTGTAATGTTTTAAAAATTTTTATTTCGAGATGAAATTGTATTTGTATTAAAAATAACAAGAAACTGATTGTATAGTAAAAATGCGAGTCAGTCGACCTGTTTGACCGAACTACAATCTAATATAAGATTTTTTTTGAAACAGTGTAATTAATTCAAGCCCTGAAGTACCGGCAGAGTAGAATAGTACCGTAAAGGGGAAGGTACTATTCTACTCTGCCGGTACCTCACAGTTGTAAAATTAGAATGAAAATATTATTTTTTGTAGCCTGCTTTAGTTTTTGGTCACAGAACAAAATATGAATCTCAACTATTATATTTAAATAAAATATACGTTAAATCTCGCATGCATTGTTCTTACAGTATCACATTATATCATTTGTGTTGTTACAAACGAGTCCTCTGCATTTGTTTCTCTGCAGACATAATCCGCGTTGCTACTTGAGGAATATAACGTCGCCTGTTTTGTGTCGGTTACGTAGTAATTCACTTTATTTTCTTGCTTAATTATTTCGCGGGAAACAACCGTGCTGCTTTAATCCATAAATATAGTATAGTAATGTATATACATAAAAGCGCACTTTCCTTACATATTATAGACACGCAAGCACTTTGAATTTTTTTATATACTCCAAGTTGATCACAAAAATCAACTGGCAGGCATTAACCCAAGTTTTGTTCAATGTCATTTGCATTCCAATTAATAAGACTGTAACGAACTTGGAAGTCTTTATTGCCTGTCCTGGACTATGCAACTGAAAGAAGGTTGACGGTCTCTCTAAGGAGGTGTCGTAATTTCCTGCCACATACCGCCAAAATTGCTTTTGCACAAACTATTCTTCTTCCTGCTCTTGATTAGCAGATGCCAGTTTCCTTGAGAAGCTTGAGCGTCTTCAAAATGTTTGCATATGTTTCATGGCAATGCCGCGGGAAACCAGAACCGACAGATGGTAGTATATCCATACAAAATAGTGTAGCTAAAATTCACGGGACGGTATGGGCAGCAGCATTCTTGTTGCGCAAATTACGCTCTGCATTTGGCAACACGCTAGTCCAGCGTGACAATGATGGGCATTTTTATTCAAAAATAAAAAAAAAAAAATAATGAAAGCCCCCGATAAAGTTCATTCCTCAATATGATTGTGTTACGTGCGAAAGCGCGAGGAAATGCCTCTGAAACCATCGGTTATTTTGTTCTAAAGTGTGTGTGAATGTACGCCGATAGATGGCGAGCGTTGCAATGATAAAAAGTAGCCGTCGGCATTATGTTAAACAATTCCGCGGAACAAAAGGCTATTGTACAAGCGGTAGAACAGAGCGGAGCCGTAGAAAGTAGGCGAAGTCAGCTTAGACTGAAGCGTTCAATATCTCTTGTGAGCCTGGCATTGTCAACCGTAGACCGAACCAATCCTTTTTCTAATATCTTCAATTTCTTCAGCTTATGTACTTTGAAGTCTACTTCTACCATCATCTTCTTTAATTTTAGCCTTATAAATGTACGAAGAAAAAGGTTATAAAGTTACTGGGTAATTAAGCGATAACAAACGCACACAAATACAAAAAGTAAAACTAACAAATCTACAATATTTTGTTTTTTCAAACATTCTCCTTTAAATTTTTACATCGCGATTGTTACTTGTTTTAATTGGGATGTCGACTTGCTAATAATATCATTAGCACGTTGACATCCCTGAGTCCTGAATAAAAATAAATCTTTATTTTCGTATAGCTTCAAAATTAAGTCATTTTATTTCCTATAAGCGATAATAAATAACAGTGGGTAATATACAATAATGTATTACGACAAAACAAGTAACAATCGCAATGCCAAAATTTAAAGAGGAACGTTTAAAAGAACAAAATAATATAGAGTTGTGAATTTCACGACGAGATTTGACGAGAGGTCCCTAGTGAGTCCATGGATGGAGGTAGCCTAAACACATCTATGTATCGGTGACTGGGTCTCGTGTAACAAGGGCCATAAGCTTTCATGTCACACAGGCAAAAAAAAAATATTATGAAAGCCGTATAAGGGAGACTCGGTCGGATACGGTATTTCGATGTCAAATATGACATAGAGCTCGTTTCAGAATTCCGTCGGACGTAGATCAACGAAAAGTGTATTTCTGTTACGAAATTTTATTTGACATTTTATTGCCTAAATGGTGACTTGTAATTTTATTGTTTCGACTTAATTTAGTAAGCCAATTCGTTTACTTACAACATATTTAGCATTTTTTTTAACAGTAGGTGGTTTTAGCTTATTTTTATCACAATCGATACATCGGTTTTAGCAGCACAATATATAGAATACAGAAGCACCCCCAGTATCACTAAAACCAAATAATGATATAGCTTTGGGAAACAACAATAGCTATATATTTTTGATTACCAACATGAATAATGATTAAGCTGCTTCTAGTCCGTTTTATCATCTTCTTTAGTCTCTCTAATTATTTGTTTTAATAACTCACAAAAGTAGATTTTTGCGAACAGGTCACGTTCGTTTTACCTACTTTAATCTACAACTATAATATAGACACCACTTCTGTTAATCCAAACAGTGGTAGACCCGAACGCAAAGTTAATTACGACTGAGAATCCTATTTTGAAAATGCAGTAAATATTAGTAGATCCTGGAAATAGTGCAAACACTGCAACTTCGTTATATGGCCCGGGGCCATTTATATATCTGTTTTTATTTTTATAAAATTACACGAGTGGACGGGCAATCTATGTCGGTATCAGATCCACAAGTACTAGTTGTTTGTTTTTACACTTCAAATTGGAATTCCAAAGCCGCAGGTTCAAACGTGACGGAGATTTGCATCGATGAGTTGAACGGACACTTTACGTGACAAAGTGGTTTGATGCGATTCTCTTATTATTCCTTCAATCATCTAAGAGTGTTCATCATCATCATGTCAGCCATAGAATATCCACTTTTGGTCTAAAGAGTCTTCAAAGGCTTGTTATAGAGCTGACCTTCACGCATGATCTGAAGTTTACTACATACAAAGGTCGCCTGCGTTGGTATCTCATTCTCACACCTATCTCAACCGGCAACAGTGCTTGCATTGCTGTGTTCCGGTTTGAAGGATAAGAGAAACAGTGAAACTACTGGGTAGGTAATATCACATACAATCTTCAAGTTTCAAGACTGGTAACGCGCTAGTAATATCTTTGATACGCTATCACGCAGATTGTATTAAGATATTTATTTTTATAGATAATGCGAATGTTTATAAAGGCACAGGCTAGCTAGATATTGAACATAAGGCGTTAAAACGTTCGACGACCCCAACAGTTGGCAGAAATAATACATCCAGCACGTTGGTCAAGCGCCGTTGAGTTTGTTTGCTCTAGAATCAGGCGATATGACTGCCAAAATGTGACTTTTAATGGTGAAAACATGAAGTGTGCTTGCTAAACTGAGTGCGTGATTGTATGAAGCATTAAATATATCTTGAATTGGAAAACATTCAAATTTCGAATAATGATAATATTCAAACCACATTTCATACATTGACCTGACCCCGAGCAAAGTCGAATCGTAGAGCGCAGCTTCCACGACGGGGATACTGCTGCCCATACCCACCCTGTGCAATTGAGCTACACTGTATCGGATGGATATAGCGCCATCTATCGATTCTGGCACTTTAGTCGCCTCTACCGACACCTAGTACAAGGGGAGGTACTATTCCACTCTGGTACCTCACGGCTCATTATACTCATGCTCAGTATTATTATTATTTTGTAATAAAAACAGCGTAGTATGCCAGCTCCATATCATACAGTACCTACGGTCATGGCCGGTTGAATGCGTTAGTACTAAGCCCGGCACAGGAAACTGGGCTAATTTTATACCGATCTAGAAAGTTCCAGCGAACGTTCAGGCAGTTCAGACAAAACTTATATCTGAACGATCTATGTAAACTAGCAGCCTCGCCAAACTTGGAGGTAATTAATTTAAACTCATCTTATTCAACACTTTTATATTAACGGATTTCCGTCATTTTTTTTTATTTGACTTATACCGAGAAAGTGCAAAATTACCAATAACTCTCCCTTTTTCGGGGAGGCCCATCTCCAGCAGTGGACTTCCAATGGCTAATGATATGATGATACTGTAAAAATAGAGTATGCGGTCCACGTGATAGTTAGCGTCTCGGACATGTTTTCCCAAGGATATCCTCTAGTCCTCTGTCAACCTTGTGACTTTAAGATGCTTAATCATATTAACCAAATTAATATTAATACCTGTTCTTATAAAAAAATTTGCTTAACAAACTTTAACTAAACCAAATCGCACAAGAAAGCGCGCTATTGAAAAGCAATCTCTTGTGTTCGCTTTCCATTTAAGTATTTAATCACACAACATCTCACACATTCACCTGACACTATGGTAAGTGGCTTAAATAACTTTCGTTACGGACACCAAAGAACAGAGGAACCACAAAAAAGACTTAACACTTAATCTTATCACCCAAACACAAGAAAAACACAAATAATATCATATGAATAATTATCCTGGGTGAGGATGAAACTTACGTCCCCTGGCTCGTAAAATAAGTTTACTACCACGTGAAAAGAGTGTGAAACAGGTCTTATTAGTAAATTTAGTAGGTTTTATTTAATTTTAAAAGTACGTACTAACCATTTAGAGCCAACTTCGGCCTAACCTTTTTTCGACCTGGCCAAACAATCGGTTCGGTCAATTTTTGGACAAGAAACGGATCAACAAAAAGTTCTTTCATTAACGTCTTTCCCCAGAACATTAATTCATACATCTCAAACTCTGTCTTTTTAATTTTTATTTTTCTCTATCGAAAGTTTGTAAGATATCTCTCTATACGATGCGGCCGCCCTTAGAGTGATTGTATGAATGTAAATTATCCATTGTTTTACTTTGTCCTATCTTATCTTTAGACGTTAAATTAGAATTAGTGTAATAAAAAAATATAAACTTTACTATACTCATATGTTTATTAAAAAAAATGTTGTGACTAAATTAAAAAAAAACTTGAGAAGTAAACTATCCTTTATCTCAATTTGCGTCCAACTGTACACAATTAATCAAAATTTATCAAATTTGGTTCAGAAGTTCATCTCGGACAAACGAAATTTACAAATGTAAATATCTGTCTGTCTGTCCCGGTAAACGTTGTTCTTAAAATTAAATTATTATTTCAAGAGAAAAAAAATGGGTTGAACAAAAGGGTGTTCTCACTCAGAGGTTTGACAAAAAGTTAGTAGCCGATTCTTAGACTTACTGAATATGTAACAAATTTCATAAGAATCAGTCAAGCCATTACAGAGGAGTATGGGAATTGTGACACGAGAGTTTTGTATATCAGAAGAAGATAAGAAAAGATTAATAATTTAATTCACACGGTGTATCTGTTTTGTGCGGAAACTGCCAAATGACTTTCGGTATGTCAAACGCCATTAGGTCAGTTAGAAGAGTTTATATTATGAAAAACTTACATAAGAGATTAGTTGATATAGTTGTTATGTTTCCTTAAATTCTGTAAGGTTCTATTTTTATTTATTTTCATACATAAGACCTTTCCCTGAAAAAAAGGAATCTGTCCGACCATTTATGCATAATGCCGTGATCATGAGAAATAGTTTTAGTATTACTGGGTAATGTGGCATTGTATTTTAAGTTCGCAGGGTTGGCGACACTCATGTGATATTTTTGTGATGACATTAGCGTGTATTGACTGCGGTCACGTTTACCATCAAGTGAACTGTGTGCTTGTTTGCTAACTACATGGTATGAAAAAAATAAAAATGATAATTAAATTTCACAAAATAATTTACTCTTAAATAATTGTTTTACTTTGAATTTGCAATTGGATAAAGACATGAAATGAACATCAATCTGCAAAATAGTTTATGTCTTAATTTATATTTTTAAGATAAACATAGGTATATAGATAAAAGAGCACGCCTATCGAGTTAGCTAGTTATTTATTAATATCCATATACTGATATATTGAACAGATGTGACAGTTAGAGGAATTAGACCTTGTCAATACTACAGTGCCCCGCGGAGCGCAACGGCTAGCAGGAAACCGAACCAATTTCTGACTAGTGCTCGCTTCCGGGCTCGTTTCCTTGCCCAAGAAAAAAACGAACGAAACTTAAGAGCGCTCTGTCTGACAGTGATGAGTGAAGATATATAAAAATAGTATTGTGGCAAGGATATTGAGCATAGCAAATTATTCCAACCGTTGGATGCATTTAAAACGTCAGAGAAACAATAAATATGTGACACAGACTTTGATTTAAAACAGTATATACTTAGTTTTATTTTTCTTATGGCTGTATATTTTTGGAGTTACGTCTAGGTTATATTTTACAAGCAAACGCACTGGATTTGCAAGGGGGACAAAAACGGTTATTGTGGGTTATCTCTAAGAGATAGATATATGCAACCACGGACTTTTTTGTGGATCATTTTAAGATGTGAAATACTATATTATTTTGATCTATCTCGTCGGGTTCAGACAGCGTTTGCAATGTTAGCAAAAACAATGTTTTTATTTACAACATCACATAAGAAAACTCTGAAATTATCAGTGCTTTTCTACTGCTACGACTAACTTTCATATATACCTCTGTACATATATACCTATCAATGTACATATAAACCTTCTTCTTGGACCGCAAGAAAATCCGTTGCGTTGTTTTGTTGTCTTAAAGATCTAAGCTTATATAGGGACAGACAGCCAGCGGAAAATGACTTTGTCATTATATTCCAATTTCTTCTTATATATCCAAACGTCTGTATTTGCATAACTCTACAACGACTGTACCAAATATGATAGTCCTTTTTTGTTGTATTTGTAACTGACGTCCTAGCTTCCTGAAGAGTGTACGGTACCAACAGGATTATAATTAATTAGGTAGATAGTTTATAGGACCATTGAAGGGATCAAAATTGACACGGTAACTGGAAAAATTTACATAAGTTAGACCTTATATAAAAGTCGTCTGCTTTATTTCTACAGTCAAATAGCAGAGTTCGTATTGCTGTGTTAAGGCTAAAAGAATAAGAGAGGCAGGGTAATTACTGGGTAAAGTGACATATAGCCTAGTTATACAACGAGCGTCTATAGGCTGCAATGACGCTTACTATCACGCAGACTATATACTTGTTTGTCGACCTCGTGTACTAAAAAAATTTAATATTAGCTCTTGGACGAAGTCAGAGCGGGTCGCTAGTATACCATATAAACAGTGCCAATATTACATTAATAAATATTTAAGATTAAATCGGAGGCCTTTGTTTCATGATTGTTAAAGAAAAAAATGACCGCCTGAAGGATTTAAAAGGAAATTAAACCATGTAGATGCAATCGAGCGGTAATCGGCAAAGTGTAGACTATTCATTATTTTCTCCATCGCGTTTTTCTTTATCAATTAATATGGAATTCCCTCGTGCCGCACGAAACCGTTGTAAAGACAGTTTTAATATCAATTCGTTTTATTTTTAAGCTAAACGTTCGATCGCGAGGTACTACAAAGTATGTTCGGTCGAAGTAGTCGTGAGGTTTGCAAACCTTTACGTATTCGTAGTCTGATTATTGCAATTTGTTCTTTTGCAAGAACATCAACACAACTCAAAATTAACCTAAGTTCTATAAAGAACACTAATTTATAGTGAGCTAAGTCTAATTTATAGTAGCAAAACAACGATTTGTTAAAAAACCTGTTTTTATAATTCAATTAACCACTGAAGGTTAATAAATTCACCCAACATCTTCTTTGATCTAACTCCGTGATAAGTCGCTTATAGCATTTGTGTTACGGATATTGACAGCGCTAAGGAATTACTAATTTAATACTTTGAACATTTAACACCCAGACACAGCACAAAGAGAAAAAAATTGCATTTGATGGGGGGTGAATGAGTCAATGGCTCCGTCAAACCCTAATTTAAGGTATCAAATAAGGTAATCAAATAATAATAAGATAATCAAATTACAGGGTTATTTATATATTGTCAGTTAAATTATTTTTGGGTTCGCATCAATGATTCTGGATATCGTTGTATGGATCGGAGGCTATAAATACTTTATAGCTCTTGTTAAGTAATATGAGGAAATATGTCTGGCTATTTGTTTCACTGTCACATCACTACCGACTTCATGATATTTGGCATGATAATGATGATCGTAGCAGCCTTAGATCGTCCATTGTTGGACATAGGCCTCCCCAAGAAAGGAAAAATATTTCCCATAATTGCAGCGCTGGGCAGTCAATTGTAGAGCGTATTTGAGCTACATTGTTTGTACCGTAATATATTTAAGGTACCTCAGTTGGCTCTTACGACACCTGGCACAGGTAGAGGTACTATTCAAATTTACATGATACGGCGTTATTTGGCTCGAGTTTTTGAAAGGTAAAATATTTCTAGAATGTATTTCAGTAACATACTGAGGGCTACTCCGTTGACATTCAGGTCACTAAAAAAGAAGCAGCTTGATATGTAGAAAGAAATAGTAACTTCGTACTCCTCAACCACCGAACCAAATCCTAAACCGAAATTTACTTCTCCATATTTATTATGTTAAATGTATTTGACAAATACAGTTAATCGACATTTATATTGCTTTAGTAATTTAATAATTTGATGGTCTAAATAATATATATTTAGACCATCAAATCATTGTTTGTCGCCGTTATCATTTTACCGTATTAATTTATTTGGATAGTTTTACGTTTAAAAATATTTCAACCAAATAAACTAAAAAAAGAAAAAAAAAGAAACGAACCGTTTTCGAGCAAACGAAATTCAGTCCTAACAATACTTTTTATAAGGATCCTATTAAAACCTTTTTGCTTTTTTTTGGTACCTAAAGCTTAATATAAATATACAAAGACAGTGCTATGCTTTCCTCTCGGGTTGAACTCACGATCTGACATTAATATCGTAGAGGAGAGTAATTGTAGAGCTGCTCTACTATACAGTATGCATGACTTTATTTGGTGCAACAGACTCTATGCTCACAGACTTTCAGAACAATCTGTAAATGTACGAAGATTGAATTAAGTGCACAATTCTTGGTATGTTTTATTTCGTACGCGATATGTAATTTAAAACGGACACGTTACATGGTGGGAACTGTAGTATAAGACTGGAATGCACAAAAAAGTACAAGATTCGAACTCCAGCTCGGACAAATTGCGCGTGGAATTTTTTAAACGTATCTCTGAATGTGAATCACCCACGCTCATTTAACAGTTATGTCGATTATGGCAATTATTGATTAAGCTAACTTTCCGACCTGACTTTGTTATACCAAAAAGTAATCTATGTCGCTCCGTGACAACTATGTACACTGTAAAAAATGTCTTTCCATTTAATAGAGAAAATTCAAAACGGAAACACGTCTTCAGGATCATAAGTTACCTGTGTGTTATTCTAGACTATCAATAATTTAAGTACCATTTCATTCAAATCTATGCAATGGTTTCGGCATAAAAAAATTAAATAAATAATAATAATAAAATTATTCACACAACACTGCTGAATAAGCCGCTTAGAGCACTTGTTTTACAGATACAACAGAGGAATAACAAATATAATATAACACCCAGACACAGAACAAATATAAAAATGATCATATAAATAATTGCTCTGGATTAGGATTAAATCCACGAAGTCACCACAACCACCAACCACGCCAATATATGAGATGATATCAAATAACTAATTGTTAATTATCCATATCAATATTATGTATAGGAAAGTATGTCTATATGTTTGTTTGTTAATATCTTTTTCTATAACTAACCTGTCTTAACTAACGACTACCTATTTTGGTATTGGTAGAAAGGTATTATTGGAATAGGTAGTTATTGGTAGAAAATGAGAAGTTCGGGAGGATATCTTGTTTAAGAATTGTTTATGGAAAGCTTGCACTGTACAGACACGATATAGAAAATTGGTGTAAAATCTTTTGAGTATTAGCTTAATAAGCTTTGATTGAAGGAGCTTGGTCCATCTAGCCTTCTCTCTCTTTGACATCTTCAAGCATTCATTAAAACAAAATACTAGCAGACGTCTGCGGTTCCGCTTGCGTGGATCCGTTACGTCTTGGTAAATTACAACCTGTCTTGTTCAAATGTATGCAAAACAAACTTTCACGATTGTAAGTTTAGGAGGCCGAAGAAAAGAAGGATTTTGTATTTAATCTATGAGTATATTAATATAATAGGGAGGAAAATTTTTCTCTTTCTTTCTTTCGAAACTTTCCTCAAAAAATTATTGAGAGATTTATTTTTTGTTTATGTCACGAATAATCTTACTATTTGAAATCTACATTATTAAGAAATAGGTAACATAAGCTATAACATTCTATAACTAAATAAGCTCCTACCTAAAATGGAATAATGCATGATTCATGATAATGAATTAAAAAAAAGTACAGAAATGATTTTAAAAATGCATATAATGAACTTCGCGAAGGGAACAACGTTTGGTATAAATCAAAGCCGCTATACGCTGTCTGTCAATATGTATTTTAAAAACTACGCAACGGATTTTGATGCGACTTTTGTAATAGATAGAGGAAGGTTTATACGTATAATACATGAATAATTAAGTAGAAAACACTGTTAACACAATATTTCTATCTCTTAGGGATAACTCACAATAACCATTTTTTATCCTCATTACACCCGTGCAAAATAGGGGCTGATCACTAGTTATATATAAGCCAAACCAATTTAGCGTCAAAATCTCAAATACGGTTCTGAAATCCAAACAACAGCTATAACCTTTTTGAAGTAGTAAAACTCCTTATCATTTTTACGTTGCACACTTGACCGATTTTTTTTGTCTCGGCCATTTAATGCGATCCCTTGCTACCGTTCCGCCATTATCATTCTTGGGCAAGGTTAGGGTTGCCGGGTTTCGTATTGTGAGGGCACGTATCAGATATTTTTAAGGCAACAAAAAATCGGTGAGGAAGGCTTTCTTTAGGTTTTGTTAGCTTAATCAAAACTGTTACACGTAGGGCAGGCCGGGCTAATTTAGAATTTATTATTTATTCTTTAGGAAAAGAAAATAAATTCACACATCTCTTAATTCCTAAAGCTGTTAGGTTATGATATCGGACAACAGGAGTATTACAAATATTATACTTAAATATATATAAAGCATCTGGAAGCAGAACAATCAAAAATGTTTATTACATAAATTATTATTTTGGGTGTGGTTTGAACCTTCGACCCTTGGCCTATATGTTAGGGATGCATAAATTTAGCTTGTGTTAGTAGTCTATGTATTAATAATACTTCTCATTAGTTTACAAGTCCATAATTTTTATATTAGATCATTTTGCATAATTAAAAAAGGAAAATTAAATTAAAAATTGAATTGTATAATTAAAAAGGAACGTTAAACCTTACATTATATTACAAACTATATTCGTTATTATTTTTAATTAAAATAAAAACGAAGTATTTATTCATTAATTGTGTTTCAAAAGCGAATGTGTGTGTGTTACACTTTCACGTGTTATTCGCTAAAATAGTTTTGTAAATTATGATATATCATTTAGTTTGAATTCCGTGAAAGGACATGAAATAGGTACTAATCAAAAATTGAGAGAGAAAAGAAATCTCTGACGGGATACGGATGACGTCACGTCAAGAATAATAGATTATTATTTTATCTTAAATGCCCATGTTCAACAAATAATTCGTCATTACATCTATAGGAAGTCCACTGCTGGACATATGCCTTCCCAAGAAAACGAAATTTTTCTCATAATTGCCGCGCTGGGCAAGTGTGTTGCCAATCGTAGAGCGCAGCTCTTGCGACGGGAATGCCGCTGCACTTCCCCACTCTATGCATTGAAGCTACACTATCTCGGAGGGATATACCGCCATATGTCGGTTCTGGTACCTTAGTCGCCTCTTACGACATCTGTATTGTTTAGATATGCTGAATATTGTACTGACTTGTTAATGATTTTATTTTTAATGTTATGAAGTCAGCAAACAGGTATACGGCCTGCTTGATGATAACGCGACCGCAGCCTAGACACTTGTATCATCACAAAGATATCACTAGTGTGTCGCCAACCTCGTGAACTGAAGATACAATGTCACATTTAACCAGTAATTTAACTGCCACCCTCACTCTTAATACCGGAACACAGCAATGCGAACACAGCTATCTGGCGGTAGAAATAGGAAAGAGAGTAGACAATGCGGATGACCTATGTAAGAGGTACCCCTACTATCCCTAGAGGTATCCGCTACTACCTATATATATGTATATATAGCTACCGCAAGGTAAATAAACGTCAAATATTAAATGTTAGGTAATTTAACTGCCTTTTTAAAATAGATTTATAGAGTAGACATGCAGTAAAATCTTAATACAAAACATCAATTAATTGGGAATACAATGCATAACAACACAGTTGAAGTGTCTGTTTGTAATTCCTATTTATCAGGGATTTACTAATAAACTGCACTTTTTTACACTAAAGATGCATATGAAATTGTATTTAGTCCATACCTAAAAAAATGTTTTTAAGTTTAAAGACGTTTTATTTAACTAATAAGAAATTTACATTTTACTTCCTGAGTTAAAGTGCATACTTTAACTCAGGAAGTAACTAAATCTAATTTCACTTATGCAATGGCGAAAAAAAATCCATACATATATCCTTTCCTTTTTTTTCTTTTAAGATTATCATATTTATTAATTTTTATGATTTATATAAACATGTTTGTATATTAAAATTTGTTTATAAAAAAGAAAATAAAGTTACTATAGTATATATTTTTTTAATTGTTTACCTTCGGAATCTATTTTAGTAATAAGTGTAGTTTGATGGATATAAATGGTTCCATCACTTATAATTATTTTCATTATTATCTAATATATAGTTTTTAAGCATTTTAAATATAAAAATTAATTAATTTTCTTAATTTCTTTTGGCAAACTATTGTAAATTTGTACTTCTTCAAAGCTTACGCTTTTAAAATGTTTGTCTGTTTGTTCCCTCTAATCTTTGAAACGGCTGGACAGATTGTAACGGGACTTCCACTCGCAGATAGTTGATGTTATAAAGAGTAACTCAGGTTACTTTTATCATTTATTATTCCCACTGTTACGGAAACGCAGATGAATCCGCGTGGCGTTACTAGCTACAAATCAGTATGTTTTTCTACCAGCCCTATCAAGGTAACTGCCATAAGTTACCCTAGAATCGTTTTTTATTCATAACCTCTTAATATTTTCGCCCTTACTCCCTTCAAGCACAATGTACTCGTAACGGTCAGCAGATAGGTGGCTCAAGAAATAAAATAAACATAAAATAAAAAGGTTTTATTGGTGCTTCGTGGCATCGTAAATTTCCGTGACATTAAAAATCAAAATTATAATCGTCAGTTATTTTTTCTGTCGATAAGCTCCATTGTTTTATTGTAGGTATTTCATAGAGTAACGACTTTTATAATTTAGCCGATGGCGTAAAGTGCCAAGGGTCGTGGGTTCAATATTCACTCAGCATAGATATATATGTGATCATCATATCAGCCATAGAAAGTCCACAGCTGGGCATAGACCTTCCCAAGATACGTCCTTTTTTGGCCGTAATTGCTGCACTGGGCAGGCGTGGTGGCAATCGCAGGGCGCAACTTCGCGACGAGAATTAAGCGACTTACCATGGAGTCAGGTGAAGGTATGAGATATTGTGTGAATATATCACAAACATACAAATATCTTTCATGCCATAATGTATAAATACAGTAGATAGTAGTAATGTATAAATGTAGAAGATTTAAAATCACTCTAGTGACATTTGTATGTTGAAATTGACAATTATAGAACTTAATTATTTAATTGTAATAATTGCTTTGTATCAGATAAAAATATGATACTGTTCTTTTTTGTGATCTTATGCGCCAAAGGTCGTGGGTTCGATTCCCACCCAGGACATATATTTATATGATGATATTTATGTTTGTTCCGTGCCCAGATATGGAACACTTAATATATATATACTGTTAAATATATATATATATATATTTTAGTAGTATAATTGCGATTCCTCTGTTGTCTGATGTCCCTAACACAAGTGCTTTGAGCGACTTATCACGGAGTCAGGTCATCGTATGAGATGTTGTGCGATTTATTATAATTATTATTATTCCGTTTAGCAAATTTTCATGTTGATCAGTATTATTAATTATAGGCAATTTAATATATCTTGCAAACGCTAGTATATTTCGCCCATGCGGTATTTAAAGGGTGGATTTATTTGAAGGCGGTTCCTGTCATAAATCTCCTATTTATCCAACTCTATTATTAACTTAAAGATAACCGTTACTATTCCGTGATATCACCACAGCTATCATCCCTTTGGTTTCCCATCGGAGCTATAATTACTGAGTTTGAATTTGCCTTGGCGGGGTACGAAGGCTTTGGGCGAGCAATTATCACATACCCTGCGGTGGGTTCCCAGAGACCTCAAAATTGTTAGGGTACATACATACGTGTCGGAGCTCGCGGCTATTTGTTGTCTTTCTTTTGTTGCGTTAGGATGGCTTGTTTAACATACTGTTGTTAAAAAACGTATGTGAGAATTGTTAAGTATCTCAGGAATAATTTAAATAACTATAACATAGTTTTTATAGTTTATTAGTTTCGTACATTAATTAGTTATTGGATTTTTTATTATAAATGCGAATTATTAGTTTATTTTTTACGCTTTCAGGGCTTGATCTGGTGTACCGATACCTTGAACCCTAGGAAGGGCTTGAATATTTGCTATACTTCATCCTAGAAAGGCTCCGGCGGGATACGATATAAATATATGTCAGCGCGATATAAATTAAGGATTTCAAAATTACAACGATTACAATAGGTTGATCTGAAGTAGCACATAAAATTTGTTTTTATCATTACCATATCAGCCTTAGGACATCTATTACTGGAAACAGGCCTTTCCAAGCGATATGCATTAGAATCGATTTCACGCGATCTGCACCTAGCACGCAGATCTAGGCAGATCGGTTCTCTATATTGTAGGTCGTATTTACTTTTATTTTTATAAGACCAGGTCGACAAACAGGCATAAAGTCTGCGTGACACGTAAGCGTCACCGCAGCCTATAATTGATCGCATACAAGGATGTCTCGCACGTGCCAACCTTTTCACATGAAGATATAATGACTATCGATTAATCTTTATTTAGGAAATAAAAACTGTTAACTAAACATGGTATGTTTAGTTAACAACTTACAAATTGACTGCATTTTACGGTCTCACAATACAATTGTCACCGTCATATAGTTCATTGAAAACAAGAAAAAAAAGTACACACCCATTGTCGGGAGAGTCTTGGGAAGCCCTACAACTCGCATCCTTGTCCACCTTCCCAATCACACGGTCGTCGACTTAACCAAACACAGTAATGGGTGAAACCGGGTAAGGTTCAAGATGCATTGACTCGTCTTGTTTGCTCTGGGCCCGTGAGAACCACTGCCCGCATAGGCGTGACATTGACTCTTTTACGTCAATTTTTTCTCACTAAGAGCATAATGCTCGTATCGGTAATGGTTGGATCCAACGTGGCCATGACAATGCATCTTAGGTAATCGAGATTTGTGGCCATTCGTTTCACACATGTGCATCCATTGTTTTTGATATTTCGTCTCGTGAATGGTCGGCAAGCGGGCCGTATTTGTGGAGGCATTGTTGCGAATTCCTCGTGTCGATTTCACGGTAATTTTGTAAATTTCGAAGTATTGTTTTATATATCTGGGTCTTTTTCTTATTCTTATTCAATATTTTATGTTACTCAAATGTAAGCCGTTTTATTATTTTTCTTTTGGATTTTTATTAACAATAAACGTTGTATTTTTTAAATTGAATATTATTTTGCTGATAATACGGTCGGAGATTTTTATCGCGAAGTAATGCTCTGCTATTGCCATTACGCCTGTCCGAGTAGCAATTATGGGAAAAAATCCCTCTTCTCTGTCTCTGATGGCCCATGTTTATCTGTGGAAGTTCTTCAGCAGCTATAATCTAATAATAAAGTTTAATTTAAAATGTAGATGATAACTTGCAGTCTCTACAGAATTTTATTTTAACTGTAAAGTTACAAACTCGATCTGTACGTAGCCAGTTATTCTGTCTACCCTCTTCCTTAATATCCTGTGGCGTAACATGTTAAGAGTGTATATTTAATGAAATTTGCTCATGTTACGACTTGTACCATTGTAGTGTCATTTCTTTTTACATGTCATTGCTGTACGTGTAATCCAATTTAGCATTAAATACATATATGTAGATTGTTGTTGTTTTTATGCATTCTTGATATTCGTTATAAATTGAATGCCCGTAGCTTGTTGTTGTGGTAGTTATATTATTAAGCCATTATAAATATATAACTGGCAATAACACTAAACTATATTCCTAATTTTGATGGCATTCTATAGAAAATTTGGACAAACAGGCGTATTTACGTGTAATGTCTGCCTCAATTAATTAATAATATTTAACTATAACAGGTAAATAAGGTTTTAGTTAAACCATATTATATCAAATAAATAAACATTAAATTAGTTTTGAACATAAAACTAGTACCTGTATTCTTTATTAATAATAATTATCGATTATCATGGTCAAATAAGAAATAATTCTATATTGACCGCTAAGTAATCGATTATCGCAAATTACTATCATTTATTACGTACGCCCAGGCACATCAACGTTGGTCCTGTTACCCTGGGAGCTTCAAAACTATTATAACTAGTACAAGTTTCACCTATAAAAACATAGATAGCAGGCACATTTTGGACCATACAAATATTTTTAATAACACTTTATTTTAGAGCCAACGATTTCGATTACCATAAAAAAGGTTAAAGTGAGTAAAGGTTAATGTGAGTAAAGGTTAATGTGAGTAAAAGACATTTTTTTAGAACTTATAAAGTGAAACAATTCTGTCATACACCAGTGAAATAAGCGCACCCAAATAAATTTACAAATTCCTCGACATTATAGCAATTTATTTTAGGTAATATAGACTTATATGGAGATATATCATCATACCAACCATTGGAAGTCCACTGCTGGACATAGGCCTAGGAGGTTTTTTGCCCATTTGCTGCGCTGGGCGAGCTTGTTGGCAGTCGCTAAGTGCAGCTTTCGTGACTAGGCTGCCTATCCCAGCCCTGTGCATTTGTGCTGCACTGTTTCAGATGGATATAGCGCCATCTGCCGGTTCTGGCCTCAGTCGCTTCTTACGATACCTGGTGCAGAGGAAGGTTCTATTCAACTCTGGCGGTACCTCACGGCATAGAGCCTATATATACAGAGATATTTATATATAGACTCACAGTAATAGACTAATTTACATATAAACTATATTAAATATACTAGCAAACATTGATGAAATTTGTTAAGTAGTTAAGAAATTTATTCTATACAAGAACCTTAACACATGCGTTTTATACATAATGATAGTACTTAAATGCAAAAATATAAAAGATATATAAACTGTATCATATTTTTATAAATACTAAAGTTCCAATATTTACTCTATCTCGCTAACTGCCGAGAATCGTAGAGTTTCACATCTCATCACGCTGACCAGCTTTGGCAGGAATGCTCCGTGGACCCCGTGAGTGTGAAATTGATCGCGCCGCGGGCCTCCATTAAAAATACATTAAGTTAGTGGAACTCATTGCCAACACGTAAGTAATGCAATACTATGAATAGACCGAACAGTCGGCTTTCGTTCGGGGTTGCCATGATATTGATGGGCTGTGGTTGAATTTTTTTGCAAGGTTTTTATAGGCAACACTGTTTGAAATTAATTAATCATTATAGGCCTTATTTATGCTTAAGTTTGTCTATTTTATTTTTAGATTTGGTCCACAAACAAGCATACAGTCCGCTTCATAGCGGACAAGCGTCACCGCAGTCCATTGACACTCCCAATAACACAGGGAGACACGCACGCGTTGCTGATTTCGTGACATTATGCCACATTACCCAGTAATTTCGCTACCTCTCTCACTCTTCAAACCAAAACAATAAAAAGGCTGCTATTTCGCAGTAGAAGTAGGTGGAAGTGAGGTACCAATGCAGACGACATTTGCACGAGGTTCTACCTTGTAATGGCTACACTGTAGCGGGTTTACGGATCTTAATTAAATTTGGGATGTCAATGGATTCAACCCTAAGAAAGATATAAAGTTATTATTGATCACAAAAATGTTTCCGAAGAGCTTGTAATATAAATATAAGAAATCGCCGGCTTCTAATGCTTTCAAGTCCTAACTTCTAGAAAAATCTTTATTAAATTTCATACACTCATTGTATTAGTTACAGATACGGACGTATGTTACCCTCTACATACATATATGTATGTTAGATGGTAACCATGCAGGTGTAATTCCTGTCCCATAGGGGTAGACAGAAACTATGGATATCCACTTGTTACGATCTTAGTATACCTCTCTTGCTTCCATTACTCGCATTAGTCCTTTCATACATGCTCATTTATTCTTGAAACTTCTGAGCTAGCCCTTTTTTAATACCTCTTCTAAATAGTTAAAACATGTTCGCATCGGTCATCCTATACCAACCCTTCCATTCGCTTCCGTTCCATATATTTGTACAGTCATTCTACTTTCATCCACCCTATCTACATATTTAAATCATTTCACCAAAACATCCTCTTGTTATAAGTTACCTTTTATTTGAAACAAAATTTGTTTGAATGATGAAAAACTCTACAAAGAAAGTTACATTATGACAAACTCTACAAAGCGTCCATTCAGCATATATATATAACTTTAAACGTTTAATATTTTACTTCCTGTCCCAAAAATTTATCTCACAGTGCCTTGTCTAGTGCCGATAGATGCCATTTTTGTTTTTATACCAATTCTACTTCAAAGCGTTCTCTTCATATTTCGACTGGTATAATTAAGATAATGCTATCAGTTATAGATTTAGCAATGTGAAGATCAACAAAATGTTTGTTAAAAAACTATTTGAAGTTTCGTAATGATACTGTAAGTACATCGAATTATCAACGTACGGCGTTGTTCTTTCAAAAACATAATTATGATAAATGTTTGATTGTACTCTAACAAGAGTTACACTCATGCGATCCGTTCTTATAGTAGAAACATTATCAAAGAGTCAGTATCCAGAACTAACAACCGTTTAATGTTCTCGGGGCATATTAATTTAACTTTAAGGTTGCGGTGATTCCAGAATTGTTGGAATACAAACCGTGCTATTTAGCCGTTACGAAGTTAGGAAAGTTTAAATGCGATATTAAGCACGAGGAACAATATTATACATTATATATGGCAAGCGACTCGCCTTCGGCTTTGCACGGGTGCAATGAGGATAAAAAATTATTATTGTGTTTACTTTCTATATATACAAACCTAAATTAAATAGAAGTCAATTAAAATTAAAAGAGCCTTTTAAATAAAAAAATAAAATTTGCAATCTGCTAATATAATAGGTGTTTACTATGATTCACATCACGCTCAACAACAAACAAATCGATCTTCATGTATTGAGTACGTGCTCGGAGTTGATCCGCGGTCGACAGTACACTGTCTATAATAACAAATGCACATGGGACCGACGGACGGACAATATTTACATGTACCGCCCACGTGCGACGCTGTGGGATTCATAAACATTCCCCCGTTTCCGAACCATGGAATGTACTCTGTGAATTATATTTGGAATGAGGAATAACACGGCGCTTTTAACACGCCAGAGGGCGGTAGAAGCGACTGTCAATAATAAGTTATATGTCAAGTTATACTTACACGCTCAACTATTTCTACAGTCATAAAATATATTTTAACTTTATTTTAATATTTTTAATCGTAACCATTATAAAATTACTATTTACAGTAACAAAAACTTTATGTTGCTCTCTTATTTTTGTCTCTCTTCAAATGTTGTAAAATCTTTGTAATTTTTTTTTCGTTTTTTATTCAAAATAATACCATTTTCCAACGGAATTTTGACGCCACATTTTAGTATAACATTTGCCACTCTAAATGATAAAATGTAAAGACTAAATTTAAGCGTTTAAAGACCGTTTAATTTTTTTTTATACTTGACATTCTTAAAAACGTTCACCACCGGGTAACCTTAACGCCGTTAAAGCAATCGTTTTGAAGCCGTTACGAAGCTCTTTTATTATCGGTGAATCCAAGAATTGTTCCCGAGAATAGCGACATCTCTAACTACTACATTACGGGCAATTGAATAGACTTCGGAACACCATTTCTCCTGTAACTGGTGCCAGGATTGAAAAGTTTTATTCTGAATTAAATAAAATAATGTATGGTGGAAAATGTTTAATTTTCCACCCAACCAATGGTCACATAGTACTAACGTATTACTTAATATTAACAAATTAGCCGTGGGGTACCTTCACATAAGAATAATACTTGTCATTGAACCTGTGGTCGTAGGAGGCCACTGAGATACCGAAACTGACAAGTGGCGATATATCCACCTAAAACAGTGTAGCTTAAATGCAATAAGACGGAAATGGGCGGAATTCCCGTTGCGAAGGTACGCTCTGCAATTGCCACCACGCTTGCCCAGCACGGCTATTATGGGCAACGTACCCCCTTTCTTGGGGAGGTCCATGTCCAACAGAGGAGTTTTAATGACTGGTATGATGATGATGATGAAAAAGAAACTGAACATTATTTGGGCATACTGGAGCCTATACTAAAGCCATTACGTATATCAGAAATCCATGTCCGAGGTTATTTAAACAAAGAGTCCCGACTCTTTGTTTAAGATAATAAAGAAAAATGGAACAAAGTAAATATCTAAATGTTTGTTATATAAAGATTTCTACTTATTAATCAACAAACTAATGTAAATATTTATTCACCAAATAAACTTGAGATGAAATTTGGTAGCTAGTTACAGCAAAAACAGTTAAGCAATTTTCATCCCAATTTCGTGCGAATAAGAAATAAAGAAACCATAACAGTTTTTGCATATAGATAGGACGTACCGCAGCCCGTTCACTTATTCAAATGTGTGAAACCCGCCTAACCAGATCCCGCGGGAATTCACAAATTCCCAGATAATTTGTTTCGGACCCGGAAGATTCGCGGGTTTATATACGACTTTTATCTTTTACTCGGAGAATTAAGATTATACTATTTATGTAAATGTTCTAAAAAATCTCTGCTTTGGAGTGTGAATTCCAGCAATTCCGCAGCGATTAAATGAAATTAAGACACAAATGAATTACAAAAATGGGACGTGGTAGTGTCACACTTCACATGGCTATCATTATGGTTAAGTAAATGATATGGTATTAAATTGGTGTAATTAACTTGGGAATAATGTCATCATCATCATATTAACCATAAGAAATTCCACTGTTAGACATAGGCCTCTCCACGATAGCCTGGTCTAATAAAAACAAATCGAGTTCTGTAAGCGACGTGTTGTCAAATTTACTTATTTTGACAAGAGTCACTATTCCACTATAGTTATACTGTTTCGACAACTAATCACTGTGAAAATTTCTAATATCTACGTAACAAGATCAAAACAAGCTTGACAGGATACAACTCTTGACATGATACGCTTTGTCGGGAATCTGTTGTCCTGTTTGGTAATAATTAACGGAGTTCGATAAATTTTGGCCTTTAAACTCTTAATACAAGTCAATAAGGTTCAATTTATAGTGATCGCAACTACTTTCTCACGGCTTTAATGAGTTCGTTGCTATCATCTATTGACTGTAAATGTTTCAACAAAATCATTACGTAGACATTAGCGTATTCAAAGGAAGCATTTATCGAGTGTTTAATTTTTACTTTATAACTCATGAACCCTGGGGATCTCTTCTTATTCTAGGAAGAAGTTTATGTCGCTACCTGACAGCTAAACTGCGCATAATATCTTGCCGATTACATAGAGAAAATGTGAGGGACTGCTATAAGCACCTTTATAGATATGTGTTTTCCGACGTAGGTACCACAAGTACTTACGTCGGATAATACGCTAGATATCAATACAAATAAACTAAAAATGACGAAATACATATGGATAACACTTAGCCATTAAAAACAGATACTATTTGTATTGATACCTGTCACCCGATAGGTACCAAAAGTGCTTGAAGCTCACAAACATTTAACTGGAAATATATAACTCGCGTTCAGGGATTAATTGAGCGATATTGTTTAAGTACGGTATTTGATAAACCTAATTAAATAAAATTACGATATCTCATCATTGGTGAGCTTAGAGCTTCTGAGCTTAGAGTAAAGGGAGAAAGACAGAGCGAGAGACAGCGAGAGAGGGCAAGATGGAGCGAGAAAGTGCAAGAGATAACGAGACAGCGAAAGAGAGCAAGAGAAAAATAGAAATAGTGTGGAAGAAAGAGAGAAAAAGAGAGAGAAAGACTTTATATAATACAGGAACAAAGAGTATGAGCGGTATAGTTCTTCGACAGAAGAGATACATATGGCACGAAAATTCTCACGTAGTACAAAATTTTTCAATAGAGTACACTTGGAAACTCTACCAAACTTGGATATACTGTCGGTCCGGTACCTCAGTCACCTCTTACGATACCTAGTACAAAAAGAGGTACTGTTTTATTCCGCCAGTACTCAAGTATTCGTACCTATCCTCAAAATTGGATTGTCTAGAGCTCTAGATTAAAAGAAAAAAGAAACCGCATTTAAATGCCGCTTAAAATTAATTTTATTTCGAGTAGTGAACGCCAATATAAATTTCCCAAAAATGCAATCAATTGTGTACTCAACGCTTAGATTTCATAACAGTTGGCAGTGATCCTACCTTCTCCTATCTTGTGTCCTGATTGTTTATCCAGGATATAAATACATATTTAAGAATAATACAGTTGCAATTCCTCTATTGTCTGATGTACGTAACACAAGTGATTCAAGCAACTTGACTCAAAGACAGGTGAATGTTTGAGATGTGTGTGAGTTAATCAGGAAAATTGAACTGGGTAAATGATGACATTGTAGCCTTGTACACCAAACTGACAGATGTCGTCGTTCGGATGTAAATTGCGTCCGCAATTAGCTAAGTGCGGAACTGTAGCCACAGACAGTATCTTATTGAATCTAGCAGAAAGATAGATCTCATTCACGTCAAAGTGTCACAAAGCGCGACTCGATCACGTGACCTAACCGTTTTATTGATAGTTTCTATTTTGGTTTTCCTTCGTTTGTTTATGCGTTGTTACGATCTATCTTGTGCGTCAAGTGTCGCGGGTTCCTCAAACATTTTAACATTACCATCATATCAGCCATTGGAAGTCCACTACTGGACATGTGCCTCCCGAGAAATAGGGAATTTAGCCTATAATTGTTGCGCTTGCTAATATTATATAGCATAAGTTACGTACTTATATCAGTGGTCTGCCAGTGAAAGTCCCGTCTAAATCGGTTTAGTCGTTTCAGAGATTACAACAACATATGCATTTAGTAAAAAGTAGTTATTTTAAAATTACAAACAGACACTACAGCATTATGTATGTGTATAAAAATGTTGATATCGACATACCTGGAGATCGGCAAATATAGTGTAGCACACCCATCAAGATGATTTCACTAGATCAACAATGGATGTCCTACAGATACGATGATGAGGGTTTATTTTATTTCAAATAAACTACGTTCATAGCAACCAATAGAGTCCGTATCGTTAATCGGATATCATAAACATTCCTCTGCCAATTTATGTCACATCCGTAAGCGCCTCGATTGTAAAAAAATATACCAAAAAGAATAAACTGCATCGGAAAAATGTTAGTAGCCGAAAGTCACGTTTGTGCCGCTGCCCGCGTTTTTGTTCGATTTTATTCCTGTTTTTGTTTCATGCCAGTCGGCATGTTAGAATACTTTTTTCCTGGCGCACTCCAAAGTTCTTTGATTGGCGACCCATCTGGATTTCATATATGGTACCAATATTCTTTCTATTGCTATCTATATCATTATAATAAATGGAAATCAATGGATGTATCCCAATCCCATCCTTACCAGGTCAATGTCCAGCAGTGGACCTTCTACGATAACTACAAAGATAATGTACCAGCGCGTTTTAAAGTAATAATAATAATGGAATGACTTATAACGTAAATGACACTACAGTGTATCTTGGACCAACAAGCATTTATTATCATTATCATTACATCAGCCATAGAAATTCGATTGTTGGACAAAGGTCTCTTCAAGATAAGTGTATTCTTGCCCTCAATTGCCACGCTGGGCTAACCTGATGCAGAGTGCAGTTTCGCGACGAGGATGCTGCTGCCTACTCCCACCTTGTAGCATTTAACCTGCGCTGTTTCGGTTGGATATACCGCCATCTGTCGGTTTCAGTGCCTTAATCACCTCTTACGACACTAGTACAAAGGGAGGTACTATTTTACTCCGCTGATACCCCACGGATCGACGACACGAGCATTAGACGGATCTAAAACTAAGTTTAGTACGTTACGTAATGCACCAGAAAAGGACCTGCAAGAATAACTAAGCTAAGATTAGTCGTTATCTTGTAGAATATACCGTTCGCTAGAAACAGCCAGACGCAGATAAATGTTAGAAAAGGTTATTTTAAAGTCGCTCTAGGTAGTGAATCAAATCTTGAATCTTTGTGATTAAAATGTTTTCTGTACTGCTGGAGACTAAAATGGTGTGTAGCAGTTTGCTGGGATACATTTCTAACAACATTCGCTTAAAAAAATAATAACAAGAGATTAAAATAAAAAAAAAACTAAAGCTTAAAGCACTTGTGTTACGGATGCCAGACAACAGAGATATCATAAAGATACAACTTAAATAAATATATTTAACACCCAGACACAGAAAAAACACAAATATCATCATATAAATATTTGCTCTGGGTGAGAAACGAACTCACGACCCTCGGCGCTCAAGATAGGATCACTGCCATATGCGCCATCAGGCCAGTCAAATTGCACTAGAAATACGAGTACATAGACTTTATAAGCTTTAATATTTGTTCTCTCTTAACTTTTATTAATAATGGAATAAAGTTCGAGCCTAAAAATTAATGCTTTATGGTCGACCGATGGTACCTCTGCCGGACGACAACTTGAATGTTTATTATTTAAACTGAAGGTATTAAAAGAGAAAAGAGTTCAAAATACGAAAATGGGTAGGTATGTAGGTAATGATTGAGTGCAGTATCGCCATTCTGTGGTATCGTTATGCTTTCCCTAGCGACTAATGGCACAGAGCCTTTCAATTTGGTTACGGCATATGCCACTTTGCGCGACATTAATAAGTAGCAAACGACATTTGCATACCATGTCGTTCATTCAGCACTGAATTCTCGGTCTTTTATTAGCTCTGCTGTTTTTTTACGTTTCTGTCATGGATATTTTTTATTTGATGTCGTCAACAAACAGGCATGCGCAAGGATATTAAGCGCGTTGTTAATCATGTGATTTGAAAGATATTATGTCACATTACCTCGTAACTTTGCTATCTGGCACCCGCTGTTTCGCGGTAGAAATAGGCGAGGATAAGGTACCAATGCAGACGAACTTCATGTGATGTATGAATGATGGATTTCATTATATCACATGAGGGATTTATAAAATACCTATAGCTTATTTGGGAGCCGCAATAGGGCGGGGATAGGCAGCAGTATTATAGTCGCCAGTTACGCTCTACGATTGCCATCATGCATGTCCAGCGCGACAATTATGGTCGAATTCCCACTTTTATGGGAAGGCCTATGTGCAGCATTGGATGTTTTTATGGCTGCGATGATAATGCATATCTCATCCCTGTAGAGATATTTTTGTTCCGGGAAGATATCAATACCGCTGTCTGACAGTTAAACTTTCCAAAATAAATAGTATCGATCCCTTAGATAAATTAAATGCCAAATGTATCCCACAGGAACATATTTTAAAATAAACTTTACAAAGTAAATAGTATTTCTTAGAGGTAAATTTATTACCAGGTGTATGCTACATACATAAACACGAGAAAATATTAAAAAAAAATAGCCGTGATTTTTTTATATGACATTGTTAGTGACACTTACTCGATTTAGAAATAATTTTAATTTTATGCAATATTATTTATCTGACTAGCGTTTCGCTCACGGCTTTCTGAGAGAATTTACCCAGAATCAAAAGAATCCCCATGAGACTTCCAAGGATTTGTCTGTCTGTCACAAATTGAATGTTGCACCGGTTTTTTATTTTGCGTACAGCTGTAATCTTAGGGAAGAGCATACAACTCTTACAAGTGATCCCGGAAATGTTCTTGCGGGTCATGTATGTTAAACAATCCACACAGATGGATTGAAATTCTAACTCGCTCTCTTACGGAGTAGTTGGAACAAACGAAAACCAATTCTATTACGTTACTTGATGTTTATCGACATAAATACATGTAATTTTCAAAGCGAAAAATAACTTGTGCCACCCACAGCCATAACTCACCGCCGACTGCAGTTCTAGAATACCAAACGATACAAACATTCGAATTTAAAAACTTTCGTCTTCCGTTCCTAATAAAATTAACATATATCATTTTTATATGGAACCAATACCTGATACGGATATTGTTTTTGAACAGAGCCAATGAATAAAACATATATTTTATGGCATGTTTGCGTTCGAGATGCACATTTTTAACATATTCCCGTATAGGACGACCGAATTGGACGCATATACATTTTTATAGTCCCCCCTTCCCGTACGTTTCATTTTATTGCAATTTGTTTTAGATACAAACAAAAGAAACGCCGCTCTTGCATTACGCATTCAATTCCTTTGCCATTTTATTACGATTAAGCAGGCTATGTACAAAGATCGGCATTTTGCAAATTTCTTTTTCTCCATAGTTGTTTGTTTGTAGTAACTTGAATTTAAAAGCTTTGTTTAATAGCTGAATGATCTTACAGTTACACTTTATAAAAGATTCCTGTTCACTACAGCCCGTCAAGATTATGGAATAATCGATAATTTAAAACTTTTAAACTATGTAAACATATTTTAACGTTAATAATATAGTTATTTGTAATAATGCAATTCAATACATTTTCTCTTACTTAAATAGTAGATATTCAAAAAGTTCTCAATCAAAACTACGTTTGATTAAAAACTCCAAAAAGCTGAAAATAAATGGCGGATGTTTTAACATAAAATTGTAAACCGAAGGAAATTACTTTGCACTCGTCGACGTGCAATCATGTACACCAAAATAGGCCACAGATTAAAAAATCCATCGGCGAAATGGACGCATTGTGCGGCCCCAGAGTAAATCACCTCACTAAAACGACGGTACGAACTAATGAAAACCATTAACTACTCGAAGAATAATCGTTCAATACATTTGGCAGCTTCCCACGAGTTTCTATTATGAAGAACATGTCATAACCAAACAGGTATTGCGCGGGGAATTGAAACGAAACTTTTTTGTTAGCTAATCTGTCGTAGACACTAGCGCCGCCGCGGCCGCCGGTCGCAGTCGGTTTCTCGGTTGCTCCACACATTGGTCTTTTCACTTAGTATTAATATAATGCAATGTTATTGATTGAATATTGTTTGTTTTTATGTTCTCTTTTAATAAAGAAAGGTTAAAGTAAACTGATTCATGATCACGCTATAAGTTATTCAAATTTTCTTCGCATTCTGATCTTTCTTAATTAGGCGGCAAATTTTTATAGCGATTATGTGTTAAGTCACAAATGAATTCGACACATCCATTATAAATATGAAAGTGAGCTATATATACTGTCTAGTTGCTACATTTTATAACCTTTTCCGCGAATCGGTTCATTTTAATGGAATTAGCATATGGATAAGTTTAACCATTAGGCATAGAAGGCGGTCAACTTTCAGTCCCAAAAATTCTAAAAAAGTAAAAACGAAACAAACATTGGTTGCCTGTAAAGTCGGTATACGGGCGAAAGTTTTACGTGACAACGACTTTGTGTGGTAAAATAATTTTAATTCATTCGTATAGTAGGAATAAGAATGAAATAATAGTAACAATTTAAAACATTTATTTATACAAAGAATTATATTTAAAACATTAATTTATACAAAGAATCTCGCACTGAATTTCATAATAACAAAATTTTATTTTTACCTTTACACATACATACGTATTTATATACAAATATACATACAATAACTTGCAATACATTTGCGTAACACACGTCACAATGAGAGCGAGTGAGAGAGACGCGTGTCTCTCACTCGCTCTCATTGTGAGCGCATAACGTGAGCGGAGCGTAACGCAGTTTCTTGAAGTGTCACCCGGCAAACCAATTTATAAGACGTTGTCACGTCAATATGTCGGAATGTTTAGATTTCACTAGAAATAGACCTTATACAAAGGTTGTCTGCTTGCTATCGGATGGATCGTATGCTTATTTGTTGACTAAGTCTAATAAAATAAATATGATATGGAGCGAACAGAAAATCGCGGACGGAATCTTTTTTCTTACATGTTTGTACTCTCTCGTTCGGTAAACCAACGATTGTGTGGAACTCACGGTATAGTGAGAGGAACACTTTAACAAGGTAAGGTACTTAGTACAAAAGGCACGTCTAAACTTCCAAGTAATGTGCCTACATTAACTGAACTTTCTTATCGCGGTTGTGTGGTTTTTCACGAAAGATAAGTACTTTCTTATTTTATACTCAAATAAACGATTACAGAATTCCGCTAAAGATTTATCATACAAATTTTTGCGAAGCTTATGTATAATTATCGGTGAATGGTCCATTGGATATCGTAATTCAGGGCAGCTAAGTAAATTCATGGAATCAGTAATATTGTATCGTGGATCGAATGACTTTTTAGTTTGCTTATCCGACTAGTAGGCAAATATTAAGTTTAAATAAATAAAGATAGAATGTATCATCATCATACCAGCCAGTAAAAGTCCACTGTTGGATACACGCCTCCCCAAGAAAGAGGGTATGTTGCCCACAATCGCCGCGCAGGGCAAGCGTGTTGGCAATCGCAGAGCGCAGCTTTCGTGACGGGGAAGCTGCTGCCCATCCCCGCCCTGTACATTTAAGCTGACTTGTTTTTGCATGGATATACCGCAATCTGTCGGTTTTGGTACCTTAATTGCCTCTTACTACACCTGGTACTGGAGGAGGTAGTATTCACTCTGCCGGTACCTCACGACTTAAAATGAATGTATGTTTAGGGTTAATGAATATTTATTTCTCATCAGACGTACATATAATATATAAGCTAGTGTTTATATAGTTGTACAAACTTTTTATAATCCTTATAAATCCGGTTTTGACGCTCTATTAGGTGTAGTAAAATATTAACAACAAATTTGGCGTGTTGTTCAATTTATTTTAAAACACATACAAATAATATATTAACATGTTCTCGTAATATAAGTAATATAATTTCTCGTATCTCGTATTATAATTTGACAGGTTTAGCGCGGTTAACTACAACGTTAAATTTTGCATGTTTCTTTCCTAACGGACATCGGACTGTCAAAAATATCATATAAAAATTACTACTCCATTAACTTTGATAAACGGAAGCCATACTTATGATATATCGAACTGACTATATTACTAATAAACTTTCCTTATCTATCCAAACATTGTTTGAAGCGAATATTTGTCGGTGTACAAATATGAATACCGCATTAATATATGCCTTTTATATAAGTGAGGTTTTCAAAATACGCAATCCAAAACGCACAGCGTGCAAAACCCTAGATAAATTGGAACGTGCCTCAAGTCCCCGCAATCTCAGGCCCCAGCCTATAATGGGCAACCACTCCGCCTTGTCTATGGCTCACCTTTGTGGCCAGTGATTGATGGCGGTTCATTGTCTATGTCGCTTTACTATGAAAAATGAACCGGTTTGTTTGCTATTTGGAATATTTTTTCCCGCACTTAATAGGCAACTGATGATTGAATATTCGTTTGTTTTGACGCTCGGATCAAATTGAATTTTGCTGTATATGAAATTAATGCAGTTTCTTGATTGCTTGTAAAAAAGCGTTAGTATGTGTTGGCGAGTTTTGAATTTGTTGTTCGTCATTTAATATTCACATTGTTTTTTTTATGAATCGATTTAATATTCATTAACAAGCCGCTTTTGCAACCGCAATTTGTTGCTTTGTTGAGTGTAACTTCGTAACAAAAAAATGCTCATTTAATAATGAATTACTTCAGGTAACGAATAGTGGCAATAGTTTTGTTTTCCACAAAGACGAAAAGGAAGTGTTAAAGTTCGAAAAACCATATCTATGTCGGGAGGTGGAAAAAATGCAAAGATGTTCACAAAGAACGACAATGCTACCTTTTCTTAATTAAGTTTTCACCAGGAATCGCGTTCAGTTAGCAATTTATCTGCAAATTTCTGTTTAGTTTGTCAAAGAGCTCAAATATTTTGAAACTATTAGTTTTACTATCATAAACCTTGCCTAAAATTGAGTAATTAATAGGCAAAATTTCATGTTATGTGAAGTTGGCTAATACGTTTTGGAGCTAAATAATATGTTATTGATCGTACCAGGTATCTGTTATCAACATAGCATTGCATGTAATATACCATTATGAGCATTAGTTAATCTATGCATTTATATATAACTAGAAATTAACTAGAGGTGCAATCATCAGTGCTTGTCAGCATTGTAATCTCACGCTCTGCTATTATTATCAGTCAAAAGCAATGTTCGCGTTGTTCCGGTTGAGTAACGAGAGGCAAAAAAATTACTGAAAAGTATTCTGACATATTAGTTTATGTCACATGGATACCGAAAGCGCTAGTGAAGTCTTTGCGATGACACGAACGTCTATACTACGCTACGGTGACGCTTACCTTGCAGAAGTGTGTTTGGCGACTAATATTAGAAAGTTATCTTCATCATATACATGAGACCTCACACAAAGGTCGTCTGCATTGGTATCTTATCATACCAGCGGTTGATAGTCCACTGCTGAACATAGGCCTCCCCAAGATAGAGGGAATTTTGCCCATATTTGCCGCGCTGAGCAAGCGTGTCAGCAATCGCAGAGCGCACCTTTCGCAACGGGTATGATGCTTCCTATTCCCGTCCTGTGCAGTTGAGCTGCATTGTCTCGGATGGATATACCGCCATCTGTCGGTAAAAGGCGTCTAAGCCAACAGGCTTAGACGCCTTTTACGACACCTGGTAAAGGGGGAGGTACTGTTTTACTCTGTCGGCCGACTCACAGCAAAATCTGCCGGTACCTCACAGCAAATTCTGTCGGTACCTCCGTCTTATATTTCTACCGCAATACCATTATCGCAATGCTGTGTTCCGGATTAAACGGAGAAATAGGCAGTGAAATTACTAAGTAATGGGACGTAATATCTTCAATTCTCAAGGTTCGCAATACGCTTATGATATCCTCGTGATATTACGAGCGTCTATAGTTTGCGGTGACGCCTACTATAACGTGGAATGTAAGTTTATTTTTGACCTACAAAACACAACATTTCTTTGATAAAATTCCTTCAGATATAACTGTGTAAATTCGTTACACCGAGTTAATTGACAAAGATGTTTTACCATTTACCGTACTGTTAATTATATTTGGAAGCTTTCGCTAATTTTAGATACTGGTGGAAACGAAAGTAGATGTTGGTCTATTTTATTCCGAAGTTGCTTGAAAATAACCCATGCATCCTCTCGATTGCATTATTCCAAAGCTACATTGGTGGGTTGGGCAGAGCAAAAAAGAACCTTCCCCTGTACCAGGTGTCGTAAGAGGCGACTAAGGTATTGGAGTCAACTGCGTGGAACAGTTAGTCAACGTCGTTCAAACAGGCTTTAAAAACTTTCCGATGACATTCGTATGTACGAACGACGCGAGATGAGACTGCAGTCAAAGGCATATTTCAAAATCCATACGACGCGACATCCGTCTTCTATATGCCATAGATATTAAAGAGACGATACTTGCAATCCTTCGGAAGCTCTTTAATTTTGTTGTCCTCGAGGGCATAACTCCAGAAACATGGAATAGCAGCATGGCGGTGCTGTTCTTTAAGAAAAGTGACAACACCTTATTGAAGAATTACCGTCTCATCTCGCTCCTGAGCCATGTTTATAAGCTGTTTTAAGAGTCATTACGAACCGTTTAGAGCGTCGGTTCGATGACTTCCAACCTTCCGAACAAGCCTGTTTCCGTAAAGCTACAGTACCATAGACCACATAGTACGTTGCGCCAAGTTATACAAAAGACGGAAGAGTATAAAAGGCCATTATGCTTGGCGTTTGTGGACCATGAGAAAGTCTTTGATTTGTTTGAGACGTGGGCTGTGCTTGAATCTCTTCAGCGATGCTATATTGACTATCAGAAAATCGAAATTTTTTAGTATGTGCATGACAACGACACTATGCCGGTCCAGGTACAAGTGCAGAGTTCGAAGGCTATTCCTATAAATAGGTTGTAACAAGAGAGATCTTATATTTACGAAACCTTCCACAAAATTTAATGACCCTGAAATAGCAAAGATTTGGCGTCAATATTAATGGTAAATTATTTCTCTTTGATATGCCGACGATATTGTACTCATGGCAGAATCGATGCAACATTTTAATATGATTTATGGTTGATAGAGACAACCAGGCCTATTAGTAATCAATTTGAGAGGCCTGTGTCCAGCAGTGGACATCCTGCAGCTGATGTGATGCTGATGATAATTCACGTTGCAAAGGTTTTTTCTGCGATTACCACTAAGCCCGTTCAGCGCGGTAATTATATGCAAATTCCTCCTTTTTTAGGAAGGCCCATATCTAGTAGCGATGATGTTGACACTAATGCGGTAATGATATGATGAAATAGTCCAAGGTTAGTGTTACTTTTTATTCATATTATATATAATGTAATAAGATATGGCAAACAAAGGGAATAAGTTGGCACAAACAAAATGAATTCCCACAACGCAATCAGCAAACAAACGTTGATAAATATCTCTAGTGCAGCCATTGATGTTTAATTGTTTGCTTTATGTGTTACAAAATACAATAGAGTGCGATTTGCCTCATTTATGAAGTTAATTGCACAATTTCGCCCATGGAAATTGTTATACAACGATCTATGGGAATTTTTGTATGAAATAGAATATAATTTTGTAGACACTAGAAGGAGCGCCAGTCACTTGGTGGATGTCAGACTCATACCGTTGAGCTGATAGGATCGAGCCCTCAGGTTATTCCAGCAGTAGACGTCCTATAGCAATAAAATGGATAACAATTAACTTTCTATTTGTGTATTGAATCCTTACATAGTATACAATGAATTCGCGTCCTCTGTCTGCTTGATTAAATCGTTTAACCATTTATCGGATTTTAATGTGGTTTTCATCAATAAATGGAGTAATTAAATATGAAAGTTTATATGTTTAAAATAAATATATAATTACAGACAAATTTCAATGATTTCAGTAACAAATATATTTGTGTGCGCTTAAATTTCTAACTCTGACGAAACCTTACGAGATAGATTAAATTTATGTAATGCGGAATTATAAATCTTAAAAAAAGAAAGAGGAATAAGTCAATAATATTAAAATATTTATCTCCAAAGATAACTAATAGTAACTATAGTATATTTTTTTCTTTAATAACACGACATCTCATACGTAGACCTGACTCAGAAATAAGTTGCTTAATTCACTCCCCTGTGTTACGGATATCAGACAACAGAGGAATTACAAATATAATACTTACAGATATAGAACTAATACAAATAGTCATTATATAAATATTTGCTCTGGGTGGGGATTGAACGGGGTGGCGCCATTTTTTAATTTTACATATAACAAAAATATGGGTTATAACCCAGCTATTTTATTTAATATAGTATTGTTTTTTCCCTGACTAAATACATTACTGACATTGTACATTTAATGGACGTTAAAATTGTTCTGTATAACATTTCCTTTAAATGGAAATCTTAGAAGATATCAGAGATTTTAAAAGCGGCGGCACAACTGCTGGCTGGATGTTTCGTCCCGGTTGGTATATATATATATATATATATATATATATATATATATAATGTGGGGTAATTACATAATGAATTTTTATAGATGTGTATACCTATACGAAGCGGTGGCTAGAATAAAATAAAACTTTGTGATAGATTTGGTTGTTTTATAAAGGAATGCTTTGAAATAATATAATTGTTCATTTCTCTTCTCACTCATTTCGCAATCTTAGCTAAGAACATGTCCACAAAGAATACAGCATTACATTCTTCTGACAAGAAATTTCATTAAGCGAGTACGAGCACGAGGGAGCGTGCTTCCAATACCATCCCATTACGTTTCATTTTACCTGCTTTCCATAAATTTCTGTTTCACATTATGAACGGTATAAACATCTTTACAAGGAACGCTCGCACACAGCGTGTCTGTTATATTTAAGTCACCTTTCCACTCCATTACCCATTCTTTATAAATTTCCATTACCATATTTGTAATTCACGTTTTCTGGTGCTAGTCATGCGCGTTTCATTTTATAAAGCGGCTAACGGTGCCCGCGTCTTCATCCGCGCGATAATTTGAAGAACAAAACAAGTATCATTTGTGCTTCGTTCTTATTAAGATCTTTGCGTAATATTATGTAGTTCAAAGTATTCCCCGATACTTTTAACAGTACTTTTTATACTCATTAATAAACGAAATCTTCTACTCCATAATCATCATTACAGCCATTGGAAGTCCACTGCTGGATCTAGGCCTCTCCACTCTCCAAGAAAGGGGGAATTTTGGCCGTAACTGTCACGCTGGGCAAGCCTATTTCGCGATGCGGATGCTGCAGCCCATCCCCACCCTATGCATTTGAACTACACTGTCCCGGATGGATATATCGCCATCTGTCGGTTCTGGTGCTTTAGTCGCCTCTGACGATATCTAGTGAAGAGGGAGGTAGTATTCTACTTTGCCGGTACCTTACGGCAAACTATACTTCATTATAGTAGTATAAACTGTTTATTTTATATAGAGGAAACATTTATTTGCTATCATCGTGGTCGTTGCCGTAGTCATAGCAGATGTAGAATTTTCTCCGTTGGACAGAGATCTCGCAGCAAATTCTCGCCCAATCTTAATCGTAATTGTACCGACACAGCGATGTATTCCTATTGTATTTGAGCTACGCTGCATTTTGTAGATAATTTTACCGCCATCTTTTATTTCCGTTAACTCTGCCACCTCTCACTACAACTGGTAATGTTGGAGATCCCATTCTATTCTACGGCTCCCCGGCTATTAGCTAGACTACCTTCTATTACATCCCTACTATTATTATAAATGCGAAAGTAACTCTGTCTGTCTTTCTGTCTGTTACGCTTTCCAGCTTAAGCCTCTCAACCGATTTTGATGAAATTTGGCACAGACAATCTCTAGACCCTGAGAAATGACATAGACTATTTTTTATTCGAAACAAGGGTTTGAAGGGCTTGAAAGGGGGGATGAAAAGTTGTATGAAAGTATCGCTATTTTTAGAGCTAGAAGATTCAATATAAATAAACATGAAATGAATGAAAACAACACTCAAAGTTTATAAAAGTTAAGGCAAAGAAGTATGCTACCCAAAAAAACTATTCCACGCAGACAAAGTCACGGGTACAGCTAGTATAAAATAAAATAAACATTTTAAAATATATTTATATTATGACCTTATATGCTGATAGGCCCCTTATGTGGTTGTTTTAAGATGGTATCTTCATATGTTTCATGTGTCTTCATGTGGTCAATATAAAAGTTAATATAAATGGTTTTAGAGATAATAATTCAGAAATTAAGAAACAATAACTACCTTATATCTTTTGACAGCTTTAAACCATGGTTTATTTAACTTATTGATTTTTTTTGGCGAACGTTCCGTTTTCCTTTCGGTAACCGTTCTCAAGATGGCTAAATTAATTATCAAGAACCAGAATTTGAAAGCTATGAGATGTTTATGGGTAGTGAATGCATTAATGCTAGATATTATAAGCTATCTAGCTTACCGCCAGTAGTAGTTTAGTTTTGTGCAAAACGAAACGGTTTTTTTTCAATCCGGCGAGTAGAAATGTAGGAAAATCAAAAGTTTAAAACAGCGAAACCGTCACAACTAGTGAATAATCGTGCTAGTTGCCACCACTGCTCATGGCCGCATAACGACATTATCTGTTAAATCTTCACGGTGCTGCCCTGAGCATCGTTAATGAGCTCTCGGCGAAGCTGAATTGCACATATTCGAGGAATTTCACGAGGATTCCAACTGAAATCAGCAACAAATGAAAAGCAAAATTTCTCTTCTTTATTAATGAACTACTTTTTATATTATATTTTTTTATTAGACCAGGTCGACAAATATGCATACAGTCTACGTGATAGAAAGCGTCACTACAGATTATAGACGCTCGTAATATCACAAGGATATCACTAACGCATTGCCAATCTTGTGACTTGAGGTGATTATGCCACATTACTCAGTAAACTCACTGCCTGGAGTGAGAGCCTGGAAGGGTGAGACCCTTCAGACCGAAACACAGCAATGTGAACACAGTTATTTGGCGGTAAAAATAGGTGAGAGTGAGTTATCGATGTAGATAGACCTTTTGTATCGAGTCTATCTCATAAAAGTATTAAGTACTGATAGTGACGCAATTATCATTAAAATATTTAGATAATTTTTAAACTAAATTTTCGAATTATTATTAAAAAAATGTCTCGCTATTCAAACTCACTATATATTTGTTGAACTGAAAAGTTGTCAGTGATGAGCGGATACGATTTACCGATTCAAAACTTTAAAATATTTTCAATAAATACTGGACTCTACACGTCGGACGTTGAGTTTAGAATTGAATAACTGATTTTGAAGACAAACCTGCAGTCAGACAATTTTGTTGTTGGAATAAAAACCAAATGCACTCTGTTAACTGTCGATATATTAAAACCAATTGTGTCGGTGTCGAGAACAATACTTTAATTTATAAAACGTATTTAGGTAAGTGTATTAGTAAGAGACATTATATTATTAGTATATCCAACTGGCTTTTATAATTGAACTGTTTTAAGCAAATAATGTATATCGTTATAAAACAGTCAAGCAGTGTTTATATTAAAAAATAATAAATTGCACACCATCTCACACATTGACCTGATACCGTAATAAGTCGCTTAAAGCACTTATGGTAAGGACATCAGACAACGGAGGAATCACAAATATTTTACTTAAATACGTCGCCTCTTACGCGACTCTTAGGTGACTAAGGCACTAGAACAGACAGGTGGCTAAATAAAAAATTTTGGGGAAGCCTTTGCCCAGCAGTGGGCCTTCAATGGCTGGTATTATATGATGGTGATGACGATTTTATACAAATATTTGTATCCAAAATAAATCCATTGATGTGATAGTTAAATAAAAGTTAAAAACCTCTAACGAATTAAAAATAAAACGTTCCCCTTATTTTCATAACAACGTATCTCAACTGACCATATACAGACAGACTAGACATAAACAGTTAACAGTATATACTTCAGTATTAACGCCACTTATTATACATCCAACCTCACATTAGAGTCCTTATGAATTCCGAAATAAACACGAGTAAATTTCACCGGCCAGCAATAAATGACCGTTGTGGTCGTATCTTTCACATGGTCACACGCGGTTTCACCATTCAAATTTCATTTGCATCATTTGTGACGCAATCAAAAACCTGTGATCTAAGCTATTCTACGCTTTACGCATTCAATATTAACGACTGTTTCTGCGTAACAGGATAGGATCAAAAGATACTAAACCCTTTGCACTTTTATGCGATGCATTACGATATCTCCTTTGATGTGTTCCACTAAATGTGTAATCGTTTGCAATTAGTACCCTGATATTAACACACGTCTGCCCTCTAATCGGCACGGGAACTTACCCAAGGGGTTAATTCCAGGGAGAAATATGATACTGTACATTATAAAGAGCTATTTGCGCAAGGCAATACGTGTACCCCAATATTTACGCGATTAGATCGGGGAGAGAGGGATTATGGTATTAGCATTACAGGATGTTTTGTTATAAAAGTATTAAGCCCCTGTTTTTTGTTCCATAGGGATTATGTTACTCTATTCCTTCTATTCCTTTATTGATCCATGTTATTATACTTGATCATAGTCTAAAAAAATGTAATGACAGGACTTGATTATAATGTTCAATATATTGATAAGTGTATGTAATTCTAAAATGGCTTCCTCATAAATAATAATAGCTTCAAATAAATACAAAAGAAGTAATAATTTTGTCAGGCTAGTTTTATAAATGGAACAAATACTATCATGTTCAAGCTAATTTGGTCACTATTATTATGATAACACAAAGCGTTATCATTTCGATCGCCGAGTTACAAAAAAGGGCCATAAAAATTGACGCGTTTATAAATCTACAATTTATTTTTGAAGTGATTCTATATTTTATATTAAAGTATGAATTATGCATTTATCATCTTACTGAGATATAAAAATCTGACTAATATGTAGCTTACGATTTAAATTAGTACAATAGTAAAAAAAAATATTTCACTACCCATAAATAAAAACTAGTTTTGAATGCCACTAAAACGCATTTTCCCCCATTTTTTACGGTCATCGCATTTTTGTCAATCTTGAAAACAGTTACCACAATGTAAACGAAACGTTGAATAATAAAATGTGAAACGTTAAATAAACAGTTAAAAAATATTTTTTCATGGGCCATTTTTCATTCTTTTTTCAAATTAATATGTATAATAGCTTCGTAGTTTTATTACTAAAAAGTAGAGCTGATAAATATATCAAATTCGCAAATATAATTTTAAAACTAACGAGCAAACACAACTTTAGACAAGTTTCGAAAATTGTTTTGTCATCCTGCGCAATTATAAACAATTTAAACATGCATTGGTGCTAGTTTTCACGGTGTTTAAACTTCAACAGATGCGGTACAGCGATTCATAGAACTGCCGACTTACACGGAGGTGAATCCTGGCGACGACGCGCTGCTTAAGTGTCGGATATCCGACAAGAAGGGGAACTGCTCCTGGCAAAAGGACAACAAGGTAGGTGCTTTATCCGGGTGAACACCCCGCCATTTGTGAGGTGCCTGTGGAAAAGTCTAGCTTAGAATTTAGATTTCGCTAAAACAAGAAATCGGACAAGCACGAGCTGGCCTCACCCACTAAGCCAAGGTTACCAAAGGTAGTTGTTTAACTTGGATAACTTGTACTTTTTTGAAGACGATTCTATAAGACCATAACCTTTACTAAATTTCATAGTTATATGTTATAAATGGTCGTTTTTTTTTCAGGTTAACTTAAAGTATTATTTTTTCACAGCTTAAACAGATTTTAGTCTATAGTTTTAATTGTATCTCGATACTTCTACGTGTTGTCGAGACAGATAATAATTTGGTCCTATAAAAGTTTCGTTTATTTCCTTTTGAGGTATAAAACCTTTTAAATAACCATTATTTCATAGTACACCAAATAATATTTTGACAATACTAAGTATTGCAGGCTTTGGCTGGATGCATTCTTACAACCCAGCCTGTTAGAAGTTTACTTGGGAAGTTCTTTATCCAGCATCTCATATGATAACGATGACCTAATGGGTACTTGTTTTATAATTTTATTTCTGTTTAATACATTTGAGTTGTTACAAAAGTCAACGTAAAATTTAAACTAAAAAAGGGTCAAAGTCTCCTTTTAACCTACGCAAATTAAGTTCAAAACAATTTGAAGCGATAGCGCATTTGGTAGTGTGTTGTGCGCGAAAGGCTACGATCCCCACCCAGGACAAACATTTATATACCAATTATATTCATCCAACATCTCATACATTGACCTGACTCCGTGGTAAGTCGCTTAAAACACTTATGTTGCGGACATTATACAAACTGTGGAATCACAAATTTAATACTTTAATACATATTTATCACACCGACACAAGACAGACACAAATATCATCATATAAATAGTTGTCTTGCGTAGGGATCGAACCCAAGACCCAAGCCTATAAGATAGGATCACTACTATCTGCGGCATGGGGCCTGTCAAATATATATGATGAATATTTGTACTTGTTCTATGTCTGGGTGTTAAATATGTATTTAAATGCTATATCTGTGATTCCTTTGTTGCCTGGTTTCCGTAAAACCAGTGCTTTAAGCGACTTATCTCTGAATTAGGTCAATGTGTGTGATTTTGTTTCAATTTGTTAGTTTTATTACTGTCAAAAATGCCAGATCCAATAGATTTAAGACGGATTACATTCAGTACTTTATACTCTCAAATCTGAGCATGTGTGATATTTCATCTTTTTGCCGCAGACACCTTCCTTTCCTTTCCTTCCATTCCTGATCCAGTAAGGTACATTAAGAGTCCATTACTGCACCCGTAGCAGACTAATTACAGAGTTTTATTTACTTTTACAATAAATACTAACTCAACTTATATGGAGTAATAACACTAAAGAGGATTAAAATAATGAAGCGAAACGGTTCGTATTATTTACATTGTTTCTAAATTAGGCACTCTAAGACTTTCCGCGAGTAGATACGATTATGTACAAGAGCAGGAAAATGTTTTACCAATTCTCAAGAGAGGTTGTTGGGTGGTGTTGCACTTAGTTCTAAATAAACTTTAATTATATTTTATTGGGATTATTTTCGAGTAGTATCTATGTTTAAATATTCTTTTACTTTGAGCAGATGGGCTTTGCAGGAAGACGTGTCTCTAGTAAATAGTCTAACCAATAGTAATAATTTCCCACAACATCTCATATATTGACCTGATTCGGTCATGAGTCGCTTAACACTCGTGTTACGGACAATAGAGGAATCACAAATATACTACTTAAATACACACATTTAACACCCAGCTGTGTCTGGGTGTTAAATGTGTGTAAAACTAATATAAAAATCACTATATAAATATTTGTCCTGGGTGAGGATTCAACTTAGGACCTTTGTTACATAAGACAGGATTATTATCATCTGCGACATCGGGCCCGTCATCTTATCGATTCTGAGTAGTTCTATTAAGATATAATTTTATTTAACACTTAAAATTATTATTTTTAGTGTTATATTATAACTTCTGATTGAAAGGACAATTGCAGTTCGGTTAACTGTAAGTTGTAGCATTGTGTAAATAAATTTCAAATTGGGGTAAATAAAAATCTTCCCTGTACCTCAGTCGCCTCTTACCTGAAAAAGACGACTGAGATATTAAAACCGATACATGAAACACATGAAACAGCGTATCTCAAATACTCCAAAAGGGGATAGGATGCAATATTCTCATTGCATTTCTCTATTCTGAGATGGCTATAACGCCCCCATTTTGAGGAGGCCTATGTCCAGCAGTGGACATTCTACTTAAATATTAATTATAAATTTCGTTAGTTACGATGTCTTATTCTTACGAAGGGTTATTCTTATAATTGTATCATTATCATTATCGTTTCAGCCATAAGACGTAATCTGCTGGACATAGGCTTCATTGTATACTTTCAATCATCATAAAATACCTACTTTAAGGTCGAAAATATTATTATGCATTAATAAATTAGTTCACGACCAGACCAGATTCAGCAACCAGGATGATTACTGGGTATATACTTCATCGTTCACACACTGTCATTAATTAACAGATATCAGCAACAGACGTTGGGCCGGAGAGAGCAGGAGTGGCAATATGCACTTTATCAGATGAATTTACCCATGCCACCATCAGACACCTTTTACGCTCCCCAGTACAGAGGAAGGTGCTGTTCTACTACACCTGTATGACCTGGCCTTCTTCTCGTTCCCACAACAATTCGTTTACCTCTTAAGGTAGTTACATAGGTGTTTCACTATTTTCTAAGCACAATCGTTTCGAAAAGTTCCCCAAGTAAACCCACAAATGGCATTTCTCCCTTCAAACCGATTGCCATTTATAACATAAAATAGGGATATAAGTACTGTGATTTTTCACAGCTGGCCAAACACTTTTCTTTGGTTCATTTATCTTCGTTTGCCCCCATTCGGATTTTGAGCCTCCAATCAGAGATCCTCTGTCGCAGCGTTTTCTGCCCATTATTTAGGACGCCTCCTTGATAAATTAACGTACAAAAGAAAAAGAAGATAATATTATGTTAAAATAATCCATTACAAATGATGAAGTGCTGATATAATCACATAAATGGATTTGGTGACCTGTAAACAACATTCAGAATAAAGAGAATGCCATAAGTTCTTCTGTAACACATTTTCAGAATGGAAACACATATAATATTATGTAACATTTTATTTTATTCGTTCACTACTCAAAATAAAGCTACGCCATTAAAACGAAGTTTTTTTTTTAAATCTTTTGTTCTTCGTTTGGTTTCCTTGTGAAAACTGTTCTCAAGACAATAGACTTTGTCAGAAACATTCATGAAAATAGGTTTTGAATTTTCAAAAGTAACTCTTCTGATAATTCAACTGAAAGCCCATTAAAACGCCCGGATGAAAGTACCCAAGGAGCGGATCCTATTGACATCAGTTACCTTCTCAGGTTACTTTGGTTTCACAGTTTAAACCACAGTTTAAACAATCTGCTTAAAGTACCTAATTTGCGTACTTAGTTATGAAAAACATTTTTCAAGCATGTTATCCGTAAATATATGACGGGACCGATGGCGCAGTTGGTAGATATCCTATCTTATGCGCCAAGAGCTGTGTATTTGATCCCCAACATATTTATATGATGATATTTGGGTATATTTAGGTAATATATTTGTTATTTCTCTGCTGTCTGATCAAAAATTTCAAAGTTCTTAAAATGTTAATAAAAGATCTTGATATATATTTAATTAAATTTAAATATGATCAGTTTTTTGACAACACAGTAACAAATATATATAAATTACCTCTTGCCTATTTAATTTGCTATGTGCGATTTTTAATTTTAAAGCGTAGTATTTATATACTAAGCTTTTGAAGTGATATAAATAGACAAGCAGATCAAACACGTAGTCTCCTAACTTGTTTTTAATGTATGTTCAGTATTGTTATGTTTATACACATTTTTTCAAATAGTAGTATATTTTTTAAGATAACTAGGAGATATGCAAGAAATGATAAAAAAAAACTCCAGTCCTGACGCTAAATTTAAATTAAATAAATTTATAGTCAAAGTCAAATGTCTTTATGTAAAGGTCACTTTTGAATTAACAAATAAAATTTATATGTAGAATAGATTTGCTTATTACAATATTACATAAATGGCCGATGACCCTTACAATCTTATGGTGTTATTAAAATCATTAAAACAAATAGATGCCGTACCTTAAACATCATCATAGCAGCCATTATCCACTTCTGGAATATATAGGCCTCCCCAAAGGTTGTAATTGCCGCGCTGGGCAAGTGTGGTGGCCATCGTAGAGCGTAGCCTCGCTATAGGAATGCTGCTGCCCATTGCTGGTCTTGTTACTACATTTAAGCTACACTGTTTAGTTTGGATGTACCGCCATCTATCGGCTCCGGTACCTCAGTCGCCTCTTCCGACACCTGATACAGGGGAAGTTACTATTTTACTCTGCCTGTGTCACACGGTAACCTACTTTAATACTTGTCTACATTTTTACATTCATAAAATGCTTTAATGTTTACCAATTCAAGTTGTAATTGCCTAATAAAATCTAGATAAAACTAATTTGTCTATTTTCAGACATAAATAAAGTCTATATTTAAGTTATCTATGCGCATGCATTTTCGTAACACGTTTAACACAAAAGGCCGAAACAGATAAAACTAAATGCTAGCATTTAACCTCTTATCAAACAGTTAAAAGTTAAACTCGTTGTTTAGTATGAACAATCGTCGGTGCACAAGATTTGAATCTTAACTAGGGTTAGTCACGATTCCTGAACGTAACAACCGACGTCAGGTCGCCATATTGGATTACGTGTACTTCAATTTTTAACGGATTTTCTGTTTGAATATGCTCTCTATGCTAATCGTTTGTTAAATATGTTTACTGAATGTTAAACGTACGTAGGAGAGTGCTTTGCGAAGTTGGATTCGTTCGGAATTTGTTTGCCGAGTAAACTTATAATACTGCGTCATTCGAAATGAAATTTAGTTGCGAATTCAATTATAAAGTCAGATTGAAAATATTGCTACCTCGTTCATATGTACCGGTGGTAAGGTATTGGTTTGTGTGGAGTACACTTTAGAATTGTATATATAGTTCTCCGTCGCTTTTGCATTTTGAAGTTTAATTAATCATGTATTAGAGTTTACTTTTGCTCAAACGCTAACATAAACTTTTTTTGTAATATGTTAAATTGTAATATGTGTATACAAATTTCAATTTAAACTGACAACCTTTAGTACTGATTACAGAGTACAATCAGTTTTGGTTTTAAAGAAAATTATTTTATAGCAATATTAAGTGATTAAAAAAATACAAATATCAAGATTAAAATATTTATAGAACTGAAAATTGTTTCCTCTTAAATATCATATTTAATGTAATATTAAGTATTAATTAATTTAAATGTAATATAGTTGTAGTCCCACAATGATCAGAAACGCAATGGCAAACACATAGATGTTTTTGGATAATAGATTTCTTACTTTTAAGAGGGAAATTTCAATAATTCTGGCTGCCACATAAAATATCATAATTGGCTAAAGACCAAAAAAATTATTCAATATAACATTATTTTTTTATTTGCTTGTATTTTTTAACATTAATTAGGCCGTAATTGACAAAAAGAGATAACTGAAAAAATAAAATAAGTTGTGTACACCTAGGTTACCGTCTAGTTAATATTATATTTAATTATGAATATCAATGTGTATGATAGTAATCTGTATGTATACCTATACTTAATAAATTACTTAATTTAAAATAAATTACTTCAAACTTTCAATAAAAAATATAAAGAAAAATTACCCAGCATCTTATATTTTGACCTGATTCCGGAATAATCGCCTAAAGCGGTTACGGATATCAGATAACAGACAAATCACAAACATATTTATCATATTAATGTTTGTCCTGGGTGGGGAATGAACCCACGACCCTTAGCGCATAAGATACGATCTCTACCATCTGAGCCATTATATAGCCAGCTGGCCCGTTCTCTGTCCGTCCGCAAATCAACAAAATATTGTAATTTTTATATTTTTTTAAGCAATAGTTTATGCTAGAAACTCTGAGTTGTCTCTGATTATAACAACATAACATTCTATGATTGCTGAACGTTATAAAAATCCCTTTAATTATATTATGGGCCAGAATTGAGCTCGAAAAACCTAATTAAATAGATACGCGACCAACAGCAAACTAAGTCAGACAACACCCAAAAGGCTTAAAAATTTAAATATAAAGTAACTGGACCGTTTATTCCGACCCTTCTCAGGTCATCTAATACCCGAATCCAAACCTTATTAGCTCAAATAATAAAATATAATCCCGCATTTATTTCCCAACCTTTTAGGATTTGTCTGTTTATTTTTACACTTCGTTAATTTGTTATTTGGCCGTGTACCGGGTCCAACAATGGGGTTAAAAATTAAAAGGCATTGTGCTCCCAATTCGGGTTTTTTAAAGTCAAGTCTGTTGCTCGTAATTATGGTAATGAAGCCTTATTTGGGGGTAAGTTTGTGGATTGTCCATTGTTGGTGCGCTGTTCAGGAAAAAACTGTTTTGTTCGGTAAAATTTAGTTCTGTTTCCTTTTTTAAGATCTATTATAGATTTTATACAGAGATATATAATATAATAGATATATTATAGAGTTGACTAATAAAATAAACTAATATAAATTTATACAAATTGTCAAAATTACATTGTTGTTTATTAGTAATTGCACTAAAGTAATTTTAATAACATCAAGCTGACAGCAAACTACAGACAGACACAGCAACCAGCACAACAGAAAACTACAGAATAATTAAGCTAGAGATTTGTTAAATACCATAGGTAGATAGATTTCTTACAAAGGTCGTCTGCGTTAGTATCTTTCTCAGCTATTCCTACCGCCAAATAGCCGTGCTCGCGTTGCTGTGTTCTCCTTGGAGTATCTTGCAGGACTGTTCGAACATCCTTAAATATATGTTAAAACCTTTCACTGAAAACAACTGTCCAAGTATGCCGAACGGTCTGTTATTAATAATCGCTTGCCATTTGAGCTGTACAACTATTATTAGAGTACCAATGTAATGGATTCCTGTATTTCCTTGCAGCGAACATTCGTTTCTACATCTATTTGCGGCTGGTCCGTTGGGTTTGGACGTGAGCCTAATGCCATTTATCGATTACAAATCCGGATTACGTGCTGCAACTGGCAATTTAAGAAAAACACTAGCGACTAAACTGATGACAAATACTATTAAACGAAATCTAAACTAATCATTTTATAAGAGAGGGAGAGAGAGAAACTGTTTTTGTATGTTGGTTACGATTTATTAAAAAAAACTTGAAAATATAAGACTCATTGGTTAGCTATTTATTATTAAAAATATTATATACTAGCAGCGCCCCGTAGTTTCAATTGAGTTAAGTTATATAACTTTCATACTAACACACCCCCTTAAACACCCCGTACAACTTTTATAATGAATTTAATTTGTATAACTTAAAAAAACATCAATCATCATCAGTTTCATACTAAATTTGCATCTTTGTCGTATAAAAGGAACCCATGTGCAAAATTTCAAGTTTCTTAGCCTCATAGTTTAGGCTCTGCATTGACATGTCAAGTCAGTCAGTCAGTCAGTCGGTAAGCTTTTCCTTTTATAAAAGTTTGAGATATGTACGTTTGTAATAAAAAAAATCGAAAATGACTCAGTCTATTTAAAAAAAAGATGTCATTAGCCTACCTTTGGAAACCCACAAGAAAATCCGACTAGTATTTTGAATTATTGATGATGATTTAACAATAAGGACGCATATACAACGTAGAGGTATGCCATGCGTGACATGCCAAAAAACAACCTTGAGCACGCCTACGTGCCTCGTTTTATTGTATGTTCTAGCTTGCATGGAACATAAATACCTCGCCGCGAACATTGTAGGCCAACTATCAATCCGATATGGGCAGATGAACCGCTTAATGATGAAATTAAAAAGCCTGTTCAAGATTTGCTTGTTATATAGCAAAACCGTGAGGTACAGGCATATTAGAATAGTACCCCTGTACTAGATGTTGTAAGAGGTGACTAAAGTACTAGAAATCACTGATGGCGATGTATCCATCTACAACAGTGTAGGGATGCACTGGGCGGGGATGGGCAGCAGCTTCCTCATCGTGACAGCTGTGCTGTGCAATTGCAAATACGCTTGCACAGTGTGACTATCATGGGCAAAATTCTTTTTTTATTGGAGAGCCCAATGTTCAGGAGTAGACTTCCAGTAGCTGATATGACGATGAAGTTTTTTTTTAAATCAACTAAAATACGTAACTGGCAACATTATAAATACTACACAAATATATGATTCAATGAATGCAAAAGAGTCTATGGTTACCTACCACCAGCACGGCCAAGTTAAAAAAAGGATCCACTTTACGGAGCGAGATCTACTATATGATTTCTCACAATCGTCGACTTAGCACACCGGTCACGGATGCGTCGTGATTCATGTCAACCGTTCCTATGTCACCGGACCTTTCGAATCCTGCGGCCTCCAGACCGTAAGCGAGCTTGGGGAATCAAAGAGAGATTGGTACGTGAGTGCATCGATAGACTATGGGAGATATTGTATTTGAGAGCTTGGATTTATATATTTAAAGTTTAAAACTATGTAGGCTTCTCTATTTATTAATCAAGGATTGACAATTTGTATCCTTTATTGTTAAATTAAAAAAAATGTATTGTTTACTTAATAATAATAATAATACATGCTTTATTGTACACAGAAAGTCACATAAAGAAAAATGAACCTTAAAAATTATAATACGGTATAGCGGTAATATCGCTCAAAGCGATATCTTTCAGGCAACCTTTGGATAAACATAAACATAGAAAATGTGATTAATCTTAAAACTGAAACATCGCATTTTAAATTTACAAAATAGTTAAAAAAATTAACTAAAGAACTTCTTGCTAATTGATGTAACTTTCTAGAGCTATTTTAATTTCAAGGGTAACTGGAACTATGCGAGTAAAACCGCGTGGCCCTGCTAGAAAGTTAAAAGGTTTTAATGACCTAAATGTATAAGCGCTATGTTATAAAAGCATTTGGTATTAAATAAAATACACATCTATACATACCTACTTTAAAAAAGGTTTCATACATAAACAAAAAAGGTATGAAACCATATTTAAAAAAAAAGTACACCACAGCATCAAAATAAAACATATTAATAAAATAAATATAATATAATAAAAAATAAATAAATATAAATAAATAAAATACCGAAGCCAATAAAATACAAATACTGTGCAACAAGACGTACCAAGGTCGACAATGTTGATTAAAACTCTGACAAGTTTATCAAAATAAAATAGACAAACTTGACCCTAATATTTTAAAAGTTTGGCGCACAATTATTATCCGGCATAAGCGTATTGTTTGAACCTCGCCATAAATGTGAAGGTAACATCACTCACTTAGTTAATAGGCGAGTCACGAAGACTTCGTGATTCACCACTACGTGGACTACCTGCAATAAATATTCGCTGGTGTATAAACAGCTAGAGATATAATAATATAATAATAATAAAATAAGCCGCGAGGTACCGGCAGAGTAGAATAGTACCTCCCTCTCTACCAGGTGTCGTAAGAGGCGATATCCATATCCATCCGAAACAGTGCAGCTCAAATACAAAGGGTGGGGATGGGCAGCAGCGTCCTCACCATATGCATTTGTATTTTTAAATTAAATTTTGACAAACTAACGAATAAAAAAGAAAATTATATAACACTACGTTTAGGTCAAAATAATTGAAACCTTTTCATTGAGGGCCGTATAGACTTTGGGAGGATACCTAAAGTTTCTAAATTGGAACCCTATAACAGGCAAGTTTGTAAAAATACATAAATACATGGTCAAGTGAGGAAAGTGGACTAAAAGTGGTCCATAAATTGTGGTACTGGACAATATATCGATAGTAAAATGGTTGTGTGTGAGAATTTTTTGACTTACGGTAAATTTGTAACCCTCTCAAAATTAGCACAACTTACTACTGCAGTGTCTAACTAAATTAATTACAAAGTTGGATTTTCTTCTCGTGTAGACGATGCCGAGTATACACTAATTCATTTAATTACCCGAATTTGTCTCGACCAGTCGAAGTTAGTTAAATTTCCCGGAATCAGGCACAAGCGACACGTACTTTCCCAACTCCGACCGCGTGGTTACTATGGTAATGGTGTTTGGCAATTAAAAGCTTTTATCACATGCCAACATATTCCTATTATATTGAAGACCAAACGTGTCTTGTTTTTGACACTCACCATTATCATAATCATTATAGCTACCGTCGAACGTCCACTGCTAGACGAAGGCCTCTTCAATTGCCACGGTGCGCTTGGTAAAATTATCTACTTTTTTATCATGAGGCTGAATGTAATAATTAATAAACATGAGTATTTATCAATATTGCATGCCTCTGTAGCATGTATATATTATTTCTAACTCCTTTTAATATTATGAAGTCAGCAAACAAGCATACGGTCCGCTTGATCATCAGTGAACACAGCCTTCAGGCACTCGTGTCATCACTAGCGTATAGCCAACCCTGTGAACTGAAGATACAATGTCATATTTACCCAGTAACTTCACTACCTCACTCATCCTTCAAACCGGAACACAGAAATGCAAACAATGCTATTTGGCGGTAGAAAAAAGTGAGAACGGAGAAGTACAGATGACCATTGTAAGAGGTATCGTGTTACGTTTAGTTATAAAAACAATAATTCATTTACAAAAACCATTACTATAAATAACGAATCAATTAAAAATATAAACTGATGTATTTTTGGTGAATCCTCGCTCGCTGTGAGCAAACCACAATACTGAAAATTTTATTCAAATATAAGCGAGCGTTACGCTTTCGTTAAGTATTTAGTTTGTGGTTTAGCAAATAATTCAATTACGGTTTTTGAAATAAAATTTCAGTAGTACAATTGCTCGATATTTACAACATTTGAAATAAGGTGTGCAAAATTGATATTACTACTAGCGGATTGATATTACCTAGATACCGACTGCAGCGCCTTCTGCTAGGCCGATTTGTGAATCTAAATCATTCAGACCCCCACTTTAATGCATTCAATAAAATTCATTTAATTCTATCCAGCCGTGTAGCCTAACTACTATGGATAACCTATAAATTGACTGCAACGCCATCTATTGGGCTGATTTGTAAATTTTAAACATTCAAACGGCGGAGTACAGTACTGTACACACGTACAGTATGTACAAATATACATCAAACAATGTTTGTACACTACACAACTCAGCTATTATCATCATAGGAAATCCACCTTGGACTGGTTGTATGCATCCTGCTTGATCCAGCATTTTCAAACCAGAAATGAGAATATCCATAGAAAACCAGTAGTTACCCAACATATCCCAGCATTCAGTTGGTATCGGTAAAGGATGTGTTGCTAAAGTGTTGCAGTATTTCTACGAAAATGCCACAATATCTGTCTGAGCACAAAAGCAGAGTTGTGAAGGTTATTCATCAAAATCTAAATGGGCAAGGTTCTGGAATGGTTTGTACCGCCATCTGTCGGTTCCGGTACCTCCATCGCCTCACACTTTTCTACTCTACCATTATGTTTTAACTATAACTATACTATTTATATATATAAATATGGTTTTGCTGGTAGATTACTCAGGCCTTTATTTCAGCGGCAGTGATAGTCTAGGCTTTTAGTCTTAGCTTAAACAATATCACACGATGCAATGTCTACCATAATTTTATTCCGACGCACGTTCTTGCTTGCGTGCACGTGGTGGCATGCTTCGTATATTTTCAACGACTAATCCTAACAGCTCCATGATTGTGAGCACTTTTAACATATTCGCATAGCACATTAATGTGACGGGCACCGCCATATCGCACTGCACGAGTGGCGTAAATAGTGTACGAGTCACGCTTCTTGGTCACGGCGTACATCACTGCATTGTTGTATGGTTTTTGATGGGTTGGTGCAGGTTAGGAGCGTTTGGTGGTGATTCCGCAAGAGAGCCAGGAGGCGAGAACAGCAGCTAGGCTATATCAATCTGTTGACTGTGGAAAGTAGGAACATCACTACAGTACCCTTTTCGATTTTGTCTTATAAAGATTACCTTTATTTATTCATCAATTGAATCGAGTCAAAAAAAGTAAGTAGTTTATCTCCAACAAGAATATAATCTTAAAATATGTTTTATTAATGTAGCCGTAAAACGTCCACTAGACAAACGCCTCCCCTAAGAAGCGATGGGAGCAATTTTGCCCATAGTTGCCGTGGTGGGCAGGCGTAGTGGCAATCCAAAGCGTAGCGACAGGAACGCTGCCGCCCGTTCCTGCCCTAATGCATTTGGGCTACTCTGTTTCGGGTTTGCCGCCATTTGCAGGTACCACAGTCACCTCTTACGATACCTGGTATAGAATGAGGTGCAATTCTACTTTGGCACCCCACGGCATAGGATCTTAACCATAATATAAATAATGTAGAATTATTTCGTGAGGACCAAGCGAAATATTTTTTCACATAGCATGGAAGATCCAATAATATAATTATACAAAAAGTATAAGCGATAGCCAACACGCTTGCCCAGCGTGGCAATTATAGGCAACATACCGCCTTCTTGAGGAGGCGTATGTCCAACAGTGGACTTTTAATGGCTGGTATGATGATAATAACCCAGGTTATTATCACATACAATAAACGGTACACCCCTTTATAGGCCCTTGAATAAAATATCATGATCGCGTCAATAACTTCAAAGAGTTCATAATAATAAAGTTGCATTTAACAATGAATATATTTAATACTGTGGTTTCGAGTAACTGTGCCAAGGAAATATTGAAAGAGGGTATTGGAAAAATATTAACTGTGTTCAGCGGTTTCGAGGCAATTCAAACGACAAGCTTAAAAGTGTTACCGTGTTTTTGTTTTTGTATAAATTTCTCCCAAAGGACTCTAATGTTGCACGGACATTATTTTAAACTGGTCTAAATAATAGCGTACCGTTTGTGATTATCTGGTAAGCTTATTAAAGAGACCTAAGAGAATAGACCTATAGAATTATTAACTTTAATGGTACAATATGCCGTGGGGTACCCGCGTAGAATAGTATTTATCACTGTACCAGGTGCCGTAAGTGGCTAAAAAAGTACTGGAACCGACAGGTGGCGGTATATCCACCCGAAACATAGCAGCTTAATAACTACAGGTAGTGATGTGTAGCAGCATCCTCATCGCGAAGTTGCGTTCTGCGATTACCACCACGCCTGCCTATCGCGGCAATTACGGGCAAAAGTCCCCTAAAAAAGAAAGGCGTATGTCTAACATTGGACTTTCTTTGGCTAATGTTGACCGGTATTTGAAATTTGCTTGATTATAGTAAACAGCCTGATTTGATTTAATACAGTCCAACATACTTGTATCATCATATCAGCCATAGGACGTCCATTAATGTACATTGGTTTCCCTTAGTTATTCATTGTACAATAGTGGACGTCCTATTATTACCCGACGTTATTGCAAAATAAAAAAAATACCGTATGCTTGATACTTAAACTTTTCTGGGTGAATTGAATGTAAACTTTATGCAAAGTCGATCTTACTGTAAAACATAGGTCTATATACTATTCATCATATATTATAGCATTATAATATAAAGCACAGAAGAGAATTATTAGTTCCCTAGCACCAGATATCGTAAAAGGTGACTGAGGTCAAAACCGACAGATGGCAGTATATCTCCCCGAAACGGCGTAGTTCAAATGCAACAAGGTAAAGATGGGCATTAGCATTCCCGTCGTGAAGTTACGCTCTGCGGTTATCATCACCCCAGCCCAGGCTTGTGTCGATCAGTAGATTTTTTCACGGCTATTATGAGGATAAACAATATTATTAATTTATATTATAGCCTTTGGGAAGTCCACTGCTGGACATAGGCAATCGAAGAACGCAGCTTTCACGACGGAGATGCTACTGCCCATCCCCGGCCTATGCATTTGAGCTGCACTAATTCAGATGGATATACCGCCATCTATCGGTTCTAGTACCTTAGAACCTGAATCATAAATAAGACTTTATTCATTCAGTTTCACTCTGAAGAATTGCATTTGCTCCTGAAAGAAATGTAGCAACGGATCTCTGTACATTTATGCAGGTTTGCCCTAGACTTTAAAGTTACATGAATATTCAAAGGCTAGTGCTCTGCAGTCACAGTGCAATCTTTGTGAAGCACAGGCACAAGTCATGGAATCAAACGGACTATAGTTAGCCTACAAAATGCATAAGCAAGTTAATTGACTTTTGTGGTCTGAATTTAATAATATTAATTTTGATAAATAATTATTAATATCGTCACAGTGTGAAATCACAATGCGGCAAATTTTAAAATAAAAGAAATTAACTTTAACACTAAGTACGAGTATAACCAATAAATAAATTATTTTTTTCAGATACCTCATACATTTTTATATTCTCTCACATATTTTTATAAACATCAGCAGATATACGTATTTGCTTAGACAAACATTCGGCCTATTTATTCTGTAAAAAAAATATCGCGTCAAAATTAGAATATACAAGCAACTAAACATTAACATTCACTGTACCTACATGAATGATTTAAGTTATATAATGTAATATATTCGAAACACGCAATATCTTATACGCTGACCAAGTCCGAGATAAGTTGTAAAGCACTTGTTTTAAAAATACCTATTAGACAAAAAAATAATTCCTAATGCTCAGTGGCCAGGCCAGATGGTAGTGCTCCTATCTTATGCGCCACAGGTCGTGGGTTCGAAACATGTATATGATGATATTTGTGCTTAATGTATGTCTGGGTGTGAAGAAAATGTAATTAAGCATTAATTTGTTATTCCTCTCTTGCCTAATTTCACTAACACAAGTGTTTTAAGCGACTTAGCCTGGAGTCAGGTAGATGTATGAGATGTTGGGTGAAAATAATAAAAAAAAACTAAACTAGTCACACAACCAGATAAAACAAATGAGTGGGGATTGAAACTCATGAAGATAGTGACTACCGTATGTCAATGTCCGCCACCTCTTACAACTTAAGTCAAAGCCAATTGTTATTTTCGCCGCACACGTGTGACTTTAGCGTGGCGGCTACGGTGTTAACGCACTGCTTTCGACCGCCAGCCATTTACGCCATTTGCGGATTTTTTTCCCAACCGCCGTGAATGGCGTGGGAACATTTCGACAGTTATTTTGTTTATTTGCGTTTGTGACGTTTGCGTTTTGCAGCCACGCGGCTTTTGGAATGATGTTTGTTAATTAATATCATTATTCGGATTTCGCATGCGGTCGTGTGATTAAACGCGGCCGTACGCGGTTGGCATAATAAATTTGTAACAAACTCATTCACTTTCACTCTAAAGTTGTTTGGAATTGTGTGATAATTCTATAATACTCGTAAATATATATATATATATATATATATATATATAAAAGAATACTTACATAGTCATATCAGCATTGGAAGCCCACTGCTGATATATGCCTCCCTCCATAATTGCCGCGCTTATTGCAATTGCAGAGCGCAGCTTCCGGATAGATATACCGCCATCTTTCGGTTATGGTACCTAAGTCTCTTATGAGACCTGGTACAGGAGGGAGTATTATTCTACTCTGCCAGTACCACGTCAATTTATTTGACAGTTACGATTTAACAATATTATAAACGAATATCGATTATTTTAACCAAATATTTATTTATCATTTGTATGTGAGTCCATGTCCATGTTTCAATAAAATTTTTGATTCTGATAAAACTTGGTTAGTGAGTAGCTCAAACTCTGTAGGATGACATAGGCAACGAAAAATTAAACACTAGTTACAACCAAGAATTGCGATCAATTTGAATATTTTGGCTCATCGCAATTTCCTGATTTTACGTTTGTTTTATCACTAGCATTCCGATCGCAACTTTGTACTAGAACTTTATTATATCCCCGAGGAGCTCTTGTCATTTTGAGAAATCTACAGTTACTGTTAAAAAGTTGTTCCGATTCCACAAAGAAAAAAAGTAATATTTATGCCACGCGAGCATATTTTTGATATGAAAAGTGGCCTATATATCCAAAGTATTAATAACTGTAAAAATTAAATCAAAATCAGTTCATAATATTAATAAGGACACCTAATCAAACAAAATTGCCGCTCATATTAGTATAACATTTTTATATCAATTACACTGTCCCTGAAGTCAAAGTCTAATATATCTTTATTTAATTACACTTTTAATTCGTTAAAAGAAAATGAAATTCACAAATATAGATTTTCTAATTACAATTTTACACAAATGACCGATGACCCTGACAACCAGTGTTATAAGAGTCATTGATAAAAATAGGTCAATAAGTGTTTTAATCTAAGTTTATAGTCAACCAGAAAAGAACCGGCAAGAAAAATTTATGGTTATATCGGTTCCAATAACATCTTATGGTAGGTATTATTGCAACCCATACCGGCGTTGGCGAAACAAAACAATTATTAAAAATATAAATTTACTTATATTTTCTAATGATTATGTGGAAATGTTTCTAGTATGTTTGTAAAACTACTAATTATACATCAATTAATTATATATTATTTAACAATTATTATATTATATCTTTTTACAAATCAAAGTTGGCACTATGCTCTTATCACATCATCTTGTTAAGAGCGAAACTAGAATTGCCTAAAATTTTTGGAAAGATGATAAAGTATTTGTATGAACTTTAGAAAATAACTTTCAAAACACTACTAGCTTAGCGAAAGAGTGCGTTTATATTGTAATTGCAATTGTAAAGGAAATTTAAAAAATACAGATATTTTATAAATAAATATGGAATTATTTTAAAAGTTATTTTGGCACAATTTTGTAAGTAGTGCGGTACCTGTCTTTAAATAACAACTCCGCTGCACATTGTTACAACGGCGCATTTGAGCTACGATTAGGGTGAATTACCATCTGTTCGGTCTGGTACTTTAATCACCTCTTACGAAACCTGGCACAGGTGGAGGTACTCGTCTGCCGGTACCCACGTCCAATTTTTTATGTCAAACAATTTCAAAATAAAACTACAAAGCGGCCATTTACAATTATTTCAATAATGCCGGACCTCTGAGCCGAGATCCGATCACGTTTGTTAAGTGCTCTTGAACTTCAAATGGCGATCGCTATCTATTGCATTCACTACATTAACTCACTAGTATCTGAGATCAATTTTTTTCCAATACTATCACTCAAGTGTACGCGAAAAGATGACTCAACTACTTATCTGATTTAAAAGACTAATGGTTTGGTAATATATGGGAACGATGGCAGTATTGCGAGGATTCATTGGCCAAGGTTTGTAGGTTTGTACAAACATTGGCCCTGGTTAAGATAACATTCGGAAGGCATTGTTTGCGACGCTCGAGACGATTTGTCATGTTCGAATGTTTGGCATAATCCGCACCTGACTAATGTCTTAGAGGCATACCATGGTGGCGACGCAGAAGGCGACTTTAAAGATTAGATTGTATTTATTTTAAGAACTTTATTTTTACGCATAAATTGTTGTTTTTATTTGTAATGTTGAAATAATTTAATCGGGATTATTTTACTAAAATTAATGTATACACGATATAACATTATTTTACATTTTCACCACGAAAACGAAACGGCGACACGTTTGAAATAGTGTAATTATTACTATAATTAATAAATTACGAGCTACAAAGAATCAATTATTTAGGTGGTTTGTGTTAGTAAATACAGTATTGTTATAATTATCGTATATTTTATAAAACTACTCTTATAACGGTTTTAAAGGAAAGAACGGTTGCCGCGAGGTAGCCGTAACTACAAACAAAAACGTAAAAAAATAATAAACCGCGTTTTAAAGCCGTTAAAGAGTTGATTTATTAAATATACGATACAAATTATTTTTTAACGACTAAATAATTTATTAATTGTAGTTCTTAATTAATTAGTTCAAGTAATATTTAAAGAATTTCAAACGTTTTGTCATTTAAAAAAGCGATGTTTGGTTTCTTTACACAGTGCATATTAAAGAAATTCTTTAAACACATTACGAATTCCTTTTAAATGTGCTGAGGAAATTATAGATGCAAACATTTATTTATATTGATACAAGCAGTGCGGATTCAACCGCGTAGCTCGTATTCGCGTGCCCATAATAAATAATAAAAGTAGCCTAAGTCACATGAGGATATAGCTATCCGTCAGTGAAATTCCCGTTAAAATCGGTAAAGTACCTCAAACAGACAGACAGTGGACATTTTATATATGTAGATGTAAAAAAATTACACACAATTAGTCATTCACTCAACAAAAATGAATTTATACTCTGGCAACTAGAGACAGCTGGCGACACCGCCATAGCATCCCCAACATGCAATCCGCCTGCACAATAGATAGGGGATAAAAAAGGAGTCGTCGAGAAGTCCCTTACAATGTTGGCACCGAAGGACTTATTATCGGTGGTTAGTTGGGCATAGCAAATTGGGTTAAGGCCACATGTTTGTAGGCATTAATGTGTGAGAATATCTTAATGTTATTTCAGACAAAAGCCAACGTATTTCTGTTAACATTTGGCGACCGTTTTCTCTCTATAATGCGTTCCTGTAATAAAGATGTTTTAAATAGAGTATTGAGGACGCAGTTGGTGTATTGTTGTTAAGTTGTGGGTAGACCCGGCTTTAAATCCCGGCTCGATAAATCAATGTATATACAAAATTTTGATACAAAAAAAAATATTATAAAAGTTGAATTATTTATAATATAATTATTCACTTAAAAGATAGATTCCAATTCCTGTCTTCCTCTCACGAACGTAATCTTAAAATCTAGTTTTTTGACAAACTCTTTTACAGTGACAGCTATACGACTCTGGAACGAGCTCCCGTTTAATATTAAGCAATTCCCAAACAAATTTATCCTAAAACGCTGTCTCCGTACTTTATTAACTGATGCTGCTTCTCTAACTTTATAACCCTATTTATGATGTACGTTATTTTATGTATATA
>JACJUM010002525.1:13948386-14081197 GCA_020976665.1 Heortia vitessoides | reverse complement strand
ATATGATATATATATATATATATATATATCATATGCATTTATTGCGTTTATTTATACAAATATGTATGTCACGTTTATCTATTTTGTATATATATTGCCTGCACCACTATACATATATTTTTTTCTGTTTTGTGTAATGGTTGACTGGGAGATAATGCCACCTGGCATTGAGTCCGCCATTTGTACATTTTGTAAAATTTTGTGCAATAAAGTTAAATAAATAAATAAAAATAATAATAATAAATCATTCATATTGACCTGACTCCGAAATAAACAGTTTATAGAACTTGTGTTACGGATGTCTGTGGAATTACAAATATAATACTTAGATACATATAAAACATCAAGACAGAACAAATACAAATATTCATCATTTAAATATTTACTCGGGGCGGGGATCGAGCCCACGACCGTTGGCGTACAAGATAGGATCTCTACCGCCTAGGCTCTTCAATAGTGCGATTGGCAGCTTTATCGGTTAAAGCGACTTCTACGAATCCATTGGAATGGAAAATTGCACATATATAACACCCAGACATGAAACAAATACAAAAGTTCACTACATACATGTTTTACGATGGGGATCGAACCCACACTCCTTAGCGTACAAGATAGGAATACTACTTAAAGTGCCATCGGGCCCGTCAAAATAATTTAGGACATTTTAACAGTTATGTGTTTCACGTGGCCAGGCTTGAATATAAAAATGAAATTAATAGAAATGTTACACTCAAAATTTTAAACTACATCTAGCTTTGTTTGGTTTGTCCAATGCAATCAGCATTAGTGGATTCCGCTCGGGAAGGTTTCTGCATCGTCATAAGTTGATGGCAGCGAATGTCCACCTTTATGTTGAAGACAATAGAGCTTAAAGTCCTTTAAACAATGATATTACAGTCACAATAGTTCAGATGAGCCTTGGGGACAACGGACTTCCTTTTCAAACAGAAAGATTGGATTTCCATATACGGAATCGAAACACGAGTTGCTATATTCAATTATATCTTTTGACATAGAACGGATATTTATTGTGGAAGGATCATAGTTCATGACATGAATATGCAGCCTTCAAAGAATGGACATCCATTAATGTTGGCGTCTCGATAATATAATCAGTTTCAAATAAAAAGTCATCTTTATCTATACGAATAATTAAAAATAAAATATTTGTTGTTTGCAACGCATAACGTAACGACCGTGTACCAAATGTCTGTCTATTTGGTCAATTAACAAAAACAAATTAACTCTAAGAGTTTAGTCTGAGTCTAGCTGAAACAAACAAAATGATATCTATTTGAAATATTTTTGTATTTCCTTATTATAAGCATCATTGATATGTATTTATTAAAAAATACTGTGATATAGGGCCGTGAGGTATCGGAAAAGTAGAATAACAGTACTTTCCTCTGTACCAGGTGTCGTAAGAGGCGACTGAGGTACCAGAACCGACAGATAGCGCTATATCCATCTGGGGTAGTTTGACAGTCTAGCTCAAATGCATAGCAGCAGTTTCCCTGTTGCAAAAGCTACGCTCTGTGATTGCCAACACGCTTGCCCAGCGCGGCAATTATGGGCATAATTCCCATTGGGGAGGACATCCCCAAGAAAGGGGGAATTATTATTATATATTATTCCCAAACCCTCCTATATTATTCCCAAACAGGTGGCGGTTGCTTTTCCTTCCATCCATAATTTCGTCCGCGTAGATTTCATTTCGTTACATAGCGTCCCGCCGGAACGCTTGTTTTCACAAAACCGCCAGTGTAATATGTTAAAATACTTTCGTATTTATAATATTATCCTGGATTCGCTTGGCTTTTCGCTGTGAATGCTGTAATCAGCATCACCATGCCCCAGCGGTCATGTACTTGTAAATATTTGTTCGCGTATGAATTTTAATATGGTACCGATAAATTTATGATAGTGGCATAGGCCTCTAATTAATACTACCGATTAAATAAGCGATAGTTCTCGTAATTAATTATTGTTGATCTATACAGTATACCGTAGTGTGGTACCGCCGAGAAGAAATCTACCTCACGCTGTTACAGATGAAAAAAAAAATCGTATCGATTGACGTTGGTACATTCTTTAGAAATATAAAACAAATGCAAATGCAGGTGAGGATTGGTAGCACTTTATAAGAGGTATACCTTTTTTAAAGGTCGTCTATATTGAGTTATAAGACTCACCAGTGTTCACATTGTTCTGATTTGGCATATTGCCATGAGGCCATGAGGACTAGCGGAATAACTGTTACTGTTAGTATTAGTTACTTCCTATGTACCAGATGTTGTAAAATGCAACTGAGGTGTTTGAACCGGCGGGTAGCGGTGGGCAGTAGTAACCCCATAGCTTGCTGGGAGACATATGTTCAGCAAAGGACGTTTAATACTGCCATGATGATGATTGATTGATTGATGATTTCAGCGATAGGACCTTCACTGCTAAACATAAGCCTGTTTTTTTGTCAGCTGCAGCCTGCTTGCATCACTAATCTGCGGTTGAAGAAAATATTTTGTGAATTTGTCATTATTAAGTTCGCGAACTGCACGATCATTGGTCAACTAAAAAACATTTTTTGTCGTTAACAAAGGATGAAAGTCTTTAGATAATCGCTTACAAATCGACATTTGTCATTTCCAAACCCTCAATCAATAGTTGACATAGACAACAAAATACGTTTTGGCACATCATGAATTATGCAATGCACGCAACAACCACCGCGAATCCCGACGTTATTTGAGCCAAAGTTTAACGTAATTCTTTGATATTAAAATTGGATCCTTCCTTTTGATTTTGTTAACTTTTACCTTTTAAAATTATTTTTTACTTCCCACTATTGGATAGACCTCTCCAAGAAGTATTTCCAAATATTATTTTTAAAGAGGTATTTTCCTATGATTGCCGCGCTGGGCAGTCGTGGTGACAATTGCAGAACGTTGCCACGCGAGGATAACCATTAGCCATTTTGTTTCGGGTCAGTCCACCACCGTCTGTCAGTTCCGGTACCTCAATACCACGACGCCTAGACTAGTGGATGGTGCAATTTTTTTCTGCTAGTACCCCAAAGCTAACAGTTATTGTATTTACTAGTCTTACATAAGTACAGAGATTCGAGATTTACGCAGATGAACATTTAAAGGCAGAAAACTGTCGCTGTGCAAACTTCGAAATTTTGATATCTTGAAAAATATGAATCAAGAAATAAATTACATTTAGAAAATAAATTACAATAGTCAAAACCGCATTAAAATCTGTAACACCATATAAAAGATCTAAGATACCCGTACAAATGGACAGGACAGACAGACGCCGACACTGTCATTGTTTCATACTATGTGGAGATAATAGAAGCCTGGTAAACAAGCTTGCGGCTCGCGGTTTACAAGCGGTCACCGTAGCCTAGAGACAAATCAGGGTTGCACAATTTAATCAGGCATATATCTACTCTACTCGACTAAACCCTACCTGGATAGAATCGAGTAGAGTTAAAATCAAAATATTCTTCATTCAAATAGAGCCATTACCAGCACTAGGAATTGTTAAAATCAATCATTTTATTTAAAATATATCATGCCTGTGTCAGAGAATATGGATCTCCATTTGTTAAGATCTTGGCATACCTCTCTTGCTTCCCTTACTCGCATTAGTCCTTTCATACACGTTCGTTTATTCTTGGTACTTCTGATACCTGTCTTTAATACCTCTTCTGCCTGATTAAGATATGTTCACCTCTGTTGTCCTATACCAACCGTTCCTTTCATCTCAGTTCTATATATTTGTGCAGTCATTCTACTTAAATGTAAAGTGAAAAATAAAAGTGTTAAATAAAAATAAAGTACTTAATTCCATTTTACTCATAACACTAATGATCCCACGGAGTCATAGGAGTTATCTAACAAGTAACTAACATAAGGCCTACCTTATACTAGTTTGCCAGAACCAAACGGGTCTTAAAACTAAGTTTACTGCGGGTTCATTACACGAGCCACCAGAAAGGAACCTGCAAGAAAAACGTGATGATAAAAGTTCCATCTACACTAAATAGTGTTATCGAACTCCTAATGGAAAGGTAAAATTTATCCCGTTGATCCCATCACCGTTCCCATTTTTGGGAGCTTAGCCTAATTATATAACCTTCCTAATCCTATCCGGAAAATTACGAATAAAATAGACAGAGTTATCCTTGTTAATGGGTGGGCCTAGTGGCGCAGATGTGGTCCGCTAAGGGTCGTGCGTTCGATCTCCAACCAGGACAAACATATGATAAATATTTGTGTTTGTTATGTCTTGTGTTAAATATGGATTTAAATATAACATTTGTGATTTCTTTTTCCGTTGCCTAATGTCCGTGTCGCAAATACTTTAAGCGACTTATCTTGTAGTCAAATTGTTGTATTGTGTGAATTTATTTATTTGTCCAATCAGTTGATCTAGAGGTAGGATCGTTCATACATCTCTACGATTTATTTATATATATAGTTTTACGGACTGTGTAATATGCAATTTACATTTTTATTACTAAATATATAAGCAGTGTATATTAAGTCAATCCTTCTCTAATAATATAATTGGATTTATGTTTGTTACTCTGGATGAATTTGACGTACAGATTTTTAATAGTTTGGAGTAAGTAAGGTTCTTTAATCCCGAAAAAATATTCCCGTGGGATACATCTGGTTTTTTATTATAACCACACGACGGTCTGTACAGTTTATCAGAGAGCGACATAGACTTCTTCCCGTAAAATCAATAAATCAATTATCTCAGGAATGAGATGTAGTCATAAAGTAAAACTAGAATCTAATATTTAATCTAAGCAATATTTAACTTGATATTCTGAAACTGTTTCGCCAAATTAGCAATGTCAGTGTGTGTTCGGATCTTAAGCTTGTACACGTAACTGAAATTATTCACTCGGAGCAATCCAAGAAGATTTGATGTTTGTATTATAATAATACTAGCGACCCGCCCCGGTTTCGCCCGGGTGCACAGAGAATAAAAATGGTTATTGTGAGTCATCCCCAAGAGATAGAAATATGCCATCATAGACTTTTTTGTAGGTCTTTCTAAGGTATAAATAAAGTGTAGGTAAGATGTCGTCGGGTACAGCCAGCGTTTGCAATGTAAACATAAAAAAATGTGATATTTTACGACACAGAAACCTTTGAAATTATCAGTGTTTTTTACTATAAAACGCGTGTATTTTACAAACAAACATTTTTCTTAAATCACTATCTATTTAAAAATCTGCATTAAAACTCGTTGCGTTGTTTAAAAGTTAGTGAAACATAGTGAAAAGTGACTTCGTTTTATACTAAGTAGTGATTTTTGCGTTTCTTATAAAGGTATGTAAAACGTCTTCTGTTAGAGAATGGCCTTCCTAAGAAAAGACAAATTATGCCCATAATTTTTGAGTTGGGCAGGCCTGGTAGCATTCAAATCCAGCCCATCCCGGGTCCGTTGCAATTGAGCGATGCCGTTTTGGGCGGATATACCGCCATCTGTCGGTTCCGGTACCTCACGATATAAATATTAAAATTCACACGAATTTTTATACGTTAACCTGACTCTAAAATACGTAGCTTAAAGTACTTAAGTTACGGATATCAGATAATAGAGAAATTACAATTATAATACTTAGATATGTATAAATAACACCCAGACACAGAACAAATATAAATATTCACAAATGTAAATATTTGCTCTGGACTCGATTTTTAGCATACAGATTAGGATCACTACCATCTGCATCATCGTTATAAAGATTAGAAAGTATATAAAATATTAATGATATAAGGTGAATTAATTATTTAAAGGATGTAGAAGGTTTTTTATTGTCAACCAAAAAGTTTAACCTTTCGTAAGCGAACAGTATGGACAACATAAATGAATGCGCAGACACGAGTATACACAGACATGCAAACAGTTCATTTTTGCTTGCTTCGTGTATTCAGCGACGAGGTATATTGATTATTTACAATATTTACACATATAAAACAAATTAAAGTGTCTGTTTGTAATTTAAAATTAATAACTTTTTTAAATACATATGTAGATAGTAAGCAACACTGCAGCATATAGATGCTCGTAATATCACAAGGTTATCACTAATGCATCGCCAACCTTGTAACCCTAAGATAACACGTCAAATTAACCAGTAATTCCCTTGGCTCTTTGGCTCTCTCTCTCTCTTTAGATAGGAACACAGCAATGCGAACTATGCTGTTAGGCGGTTGAAAAAGGTGAGAGTGGGTTACCAATGCATATGACCTTTAAATGAGTGTACCTATTTTTCTGTTATGCACGATCTAACGTTTGATCAGCCCTGAGACAGACGATGTCAATATAAATATGTTATATTAGCGCGTTTTCAACCTTGTAACCTGAGAACATAACGCCACAGTACCAGGTAATTACATTTTACACTAGAACACTCCAATTATGCATGAAGTATTTTTCACATATGATTTGTTTATTATTATCATCAACGCCCTGTTGTATATAGGCCTCCTTAAAAAAGGGGGAATTTGCTCATAATTACCACGCTGGGCAAGCGTTTTGGTAATCAAATAGCGTATTTTCGCGGCGTGAGTGATGCTGCCCTGTTGCATTCAAGCTACACCGCCTCTTACGGTTTCTGGTACAGGGGGAGGTACTATTCTACTCTGCCGGTACCTTGCGGCTTGTTCTCTGTGTGTACACATTTAACACACACGTGTTAAATGTATATTTAATTTATATTTGTGTGTGTATAAATTACTTTGTAGTCTGAGGTTCGTAACACAAGTGTTTTAACCGACTTACCTCGGAGTCATGTCAATGTATGTCATGTGATGTGAATTTATTGTTATATAAGTCAACGAAAAAATTTAAAAAATATTTTTATTTATTTTTCGTGTTCTTAATTCTCCTAGTTAAGAAAATAATAACAACTGTTCTGAATTATTAGCAAAAATAAAATATAATCTACGTTTATTTGCAGAAATAAGACAGTGTGTCTCCTAAAAGACAATTTCCTCTAAAGCGGGTTGTATGAATACAACAAAGGATACCTACTTTGCGATAGATCAACTACAATTACGTCATACAGTCGTGTACTTCCTCCGTTTGACGAATACTTAAACGCCTATTAACATCTTCTATTATAATGGGGTTGATAGTAAATCGACCCGATCGTATCTTTTTCTTCTGTATTCCTAAGGCATAAAAATATGACGCATACATACACAATAGGTTTGGCCTATTGCTCCTTAAAGATAAAAACCTTTTTCGAACGGGAACAATACAATTCTATTGAATATTATCGTCTGTATTTTTTTAAATATCCTATTTTAAGTGTGTCATCTGATAAGCATATGGATTGTTACTGCTTTTCTACTTGACTCTGACGGCATAGAGTTCACTTTATTTCTAGCTCGGGAACTTCCTTTTCCGGGATCAAATGTAGTTGCATAATCAAGTATGGTGTTAGTCTGGATTTCTGTTTGACTCGTATATAAGTAGTCTGTATAAATCTATACTAATGTCGATAAATCTATATATGTCTTTATTATAAAAAAAATATTTAGACATTTTCTTGAGATACAAACTAAACTATCTTTTAAGTTAAATCAAACTATTCACAGAAGTTCATCCCGAACTAACTACAGGAGACGAATTTTTTTTAGAAAGAGAAAAGTTACGTATTTTTGTTTGTACTTAATAGACTTGACAACTACTTAAACAATTTTTGGTATTACTACGCAAATAGTTAACTACTTTTTCCTGATGTATAGGCTTTATAATATTTTAAAAAAATAGTGACCACCCTGAAACAGAATTTGCACTTTTGTACTTATGTGTGTTCTTGCACTATTGTGACAATTACGTTCAAAAACTACCAAAACGATACAAAAAATGCTATATTATAAAGTTACATTAGCACCAAATAACATAAGCAAAATTTTATCTATATATTACTAAGTGGATGCCATAATCCATATAAAACTACGCGGGAAAACGAAGCACTTCTAGTGTTTAACACGCAGGGCATTCCCACAATTACTCCACACACACGCCGCATACATCGAGCTTCTAAATTAAAGCGATTTATTTTCTTTGCCTTAATGGCGACACGGATCAAACGATACGGGCCCATGTAAAAAACAGTAGATTGATCGATTCAATTCATCATTCTTTCAACTTTATCAATATATTTCCAGTAATTCGCAACTTTGCTCATTTCTTGTTGTCAGGCGCTATGATATATTTGCTAAGTTTTCGCCTGTTACGACAAATATTTTAGCCTAGTTTATAAGTTTACCACCACATTACTACTGTGTCTTACTTCTGATATATACGCGTAGAAGTCTAATATCAAGAGTGCAGAACTTATGACATGTAAGTTAGTAATGAATTGCGATTCAGATCTGTACTAGTTAGTGAAATTTGCGAGATAAAAATTTTATTTGTTCTTGTTATATTTATAAAATGTATGTATTTATTTTTAAATAAAATATTCCAAAATAGTATTTGCGGTTTACCTGTGCATACATGTGCATCCTCATCTAAGATACAGCGTAAAGGATTCCGTATCGTCTTACTAACATTTTTATTTCATAATCATTCAACTGGCCCGATGGCGCAGGTGTTAGTGATCCTAGTTTGTTTGCCAAAAATCATGGATTCGATGCCCACCCAGAACAAACATTTATATGATGATTCTTGTGTTTGTTCTGTGTCTGTGTGTTCAATGTATATGTTAAAGTATTATGTTTGTGATTCCTCTTATGTCCGTAATACAAGTGCTTTAAGCGATTTATTTCAAAGTCATGTGGTGTGAATACTTTTATTAAATTAGTTCTTAATAAAAATGTGGACATATATAACTAGCAACGCTCCTCAGTTTTAACCGCATAGTTTCCTGACTCGTAATAATATGTGTAATATATTTTCTATGAGTTCGAGTTCATTTGCAAACGTAAAAAAACACAATGCCAGGTTTTTCATTTTAATCAGAGATAATGTAGCATTAATAGCTAAAAAAAATTAAAAACGGTCTAGTAGTTTCTAAGTTTATCTATTACAAATAATGTATATTTGTATCTCATATCATGTCTATGTATACAAATCTAGTGTAGATTTACATTTACGAACAGAATAAATCAATTCGTATTTTTTTTTTATAAATGTACATATCAATTGACGTTCCGATACCTGTCTTAAACACTTCTCTTAGTATAGAATCGTCACAGATGAACTGCGTCTGCCGTGATACAAATGAAAGTTGGAAAAAATAAAACGAGCAACGATAGTGGTATTCGTGAGTAATGAAAGAGCGAGCGAGGGGTATTTCATTAATTCAAGAGACATTTGGTAGTTACATTTTTGTAATACATTTTTAAAGCAGATGTTTCAGATATTTCAGTCAAAGAATCATAATATTTTTTGACCAGAAGCAACGTCGGGTAGTGGGTATTTATTTTTAATCAAGAGTAGCATTTCCATTACTATACCTACTGCCGCAGTACATACTTTGTTTGAGTAGGTATCATCATTACAGTCATTGGAAGTCCACTGATGGACAGAGGTCTCGCCAAGAAAGGAAGAATTTTGCTTATAATTGCCGCGCTGGGCAAGCGTGTTGGCAATCGCAGAGCGCAGCTTTTGCGACGGAAATGCTGCTGTCTATCCCTATCCTGTGCATTTGAGCTAATCTGTCTACGATTGGTATACCGCCATCTATCGGTTCAGGTACCTCAGCTTCCTTTTAAAACATCTGGTTTATGGAGCAAGTATATTTAAATTTATAGTCATTATATAATACAGCATTTATACTTATATGTTAAATGTGAAATGTGGGTAATCACACCGGAACGGCTAAACAGTTCTGTATGAAATTTAGCACAATTAATTATCACTAATATTCTTAAGCAGCATAGGTATTTTTCATCCCCAAACTATGTTTACGTGGGATAGAGCTGGTTTTTATATTCGGGATAGGAATCGGAAACGTCATGGACTTCTTTTCATAATAGCAAGAGGTATTTAGGGATAAGATAAAAGGTAATGACCTCGCAAACTAAGTCGCGGGCGGAAAGCCAGCATCGAATAAAAGAAAATACTAAACTCAAATATTTGCCGTGTGATATCGGCAAAGTAAAATAGTACCTCCCTCTGTACCAGGTGTTGTAGAAGGCGACTAAGGTACCAGAACCAACAGATATCAGTATATTTATAAATAATAATAGTGTAGCTCACTCGCATAAGGCAGGGATGGGCAGTGACAGGTGCTTTGCGAAGGCTTCGCTCTGCAATTGCCATCGCGCTTGCCTAGTGCGGCAATTACTGACAAAGTCCCCCTTTCTTGGAGGGACATATGTCCAACAGTGGACTTCTTATAAATGATATGATAAAACTCTCACAAACCTCAAGACCCAAATGATCTTATACTAATCTGATCAAAGAAGCGAGTCTTAAACCAAATTCATGTCAGAATTATTATACGAGTTTTCAAACTGGAACCAAGAAGAACAGATAGATATAAACCGAGCATTTATTTCAGTGCGCGACAACATTGTACTTCAATAAGTCTATTCAGTAGTTTTTACATAAATACATAAGTTCGCCTTCACAACTATTCGCTTTTAACATGTTAATAGGATGAGTAATATCAACGCTTACATATAATGTTTAGGTTAGAATACCTGACATTTTCCGAGGCCCGACCGAGAATGGGCTTTAACACGACAAAATTGAATTTCCATATAAAATCATTATGCTTTCAACGCGATCCGTCAATCTCCACGCCAACCAACCAACATCTCAAATTCTAATGGGTAATATACATGCCTCCCGGTTAATTCCACGCACCCTGCTTACAATAATTATTTATAATGGGCTATAATTTAACCTTGTATTATTGATTGACGTTATATATTGAAATCTGATTGTAACTACGAAAATGATATACCTATGTCTTCTCAAACGATTCTTATGTCGGAGAAACTTTGAGCACCCTTATCTCTATTGATCTCCCTTTCTTTTGTTTGATGATGACAGTGACAACAACCTTCTCAAATATTACTTGGACTCGAGGGTCTTACGAGTATTTTAGGCTGTCAAACATAGAGGTAAGTATTTTCCAAGTCAATATTCATTAAGAAAATAGATTTAATTAAATTTTCGCCTTACAAAGCAACATTTTTACTATACCATACTTTAACGAAACGAGGTAATTTTTAAAAAGGTTTTCGAAAACCACCTCGTTTTACACCTTTTATATGTTTTATTTTTAGGACATATTATTTAAATTCTCATAATAATATAGACATATATTCTCTAGAAATGTCTTAGACATAGTTCTATAAATAAAGGAGCTTAGACTCAGGGATCGGAAAAGATTCTTTCAGATTGGAGTTTCATCTAGCTATATTGATGACAACCCTTGATGATGTGGCTGAATTTTGATCTATAAAGTTCTAAGCTTTTGAGTCCTGAAGATGATCAATTTAGGTTGTAGTTTTCAAAGACTTTGTTACTATTCTATATTCGAAGTTAGTAACTAGAATACTTAGATGGTAAAAAAGCACACGGTCTACGTAATAGTAATTCACCTAATATAAATGTCTGACTTATCGCAAGGATAGCGTGTTGCCAACCTTATGACTTGAGGATATTATGCCACATTACTCAATAATTTCAATGCCCCCCTCGCCCTTCATACCGGAACACATTACGTGCGCTGCCTTTTAGCAGTAGAAAGAGGTAGGAGTGTGCCAATATAGGATCATTTTTTATAAGTCAACATTGTCTTGTCTTAAAGACATACCTATGTAAGTCGTGAAAATAATGCTGCGACTATAAATAAATATATATACTATCCATTCCAAACAAACATGACCCGAAATTTTTATATATAATTACCACGTCTTCTTAATCTAATTACATTAACTAATCCTCCCAACTCATTATCATTATTTTAGCCGTACAAAGCTCACTAATAGACATATGCCTCTCCAAGATAGGGGGGTATTTACACCTAATTGACATAGCTTCATGATGGGGATGCTGCCCATCCGCACCCTGTTGTAATTGATTTGTTCTCTTTTTAGTGGACATGTCAGGTTCTTACGATACCTAGTATAGAGGGAGGTACTATTCTACTCTGCTTCCTTCTCCCCCATTGAATGAATATAAATTTAAAAATCAGTTTAAATTGATACATATCAGCCAAAGGACGTCCACCTGGAGTTAAATCTCCCCAAGATATATCCAATAGAACAAGCTGTAATTGGCGCGATCCCGGATAGGTCAAATCGTCTATATACTTTCTGGTTAGTACACATACAGTTACTGATGACCACCGTCCCAGGATCTATAACCCGATTAACTTTCAGTAATGTCAACTTTTCAATGATACTTCAACTTGTTAATCGACTAGAAAATCTGTATTTCTCAGAAAATGTGAGATTGGACGTGAATATTTTAAAACATAAAAAGCTAGTACAGAATATTCTGGCATCTCCGTAGCTAAAAGGCGGAATACATTCCGTAACCTTACATTAGCATAAAGCTAATAAAAAGAAGTGTCTTCTAACATTATTATTCACTGAGAGCTGAACTGACGTATTTTTAAAGATCGACCCGTATTATGGCGGATTCTCTTACATTTATTTATTGCGAGTACTCTTTCCATTTCGTCTTTTAATGGTAATGTATTCTGTCTTGGTGCATTGATAGATTATTTATTCTCTCTTTTCTATTTTATTGTGTGATTATACAGTAGCTTTTTTATTTTTATTTACAAACGAAGAAATTTAGACGAACTACGAAATATCATTGCTTTCTGTTTTTCTATCGCAATATTACGTGGTTTTGATAACCCTAATCGGAAGTTCATCATATCAGCCACAAAAAGTCCACTGTTAGACATAGGCCTCCCCAAAATTAGGTGATTTCGGCCCATAATTTCTGCGGTGGGCAGCCATAATGGCAACTTCGGGACCGGGCTGCCCATGCCCATCCTGCGCTGTTTTGGATGGATATACCGCCATCTATCGGCCCCTGTACCTCAGCCACCTCACTTCCCTGGTAACTCAATCGGAAGTTATTTCGAGAAAAAAAATCACACAATAATAAAATGCTTTTCGTTTTTGTTTTATATGTAAGGGTTTGTTTAAAACACTTTTTTTCATAAAAAATACTTTTTAACGGCGCACAAATGAGGTAAATATATTTTACATTTATTTTTTTGAAGTTTTCAGGATTACTTATCTTTTTCTTTTAAAGTTAATCAATCAAACGTGGCCTGAAAGTAACAGCTGTAAGCGATAAAGCCATAAAATCATCTACACTAATAGTATATAATTAATAATTTAAGATACTATTTAATAATAATATATTTATTTTATGTTAAACACCGTTACTTTGCATCAAAACAACGTGTGTTACTTTTTCCCTTTATTGAAAATAATTTCTAATGTAGCACCTCTGTTTTGTGTTCATTAAATAAATAAATGACGGGCCCGATGGCGCAGATGGTAGTGATCCTGTCTTGTGCACCAGGGGTCGTGGGTTCGATTCCCACCCAGAGCAAATATTTATATGATGATATTTGTGTTTGCTCTGTGTATGGGTGTAAAATATATGTATTTAAGTAGTATATTTGTGATTCCTCTGTTGTCTGGCATTCGTAACACAAGTGCTTTAAGCGACTTACCACGGAGTCAGGTCAATGTATGAGATGTTGTGGAAATTTATTATTATTATTATTATATTATTATTAAATATAATGTGTCATTCTGTTTGTCACACTTCCACTGGTATAGCAAATATCAAAACAAAAAGAGCATGCAAATGGCTTGAACACTAGGCAAGGAAGAGATACGCTAAAAAAATATAGCCTTTCAAATATCTTTTACTATGAGTTTATTAAGATGTGTCTTTAAAAATTCATAGAAAAAGAAATATGATTGGTGAAATTTTATTACGGCACTCATAATTATAAATAAGGTAATTGAAAGGCTCCAAACGGATCCATCCTATAATAAGTTTACGCCGTCCTGGCTTTGAAAGCCTGAAATTATTGGACCGTGATAAGCAGGATAGTCGGCTTCAAATTTCATAAAACAGTAGCAATTGTGCTTCATAACACTTATATACTAAATAAGCTTAGCATATATATTACAAGTTATATTAAGTACATATTTAACATTCTATTAAATCTACATTTGAAATGGAAAGGTCTATTGGTTATTTCAAATAACAGTTTTTTTATAAATACATATGAAAGTAATTAATATACAGTCATTATTGTTTGTAGAAGGGCGCGACAGGTAATCCTATCTTGGCTACCAAAGGTCGGTGGTTCGATTCCCACCCAGGCTAAACATTTATACGATACATATTTATGTTTGTTCTGTGTCTAAGTGTTAAACGGGAATGTAAGTTTTATATTAGTGATTCCTTTGTTGTTTGATATCCGTAACACAAAAGATTTAGGCGACTTATCTCGATGTCAGGTTAATGTACGTGATGTAGTGTGAATTTATAATTCATGAAAGCACATTAAGTCGTTGGTTTTAATTGTATTTACATTTGTGAGAACCTATCCCGGTTTATGATTAAATGTGTAGCGGAATCCCGGGCACGTGACATTTTCCAATCCATTTTTTTGATATAATACGATTATTTTAATATAGAGGTCGTCGGCATTGGTACCTTACTCTAACCTATTTCTACCAAATAGCAATGTTCGAATTGTTATGTGCCGGTTTGAAGTGTGTGAGTGAAATTACTGGATAATGTGACATAATATGTTCAAGTCGTAAGGTCGGCAACGCGCTAGTGATATCCTTCTGATATTATGAATTGCGCTATTAGGGGGACAGTTTGATTGTTTATCGACCTGGTCAAAGATAAATTCATCTATAAAAATATATTTTCAATCTTAGCGCAAATTATTTCTGTATAGTAACATAGGGCACCGGCAGAAGAAAATAGTACCAGTCTTTACAACAGGTATCATAAGTGGTCACTGAGGTACCAGGACACTATATAAAGAAACAGATGACATTATATCAACCCCGAATAATGTAGCTCAAATGAAACAGGGCGGGATGGGCAGAAACATTCCGATCGCAACGCTCTTTGATAGCCACCACGTTAGTGCGACTATTATGGGTAAATTTCCCATTTTTTTAAGGAGGTCTATACTTAACAGAAGGCGTTATACTGTTGATATGGTGATGATGAAGATTTAATTTCAAATTTTGACCTCAAACATGAGGTAGACCTCATACAAAAGAGAACCTAATACTCGTCTGCATTGGTACCTCAATGTCACCTCCAAATAACAGTTTTCGCACTGCTGGGTTCCAGTCTAAAGATGAGAGAGGCAGTGAAATTAATGGATTATGTGGCATTATATAATTAACGCACAAGGTTGGCATCGTTAGTAATATCCGTTTGATTTTAGGAGCGTCAATAGTCTACAGTGACGCTTACTATCACGCGGACTGTGGGCTTGTTTGTTGACCTGGTATAATTAAGTGTATATACATATATGGGAGGCATACGCCGTAGCGGGGGACCGGCGGAGTATAAAAAGTACCTCATTCTGTACCAGGTGTCGTATGAGGCGACTGAGGTACCAAAGCCGACAGATAGTGGTATATCTTTCCAAAATAGTGAAGCTCAAATGATCAGGACGTGGATGGGCAGCACCATTCCCGTCGCGATTGCCAACACGCTTGCACAACGCGGCAATTATAGTCATAATTCCCCCTTTCTTATGGAGGTCTATATCCAGCAGTGGACTTCCAATGGCTGGAATGATGGTGATAATATGGGAGGCGGTGAATTGAGGCCTATTAGAAATGTTATTTTATCCAGTTTCATAATTTTCGATTTCGATTTTCGACATCTCGTTTCACCACCGAAGACGTGTCAATTAAACTGTGTCAAACTTGGAGCAGGTTAGCTTTCAAGTTTATACGCTGGCTGCTAATGGAAAAGCGGCATTGGAAGTGAAAACTGTTGTGCACTACCGAATAAAACTCATCTGAAAACACACCTATAAAATGTGCCAAGACTAGCAAAGACTTTTAACCGAGAACATCGTAAAAATTGATTAATAGGAAGTACTGGGCCTTTATCGCCACAACCACAGTTTTTACTGCGCTTGGTGGATCGCAAAATACAACTATGGCGAACTTTCAACATCTACCTAACCTAAGTACAGGCATTTCAAAAGTAAACTTTTATAAAGACCTATCTTGACACATGAGCGTAGTTTGAGGCAATCGGGAACTTAATTTATTTTTGTTGATCTCAGATTACTTGATTACTCCAGTAACATTAATATCCCTGTAGTCTAGTTTTATAACTTTTATAAAATTACCGAATTACACATGAATATTCTTTTTCCTAATTTAAAATTTATTTTTTGTGATTGTCCAATTCTAAACTGTATATTAGAGCAGACCAGTTTTGGATCTCTGATATGCATACTTTTTGGAAAAGTAAAAATTGCTGATTATTGTTGTAGAAACTAAATACCTAATATTTTTTAATTGAATATAGTTGGTATTTAGGTGAGATATATATTTTTTTAGCTATCGCTGAAGGGATAAAACGATATTATATATAAATCAATGCTGAGTAAAAGGAATATATAAAGGGATTCGGACACGAAGTTCGATCCAACCTTTATGAAATGCCTCAGTTTTATCAAGGCTAAACTGTCAAAGCGATTGTTGATATGAAATTAGTTATGGAGGAGAGTAAAAGGCGTAATCTATTTCAAGCCTGAAGAAATACGTATTTACTTTTTACTTTTATAGATTGTATTCTATTTTTTTCATTAGACATTCACTGCTGGATTGCCCATCCAAGCCTGCTTTACTAACTCTGTAGGTAGATGTCTCGTGGTATTAATGGTATCGTATTTAAACGTTGCTGCATAATGGATATACCACCATCTGTTGATTTCTATGGTCCCCTTTTACAACACCTGGTTCAAAAAGATTTTTTTAAACTTTTCGATATCATCGGTATCCCTAGGCCTAAAGTTATTATTATATTTTATCAGCATCATCATCCTCATACCAGGTATCAGTAAGCCCACTGCTGGGCATTAGTTTCTCCAAAAAAAGGAGGTTTATTGCCCATAATTGCCGCGCTTGGCAAGCGCAGAGCGCAGCTATCGCTACAAGTATACTGCTGCCCACTCCAGCCCTGTGCATTTGAACTGCACTGTTTCGAATAGATATATCATAATCTGTCATTTCTGGTACCTTAGTCGCCTCTTACAACACCTGGTTCAGTGGGATGTACTATTCTATTCTGCCGGTACCTCACGGCTTATATTTCATATTACCACACAATCAAGTGATATTTTTCAGTTCCCGCGGTTTTCACTATTACATAATAACTGCCTACAAAGCATCGTAATATCATATCGCACCTCAGACAAAGACTGCAACAACTTAAAATTCCTTACTTAATTAACGTTAACAATTATATCAGGGTCCATTTATCACCTACATATTTGGACAGAAAGCTTTATAGAGCATGATGGCTTCTAGAATATTCTTTCATTTAAAATTTCTTTTAAATTCGCAAATAAATGTCGACCTTTCCATAATTTTGGTAATAATAACATTTTGAGTGGAGTACTAAGCTGCTGCCTTCAGAATACTCACTCACATGAAATAAGTCATGGGGTAAACACATAAGTGTATCTGAACTGACTGTAATATTTGCACTTGTTTATATCGATACTAATAATTATCAGTCGGCTGTGAATCCGGAATTCCTCTGTAATACATTAAATCTCACTCGCTACATCCGCGCACTGAAAACTACCTCATTAACTGACACGGCCTCACATCCTATAAACCGGTATAGCCTAAAACCATTTTCCGCGTTAACTAGTGAGCGATGTTCAATTACCGCTCAAATAACGAGCCTATGTCTAAAGTCTATCATATCTTTGATATTGATTATGGCTGCTCTACTATGTTTTAAGGCAGCATTCAAATCTACATAATACGAGTAATATAGAGTAAAGATCAATGATCTTATATATAAAGAAGAAATATTGTATGTTTGTTTGTCACAAAAATGGGACTAAGCATACAAGATTTTTATTTTTATACGTTTATAACAAAACCGCAAAATTTTAAACCTATTCTTCTAGTATTGAATCACATTATCTGCAAGAAATAAAAGCTATACGTTATATATATATATATATATATATATATATATATACACGACGTAGGTTATACGTATAGTTATGATTGTATAGAATAAAATACAAAATAAATTTAAAAAGAGACAAAAGCAAGACGATTTTTTTTAAATAAACTATAAATTAGGAAAAAATCAATAAGTTCGAATCAAGGATAGTCTGTTTAAAGAAGAGTTATTTTATAATGTAAATGTAAGTTATTTTTAAAGAATAACATGCATGATTGCGTAAGAAAATATATCACTTCAAAACTTTTACTATTCTCTTAGAAAGTCTTTCACATTTTAATCATTTTTTATGATATTGAAGTTTGTTGCAAGTTATTCTCGTATTTATTATTCACATCTAATTTAATTCACTTTTTCATATAGACAAGTAAACTTTAAATGTGATACGACGTTATAAGTTAATAGAAAAAGTTTTTAAGTGTAAGTTTATTTATTTCTTTTTAGCACAAATGTGCGCAAAATAATTTTTTTTTTGTTTAATTTTTCGTTATTTTCTTTTATTATTCTTTCTTAGTTAACCCCTTTTATCTAAAACGCATATTGTCAGAGTGATTTTAGAATAATTGCTGCACCATCTTGGAAATGCCGCCATGTTGGATTTAGAATGGAGTTACTCATTTAACCATGCAATCATTAATACCGAACGTGTATACCTTAGCTCAATCGTTTAAAAGATTCTCTTTAGAATTTAATTGCACCCGAAAATACTTACAAATTTACATTGCAAATTCAATAAAAGTTAGTAATAAAAAACTTCACTGTCAACTACAATTTATCGATTTTCTGAAGCTTAATATTCCCTTTGTCCTCCAATACAGAATTTTAAGACTACTATTTCAATAAACTCGAACATCGAGGGAAGTATGTTGTCCTTATTGGTGTGATTGGACATACGATATTGATTTTGAGGTTAAACCTAGACTGGCTAGTATTTTGAATTGGGCTTACTTACTATACACTGCGACTACAGTTGTTGACTATTTGCATGTTTATACATATATGGATTTTAGTGGATAAATAATCTTAGCGATTTCACGGCGCTCTAATCCATTTCAGCTAATTTGCAGTTCAAATTAGTTGTGCCTGTTCGGGTAAACCGGGTAATTAGTACAAACACCTTTTGACGGGCCTGAAGGCGCAGATCCTATCTTGGGTGCCTCTGGCACCCAACATCATGGTCGTGGGTTCGATCTCTATACAAAACATTTATTTATATATTTGAGTTTTATCTGTAGTTAGGTGTTGATTTTTTTTATTATATTTGTGATTCCACTGTTGTCTTACGTCCGTAATATAAGGTTTTTAGGCGACTTATCTTGGGGTCAATTCAATATTATCAGATGCTGAGCAAATCACCCAGTAATTTCACTGCTTCTCTCACCCTTCAAACTGGAACACAGCAATGTTTGACTTGAAAAGTTCTTAAACGGAGATCACACACCGACAAACGCAGCAATAAACATCCACGAAGTAGACAGATGAACAGGAGTGGCTTTAATACAACAAAAAACGGATGCCGAAAGGTAGCCGGAAGTCAAAACATAAAAGTGCAAAAGTGAAATAAACCTTTTTATGACGTTGACAATTCGTATTAGTAAAACACGAAAATTAAGTCCGACTTCGTGCAACAAAAAAAAAAACAGTTACCAACGGTGTATTCGCGTTTCGCGTGTATTTTTAAAATGAAAATACCTCCACCACATAGCTCTACCGCCGCTGAGGACAGAGTTCGCGATCTTTCCTGTATTCTGTCCGACACAGTCTGCAACTAATGAACTGTTCAATTAACTCCATACCAGCGCTGTTGCTTTATGTTCTTTTTAAATGACAAAGTTTTAATATACAGCCGAGGCAGGTATTCTCCCGTTTATGTGTATCGTATATTCCCACAGGAACTGTGTGACGATATACACAAAAAGAAACTTGTGTTAACGTGTTGTCATTTAAAATGTTTTTATCTTTGGTATATTATATGTATAAATGTTTCTGTTTTCCATTGATAAATATTAAATACGGATTTCGAGAGAAAAATGTATTGTTAATATTTTTGGGAACGGTTACCGAAAGGTAGCCAATATGCAAAGTTTGGACTCAGGATTCTACAGTTATGATTAGAGTAAGCTAATTTCAAAGTATGTGTAAATGCTAGTAAGCCATGATTTATCATTAAAGTCTGGACATGCTTTCCCAAGTCACCCTTAAAATTACTACGCTGGGCAGACTTTAAATTATTTTATTACTACCTTGATGTATTTGCCGTGAGAATAGTTAGAGAGTAGAATAGTTGTAGGAGGCGACAAAGATACGTGAACCGACAGATGGCGGTATATCCATTCGAAACAGTGCAGCCTAAATGCACAGGGTGGGGTTGGGCAGCAGCATCTTTGTCGCGAAAGCTGCGCTCTGCGTTTTACCAACACGCTTGCCCAGTGCGGCAATTTTGACAAAATTCCCCCTTCCTTGGCTTATGCCCAGCAGTGGACTTCTAATGGCTGTTATGATGATGATGTTGTATTTGAACTACGCTCTTTTGAGTAGATACAATTCTTTAGTCACGGTAAGATCGAAGAATAAAGCAAGAACGATGAGCTCACATTATTAGCATGCACAACCAAATTGTCAAACATTCTGGTATTTGGTATCACACATTAAATGATAAGAAGCAACCATAGACCATAAACTTCACAAGGACATTATCAATGGTCCATCACCAGTCTTTTGATCTGAGGGTATTATTTCGTACAAGCTTTCGCCCGCGACCTCGTTCACGTGGTCTTTCCCGTGAATAAGTTAGTATTATAACATTTTGTTTGATTCATCTTAAAGCTATATATATATAGGATATAGGCAATGAAGCGTAATAAACAGACAATTCAGTCAGAGAATTATCATAGTAATGTGAAATAACCAGTAATGCAATCTCCTTGTACCGTTTTATTGTAATATTGCAATCTCGTGCCTCGAGTACTGGCAGAGTAGAACAATACAGAGGAATGTTATATACTAGGCGTTCTAAGCGGTGACTGAGATACTAGAGCTGACAGATGGCGGTATATCCACCCGGAACAGCGTAACTCGAACGCAATTAGGCAGGAATGAGCTGCAGCGTTCCATAGCTACTCTACGATTACAACTGCGACCGGCCATTGTGGCGATTGTAAGCTAAATTACTATTTTCTTGGAGAGTTCTGTTTAGTAGTGAACGTTTTGCGATTGGTATGGTGATGATGTTGATGACAACCTTTTTATATCGAAATAGGCGCCTAAGATTTAAAGCCCGATACGAGTCGGTGACAATGTTTTCGGTTATTTACAATAATTCCTGATAAGCGTTTTCAATATGCCATCCTTCATGTGGTTATTTTTCACGCCATATTTAATACTCTAGCTCGCGATAATAAGAGTTGTAAATCACGGAGTTGTTGTTGTTGTTGTTCTTTACAACGCTTGCGGCAGCAATTTGTTATTAAAAGCGGCTTTGTAGTCTTTTGGTTTAAATGTGTATAACAAATGTTTTGAACAACGCAGCATTATCACTAACTTTCAAGTATATAATCAAAAAAAGTTTTCATGATAGTATATTCCCAGGTCCACTAAAAATGTCGACCCCAGTAACCCCAGATGGTCTCAGTTCGTAAATGTTCCCTAAAAACTACAGACCAAGATACATAACCCACATTCTCTAAAGTTATTAAAAAAACCATGTGCTACATAAAGGCTATAAACGTTTTCAGAAGAAAATAATTATTATTTAATCTCGAGGAATCATATCACAGTGGTCCACAGAACATAATCTTGAATTTAATTTTACGAAAACTCGAATTCAGGACAAATAAGTTTAGCCTGGCCAAACTTATTTGTCAGTCCCGATAGGATAAAATAGTTTAACCTAAGCCAAACTTGTTGATCCCGATATAAAATCCCTCACTTATTATATGGCTATTAAATTAAACAACAATTAATTTAATAGCCATATAGTAAATCCTATTTTGATTTCAACAATAAATCTAAAATATATCTAATAAATTTAACAGTATAAAAGAATATTTTAGTATGTCCTATATAAATATATAGGACACAACTGTGAATTTAATTGGTTTTTACCAATTCAATAAACAAACATCCTGATATATCTATAGTTTATTAAAAAATGTAATGTATAACATAAATAAATACAGTAGTAAATGTTAGGAACCTACAAATACTAATTGCAGTGTTGCTTGGTTGTTAGGTTTAATGTAATGTAAGTATATAGTGTAATGCGATAGTTATTTGTAAACAAATAATATAATACATATTATTATTATTATAAAGTTTATATAAGAGGTTTTAAGGCTCTGTGATGCTCTGATAGGGCCATGTTTTGGGACATTTAACATATATTTAAGAACTTATGTATAATAATAATAATAAAATGTGCACTAAATGCATGAAAATTAATAATATGAATAACATATCAATATTAGAAAATCACATTTCTAACCAAATCAAAAAATTTGAAATCAAACCTGTGGCCTTTCATGCATAGGACTTACTTCCTAATATTACATCAAAGTTTCAACGCGAATAATGTCCCGCTAAATACATATTTGTAAAATTCTTGTCTATTTGTTAGTCCGAGGTATTTATATAAATAATATTAAGATCATTTTTCAAACAAGAATACGAGTTTGTTTGTTTATCTGTCTGTTGATTACGTCAGCCATGTCAGTGAACCCAGAAATCACTTACGATAAGCACCACTCGGACGAAGTCGCAGACTGATATTAGGCTTCATCATTATAGCCATTGGAAGTCCACCGATGGACATAGAATTCCCCAATAAAGGGAGTATTTTGCCCATAAATGTCGCGCTGGGCAAGCGTGTTGGCAATCGCAGAGCGCAGCTTTAACGCGAAGGATGCTGCTGCCCATCCCCACCTTATGTATGTGAGCTACACTCTCTTGGATAGATATACCGCCATCTGTCGGTTCTGGTAGCTTAGTCAAGTCACCTGGTAAAGAGGGAGGTAATATTCTACTCTGCCGGAAATTTACGGCAATAAATATTTATTTATTTTTAGGAAGACACAACAGATTACAATTACACATAGTTGTTATATGACTATGTTACGAAGACAAGATTATAATCCTAAAAAGGTCTTTACAACAGCATTAACTAAATAATTATGGTAGGTTAGTAAAAGATATTGGATTATTTCTAAAATTTTACCAATATATCATTTTCTGATGAAGTTTACTTTATTTTGAATGTTTTATTGAATGAGAACCTAGAAATAAATCCAACTAAAAACTATTTTCGATCGAACCGAACAGGCCGATGAAGCAAAATCCATTCGAACAATTCCAACTGAGTCGGATACGTTTAATTAATGCGTCTGAATTTAGACGCTCGCTGCCATATATTGTCAGTACTATTGGTAAAATATCTTTTGTATTCATATAAATGTTTTGTCGGCTTATGTACTATTAGAAGCGGCCAGCTGTATCGATTTTGCACGAATTTTGACAACATTTACCACCAACTTCAAACATTTTTTATACGCCTATATTTTGAAACAGACACATACCTGAAACCGATATAAAACAGTTTTTAAACCAATATATAGAATTGGGTTAACGGCAATGCCGTCAGATACTGATTGAGTTAAATAGTACCTCCCCCTGTAGCAAGTGTTATTGATGACAGCAGTACCTAAACAGATTACGGTATATCCACTCGAAACATCGTACATTGGGATGGATTGGGCAGTAACATTCCATTTGCAAAGTTACATTATGAGGTTACCAACACTGCATCTGCCGAGCGTGACAAGTATAGGCAAAATTCTTCCTATTTTGGAGATACATCCTGAGTTAAAAATATATTCGGCGAAGAGATGGACTCATCAGGGTGTCTGATTTTAATGGGGATGTACAAATACTGTGAACAAAACACAACAGTTCCTTGTAGTAATCTATGAAGCGTTGTTTGTTGTTGTCCAATGCATAGAACGTGAGTCCTAAATCGTTCCTAGAACTGCGAGGTTCACAGCAATAGCAATAACACAGCCCATTGAATCAGTCGCTGTACCGTTTTTCGAACAGACGACTCGATTCTGACTTACAAGCAGCTTCAGTTTGCGTTATGCAATTGCGGTATGGTTGCTAGTGAACATTCAAAGTGCTTCGTATTATAACACACCAATGGATGCTCCCCACTTCATGCAGGGTGCAGCGTTATTTGAACAGTGATTACTATGCTATCGCTCGGTGTAGGCGCAGTCTTTATGTTACTTAACGAGTGAATTTCGAATAGCGAGTTTTAATGATGTAATCTTTTCTTGGATTCGCTGAAGTTTTCATGGTTCAATTCGATTTTAAGTGCGAGCATTACTTTTTAATTAAAGCCTTTAATGCTTAATGAGTCTTAAGATTTAGCTACGTTTGGGCTATCGTTTTCGGTGTGGCATTTAACTGAAGTAAATTCGTGATATTTACATATAAGGCTGTCGGACGACCTCTTCTGGACATATGACTGCCTGCATAGAGTGTCATCTTTTAGGTCAACTCAGATCGTCTGTATTAGTAGATATACATTATAATAATAATAATAATAATAATAATAATAATAATAATAATAATTCGCTACGTCTACGGGGTGTGATCTCCATACTAGAACCTAACACTTTATATATCATACTAGCTGATCCGACAAATATAGTTCTGTCCTAACAATAGGTAGATAGTTGTTTATCGTGAAAAATATTGCAACTAAACATTCATATATAAACTATACTATCTCTAAAGTTGCATCGAACTCTATACAGTAATAAAAAAAAATTAAAATCGGTTCAGTTATTTAAATTTTATTCTGTGACACGTAATTTTTGTATATAAGTATTATTTATTTATATATTTGTGTTTATAGAAATAGCCTCAGTAGATATAATGCTTCTATGTATCCAGACGAAGTTGGGGTGGGTCGGTAAAACTTTTTATTGAAAAATACCATAGAAAATACTTTCATTAACGTCCAGATTAATTAATTATCTAGATTTTTAAATATAGAAAAAAAGCGCTAGATCCATTCAATTTGTATACCCATAGCTTGCAAAATAAAACAGAAATTCGTCTAAGAAAATTGTATCATTAAACTAATATATATAAATATAATTAAATAGCTCTTTTATGATTTGTTTAGGTCCAATATTGTTCTTAATTGCCAACGGCGAACAAAAGATAAGAGAACATCTTATTTGATTTTGTATTCCGAGTGCATCTGGTATACGAGACATATAAATAATAAAATGATATTTCATTGTAGAAGCTCCGTGGGAAATATCAGATATCAAATGTATGAATTTTCCATGAGATTAGTATAGTTTACTACGCCTTGTGTTGGTGGATATGTTCATAAATATTTAATTTTTTAATACTTCTCTGCTAGCCAGCAGAGTAGCTCTGATTCTCTCCACAGTCCATTGATTGAATATAAATTGGTATAAATGGTAACTACAGCCGTATGGTACCGACAGCATAAAATAGTACCTCCTATTGTATCAAGTGTAGTAAGAGGTGACTAAGGTACTAGAACGCGTACTCAAATGCATGCTCTGCGATTACCAACACGCTTGTCCAGTACGGCGGTTATAGGCAAAAAAACTCTTTTCTTGGAGAGGCCTATATCTAGTTGTGGACTTTCAATTGCTGGTATGATGATAGTGTTATTAAGTTTTGTAATTCGTATTTAACATAGACATTTCATACCATATGTGTTGCAGTATTTCTAGTCATCATAATTATTACAGTCATTGGAAGTCCACTGCTGGACATAGGCCTTCCTAAGATGAGAGTAATTTTGCCCAGAATTACCGAGCTGGGCAAGCGTGTTGGCAATCGCAGAGCGCAGCTTTCGCTGCTGCCCACCCCCACCCTTTGCATTTGAGCTGCACTGTTTTGGTATGGATATACCGTTATCCGTCGGTTCTTGTATCTTTGCCGCCTCTTACGACACCTAGTACAGAGGGAGGTACTATTCTACTCCGTTAGTACCCCACGGTTCAGTCAATTATTAAAGCAGTCAAACTTTTCTATTGATATCATTACCTTTAGAATACCTGAGCAATTAAAGCGGCCCGGCTAAAACTGACGTCTGCTATAACCCGTCGTGTTCCCACATCAAAAACAATACAGCACGTTCAAATAACGCGTCATTCACATGTCTCCCAGCAGTAATTTAATTTCAGGTAGGGTTGCCACGACGTATAACACAAAATCTACTAGATTCATATTTGGGGCCACTTTTTTATTAGACTGTGTCGAGATATAAGCATACATTCCGTGACAGTAAGCGTCACCGCAGCCTAAAGACGCTCGTATTAACACAGATATGTCAATAGCGCGTTAAAGCTCTATATTATGACACATTACCCAGTAAGTTCAATGCCCCTCTCACCGTCAAAACCAGACACAACAATGCGAACACTGTTATTTAGCGGCAGTGAATGATGAAAGTGAGGTACCAGTGCAGGCGACCTTGTATGAGGTCTACCTCATGTCTTGTCTATACAGGCATAACTTGGCAATAACGTACATTCAAAAAGTTATTACGTGTTTAAGTAACCAATCGAGTTACGTCTCTACACTATCTGCCTCTGGCAATATTAAGCTATTTTATTTTAACTATTCTCTACCTATAGGTTTTAGGGAATTTTGATTGGTGATTATATAATAACTTTTTTTGATTAAACAATTAATAAAACAGAATATTGGGGCAATAATTCGTTATAAGCTTAACTTTGTATCTCATCCCTGAGGATCTTTTGTTGTTACGGGAAAAAATATGTTTGTGATTCAATTTAAATATGAGAGTTTTATAGTGCGTACGTACGTATATATATTACGTTTTAAATGAGGCCACATGATCGGCAACCCTAGCGGCGCAAGCACGATAATTTGACTTGTACGTGATGGTGCATTTAGTGGTGCCTTTCGTTGCTATGCTTTGATACATCAATAAAGAGACGGTTGCCGGTGACATGCTGTACAGGGACCCGAAAGCTCGTTGATGAGTCGATGGTAACTCGTCCTCAAAGGTTTATTCAATTTATTATAAAAGTCGAAAAAACTTCACCACAGGCTACAGACGCTCGTAATATCACAAGGATATCACTAGCGCATTGGCCTTTTTATGACTTAAAGACATAATGCCTTCCAATTTCTATCTTCCTCTCACGAACGTTCTTCTAATACTCTTTCGCTCTTAACGCCTTCTCATCACTCTAGTTTTTTGACAAACTCTTTTACAGTGACAGTTATACGACTCTGGAACGAGCTTCCGTTGAATATTAAGCAATTCCCAAACAAATTTATCCTGAAACGCTGTCTCCGTACTTTATTTACTGATGCTGCTTCTCTAACTTTATAACACTATTTCTGATGTACGTTATTTTATGTATATATATACATATATATATATGTATATATATATTTATATCATATGCATTTATTGCGTTTATTTATACAAATATGTATGCCACGTTTATTTATTTTGTATATATATTGCCTGCACCACTATATATATATATATATATATATATATATTCAGTTTTGTGTAATGGTTGACTGGGATATAATGCCATCTGGCATTAAGTCCGCCATTTGTACATTTTGTAACATTTTGTTATAGTAATAAGTAAATAAAAAAATAAAAAAATAATGCCACATTACCCAGTAGTTTTACTGCCTCTCTCACTCTTGGCGGTAGAAATAGTTGAGAGTAAGGTACCAATGCAGATGAAATTTGTATGAGGTCTAGCTTATGTTGTAACGTAACAGGTATTCATGCGTGTGTAAGATATAGAGTTGTTATCGCCAAATTATCGTAAACGATTTTAGTTGCAAATGCATTTTTTAAGCCGTAACTTACGGCTTAAAATACAACTAATATGTTCGCCGTCCGTTTCTATTGACTTTTTTCTCCATTAAATAGATGATGGACCGTTATTGAACTTTGTGCACCAAAGGTCGTGGGTTTTATTCCCACCCAGGACAAGTATTTATAAGATGCATATTTGTATTTGTTCCATATCTGAGTGTTATTTATATACATTTAATATACAGTCTTCTGATACCCTTAGCACAAGTGTTTTAAGCCATAGTTAACGTCTGAGATGTCATAAGCATTTATTATTATTATTGTAATTTTTTTACTATAAATTTCTTTCTTTGTTACTTGATCTATTTTAACGTCATAAAACACAATTTATTTAACACGATACTTAAAAAGATAGTAATTTTGACGTGAGTAATGAACGGTTTAATATTAAATAGTATGTTTAACTGTGTTATTTATTTTCTTATTTTATTTATCTGTGCAAATTCGAGACTAATTGAAAAACCACAAATTTTATTTTTATACGATTATGTATATTTTGAATAGGTTTTCAAACTGTCATTATAAATGTTAATAATTTTATTTTTAACTGTTATTTAGTTAAATTTTTATAGGATTTATGTGAATCATCTCGACGATAAAGTCTTGAATATTTAGAAAAATGTCAAGCCCATTGGGAGTATTATCCGAAGCGAACCTTTTTGGAGAAATGCAGATAGCATTTTCGAAAATATGTAACTTTCGAAGATATTCTGAAATTTGTAGAAAAGTGTATTGAGTATTAATGCAAATATTTTATGATTTTTGGCAATAGTTCCGAAACTCATTGTAAATTTAATAACAGTAGGTACATTGAACGTCTTTCATAGTCTTTTATTAAAATGTAAAAAAATATTTTCAATGCTTTAATCATCTTTGTGAAATGATGAGAAAAAAAATAAAATATAGCGCTGATAATGAATATAGTCAAAATACGAAAGAAAAAAAAATACTTGTATGCATAAAAAATGTTGAATTATATTTAAGATGTTATTTACAATACACAAATAGATACAAATATAAAAAACACACACACACAAAAGAACGAACCTGGTATGTGTATGAGGTGTGTGTAAAGACGTAATTATATACTACAGCCTGTTAATTGAAACTCCCCATAAAATAAATCTTGAACCCTTTTAGGGGCTTGGTGTCTGTTAGATTTTTTATCGTCTCGTCAACGGACATTAAAATATAAACCAAACGGGTTTCTAAAAACACTCTTTTTAGAAACTGTATAGACACGTTAATTACTTTTTACTGTATAGACATGTTAGAATAACTTTTGACGGTATTTAAAGCGACCGTTCAGAAATATCTTATAGTCTTTGTTGATCATTAACTTCTTTACACTTTTTCGATCAAAACTTTCCTCCTTTAAATAGTAGTATAGATCTATTGATTCCGAGGTTAGTAGCTTAAACAACTTATATTACGGATGCTAATAAATAAATAACAAATTTAATACTTAATATAGAAAATTGTATTTAACACCCAGACACAGAACAAACACAAAATCACATGATAAATATTTGTCCTGGGCGGTGATTTCTACTTGCGATTTTGTTTGCGCGGAAATCGCTTTGCTTCGCGCACTGTGAGACCTAGAATTAAAAATTATCAAATCAAAGTTAGTCCAATTTGGACAAAATATTTACACAAATTAAGCCGTAAATGCGTAACATACCGACAGATATACTTTCAATTTATAATTATATAAAATATAATAGTAGATATTTATTTTTATTTGAATCTAGCTGTTTCATTTTACGCGCCAAGAACGTCAAGAAATATTTTCTTTAACTTTTTATTTTAGACGGGCCCGATGGTGACCTGAGCTAACATTTATACAATGATATTTGTGATTCCTCCGTTTCCTCCTTAATTTATGAGATGTTGTGTGAACTATTTATTATTATTTATTCGTTTTTAACACTAAATATTAGCGTGCAAAACGCAAAAAACCATTTATTTATCAGATCAAGTAATATGAATAATATGAAAATAAATTGAATTACATTTTTTATAAAGTACTCACTTTGCACACCTGAGAAGGTAAAACGGGGGTTTCAAAAATCGCTTCTTAATGCTTCCCTACGTTTTAAAGGAATTCCTACGCAAAAATTCTAGGTTCTAACCCTTATAGTTTAGGCCCTGCGTAAATTTTTTTTTTGAACGAACCCAATGCTAGCATGCGTAATCAGACAGTCAGTCAGTCAACTGCTCTTTTTAAGTATATAAATTTTTATACCTTTTTTGAAAAACGTTACAATAATGATATTGTCGTAACTTTATTAACAATCAGGGTTACTACTGCAACCATTACTTTTACCTTAATTACATAATATTCAAATAAGCAACTTTACGAAATACAAAACATTAAAAAAAAACTGATCAGCCCTTCCCAATTGCATCGAGCCGGTATTAAATCATATATTTCAATAGCCCCTCATTTTAAGCCGCGCTCTCCTTTGAATCTCACATCCCTTCTTATGAATAAAGGGACTGTTCGAACGAACATCGGGCACATTACCGATGTTAATACACGATACGTTGCTTATAATCGATGCCTTTCAATGGATCGTTGTACGCATATGAATGGCTCCCCAAATCAAAATCTGGAAGCATTGTCCAAATGATTCTGAGCTCTATTCCTTAATGCTTAAAGGTGGTATAGTTTCCAAATTGTATTTTCTGTCGCGTGTGCTTAAAGACGTCGACAGTACAGGCAACGAACGGATTATGGGGGCTTTATTCGTTCATTTTCATATGTCATTAGGAGGAATATCGCCTCCGTACACCTGTGCTATTCATTACCTAGGATTATTAGGGGTGGACCATTATATTTGCGAAAAACAAAGATTAAAAAGCAATCTATTTATTTGCTCGTTTTGGGGCAACGATGGCGGCTCAAGAAACGAAAAACTGAAGGGTCTTTTGATGTTGGAGATTATTGGAATAGGGGAGTTCATTGAAAAATGAATATTTTGTACAGATGGCAATGTAATGGTGTCCTTTTCATACTAGCTATATAATGAATGGTATGCAGTTACTAAAGCTGCGGTTGGTATGCTATAACGACTAAAACAAATACTCTGAAACCTTGCCATGTAATTAAGAACTTGAATTTGACATACCAGTCTCAAAATGTTCGACCAAAGAAAATTTGCCTATGACTCATAAAAGTATTTTCATAAAATTTGGCATTTTAAAATATTTTTAATGACGATATTTATGTTTGTTCTGTGTCTGTGTGTAAAAAATGTGTCATTTTTGTGATTCCTCAATTATAAGCGATTTGCCTCGGAGTCAGTTCAAAGTATCAGATGTGGTGTTAATATTATATAATAAAAAGTTTACTCAAAGATGTATAATATTAGGCTTGAACGTTATTATAATTTTGATTCTAGGAAAGTTCTGGCAGCGTGCGATACAAAACGAAGTACACGCAAACAAAGTTGCGAGCAGAAAAGTTGTTAAAAGTAAAAAAAAAGTAATATTACGCAACACTATTTATTCCAAGACGAGGCGTCTAAGTTGCTAACAAACACTTTTAGCTTATCTCATATACGTTACCTCAAAATATTTACTTTAGCCTTGGGCCTGCCTGCCCAGCGCGGTAGTTAAGGTCTCTAGCTCTAATCCTTCTTATTTTGGGGAGGCCTAAATCCAGTGTGGATATTCATGGCTATTATGGTGAACAGGTTTGCGGTGCTATTGTGTAGTGTGTACAGTTAGGTGTACTGTTATTACTTTAACTTCTTCTTAAGGAATTCTATCAGATTACAAAAGTTTATTTATTTAACTTTTTGCACATAAAAATACAATTTACGAATGGCTTCCTATTTTTAAAACGTTTCATTTACCTCTGCATTTTGAAAACTCAATCAAGGTTATTCTATTTTTGCCAAGCTCGAACGCGCAGTTCGGTAGTATCCCTGTCTTGGACGCCATGAGTCAAGGGTACGGTCCACAACCAGGTCAAATACTTATATGACGGATATAAATTAAAATTTTAAAATAAAATTTGTCATCATCAAATCAGCTATAGACGTCCACTGCTGGCTACCCCAAGTAATATCCATAGGACTGAGTGTTTGCAGCCTGTGTCCAGCGCGACGTTCAGGTTTTTGTCAGATCGTCTATTCATCTCACGTGTGAACGCCCTACACTGTGCTTGCCGGTACGTGGTCTTCATTCCTGAACCTTACGATACCATCGACCATCGGTTTTGCATACAAGTGTCCTGCCCTAATATTCCGCCCTATTATGCCCTGCTAATTCGCCGGGTTATGTCGATAGCTTTGGTTCTGTTACAAATCTCCTCATTCCTTATATGGTCATGCAAACCACGTTACCCTACCATAGGTCATCGCTGGTAACACACATTGATCGCATACTTTCGACTTGACATACTGAGGTGGACGAGAATATGTTTCGCAGCTCTCCTAACGCTGCCCAGCTAAGTTGGATTCGGCGATTAAACTCTTTCTATAATAATATGTATATAAGAATTATATACTTGACTTGTCTATTGTCTGATATTTATGACACAAAAACTTTAAGCGACTTATCACGGAGTAAGTTCAATGTATGTGATATTGGGCAATTTTTTATTAATTAAACAGATCATTACTGCAAGCCCTGGAACCATAAATCTTTCTGCGATGTTTCTAATAACATAACTAATTAGCACCCACGATTCCGCACTGAAAATTACTGGGTATTAATCTTTGTTTGCGTCAATAAGTAATCTGTTAATTCTAACTTACATTATGAACTTACAATCTGATTAAGAAGTTGTCTAATTATTTCTAGCTATGAGAGGAAAGTTACGGCACAGTAGTAAAAGATAACTATGGGATATGAAAGGTTATATTATCGCTTACATTAAATGGAGACGATAGAATGATATTAAGTTCGAGCATTTAGGAACGGATTAAAGTTGGCTTTCGGCAGTGTAAAGGCGCGGCAAATGAAGTAGTTGGAATATATGGCATACTCTTACAAAAATAAAAATGTACATTGAATGAAGTCTGGAACGATCTAAGTTGAACCAGCGGTCGTTTACGAAGAGGCTAATGTTAAAGAAACCAGTAATGTATCTTAAGACTGAAGCAAATAGCAGTGTTTGTATCATTTAATTGGTAGGCCTATTCAAGAAAGGTGAAATTTCACCTTTTTTTATCGTGCTGGGCAGGCGTGGCGGCATCGCAGTGCGTAATTTCACGACGGGAAACCTGGTTATAAATATGATGCTGTAACTTGCTTAAATAACCTTTTTATAACCACATCATGATTTTTCAGTAAAATTCAGGACTTTTTCGAGGACATTGTCATTATAATGTTGATTAATCCGTGTAAATGCTATATCAAATATATCGTCTATATATATCAGGGCATTCTTCTTGAGATTTTACATGAGGTGGACCTTATACAAAGGTCGTTTGCATTGGTATCTCACTCTCACCTATTTCTACCGCCACACAGTGGCAGAAGCAGTGAAATTACAGGATAATGTGACATGATATTTTCGTCACTTGGTTAGCCACGCGCAAGTGATATGCTGATTATCACGCGGACTGCATGCTTCCATGTCGGAGTGTACAATTTACTCTATACTAAGTAAATTAAACGAGTACAGCGCTCATTTTCTTTTTCCAGATTTTAAATCAATGAAAAAATGTTCATTAAGCTATTATGGTTCTGGCTTTTAAAAAAGTAATTAGTTCAAATTTTTAGCACTACCGTTAAATTTTGATTTTATACTGCTGAATAAATGAATAATAATTAATAATAATTAAATAAATTAAATAATAATTAATAATTTTAATTATTAAATAATAATTTTAGAATGTAACTATTATTCGATTTTTCTAGGCATTGAATCATTATTAAACTTCATATTGCGTTTCTCTGAAATTCCTATAATCTTCTTTGAGTTTCGACCATGCAGAATAGACAATCATCATCATCATACCAGCCATTGAAATTCCACTGCTGGAAAGGTCTCCGCAAGAAAGGGGGAATGTTGCCTATAATTGCCGCGCTGGGCAAGCGTGTTGGCAATCGCAGAGCGTAGCTTTCTTGACGCGGATGCTGCTGCACATCCCCACCCTATGCATCTGAGCTTCACTGTTTTGAATGGATATACCGCCATCTGTCGGATATGGTACCTTAGTCACCTCTTACGACACCTGGTACAAGGTGAGGTACTATTCTACTCTGCTCGTACCTCACGGCAGAAATAGACAATATTTGTGGTTTTTTCTTTTTTATTGTTTTTTTTTTGTGTTATCGTACAGGGCGCTCGAGAATGGCTTCCCAAAGTTAACCTTTGAGTGAGCGCATTGCAGGATTCCACAGAGAACAGTTCAAACAAATGCGCCGCTGTGCCCCGTGACTTATTTCATTGGCTGCACTCCGCGCCTGATTCTGAACTATGACCATGATCTGTCATGTTGTTTGTGTTTGAGAACATTTATTAACACACTAGCATCCTCCTTGCGATATTGTCCGCGAGGTTTTTATTGCATCCCAGAGGAACTTTTTTATGCCGAGTAGAATTTTATATCGTTCTCTGACAGCTGAATCGTTTAAAACGTCGTGTCTTTGGAAACATGTTTTCAAAATAAAGAGTACTTTCAGAATAAAGAGTCACAACTTTATTTTAATAATAAAAAAGTTGTGAGTTTAATTGTTACACACAAAATATAAATCTTTCTATTTTATTAAGGCATAATAATCAATATTCCTCGGTGTGTTAGAGGTAAATTGAAAAAAAAGAACAATTAAGTAAATCCTCCTTCTCCTTATAACAAAATAAAAATTTGTGTACAAAACTTTATAAATCCCTCAGTTCCTAGAAAATTAGATTTTCCTACCTTTACTTAGGTAAATTAAGTTAACCTACCTAGATTAGTCCATAATTTAGGAGGAAAGTTCTCCAACGCTAATTGTTTATTAGTACGTTAAATTTCACGTTAAATAAAGACCGGGCCTTTTTATTACTTATTCTACGTTTTCATAGATTAAATAAAAATAATTTAAATACAAATCATTAATTATAAAACATTTATATTAATAATGTTGTGATCAGAGATTGATGTGGTATGAAATAGGTGGAGATAATAATGTGGAGTTGGTTTAGACATGTAGAAACGATGGATAAAAATAGAATGTGCAGTCACAAATATATAGAGCGAGTTTGAATGGAATAGTTGGTATAGCACGGCCTAGGCAAATATATCTTAATTAGAAGAGGTATAATTAAAGAGGTGTACAATTCAGAAGAACTAAGAATAAACGAGCGTGCATGAAAGGAATAATGCAAGAACAACAGTCGTAACAACTGGAAATGCATAGTCTCTACCTACCCCGATAGCACACAGGCTTGATGTATGTATGTATGTAATACATTGTCCAGAAATTGAATTAATAATACTGAGACCTTAAACTGTAAGGTGTCAATAAAAAATATTCTTCCACTCACAAGGTAGACGATCTTACTACGACGGCAGGATCGCGATACTTCAACTGTCGTGATGAAAATTATGTCTAACAATAGAGTTGTAAGACAAAGAAAATGCCAAAACCCCAAACTGTACAAGACATTTTTCACCATAAACATATTATTCATGGTTCTTATATATTCACCGCAGAAAAAACACCTTGATTACACGCAAGAAGTTTTTTTTTTATTGAGACTCCGAATTCCCTCCAAGTTACCAAATAAAAATACTTGGCAAGTTTCTATTACATTTCCTTTGACTATTCCGTGAGTGTGCGGGAGTAAACGAATTTTCCGAACAGCGCACATTCGTATATTCTCTAAATCAATAGATTTATCCAAGGAAACATTTGCTGGTTTCTCTTGATATTTGCTTCCATGCTTTTAAATTATGCTATAGTATAATGCAAAGGAAAAAAATCATTAATTTAGACACTACAATTCCTAAAAAATTTCATGAGAGAGAAATTTCAGAGACTGGCTGTATGTAGCCTGCTTCCTTACTGAACTTACGGGGCTGACTACTGCACTGTCCATGCTAGTGCGGTCTTAAAAATAAGTAATTGATATTCATTATCACAATCCCCGCCCTGATGATTGAGCTACACTGTTTCGGGTCGATATACCACCATCTATCAGTTTCGATACATCAGTCGCCTCTTACGACCCCTGGACACACATGTCGCTACTTTATAAAGTTACTAGCAGTTCCCGCGGGTTTACCCGCTTGGTTTCCCTTGTGGTAACAATACGGGGATAAGATATAGTTTATTATTTTGCTATAGCATAACATTCTACTGCGCAAAGATTTTTTAAAATCGTAATAACTTCAGAATTATTTTGTTACAATTGACACAAATACAAATCCCGTTTACTTATTTCCATTTTAAAAATATCATTTTTTTCTAAATTTAACATGGCACCAGTGTCGTAATAGAAGAGTAAGGTATCAAAACAGACATATGGCGGTATATCCAGGGCGGGGATGGGCATCAGTATTCTCTTCTCGAAAGTCACGCTCTGCGTCTGCCAACACGCTTGCCCAGCGTGGCAATTATTAGCAAATTTCCAGCAGTTGACTTCCAATGGCTGATAGGATGATAATAAGGATTATGTTAATCTAGAAAAGTAGCTTTCTGTTCGTGAAAGAGTTTTTTAAATCCATCCAGCCTGTTCGTTTCAAACAAAAATATCTTTTTCTCTTTTCTCTTAATAATATTATAATAAATTGTAATTGTTGCCGTTGAACTTATTCTTTAAATATTTTTAGTTGTGAACTAACTTTAACTTACTTATCGTACTGGTGGTCTACATTCAGAAGAAAGATGCGATAGTAACTCTACGTTTATTAAACCAACCAACCAACTCGAATAATACGCCAACTCGATCTGCATAGCGAGTTGCGGAAAGTCAAAATAAATATTATTTTCGTTCATACAGCCGCTACCATTTACTATGTGCACGGATCTTGAATTTTATTAAATGTTAACAAAAATGTTTGTATCATTTTTAGTCTAATATGGTGTTGCTCTTTAGAAAAGTATTTTTCATTTTATACTTAATTTACAGCAAAGGATAAATAGGGATTACAGTTAAATAGGGAGAACAGTTTTATACAGAAATATTCGTTATATATCGTTATCTATATACTACATACAGGTTTCCTTTTTAACGCCCCCTACATTATATAAGAACCAAGCACTAAGAAAGGATTTTTGATAATTCTCCCCCTAAATTGTATGAAACGTTGCTGTGTTTGAAGTTATTCGAATGAAATTATGTATGATGTTTATCCATTGAAAGTCATAAAACACGTGTTATATATTTTGTCGAAAATTATCCTTTAAATATTTTAAAGGGGGATTGTAAAATTAGTATGAAAATTGTTTAGATTAATGCTGTCCAAACCGTCGAAAGTCTATTAATAGTATCTATTTAGAGTACTACCTTATTTCAATGAACTTTTTTGTAAAAACAGAGACAATTTACTTTCTTTTTATACATTTGGCCCGATATGGCACTTTAATATAAACATCACCGTCACCGTCAATCATCCGATATTCTATGCATATTTAAATTTTTTTTTATCTTTTTGTAAAATATTTTTTTATTTCGTATTACAGCTAGTAATTTGAATTTAAGTCATACATGTGACAACGCCAAATAAAATAGTCTTGGTTGAAATAAATAGAATGCACAATACACTATTGTGAAATATATATCTTTAAAGCTGCACTACATTTTCTAAAACATATGTAGATTCAACGTCAAAAGTCGTGTTTAGAAATTTACGGTGCTTCGTTGCCCTGTTTTTCTCTGAATTTCTTTTGAACCTTTTAAATAAAAGTTTGGGTAATAAAAATAAATTTAGTAGTCAATTATTTATTAAACCAGTTTTATATTTTACCATTATACTACATTCATATTAGTACAGAAACTGCGATAGTATTGTGAAATATTGAATGTAGGTAAATATAGCTTAAAGACTTTAACACAATATTATCGTTATATTATTAAAAAAAAAATTAGGGTTAGATAACCCTTATCACTTAGGGGAACGTATTATTCTGTAGGGGACACCTACAAAATATGTATATAAAATTTTATAATAATCGGTCAAGTGTTTTCGGAGGAGTATGGTAACTAATATTTTGACACGTGAATTTTACATATTAGATTTGATAATTCTGTACACTAATACAACAATGCAATGTACCAACAACGTGCGGGCGCGGCCACGAAATAATGGCATCATTGATGCATTCCTAAGGACGAGCTGCTCTCAACCTTGGCAAGTTACTAGTGCTGTGGACGAATAGTATTGGCTATCGATAATAATGATACTCAATTTCAACGATTTGATTTAATGAAAAAGGAAATACGATTAAAATCACACCATTTAAATTAAAATCTATTGTTGTTGATGTTATTAGGGAATAACGTTAATGGCTCTATGGTTAAACAGAATAATATTTTAGATAATATTTATCTATTAAAAAAAAGACGTCTTGGGCATGTGTCGACCGTAGCCCGAATCAAGTTGATTTTTTTCTAGTAAATCTTATTAGGGAATTATTTCACTTACTTGCTTATTTTGCATGATCAAAATGTGTTCTTGCATTTGCAATTTGCATTTGCACATTCACCTGAAATGTGTTGCTGACATGTCATTTCAATAATTATAAAGTGTGATATGCAAAAAATTAAAAATGTTTGTTATTTTATCCCCATTTATTGTGTTTCTTCAATGATTAGGTATATTATACATATAGAAGAACAATGGATGGGGAGTGGGTATTTAAGATAGCATCACTACTTAAAATAACAAATACTGTAGAATCTATATATATATAGATTCTACATAACGCAAGTACTATATATACTCAGTACTATATCAGGTTAGTTTATGAGATGGTATGTAAATTTTTGTTATATATATATAAATATATATCTGTCTATATGTATACATATTGTTACAATTACTTGAGAAAGGTATAAAATTAATGTATATATTATTCAAATTGACTTAAATATCAAGTTGATTGATGACTGTGTAATAAATAATGTCCTTAAGACTCGATGAGTGAGCAAGGGCTGCTAAAGCAAAAGGTGCACTCATTATAGGTAAACGACCTCACCCTCTCCTCCAGTAGCGCTGTAATTGATTTTCAAGAGGTCTAGCAATAGAAGTATACCATTATATATCTATACATATATAAAAAAAAGCTGACCGGCTGACTTACTTACTGACATATCAACGCAGGGTCTAAACTATAAGGCTTAGAAACATACGCTTGTTCAGCTCTGCAATTAACTTCTATGCTGCTGATGATGATATACTACTTGTTTCCATCCCCACTAGAACTTGGTCGCATCCCGGAAGGACACTTGTTTTTCCGAAAAAAAATCTATGTCACTGGCAGTAAGTGCAAAAAGTTGATCCACTTCCATACAGAAAAATAAAAGCTAGATATATCCCACGGGAACTAGTTTTCGGAATAAAACGGGGCCTCTAATAATCTCTGTTCCAAATTTCATCCAGATCTGTTCAATCATTGTCGATACATCGATCAATCAATGACTTTTTGACATCACTATGCCAATTCACGACTCGCCAAGTACAAAGCGCCTATCCCACCATTGTGCGATGGCGTAGAGGTACTGCGTGGAGATTATTGAGGACGCACAGGCGGGTGAAACCCTTCCTTCTGATAGCCATTGTTAGGATGTAACCCTAGGTAGACGTAAATGGTTTAACGTCAAACCTGTAGGCGAAGAACTTAAAGTGAGTTTTTCTTTGAATCAAATTTCAAATTTAGCATTTAAACCTTAACTATTCTCTTTAAAAAATATTTTAAACAATTTATTAAGTTTATTAAATTTAAATTTTTCATCTCGACGTTTTCAAGAGTGTTAATCTCTTACACTACTATCGCTTCAACTTATCACACTTCATGTAAATCTCTCTGAGTATTCCGCTTTTTCTAAATACCCGTTCGCCTCAATCGAGTTTATACGCATTAAAATTAACTAAGTAATCGATTAACCCTAATCGAATTTCGATTCCTCATACGAAACGCGTGAAAATAGAATACGTGGCCTCAACGATCGGCTCGTTTTTGTTATAGATTCCATACAAAAGAAATAGATCCCTTTATCCTCGATAAGTAGGTATGCCCGTTTGGTTTTCTATAATAAATTTATTATTGAACGCTTCGCACTGCTATTTAACAGGCTCCATTAAATTTCGAAAGTCGTTAAAATGATGGAAGATAATTTGCTCCAATGCTGTATTCATACCTCATTGTGTATGCGCGTTTGTTGTGTGCGTATGTATGTTTAATGTCTATTACTCAGACTACAGCAATGTAAACTGATGCTAAGTTATATTGATGCAGTGAATGTGAGTGAAATTTGGAAACACCGTAGTCCATGTTTCTACGCCTGATTAGAGTAATTATTAAGAATATTTTAATTTTTTTTAATTGACATCATCTCTTACACCGCTTAGCACCTGCGTTGCGGACATCAGACAACAGAGGAATTACAAATATTGTAATTAAAAACATATTTGCAAGTCAGAAACAGAACAAATAAAATACGTCATATACCTACATTTTTTTGGGTGGAAAGTGAACACACGACCTTTCGCGCACGATAGACACTATCGAATATGTCATCGGGACTATCAATTATTTATTATTCATCGAAAAATTAGTGGCGCTTGTAATAGTGCACCACTCGTATATTCGGAGGGTTCTGCGTACAATTCGATACTCAGACCTACATAGCGTGATGTAAAGTGATAATAATTGGGCCTATGATGAAAGTAAAGGTGTAGGTTTCGATAGATAGGTAACACGACCGGAGGTCACCGTTTGGGTCAAGAAGAGTTATTGCAACCAGAGAATATGATCCGTTGCCGTGCGAACATATTGAATTAGTAGCTTCTCGCTCGTGCCTTTGTCTTCTTTCTGATCACTTTATATTGACAAATAGACAATCATACTTGACAGTTTGACAGTCAGTCAATGTGACCACATGCTTTAAACCTACAACAAAGGGCAACATTATTTAAACTGTATTTATTAAACAAAAGGGTATTTTTTTATATACATGCAAAATTATGTATATAAAAAAATATTTGTACTTTTTTCGTAGGCAAAAGTTACCCCTCATGGTCAAAGTAAGTTGTCTTTTTTGTATCTTTTATGTCTTTTCGCTTACATATCGCTCATTTGTGAAAAGCCACCGATCATTTTATTGCCTATTGATATCAGTAAGTAATTAGTTACTTTTTACATTTATTTCGTTACAAAGAAAGAACAAAGCAATCACACGTATTGTTATATTTGACGTATGCCTTAATCAAGAGCACTACCAAATTAAAATAAAATGTAATAAAGCATACATGAAGAGAATTAAAGTAATCTAAAACAAACTAGGGTAACTGTACTCATCAATTATATTACCCAAAGCTTAGAAAGTAAATCTGGTGGCACACAGATGTTCAGCTATGGTCCATAAACTTGGCATATGATTGCTTGGCGAGGCACGCCCTCTAGCGGAAGCGGCCGGTATTGTCTTGATCGGCCACCTTTTTGTTAGGCTCCCGAAAATGATTGTCACGGTGAGCGCGTTCGACGAAACCGATCATAATTTGCTCTTTCATTTGTTTATTGTTCTTGGTAGGTTAATGACGAGGTTGTACTTTGGCCTCTTTAGTCGAGGAATATATCGCTGTGTCGGGGTCTACCTTCATTGGTTATAGGCGAAACAAATTAATGATGTCAATACTGCGAGTGTTCTGACATATTTATTTATTTTTATTTATTTATTTAACTTTATTGCACAAAATGTTACAAAATGTACAAATGGCGGACTTAATGCCAGATGGCATTATCTCCCAATCAACCATTACACAAAACAGAAAAAAATATATGTATAGTGGTGCAGGCAATATATATACAAAATAGATAAACGTGGCATACATATTTGTATAAATAAAGGCAATAAATGCATATGATATAAATATATATGTATATATATGTATATATATACATAAAATAACGTACATCAGAAATAGGGTTATAAAGTTAGAGAAGCAGCATCAGTAAATAAAGTACGGAGACAGCGTTTCAGGTTAAATTTGTTTGGGGATTGCTTAATATTCAACGGAAGCTCGTTCCAGAATCGTATAGCTGTCACTGTAAAAGAGTTTGTCAAAAAACTAGAGTGATGAGCAGGAGATATCACATAGAAAACATACGAACAGGATATACAATACTTTCTTTTTTGATATAATTTGACCAGATCGACAAACAAGCATGCAGTTTCGTGCATGCTTGTTTGTCGATCAAACATCACTGCAGCCTATAGCCGATTATAAAATCACTAGGATATCCCTAGCGCGTTGCCAACCTTGTGAAGATATTATGTTACATTACCCATTAATTTCTTTGCCACGTTCACTATTCTAACCGAAAAATATTTATTTGCTAAATACATTTATTTTCTACAATTACAATACACAAACACAAATAACAACAGAAAAAAAGGAAATTATGTGTGCCACAGTGAAACAAATAACGGATAGCTTTTCATAGTAATACTGTAATGGTAAAGTGGATCTGCTTATGTTACTCTCATGAGTAAACAGCTCTTCTGCTGCTGGAGAGATCTTCAGGAAAATTTTCATAGATAGCTTGAACCTTAGGGAAGGGTAAACACTATTTTTTATCCTGGGAAAGTTGAAAAGACGGGGACGATGTTGTAAGCAGAAAGAATTTAAATAAAGGCTTAACTAGCTCATTGTTATGTTATTAATTACTATCAATAATTAAAAATAATATAAGTTACCTTATATAATAAAAATATTTTGTAAAAAAGTAAGAAACTCTGTCGTCCATGCGCTTGTGATCATTTTTCGGATTCGTCGGAATCGGAATACTTCTGACCGTCTATCCAATAAAAATGAATCCTTATGGTATCTGCTGCAGCACTCAGACGATCTGAAAAATAAAATAATGAACATTGTCATGAAACTACTCTTTAGTGACTCTGAAATGTTCGTGTTGAATAAAAATGGAGAAGGTAGCCTTTTACGACCGGTAAAACGTAATAAAATTATTCTTCTAGCAGAGTTTTAATTTCACCTTTAACAGTTTCACCCGTGTTAACTTGCAAATTATATCAGGCAGTTAGACAGCAAGTTTCTACTCATATATATATATATACATTGATATACCATTTTATTGACCTTGACTGACCTTCGTACAGAATTGTATTCAAATAACTTCAAAAATTGCAGTTTCATACTAACTTTTGAGCCATTTGAGTCCATCACGGAGTGCATTTTGAAAAACCCTTTTTTATTGCTCCATTAAGTAATAAAAGGTACTCCAGTGCAATATTTTAAGTTTCTAACTCTTATAGTTTATGCCCTGCGTTGATATGTCAGTCAGTTTCTCATTTTATTTAAATATTTATAGACTGTTAACTTCTGTTACTACACTCGACTTAAACCGAAAATATAATCTGATACCCGTACCCGCCCTGGGCAAAATCTAGTCGACTGGAGTACCCGTTCAATTGCACAAGGCCGTTATTTTTGGTATAACACATCAATCGTATTTTCCATTTCCGTAGTTACGAGCAATTACGATTTCACACTCATTAACTTTCAATCCGTATGTATGTCTATCCGAATTTAAATGGGTCAGTGACCCTGATTTATTCCACAACCAGAAACATCGATGAGCGCGCCTTAAAGATGTACATACAGACAACCATTACTGCATATATACTGTGTCCTTCGAAACTTAATGATCGATCATGATTATCGATGAGTGGTCGCCCGTTGGTCGAAATTACGGCGTAATTAATTACCTTTGTAGTTTAAACTTGTCGAAGTATCTTATGAAGTAACTTTGATAGCTTATATGCTGCTGACGGGACAATTTGCGCGTAAGGACACTACCGTTACATCATAACGCAGTGGGTTTGATAATAATTATGCATGTTCTGTGTCTGGTCGTTAAATGTATATTAACGTATTATATTTTCCTGTCTGGAGGAGGCTGGTCTATGTATGCGACTCTGTGTGATTTTTTTATAGAGTTACATGTGTCCTTTACTAAGTATTTCTGGAGTAAACACTGTAAAATTATTTTTCATTTTTCTTGAGCTCTACTATAAAAAAGAATGTAAGTACCTACTCTTCTAAAAATTTAATAGCAGCTGCGAAACATTGTACAGCCCCCAAGAATGGGTATATTTGGCCTATAATTGCCGCGTGGTATCAATCGCTGTGTGTAGCTTCGTCACGGGAATGCTGCCCGTCCCCACCCTGTTGCGTGGAAGAATGAAAAGGGAATGATTTGGTACTTTGAGTGAACGTAGAATGATGAAAAGCTAGGGGGTTAGTCATTCGGTTGGTAAAGGTGAATCTTGGACTGACAAAACTGGCGCGTGAAGTAAGCGATTCATTAAGTTATAGTCTAGGAAATATGTCAGGATTGGAGCAAATGTGATAAACATAGACTTTTGATTTGATGGGAATGAGTTGATGCAACATTATAGAATGTTAATATAAATAAAATTCAAGTGTTTGTATATATAATTATTTTTCCTAAATTTTTCTCTGGCTTATTATTCCCTCTAAACTCTAAAACGATGTATATTATGTGATGTATATTATATATTTTTATTTTTATTATTAGACCAGGTCGACAGTCAATCATACAGCGTGACAAATACTACCGTCAATGTCAGCTCGTGATATCACAAGGATATCAATAGAGTATTGCCATAATTGTGACATGAAGATACTATTACCCAGTAATATGAAATTACTGGGTAATGTGACATACCTCTTTCACCCTTCAAACCGAAACACAGCAATGCAAACACTGCTGTATAGCGGTAGAAATTGGTGAGAATGAGGTACTCATACAGACGAACTTAATGTGAAAGTAAAATTAAGTAGACCTTCATTTAATTATTACACATACAAGAATTTTCTATATGCGGGTGATACTATGGGGCGCTGCTAGTAAATTTATATTTTGTATATATAAAGATTAAAATATCAAAAGATATAAACTTAGTTTAGAAAGCCGGAAGTTAAAGTCGTAGATGTCTTTAAGTTTTCCAAACCCGTTCCATTGAAATTGAATTCAGCTATCGCTTTGGTGCTGTGAAAGAGCTTTTCGATTTCAGTTGATTACGTGAGAGCATTAGTGAAGTTACACCACCTTCTTAAACTGGTGGCGCCACCATCCTTCGCATCATTTAGTTACCGAATAGGGCTATTGAGATGAAAGACATTTTTAAATATTTGAGTAATTACTATAAATATCTCTGCAATTGCTAACACGCTTTGCCTTACGTAGCAATTATGGGCAAATTCCCCATTTATTGGGGGGGGGGGGGGGTTATGTCTAACAGTGGACTTAAAATAGCTGAAATGATGATGATGAGCTCAAGTGGGGGCCTTGCTGATTTTGATTCATAATTCAGATAGTCATATGGCGCTGCAGTCTTAGGTCAGTCAGTCAGGCGCTGCAATCGGTATCTAGGTTATTTATCAAGACAACGTCTGTCAGGTCAGCGTTGACATAAAATATAAAACTGAAGTATATTAATTTGCACAGATGTGACCTTAAATTATACTCCATTAAATAGAAACTTCTTTTTAACGGCTTTGGAACGCAACTTATTTAAATTTATTGTTTGACGTATTATTGTGACGACATCAGTTCCGTTTTAAAAACATTAAAAAATAGTTTTATTATGAGTTTAATACAGGCAGGCCTTATAAGGTTTCAGGCATGATATTACTTTTTATCGCCAAAAAGCAGTGTTGCGGTTCGCAAGGTGGAAAAGAAAGTAAGATTACGCCTTATTTTGATTGGTTATTTTTTTTCATTCATTACTCATGGCATGCTAATTGGACATGTTATCCTGAAGGTTCAATTGTTGAAAATAAAATATCTTGCACAATGTAATGTGGGACACATTATCGTAACGTATCTAAATTTAATTTTTTTTCCTATCATAATTTTGAATCATATAATTTTACGTCATGAAAATATTTCTTTTCAATTACATTTCCTGTCCCGTACATAACAACAAACAGTATCTACTAACGACCGCGTTCACTAGCGTCATTTCTCACTGCCTCTGTACATCTACGATGTGGTTCGTGAAATATAACAATGGTTAGAGTACAAACAGCAATGGTATATAGCTGCACAACAAATGTACGGTGGAACTATTGGTACGACGAGTTATCGACTAGATTTTGTTCCAACAATTTAAAATATCGCTTAGCATACGATCTTGTGCGATTTATTAATAGTTCCCTGCTGTAGCGGCATTTATAGATGGCGCTGGTAACATTTTAGCGAAACAGTCAAGCTAGTTTACGTGTAGCACAAAGTTGGACATTCTTATAGCGTAGTATTTTTATGATGTTACAGTTTTATGAACGTTCTCAACTTTGGATATGAGCTTAGTAGCTTATTACTCAGCATTACAATGTTACTAAAAACCATGTTTATGGAGCAAATACCCCATTTTATAAATATGGGCCGGACATGATCAGGCTTGCTTTATTTCGCAAATAAACCCTGTAATTAAATAAATACCCTTATTAATTTAACATAATCACTATGTATATATAGGGGTCGTGGGTTTGATTCCCACTGATTTATTGTTAAATATATGTACTTGAGTAGTATATTTGTGATTTCTCTGTTGTCTGGCGTCCGTAACACAAGTGCTTTAAGCGACTTATTACGGAGTCAGTTCAATGTATGAGATGTTGTGTGTGATGACAAACTATGTTTTGTAAATGGGTCCCACATATATATATTTTTTGCTAATTACATAGCGTGCAAGTGAATTTTCTCTCAATACAGACTTTCAGACTATTTCATAATGATTAATCAAATCTGTGCATTATTGTTATATTTGTATTATCGTCGATCAATTCTATAGATTATGATGAACTATTCAAAAACGCATCTATAAATTACCAAATATACGCTCGTCCACTTCTTTTACACACTATTTCGGACACTTTCTCTATCCGTTTATCTTTATAATAAAACAAACTGCACCTCACCGTTTTATCCGCATCAAGTTATAGAATTTTCATAGTACCCCCCACCATTTATACCCCCCCCACCTCTACCCCCCAAGGGATAAATAAAAACAATATACGTGTTCCATGAACAAAAATCCTTTCTTAGTGCTTCTCTACGCTACAAAAGGGACCCCAAAGCAAAATTTAGAGTTTCTAACCCTTAGTTTAGACCTTGCATTGATATGTCAGTCAGTTTCTCCTTTTATATATAGAGATAACTTGTCACGGTATTGGCCCGAGATGAACTGCCGAACTGCTGAATAATTTTAGGGTTTGATTTGCTTATGTACACAGTATAATAAAACTTCATGCACAGGATAATTCATATTTCAACTTACTGTCGCAATATCCTTTTCATGATAAACATAGGACAGCGTGTGTCGGGTCAGCTATATTATATAATATATCAGTGTTTGTAATTCCAAAAGTTGTACTTTGAGATAAACTAAGCACTGACCACCGACACCTTATTGAATTGAAGTCGATTGAAGACTGAAGGAATAAGAATCCCTACTAATATTATAAATGCGAAAGTAACTCTGTCTGTGTGTCTGTCTGTCTGTCTGTCTGTCTGTCTGTCTGTCTGTCTGTCTGTCTGTCTGTCTGTCTGTCTGTCTGTTACGCTTTCCCGGTTAAACCTCTCAACCGATTTTGATGAAATCTGGCATAGACAATCTTTAGACCTTAAGAAAGGACATAGGCTATTTTTGAACTCGAAATAAGGGTTGTAAGGGGTTGCAAGGGGGGATGAAAAGTTGTTTGCATGGATCGCTATTTTTTGAGCTAGAAACTTAAAACTTATTTTTCAGGCCATTGATTCGATATAAATAAACGTGACATTCAAAGTTTATATAATTTGAAGTAAATAGGTATGGTACCGAAAAAAAACTATTCCACGCGGACGAAGTCGCGGGCACAGCTAGTACTTAAATAAAGCTTTTATAATATCACGCAAGAACGCATTTACACATTTGAAATACTCACTTTCTTTTTACTTTCCGTGTATATTTAATACTTCTATTTTTACCTGTTTTGCCGTACTTATCACATAATTGTATATTGGCTACTTTTTGCACCGATCAGGCTATGCCTAGTATGGGGGATAGAAATGATTTCATTGCATATGGAAGTTTGTTATTTTGTTTTACGCATTAACACAAAAACTTATATGTCTCATAAGAACAAAGTTGCAAGCAGTGGTTAGTAATAATATAATATACTATATTCATATATATTTACAACATCTCATACATTGACCTGATACCGTAGTAAACAGATTAAAGTACTTGCGTTACGGATACCAGACAACAGAGGAGTCATAAATATAATACTTCAATACATATTTTTACCACCCAGAAACAGTAAAAACACAAATATTATTATATAAATATTTGTCCTAGGTGGGGATCAAACCCACGTCCCTTGGCGTATAAGATAGGCTCACTACAATCGGCGCTATCGGGCCCGTTGAAACGTCGTAGTAGGTCAAAACAAACATAAACACGCATCTCCTACCATTTATAAGAGGCAAATACGAGCTGGAGATGATTTTATTTGTATAAATAATGACTGTTTTTCAAGAGCTTATAAAAATTCAGGAGTAAAATATAGGTTATATTATTTATTTGATGATAATGTACTTTATATAAGTAAAACAAGTTTTACAAATAATTTAGTAGTTTCTGAATTTATTACAAACGCACAATAATAAAAATCTTGCCTCGTTATATACTTTCATTTTACGAAATTTAATATAGAAGAAACGATTTTGAGTTAAGCCGTTCCTGACGAACAAACAATACAACATTTCTATTTCATAATATTAGTATAATAGACAACAACCCTTATAATAACATACGCAATGCATAAATAACAAAATTAATTATTCTATCAGGTATTGAAAGTCTTCTGCCTCCGCGAGAAATGGGAAATTTTGCTTACAATTGCCACGCCGGAGAAGCGTGTTGGCAATCGTAGAGCGCAGCTTTCGCTAAGGGGACGCGGTTACCCATCCCCTGTCCATTTGAACTACACTGTTTCAGGTGGATATACCGCCATCTGTCGGTTCTAGTACCTTAGTCACCTCAAACGACACTTGGTACAGAGGGAGCTACTATTTAACTCTGTCGATACCTCACGGCTACACACTTTTGCATTTATGGTATCAATGGTCGTGGAATACCTCTTTTCTTAGATATAAAATGCACTTGCCGGCTTTAATAGTGGCCTTGTTAAATGGTATGTGCATTCTTCGATTTAAATAAATAATTAAAATCGAGTTCTTAAATAATGAGATGACTTTTCTCTAACTTAAATTCGAGTTACCAAACTAATCTACGTACGACTCCAGTGTCATTTGTCAAATGTATCCCAGGGGATCGTTAACCCTCATTCGCTTGATAGGGGATTATCTGAATATTAAAACAAAGCTGCGGGTTGCGCTTGTCACGGACTAAAGCCTATCCCGACTTGGTTTTATATTGGCGATCGTTTTAATTTGGTTGTAAATAGATTTTTAGACATTGAGTCGATCTTAATGACGATATTTGTATACATTACAGGCCTGATGGCGCAGATGGAATTGATCCTATCTTGTGCGCCGAAGGTCGTGGGTTTGTTCTCCACCTAGGACATTTATATGACGATATTTGTATTGTGTGTTGTTAGCTCCGTGTCAAAATTCCGAAATGCAAGTGCTTTAAGCATCTTATCTCAGAGTCTGGTCAATGTATGAGATGTTGTGTGAATATATATTTTTTATTTCTATTTTGTCAATAAATAAATAATATTGTTAATCAACTGGAATCAGCACGAATATTGAAAACTAATATTACGAAGAGAAAAAAAAAATTTATCTTGTGTGTACGATTTAAATATAAAAATACGGATGGTAGTGAGCCTATCTTGTACGTCAAGGTTCGTTCGATCCCCACCCTGGACAAACATTTATATGATAAATATTTGTGCTTTAAGAGACTTATCTCGGAGTCCGGTCAATGTAAAATATGTTGTATAAATTTATATAATTCAAATGATAAAATACTACTCAATACACGACCGGTTGATTTATCTGAAGGTTTTTTCCGCCCAATTATCAGACACGTGGAAAGGAAAATCTGTATTAATTCCGTTAGATTAGCCGTTGATATACTATCAGGAACTCTATCAGCAAGTACGATATCAGGTTTAAACAAATCACTTTAAATGAATATTTTAACTACTTACTATAAACCTACGAAGGGCAAAATTAGGCATTTATTAAACGTATGTATTATACAACAGGGATGGAATGTTTAATATTAGCATAAAAATGTTGGATTATTTTTTCATGTAGGCTAAAGTTACCTCTTGTGGTCAAAGTAACCCGTATTTACTGCATAAAAAATTGGCTTACATTGTATTTGAGTCAAAATTACTTAATTTTTATGGCAGCACCGAGGCTGGAGCTAAGAGCTAAAATCTAGAGGAGCCTTAATTTATTTTATTACCTCGTGTAATCGAGCCTTACATTTTTCAACGGCCCGCGTTGTGGAAGTCTGCAGTTACGCGAAAAACGGCTGAATTCATAATAATCTTTTTGATAGAAGTCTTTTTGAAAGGCCGGATAAGGTGAAAAATACACAGCCTCAATTCGGTGTATTTTTTCTGATGCGCTTGGTAGAAGATTATATAGGTTGCGAAGTTCATTTTGCTTGCTGTAAGTACGGTGGGGAATACATCAACCTAAAAAATGTATGTATTATTTTTTCTAGTCGTAGTAAGTTTTTTTTAGAGATCTAAAAGTTTATTAACTTACTATGTAGTCTATGCTAGTCATTATTCTCTAGTTGCTCGTTTAATGAACCTCTAGTAAACTTCGTTTTAAGATCTGTCTGGTGCCGGCAGACTAGTTGAAGAACTAATTTACATATGTAAGATGACTCATAAGATCTCTTAAGATTACCAGGGTCATCAATATAATAAAAATATAGAATCTAGTTATTCCTAGAAATATATATATTTTTATTTATTTAAGTTTCGACGATTCGACAGTGCTAGTTAAACAAAGTGTATTTTAAGTTTGATTTTTGTTTTAATCCAACCTTTAGACTTCGTTTGGTTCACTGAACTAAACAAATCTGCCAATCAACCAATTTTGAAAAATATTGTTTTAGTCAACAGGCATCAGATTATCACTATTCTGATATAAGGTTGAGGAGAAAAAAAGAGGCTGTTTACAAATATTTTACATATATTTTTATGTCCGCCGACAGCAAATTCATCTGCGTAGATCTTTAGCAATCATGCTCTTTAAGGTATTTATCATCTTTGGGTATTATTATTCTAAAGTTTCGTTGCTAACCATTTAGTAGTTCTTGCGTGAATGATTAACGAACTTCCATTAGCGATATATCTTTAGAAACTTTCGCGTTTATAAAGATAATAATAATATGGTTCTTTTGAAGTTAGATAATTAAAATTATAGCCTTGTTATGTCTATAATAATGATATCATTATGTTGGATTTTCCAGAACTTTACAACTATTGTATCTGTTACATAAATTAAACAGACGACTTCAACACAAAATAAAGGGAAGAAATAAGCGATATAATAAAGATTATATCAGTATAAACCATTTAACACAAATACTGTTCGAGTTGTCGAACTATTATCTGTGATTTATAAGCGGCCTGTTCATTCCTTCCATTATCTATGGTCGCACGCAAGAAAACGTCACGATATTCAAATATTTCATCGTTATGTATTGTCTATGGTGGCATTTTTGATTGCTTGTTCTATAGAATATCGAATAAAAAGTGAATAAATGAGCACGACAACCAATTGTTTGGTTTTTCTTAAAGGTTACATATACTCTGTAAACTCATTACTGAAACAAAACTATACAAACATAAGTAGACCTATAGTAATGCCTTAAGCCATTACCTACGATAGCGGGAATTTTAAAAAAGAAAGACGGATTCGTATGACACTCACTTAGTCTTCTGAGGGACTTAATGCGTAGTAGTTTTGAAATGGGATGAATGACCTAAAATGAATAAACACCATCAAATCAGTTATTGGATATCTGCTACTAGACATAGGCGATCCCAAGTTATTTTCTATTAAAAATAACCGGTTGGAACCGGTTGTATACAATCTGCACCCAGCGCAATTCTGCGGTTTTAGTCAGATCGTCAATCCACCCTGTGATTGAACGTTCTACGCTGCGCCAGTCAATGCGTGGTCTCCATTCCAGAACCTTACGGCTCCATCGGGCATCGCTTCTATTTATTCAGTACTACTACTGTCAATTCGCCAGGACACGTCGCTATATTTGCTTCTTTTACAAATCTTATTAATTATGAATTAAACGAATCAAATATTTAATTCATAAATTAAACTAATATGAAATTGTTAAATAAATGATTCGTTTAAAATAAAAGCACCTATACGTTGGTAGAAGCAAACAGTTCTTAGAGTACATTAGTATTGTTAGTTTTTATTACAATGACTTCTACACTTCACAAAACACTTCCTAAAAATTCAATCAAAATATATTCTATAGATTACACTACCTAAGTTACCAAGCCCAAGTTTTTGGGAAAAGGATAATATATATCATTAAAATAACTGAACTCATAAAGAAAAAAGAAACAACTTTTTTTATATTTAATTCTCCTAGCCCCTTCCGAACTCACGTCGAATCGTCCTGACTACATTCGCAGTATTCGAAACCTATTCATTTACATCATAGCTCTATTGGACAGTCATCAACAGCGTCAAAATTATATCTACACAGCCACCTTGGAGTTAAACTGTTTTATTGGAATGTTTAATGGAGTTCTCATGCCGTCAAATTAATTGTGTTTTGTTTTGTTCCAGCCTGTCGGCATCTATCGCGGTAAATACGAGTGGGCAAACGAGAACAGCCCTGTGGGTGGAGATTGCTCGCTCTGGGTGAGGGCAGCCACTCTTCAATTGGACGACGGGCAATGGCAATGCCAGGTCACCGCCAGCAACTATGACGTGCAGGTTAGTTAAGTAAAATGGTTAAGTATCACTTCATTGTTATGTGTCTGGGTGTTGAATATGTGTATTTAAGTAGTATATTTATGATTCCTGTGTTGTCTGGCATCCGTAACATAAGTGTTTTATGCGACTTACTACGGAGTCAGGTCAATTTATGAGATGTTGTGGGAATTTATTATTATTATTATCACTTTGTTTGTTTGATGTACCACCACCACGACCACCACTATTACAGCCATTGGTAGTCCACTGCTGGACACAAGCCTCCCAAGAAAAGGAGAATTTTGCCCATAATTGCTGGGCAAGCGTGTTGGTAATCGCAGAGCGCAGCTTTCGCGGTGGGGATTCGGCTGCCCATCCCCGCCATGTTCATTTGAGCTACATTGATTCGGATGGATATACCACCATCTGTCGGTTCTGGTACCTTAGTCGCCTCTTACGAAACCTACTGCAGAGGGAGGTACTGTTCTATTCGGGCTCTACTTCTACTCTACTCCGGTAGCTCTCGGCTGCATATGTTGTGTACCGACAGAATATAATAATACCTTCCTACCAGGTGTCGAAAGAAGGCACTGAGGTACCGGAACTACATTGTAGTTCAAATGGAACAGGGCGGGAATGCGCAGCAGCATTCCCGTCGCGAAGCTACGCCCTGCGTTTGCCACCACTCTAGTCCAGCGTGGCAGATACGGGAAAATTCCCTCTTTTTCCGGAGGAAAGTAATGATAATAATCATCAACATCATTGCATCCGTAGAATGTCCACTGCTGGACACGAGTTTCCTCAAAAAAGTGGAAAATTTAAATATTGTTCATAAAAATACCATAGCTTCTATTTTAAAGTCACATGTTTTAAAACTAAACTTCTAACTTCCCTCTTAACCACGTCTTGCTCTATTTTTCAGTGAAAAATAAACTAAAATATTGCCCAGCATATTTTAGTTTGCTGGTAAATATACACGAGTATTCTGTATTTTTGGAGAGAAGAGCAAGGTTTCGTGTTTTAAAACTAACCAGGCAATCTACCCTAAGTTTAAACCAACTTTATATCCTTATATTTTCATATGAGCTAAAAAAATGTTTTTTTTATATGACTAAGTTGACAAACAAGCATACGGTCCGCATTATAGTAAACGTAGCCCCAACCTTCAAATGCTCATATTACCACAAGGATATCACCAGCAAGTTGTCGACAATGTGATAAACTTATTATGCTACATTACCCAGTAACTTCGCTGCCTTTCTCACTCGTCAAATTGGAACGCATACGAACAATAGAATTTGACGGTGGTCTATCTCAATTTTATTCACAAAATCTCAACCTTAAGGATATAATTAGATCATTAATCCAAATAAATCTAGGGATCCAACCATAATTATGGCTAACGGCCATTTGCCAATTATACCACGCCTTAGTCAGTCCGTCTGAAGTTTATCCAACATGACATGCTAGCTAATTGCAGCTAGCTAATGCGGCTATCGATCGAGCTAGGCTTTGGTGTTTAGCTTCTCTATGCATTGGAAATCACGTCAAATTTTGCTATGATCATACGTTTGGCATAGTCTCATCGGCAGCTCAAATGGTATCACGGATAAATTTATCAACATTATAGATAAGCGTAAACCCACGGCTTCACCCACGGGAAGTTTCTGTGAAAACAGTACTGTTTAAGGGTGTGAATGAGGAGAAGGAGTAGGATAAGAATAAGGATATCTTCCTAGTGAAATTTCATAAAGGTCGATTGAGAAAATAAAGTATAAATTAAATAAAGTGTGATCGAAATCTTGGAAACAATTTGGGATATTCCGATTACATTCGCTTATACATTTTGGGCCGTGGGGTGCCGGCAGTGTAGAATAGTACGTCCCTATGTACCAGGTGTAAGAGGCGGATAGGGTACTAGAACCGCAAGATGGCGGTATCCATCCAAAACCGTGTAGCGTAAATGTACAAGACGGGGACGGGCCAACATGTTTGCTCAGCGCGGTAATTATGAACAAAATTCCCCTTTTCTTCGGCAGACCACCAGCAGTAGAATTCCAATGGCTTACATGATGTTAATGATTAGCCTTTACCTGATAGCACATTTTAAAATCGCTCAGCGTTATCTATTGATTTTTGCAGTACTAAAATTGTTGTTTGTTTAAATCTAACATGAATACTGTTTATATTCGGATGAAAAGTAAAGCTTTCGTTTCCGTACTCACAATGTCCCAACTAGCTCTCACAAACAAACCTTTTGAATTTGCATCAGGACGATTCTTGGTACATGTCGTTTATTTTGCGAATTCCAGGATGCACTATCAAGCCCTCCAGCCGCACTCGCAGTGAGGGTTCCACCTCAAGCTCCGAGGATCCTGTTCAATGGCTCTCACATCCTGCCTGGTCAGAACATCACCGTGCCAGCTGGTTCGAGAGCCACGGTCGTCTGCGAGGCCAGATATGGCAACCCACCAGCTTACATCGAATGGTACTTAGGTAAGCAATGTTTTCTACTTAGAAGCTTCAGTGTTTTCTATTATCTATGAAGCAGGATAGCTCAAATGCATACCAGGGCTAGGATACCGTCGCGAAGTGAAACCTATCTTTCTATCTAAACTGCCAGGTTTTTAATCAATTAAAATAAAAGTAACCGTGGGGTACCGGCAGAGTAGATGGCGTAGATGGTAGTAAGTTTGTCACCTAGGACAAATATTTGTATGATGATATTTATGTTTGTTCTGAGTCTGGGTGTTAAATACATGTATTTAAATAGTATATCTATAGTTCCTCTAATGTCTGATGAACGTAACACAAGTGCTTGTATGTATGTATCTCCTCCTGTAACATATGTCGTAACAGCTGCAGAATCGGAACAGCTTACTTCAAATGCAGCAGGATGCGGAGATTTCATGTAGAGTTCTATGCCCAGCGGCAAACGTTTTACGGCTGCTATGATGATGATGATGATAAATAGCTTCTGAGGACCTCCTGAACTCTCATTTAAATTAATGTAGCAAGAGCAAAACAACTTTATTTAAATTGTGTAATATAATTAAGAAACTTATCAAATCTGACAAAAATCTCCACACAATTTGAATAATTCGGACGTTTTCCGTCTGTGCCCAAGTGTAGGTGAATTTTCCGACGGATTCCAACTCGTTTGATCTATCGAACGTCAAATACTGCGAGTCGAGCTATTGATAAGTTGGGATACCGAATAGCTGGGAATCCGAAGCGAAAAGAACAAATTGTCATAGCTGACTTGAAATCTTTTGACTTTGAATCCTATCATAAATTTTATTCCAATTTCATATTACATAATTTTATAGAGCAAATATAATACCGTATCCAAAACCTGTTATCATCATATCAGTTATTGAAAGTCCATTTCAGAAAAGATGTTTTTTTGCCCATAATTGCCGCGCTAGGCAAGCGTGTTAGCATTGCAGAGCGCAGCTTTCGCGACGGAGATGCTGCCGCCCATCCCCGCCCTATGCATTTGAGTTGCACTATTTTGGATGGATATATCTGGATTTTTGGATGGATATATCATAACCTTTGGTTTAAGTCAGTTAATTAGATTGTAATAATCTTTAGTCTCCTTCAATACATACGGCCATAAGAAATTAGTTTTAAAAGTAATGGGTGTAGATCGGCACTACAAATTGATGATATATCTTTATCATAATGTTCCCAGCCACCTTGAGAATGGGACTCTCCGAGTGATTTCTAATATAGCTATATGTTTATACTAGCAGAGCCCGCGATTTCGTCTGAGTGTTAATATAATTCAGCATGTATAAAAACCATTCAAAATAGTTGTATGTGATAATGAGGTCCTAGTCAGGATATCTGTCCACCTTGTGGTTGGACATTGATTGTATCGCTGTACCGTTTATATATATGGAGCTTCTGTCAGAGACTTTTTTGAAGCCTTGACCTGGTTATATAAGAATTAACCGAAATAAATTACTTAAAAACCGTTGCCGCAATTTCAGATAACGTCATACCCAAATATACTATATTCAAGTAGGCCCATTATAAACACTTCTATATCAATATAATAATTATAAAAAAGTATGTAATAATAATAACATTTATATTTCCAATAAGTGATTTTAAGCTAATTTATATATAGACAACCTTGATGACCCAAAGGATCACAAAAGTCATTTAACACAGAAAATTTAATTAGTCCTGCCTTAACCTAGTCTGCTGGCACCAGACGAGTCTTCAAAACTAAGTACACTGCAGATTTATACCGCGACCCACCAGAAAGGAACCTGTAAGAAAAACTGGTGGTGTTAAGGTTCTACCAACACCACCTATGTAGTAGTTATCGCTAATAAAACCCCTACCGGCGTCGGCGTTAACAAACCATAGTCTTTAAGCTAGTGGTTAAAGCAGTTCAATCCCAAGCAATTTCGTCGTTGACATAATCTTAAACACTATTACGTATATCTTTGTAATACAATTAAGATAGGACTATATCTGTCGGTTTAGCTAGAAGTCTAAAGTCATGCGACTAGATAGAACACTGGACGCACCTTCAATTTAAAAAATAAAAACCAAAATTTTATATTCCAGAAAAAGAACGCCTCACTGCATGGAGTCAAACCAACGCTTCGGAGGTGGAGCGGCCAAGAGTATGGGCTTCCCGGTCAGTCCTCGAGCTTGGAGCCACTAGATCAGCTCATGGCAGACAGCTGACCTGCCGAGCTCATCATCCTTCATATCCCACGCCTTACTACAAGGACTCATTCACAATGCTTGACGTCACCTGTAAGTTCAACTTCATTATATACAAGATATATATATATGAACACTTAACAGTTTAGATGATTCAAAAGTTTCTACTACAAACAGGGCTCCGCTATTTCAACCGCGTAGTTCCTTTTTTTCTTAAAATAAGGGGATAAAATATACCTCATGTTATTTGTTGACAATAAAGTATTTTACAATGTTGAGAGTTTTTAAAATTAATTTATTAGTTTTTAAGTTTATTTATTTATCACAAATGAACCAACATACAAATTCCGTTTACTTATTTTCATATAAAGGATCTTAATTTTATTTCTAAATATGATATAACCTTTGTAACTCCAAAAGGATGTAGCTTGCTATTATTGTAATAATTCCCAATTTTAATCGAATATTATTCGTTACAAACAAAAATAAAATCTTTTCCTTATATAATACCAGTCTATCTTACCCTCCTGCGTGGACGTCCCCTTGTATTGCTTCCAAAGTTTTTTATGTATCGAGAGTTGCATATATCCTTTCTTTTCAAAGTTACCCGAATTGACTGTCATAAATTTGTGATTCATTTATGTGATACCCGTAACACAAGTGCAAGTGCAGGTGAGATTCTGAGTAGATTTAATATAATCTTATCCAATGGTATCTATTGTTAACTTCAAACTAAAATAAATAATAAGCATATATTGTAATAATATAGGGTGTAAATATCACTACTCTACTACAAAAAAACAGTCTACTAAAAATGAGAAAAAATTAAATAAACCGCATTTTAAAGCCGTTAAACTAGTAATTTTGTTATGAAAATATATATCTATATACAAACAACATCAGTTAGACAAGTAAGTATAGTTGAGTACTGAACTATAAAGTGAAGTATCATTATGTCATTCACAAATAAATAGTACCACCAGATATTACAATTTATTTTGGCTTGCCCTAAACTCTATCTTTCCCTTTCCAGTTGTCCCAGTAGTGTCAATTGTGGGGGCAGATTCAAGTACACTCGCAAATCTTGAAGAGGGTTCCAGTGCTCTCACTCTGGAGTGCAAGGCGGAGGGCAACCCTGCCCCGTACGTCTGGTGGACGAGGAACGGCCAAGTTATTTCCAGTAATGGCCCCAAATTGATGCTGGCTCCTGTGGCGAGAAATAATTCCGGTATGTGAAATTTATACATTGAAATAGCCAACCCGATAGACGGTATCTGTATTTTTAACTTTATATATTTTTAATGCATGAGATTTGAGATATCCTATCTCACAAGGTGGATCAAATTAAACATAACAAACTAAACATTCTTAAAATCGGCTCAGTGGTTTAAAAGTTTATCCCGGACAAACATCATGACACGGAATATTTATATAAAAATATATATAGTCGCAATACTTTTTCATGAAATAAATAAATACAATTAAGACAGGATAACGTATATCGGGTTAATTAGTTTTTGTATATAAAGAAGAAAACTAAACAAACTCTATAGATATGTAAAATTTTGATTAAACAGTGTTGGATTTGAAATAACTGCTGTTTTACTTTCAGGAATCTACGGATGCCAAGCGAGGAATTCTCTAGGCACATCTGATTCTGTCAAAGTCGAAATCGATGTGAAATGTAAGTGCACTTTAAATATTACGAATAAATTCATGCTATTTATCTTATACTAAAGTACTCTTCTAAAGATGGAATGTTGATTTTACAAAATCTCTGATAAAGTTTAGCATCCTATCATCAGTACGAAGTCCACTGGACATATTTCTCTCTAAGAGAGTAAGAATTTTGCCCATAATTGCCGTACAGGGCAGGTGTGATGGCAATCGCTGACCTTAGCTTTGGAACGGGGATGCTGCTGTCAATACCCACCCTGTTGTATTTGATCAGCGCTGTGACGGATGGATATACTGCCATCTATCGGTTTCGGTACCTCAGTCGCCTCTAACAAACTCCTAGTACAGAGCGAAATACTATTCTAATCTATCAATACCGCATGACATTAAAAGTACACGGCAATTAATAGTTATTTAATTTCTGTACCATATACCTCATTATTTCTTTAATAGTAGAAATATTATTTTAATGTTCTAGATCCTCCTCGTGTAACTTGGGTAGGACCCGACACGGTGGTTGAAGCGAATTTGTTCTCCCAAGTCACGCTGGAATGCAAAGCGGACGGCAACCCCTCACCGTCTTACCAATGGTATCATAAGTGAGTAATTTGCATATATTTTACTAAATTTCCTATATATAGTAAGCTGGCTTAATATCTCAGAAACTATTTACCGATCTGAAACTCAAATACATGTTATACGAGTGGATCGCCAATAAAATAAAAATAATAGCATTAATATATCTAAGAAGGAAGTTTATCCATAAATCTATATTAATAATACAAACGACCCTGATCCCTCAAGGGATTGTAAGAGTCAGCGTAATATAACCCGCGTCATTCATTTTGGCCAACCTTAAACCAGTGTGCCGGCATCAGATGAGTGTTAAAATTAAGTTTAAAACCATTGTTTTAAAGCTAGAGATAAAAGCAACTCGATCCTACGCAGTTGTAACATTGGCATATTTTGAATACAATAGTCAGCTTTGGAAAAATGTAACCTTAATTTTAATGTATATTACTTGGGATTTTATTGTAAAATCTAGTCGAGTCGTGATATAATAATAAAATAAATTCCCACAACATATCATACATTAACTTGTGTTACGGACGCCAGGCAACAGAAGAATCACAAATATACTACTCAAATACATATAATCAACACCCAGACAAAGAATAAACACAGATATCATCATATAAATATTTACTCTGGGTGGGAATCGAACCCACGGCCCTTGGCGTACAAGATAGGATCACTATTTGCGCCATCGGACCCGTCAATATATAACCTTGTGCGCCAAGGATCGTGGATTCGATCCCCGCCCTGGACATACGATGATGACAGGAATCATAAATTCCTCAAAGTTGTTTCATTTTCGTAACACAATTGCATTAAGTAATTTATCTCGGAGTCAGAATTAATGTATGAGATGTTGTGTAAATGTATTACTATTATAAGTTTAACTATAGCTCTCTAATAGTTCTCATTTTAAACTTAACCGTCCAGTCCCAGTCCAGCCGGGCACGTCAACATGAACCCGGAAGATGGGTACCCGGTGTCGACGACACCTCAGCTACAACTGCACAACGTGTCGTACAACCAACATGGCCGGTACACATGCGTGGCAGTTAACCACATTGGTGTTGGGGAACGGTAAGAGAATACCTCTAATTATACCTTGCTTTGTAAATTCCAATTTCAAAAAATACATTCTATAAAATCAAATGTTAAAAAGATACATTCTTTAAATTCAAGATTCACTAAGAAACATTCTATTAATTAAGTTTCATGAAGATACATTCTATAAATTCAAATTTCAAGAACATGCATTCTGTAAATTTCAAAAACATAGGTTAATGTTTTTTATGTCAAAAGTTGTTAAAATAAGCACCACTTTGGCGTGCGTGACACGCACAATAAGGATGTAAACACCCTTATTTCCATCGCGTTCCCAAAAAAGAATTAAATTTATAGACAATTTGGATATTATAATTTTAATGTTACTTTTGTATTTTTATTTACTTTATTATATGTTTATATTTGTACATTTATATTTATACTTAGAGCAGCTATTTTGTATAAAATCCAATTTTGAATTGGAATTCCCAAATGGGAATGATTTTAATAATAATATAAAAAATGTACATACCCCTCATTTCATGTTTCCTCATGTCACTTTTAGTCACGATACCACCTCGTTACCCAGGACCCACCAATCCGAACCAATCACGCTGAACGTGCTAGGCCCACCGGTGGGCGCGGAGACGGGCACCGCCCATGCATGGAGTGGAAGCGAGGGCCGTGTGCATGCCACGGTGTGCGCTGACCCTCCGCCACGGAGAGCCGCCTGGCTCTGGGGCAGCTTACGGCTTGATGTACCTTCGCAGATTGGTGAGTAGCTCGATTTATTTAGAGGCTGCGCAAACGGCCTTTGGTTCAATGTGACAAAAAACCCTAAATCGTCTGAAAAATGTTCACCGAGTACTTGTCATAGATTCAGTGCATATGTTGATCACTATATAGCGTTTAATGCCGCTTTAAATTCATAGTGTACGTTGCGCTTATTGACGTTGTTATTTTTTTCGGGGACTCTCACGTAGGTTCCAGTCCAGTCTCTCTGTATTCACGATAATTTAGGGGACTTTTTGTGCAGGGTACTGTTAGTTCTTTTTGTGCGTAATTTTATACAATTTATAGGAGATCTTTATCGTTGGATACAAAGTACCCGGAGGAGTACGAAGGCTCTTATTGGTCATAATTAAAAACCTATGTACGGAGTATAATAATTACTATTAGCAAATGAGGTGAATTATTTGGGTTTTTTGTATGATGAGACTACCTCACCTGGAAAAGTTTTTAGATTTTAGAAGTGTCTAAATCGTAAGTCATATCTAGGAGTCTAGCTGACTGATTTTGGAACTCAAAACACGTGTAGCAGAGCCAAATTTCTTATGCACTAGCAATAGCACTACTAGATGTTATGCAGTGCATGGTACAACTATGAAGAGGCAGGTAAGTCAATGTTCGTACACAGATCTATTGGCCTTTAACGCAAAATGTATTTTTTTTATATTATGAAGTCAGTAATCGAGCATACGGCTCACTCGAAAGAAGAAATGTTGCTTCTTATACCTGCCTTGTTACATTTAAGCTACTCTATTTAGGGTAGATACCACCAATGGTACTGGTACCACAGTCATCTCTTCCTAGTACAAGGAAGAGGTGACTAGTATCTATGGTCTACCATTGCTACTCCAAGTATGAAATTAAGCATTTTTGTTGCAGGTCGATACCGAGCCCTTGAGCCATCGGGCACAAATGGTTGCTATAGATACACTCTACTAGTGTCCAGCACAGCTGTGTCTGACGCCAGGGTATATGTTCTCCATGTAGAGAACGAAAGAGGATTCTCTTCGCATGCCGTATCCTTGACTGTACATGGTAAGCTAGATTTTGAACTAATAATACTTTTTTTCTAAATTTACATTAAGCTAGTAAAAATGTTAGTCCAGCGCATATTTCGAGAGTAGGTGATTATCTTATTACTGAGTGATTCTATGTTTGAGAACTTTTCATTCGCAAGTCTCCACAGGACACGTGAGATATGATCGGATCTTTGGGCTGTTGGGATCAACTAAATAAAAATAATAGGACTAAAATTAAATTACAAGAATAGTAATAAATATATGAATATAATATACATTTACGAGTTAATTACTCATAATAAAACTACTTTTTACAGCCTTAAAACGTTACTCTGTGGCCACCGTTTTCAAGAACCGAATCTGGAAATTGCATATACATACATAGCATATGTTGTTGTTGTTTTCAAGTAGATATTTACTAACATTATCCCACACATAGTATTTCTCAGAAAGCAAAAGAACGCGTGACTGTCATTATGCATGTTTCAAGAATTTTTTATATAATGAAATATTGCTATTACAACAATTAATTCCTCAAATTATTTCGAGATAAATCTTCTGCAATCACATATTAATAATATAAATCCGGGCGCTTCTGTTTTATCATCTGTTGGTTATTTTTTATCGTTTCCTGTTTTCAACGCGAATTAGATTCATCTCATTTAACTTATTTCTAACGGAATGTTAGGCTGCTGCATATAAATGTTATTTTGACCAAAATACAACTTATATTATAAGCGTGAAAGTTTGTTTAGATATATACAACACCCAGTCACAAAATAAACATAAATATCAGCATATAAATATTTGTTCTGTGTGGATATATGGTTTAACGGATCTAGGAACAGACATTTTAAGCAAAGAGATCAATTATAATTATTATTCTAGGTAATATGGGATAACGGATGGGTAGATTAGTACCTCCACAAGTAACAAATATCAAAAAAGGCGATTAAGGTACTGAAACAGATACGATGATTGTTTGCCATATACGGTGATATAAAAAGTGACCAAAGTCCATTTAGGTAATGTCAATAAATAGTATATCCCACTTCCTCGTCACTTAATCATCAATACGACGATTGAAATTTACTTATATATATATAAGCATTCCATATGCTTATATATAGACTTAGTTTCGATAATAAACGGGCTATCAAATATAAAAAGAATTCGTTAGTACGAATTCGTATTATAGCGTTTGAAAATAATATTCTTTTTTATCATATTAATCAATGTACCTAATGTTAGTTATCTGCCCGTTGTAGTCCGGAAAAATCGATCCATCCGTTGCGTTGGAACAAATAACTAGAAAAACAACAGCGTATTTGTGAATTTGAAGAGTACTCCTAATAAATCAACTTAACTGTGACCGATACATAGAAAAAATATTTTAAAGTTAAATAAAACCAAAAACCGTTAAAAAGTATTTTTATACTTATATCATGAATAACGGCACATCATCATCACATCAGCCCCGCCAAGCCAACCAGCCCAAGCAGGGTTTTTGTTGAACTGCCGCGCTGGGCTAGCGTGGTGACAATCGCAGACCGCAACTTCCCGACATGCCGCTGCCCATCCCAGCCCTGTAGTATTCAAGCTGTGCTGTTTTGGATGGATATACCGCCATCTGTCGGTTCCGGTACCTCAGTCGCGACATCTGGTATAGAGAGAGATACTATTCTACACCGCCGGTACCCCACGGGAATAACGACACAACACATAATAAATTGAAAAATTCAATCTATAATTCCTTTTTGTTATTGTTATTATTATTATTTGTTTAGACCAATTTGACAAGAAGCATACAATCCGAGTGATAAGCGTTACTGCAGCCAATAAATGCTCGTAATATCACAAAGATTTCACTAGCGCGTTGCTTACCTTGTGACTTAACAATATTATGTCAGTTTACTCAGTAATTTTACTGACTCACTCACCCATCAAACCAAAACACAGCAATGCAAATACTGCTGCTTAGCGTTAGAAATAGATATTCCTTTTTATTAGGTCTTCCTATTTAAACTTAATTTAGTATATGCCCATACAAAACTACAAATATGTTCATGGAAGTTGTTCTAGAACGTTCTATATCGTCTGTCATTTGTTTGTGTGAAAGAAACGGCGCATGTAGCTCCGTTGATCGCGGCCGCCCTAGTCATCGCCGCACTGCTGGTCATCCTGCTTTGCCTCATTATCAGATGCCGCAGAAGGAGAGGTGAGATATATAATACCTACTTTCTACTTAATTCATTAATCACACTGCTAGTTCCTAAATTGAATGTCCTACCACGACTACAGTGAATATTTAAATCAAATTGGTATAGTCAATATAAGTAAATTTCTGACAGATCTAAATATAAACGATATTTAGTGCGTGCAATTTCACAATACGGCCAACTGTCACCATAAGGTTAGATCTGTTAGGTTTTTTGATAATTTTCGTTGTTTCCGAGAATCATTTAACTTCTAAAAATTAATAACCTTCTAATAAAAATAAGATCAACAAAAAATGTTTATCAAAATCAATTCAACCAAGGAACATATAGCTCTCTTTTCATATTATGATTTTTAAACTTTTCGGAACAACTCTACTCTGCGGGCGTAATAATAAAAGGTTATGTTTAATAATCTTTATTATCCTACGAAATTACATTTCATTTACAATGAGATACCATAGTTCTAATAATTTCATTTACAATGAGATACAATTAGCCGGCACTCAACTCTAAATACAGTTTTAACTTATTTTTAAATATATTTATATTTTCACACTCTTTTATGGTGTTAGATAGCTTATTGAATAACTGTGCACCTCCAAAAAGTACAGTCTTCTTTCCATTGTGTGTTCTAGCTACTGATAGTAGCACTTTATTTTTATAGTATTTTAGTTTACAATAGTTACTAAAATAACGTTTGCATTATTTTATTCCACAGAAAGCGTCGAATACAAGACTGATGAATTAGATAGGTAAGTTCATTGAATGAAATTGCAGTTTAAATGTGTTCTTTTTTTAAATAACACGGAACTACTCAAGTTTCGTGAGGAGCTGGCATACAAACATACAGCAACAGATCAACCAACCCAAGTCTGTCAAAACTTCGCAATCGATATTAATATATAACTGGCAGGTATAGAGTTTAAAATTGACTGTAAATTTGTCAAATATGGGTAGGTTGATCTGTTGCCCACCGTACCTATAAAACCAAATCCTACAGTAATGGTCCAAATGTATTTGTATAAATGTGCATGTTAAGTATGTTTCTTCGCATCAATTACAAGATAAGAAATTATAAGCAAATAAATAATAATAGCGAAATAACAACCAGTAAAAATAAAAAGATTAGTTACTAAAACAGATAAGTTATAGCTGTGGGAATAGACTTAACTCTGAGATAAATTGCTCAAAGTGTTTGTGTTACGACAGTGACAACAGAGAGATTACATATAATACTTAAATACATATTTAATATCCAGACATAGAACAAATACAAATTCTTAACATATAAATCTTTGTCCTGAATGTAACCACTACCGAATGCGCCATAGTAAATGTTCTAATTCATGCCACAGTGAGAAGACAGTGCTGCCCGCTGATGCGGTATACTCGCCGCGGGACCAGCCGAGGGCGCAGCCTCAGCCAAATCCAGCCGCGGCGGCACGGACCGCCGGCGTCACGTCACGATACTCGCCCGGCGCGCTGCAGGTGCGCCGCGCGCCGGTCGTGTTGCAGCCACCCACCACCGTTTGATGTGTGCTCACAGGTGTGGCCCGCACATTACTAACTAGCACAAGTGTTTGTCTAATCACTCACACTTTCAGCCTCGATACCTTGAAGGTCATGGGAGGTATCTGAACAAACCAGATGTCGCTGTAACTTTTCTCGTTTAACGTATAAAGTATACAGGTGTACCTTTCAACCATATCCCATTTTGTCCATTCACTCATTATGCAGGCATAGGGTTGCCCGTTAATGAGCAGCCCAGCTTCTTTCCCCCGATGGCGCTGAAATTTACATTAGAGTCAGTCAGCATTAGATTTAAAAAAGAAATTGGTTACAAGTTTTTCCCAGACCCACCCATGTAGGGTGTCTTAATAGGACTTAGGATATTTATTCGTTTGCTGCACAAAACTTTTGAAATATACTATAAGTGTTAACACCTTACTGTCAACCTGTGATGTTGAACACTTCTGTCCAATAACTCACAATGTAAGCTTATTTTAATAGAAATATTAAACAATATGTAAGATATCTCAAAAGCACTCTAGCCGTGTGCAGCAGACAACGTGTGAAATGTGTTTAAATATAGGTGCTATCCACGACTCATTGCCATATCTCATGAAGTGACATAGAATACTATACCCCAATCACTCACGCTATGAGTTGCTTTTGGCAGAAGTGTTAATCACAACATAAAGTCCAACAAAAAACTAAATCAACAGTGGTCACATACTCACGTCCCATCTTGGGCAGACATAGGTCGTTGACTACGGATCAACCTAGCTGTAATTCCTGATGTGTAATTTCCGTCAAAGAACATAACTTTACAATATATCATAACTTGTTATATGCAACCGCTGACTTCTAAGTGAGATACCCTCGATAGGAAGGATAGATAGGCATGATTGAAAGAATAGACTAAGAAACAACGAGATTAACTCAAGAACTGGTATGAAAGATGAAAAAGAATACTATAAGAAAGACAATACCATACCACACCAAATAGAACGAAATACACGAGTGAAAGTTACCACAAAATGTAGTGTAATGCACTCCTTCTTTTTATGACCTGCACCAAACTAATGAGCACAATTCACTGCGTGACGTCATACCATCTGCCAAACGTTTACAGTGCTGGTTGATTCTCAGTTGTTTTACCGCATGTTTCATGTCTTAACTGCATCGGGGCGGCGTTTAGACTATACAACATGACATATATATTCTAGTCGGATTGTATAAGTGTAAACGCCACGCCGCCACGAGGTCACATTGGACTCTCATTATTTTAACCCATGCAAGTGCTTTCAACAATTTTATTGGTATTGGTGTAGCATTACCGCTGACTATAAACGCTCGTGTTATCACTGGGATATTAATAACGGCATGCGAACCTTGTAACTTGAAGATATTATGTCACATTACCGAGTAATAACACAGCCTTTCTGACTCTTCTGACATTTTAAATAAATTTATATTTTTTTAATTTAGATATATATATTTTATAATTAAAATAGGTTGCTATAACTTATAAAAAATATATATGATTTTCACAAATAATATAGAAAAGATATTTAGAGTACCCTTTCTTGGGGAATTTAGCTCATAAAAAGCGTAGCTTCGCGACGGGAAAGCTCCAGCTCATCGTCGTCATGTTCTATTTGAATTACACTGTCTTGGATAGATATACTGCCATCTATCTGTTTCGGTACCTAATTTGGCTTTTATGATGGCGTAGCGGAATGTATAATTCTACTCTATTAAACTCATAATAACAGACATATAGTTAATTTCAAAGAGTATTCACTTGAGCTTTCTTTCTTATTTTCAAATATCCGTTGAACATGCAAATGTTGAAGTTATGTATACATGTAGGTCCACGGACAACATTTTTCCATTTAATCAAGCGTTTAATAAAGCGAGTTGATGTAGATATCACCTGTCAGCTTCGGTAAAGACGTTTAATTACTCTATGCTTCTATTCGTACCTACTAGAAAAGAAATTAATCAACACGCACACATAAGCTTGCTAAAATTGTGCACTTTATTTAAACGGCTGAGTTTCTTGTATGTCTATTAATATAAAATGTATTTGACAATTTTTTAACACAAATACTTGCTGACATTTGTGTAACATGAAAAAATTCAACTAAATACACTTCTTTTCTCCTAAATATCTAAATTACTGACTTGAGTAACTGACACCTGGCGATTTCGTTCCTTGTAAATTGAAATTATTACTATTGTGAAACCACATAAAACAAAATATGTTTTTTGTTTACAGGCAGCACTCACGTCGCTGGAGAAAGAAGCCAAAGAAAATGTGTATGCTGTCTTAGACCCGCATATACAATACGAATTAACAATTAACAAGCACGGAGAGCCGCCTAAGTACTTATCGCTATCGAAACCCCTAACTCACCAAAGAACACACGCTTTCGACCCACAAACCATAACAGATCACGAGATAAACAACAATGATTATAACGAAAACAGATTCACAACATTTAAAACTGGCCCACCTAAAGCCAGAAGATCAAACAAATCTAACGATGGTAAAATTAACTCATTCGGAAGCTACGTGTGTAAAACTAACAATGACATAGAATACTCCAAAGACCCATTCTTCGGAATGGCCAGAGATAATGAAAATAATGTAGAATTTCAAACAATTAATATTAGACACAACGAAATACGAAGTTCAAACAATTATTCACGTATGTATGAAAGAAATAATTCAGGTAAAAGGCAAAGTAAAGATCATCAAGACAGACCAGATCATAATTTTAGAACAGACGCTAAGAGGAATTCCAAACGCAATTGGAGACAAAGTGAAGACAGAATGCATAGGAATCAAATGAAACCTAAAGAGTATGATAGATCATTTGAAGAGTCAAAAGTAATTACAGAAAATAAAAATGGTGATGATAGGCCGCGACCGGGAAAAGTAAAGGAAATAGCTTTGAAATTTGATAGAAATTCTGGGGAGAAAGACATGGTGCAAATAAAACAAGTTAGGCCCAGACCACTACAAAGTTACGGTCACCAAGCATACCTCGATCATGTTTTCCCAGATGCTATTGAGATTTAGTGTGAATGGGACAATACTTACGTGTTGACGTAGATCTCTGCTTAGTTCATCGATAGTTTGTAACTGTTAATGTGTAATTAATATAAATTTACCTTTCTAGAAACTCTTTTTATATTATTATACACCTATTTATTAAAATAAAATACTGCCATATTCGTGTTGTAAAGTATTAGTCCGATAAATACGAGGTCCTACCTTTTTATACTTGGGGAATCGCGTAGATAAGTACTTTTAATAGTAATGTAAAAGTAGTTAAGTTTAAGGCTTTTGAATTTTTAATATAGATATCGTCAATTTTAGATAGAATAAATCAATCAGCATTTTATTTTTAAGAGTTTAATAAGCTAGGACCTCACAGTTGAATGGCCACCTCTTTTTGGATACATTTTTTAACTTCTGTACTATCAACTAAGGATATGTGACTACGATTTTTACATACATTGTGCGTTGTATTAAAATAAACCATGAATTTGATATATAGCGTGCAATTGTTATGTCAAAAATCACGTGCTCTCTGGCAATCCCGTTGGAGTATCTATAAGGAACCCTCTCGTAGTACTTAAATCTAAAGAGTTGCCATTTCACGTTTTTAGTAATAATTGTATAATACCATTACAAACAAAACTTGCTTCAGCACTTTATGAGCTTTTGATAGGTGTAAATTACTGTATATGATTTTGTAAACTATTCTTAAATTCATCAATATTTGTATAAAGTTTTTTAATTTGTCTTCATATCGAATGTAATATTATGATTCGTTAAAGTTTATTTCCAACTGTGTATAGTCTTTATTTCGTACTTTTTGTATTGTTGAATTTTAACAGTATTAAAAACATAATTTAAACCGACTGCGTTTGATTTGCGCACCAGAAAGTAACTACAATGCAGCCAAGCAATGAGGTATGGGCAAAGCCATGAGTAGAATAGTACCTCCCCCTGTACCAGGTGTCGTAAGAGGCGAGTAAGCTACCAGAACCGACTGATGGCGGTATATCCATCCGCAACAGTGAATTTTTAATGGCTTGTATGATTATGAGTCATTTATTAATTAATGGTATTCAAGAGCGATGCAAATGAATTGTGTTTTATTTACTACAGGACATCTCATACGTTGACCTGGCTAAAATTGTTTAAACAGAGGAATTAGAAATACGATACCTTGGTTAACGTTAATAAGATACATATCAATAACACCCAGACACAGAACAAATACAAATATTTATTTTATCAATATTTACTCCGGGTAGAGATCACATCCACGACCTTCGGGCGCACAAAAAAGGACCACTACCATCACGACATCAGACCCGTCGAATTATCGTCTTAACCCGGACATCCCATGTATTTAGTTTGATGTTGACAATTTATGTTAACTGGTTGCCTGAGAGAAAAGTGATGTGTCGTGTATAGAAACTAAGAGTCGCCACGCACAGAATAATGAATTTGAAATTAGGCTATCACTTTTGTTCTTATTATCAAAACATTACGTGAGCAATAAGGAAAATACAAAAGGTATATCCACCGAATTGGGCAAGCCATTTTTAATTATCTAATTAGTTTGCAAGCCTGGACTTCAAACGGCCAACTGATGCGCTCATCGGTTCCGGTACCTCAATGGACTTTACGACGCTAGGTATAGGGGGAATTACTATTTTACCTTAGAGATGGGGTAACTCTATTGAAAATGATAGTAAGGACAAAATAAAAATTATTTACAAAACTTTCTAGGTGCTAGGAAGTCAAATAGACTTGATATTAATAATATAACAAATGCAAAAGTTAGCAATAATATTTGATACACGAACATGCCATGATCGAATGGATTTGGATGCTTAGCATGGAGGTAGAGTTTAATCAGAAATAGTACGTAGACTACATTTTATCTCTAACTTCAGGTCCTGTAGACTACTATTGTAACAGCTTCAAAGCGCGGTTAATTTTGCTTATTCATTTTTTTGCTCGCTGTTTCGAAAACCTAGAATAAGTTTAACAAAAAATGTAAAAATATCAATTAACTGCATTTTAAAGCCGTTAAATTAGTAGTTTTATTATAAGTAGTGCAAGTAGACTACAAATGAAAAGTAAATTTCTTCGCATATTTAATGGAAACGTCATAATTTATTATTAACATTTAATTCGCAGTGTTGCGTGTCTCCATCAAGAACATATAACAAGTTATTTCTACCAACTTCGCCTGCGTACACGTCTATATTTATTCCTAGATTTCCTAAAAATAACGAATTCACACAACATCTGATACTCGACCTGACCTTGAGATTAGTAGCAGAAAGCATATGTGTTGCTGATATTAGAGAAATTACAAATATAATACTTAAATATCGTCTGGTTCAATTGTTAATACTCGGATTAATCAGCAACCAGAAACTGGATATCCACGCCGTCCACAAGCGAGATCTAGCACTAAATAGGGTCTCAACTCGTTGATCGCTGACCTGCTGGCCGCCTGCTCATCGTCACATTGACGCTTAGACTGTCGGGTTTGTGTGCTGGTTTGACATACAATTAATTACTTATTATTTTGTGAAGACTTACAATTTTATTTACAACTTATACAAACTTTAACGTATATTGGTGTGGTATATACCCCTATCGGTATATACCATATAAGCCGACATATATATTTTTATTTTTTATTTGACATCGACAGATCCTCTCAACTAATAATGTACCATAGAGGCCAGAGAAGGCTGGCACCTCTGCGAACAAAAACTAGAAATATATAATCGCAGAACTTTGAGCCCCCGCCGAGAGACAGGGGTTTAATTAATTTAGGTTTTGTTTATTTAATTAACTTATTTAAATAAGTTAATATATAGTTTATTTATGTAATACATAAATTAATTATTTTAAGACTAACTATTTAATGGCGTATTTCCATAAACACAACCAAATACCATAAGGGAGGATTGATCAATGACAACGCTCCATCAAGAAGTAGCGAGAGCAGACGACACGTACATGAACAACGATGCTTAGATTAGATTTTTCACACGTATATCATCATTATCATCATCATACCGGCCATTGAAAGTCCACTGCTGGACATAATCCTCCAAGAAAGGAGTTTTTTTGCCCAAAATTACCGCGCTGAGCAACTGTGTTGGCAATCGCAGCTATCGCGACGGGGATACCGCTGCCCATCCCCGCGCTGTCATTTGAGCTGCACTGTTTCGGATGAATATACCGCCATCATTTAGTTCGTGTGCCTTAATCGCCTCTTACGACACCTGGTGCAGTGGGAGGTACTATTCTATTCTGCCGGTACCACACGTATGGGTCGAGCATCAACTAGCAAAATTATATTAAAAGTGGTAAGTAATTTGGTTTTTAACATTACCCTTCCATAACGCAATAATATATACTTAAAATCCAGATACAAAATAAATGTTCAGTGTTTGTCTTGGGAATAAAAGGCACGAACCCCCTTTCCCTATCGAATCCCTTTACGAACAAGATAGGGACACTACAGAGATCGCTATTAGGACAGTATTACGTACATTAAATTGAACGAATTGCCTATTTATATGTCGTTCGAACATGAAAATTTATTGAAATTGGGTGTGACCTCTTGGCGTAATTACTACATTAGCTTATCGTCCGGGATTAGACTGAGTAGATAATTTTATATGCCTTGGGACTTGTTTTAAGTTGTATCATAAATTGATACAACTTTAAGTGGACTGGACCACTGCCAATTTATTTAATAGTCGAATTGGGACTGACCTCTGGGCTTAATTGTGATTAAATTAAACAACACTAGCCTTCCGCCCGCGACTTTGTCTACTAGGGCGATACTTTCGATACTATCCTGGAGTAAATAGCTTCTGTTCCTCTCCTAGGTACATATAATTAGACATATAAAGATGATAGTAAACATACACTATCATCATCAACATATCACTCGTGCACTGCTGTATATAGACTTTCCTAAAACATTTCCAACAAGACTGATTGGAAACGTCCTGCATCCCGCGCAATTCCACGGTTCAAGTCAGATCGTCCTTGTGTACGGTCCTCATTCCAGAACATCCATGTAATTAATATACGCAGTAATAATTTATATGATGACATTTTTGCAGAAATGTCCATCCGTACTAGTATTATAAGAGTTCCCGTGGGGCGCGCGTTAGGGCTTGTTACTTTTTAATTAATTTTTCATTACATTTGACAGTTTGAACGGGGCGTAATTTGATTATGCGTGCGTTACTTCCAATGTTTTGATTCTGTGCTCACTTTTGTACATTTTTAGTCACAATAACGTCAAATATTAATTGCAGCATATTGAGTTTGTAAGTAATTTATTACTAGACCTAAAAATAAAAATATGTATAAAGTGTAGAATTTTTAAGTTTCGCTCATTTCGGTCATTTGTTAACGGGAAATTTTTTTAAATTATTATTAACATTACGACTGAACTAAACATTTTATAACATAAATGCAAAAACAATACCTACGTCGCCTAAGCAATTAATTGAGTCATGATACGAGAACGAGTCATCTATATCATACTAGTAAAAATAATAGATGTGTCTGTATGTTATGTCGAAATCACAATTTCAAAAAATAAATTCATAATATATCCATTTAGACAGATGTAAAATAGATTTTAATGGCAGATAGCTATTTTAATAAGTACTTAGTAAATTAATATTTAAGGAAAACAATTAGGCGCAGTAAGTCTTCGTGTATTAAAACTATTTTTAATGGCTTGAAAACGCAGTTCCGTTAACTTTTTCACTTTAAGTTTTACGTAAATAATATTATATATTACACACAAAAAGAACAAGGCAATTGAAATAGGTATAGTAACGCGAATAAAACCAAATTTTTTACCGACGAAGTAATCCGCATCAGCTAGTTATCATATTGCATTACAATCAAGCACGATTCATTTGAACAATAGTTTAATCGATTCTTAGTTATCGATTTCCATATTAAAACACGTTACTCTGCAGTCACGATTATAAATTATTATCGATACTAGTTGGAGAACATCAGCACTCGCTGGTGAGTGCCGCACTGATGCGTCCGGGCGTGACTTCTTGCCAATGTGCAAAGGTACAAGTAGTTATGTACTCACCGTCAGTCCCTTTCAAATCTCGTAAGCTCTAAGGGAACTTAGATAACTGAAGTGAAAGAAATAGGCCGAGCAAGTAATACTCAGATAATAGGTCCCTCATTAATACATGACCTGGCTTGCTACCTTAGATGACGCTTCAATCTATCTTTCTACCCAGCCATTGGAAGTCCTCTACTGGATTGCTGCCTTCCCGAGAAAAAGGAAATTTCGCACATAATTCCCGCGTTGGGCACGCGTGGTGGCAATCGCAGAGCGCAACTTCCGCGACGGAGATGCTGCTGTCCATCCCCGCCCAGTGCGTTTGAGCTACATTATTTCGGATGGTACCGGCATTTCCTTGAGGTACCGGCAGAGTAGAATTGAGTACTTCCCAGGTGTAAAAAGAGGCGACTGAGGTACCAGAACCCACGGAAAACGGTATATCCATCAGTAACAGTGTAGCTCAAATGCATAGGGTGGAGATGGGCAGCAGCATCCCCATTGTGAAGCTACGCTCTATAATTACAAATCAAAACGTGAGCCCAGCGCGGCAATTATATGATACGACATAGTAGGTATGTACACCTAGACGTAAACAAGACATTCAAACATACTATAGAACTAATATAGGCAACAGTGGGTTTTTTTTATGTAATAAGGAAATAATGTTGTCTATAAACTAACGCATTTAGCAAATTTGCACTTAAGTTATTTATTTCTAAACTAGGAGTGCCCCGAGTTTCACCCGCGTTAAGTTTCATACTAACTCTACATCTACCTTGCATCCTTAAAGGATGATTTTAGAAATAAAAACCTTGATGAATGAAAAATTGATGAACCTTTTTACAAAATGCGATTACTTCATAAACAACAAAGTTTCATACTCACTTTGCACACCCGTTTTACCATCTTAGGCTTTATTTTCAAAATTCCTTACCAAGTGTTCCCCCACGTAATAAAAAGAACGAGAACAAATTATCAAATTTCTAACCTTTATGGTTTAGGCCCTGCGTTAATATGTTAGTCAGTCAGCCAGTTAGTGAGATGCTAACTGACTAACTTTTATATATAAAGATTATTGCTGCTCTTGGTATCAGTTATTGGTATGTTAGCCGTGAATTGATAAATATAGAATGATATTATATCGTTATATTAATCAAAAATGCATAATTTATCATATAAGATAAAAACAGAAACACATCTGACACCCTCTGATTCTTCAGCGGTGGAAATAATCTCATGAGTATATTACATTTAAAAAAAATTTAGGGGGCCTACTATTCGTTATAGTTTTAATAAATAGAATAGTGCCTGGGTACTATGTCAAATATATATAATATATAGTCTAAGTCAAATTTAAATATATCTCTATTAGGTTAGCTTTATTTAATTGAATAAAAGAAATTATAGCTTGATTAAAATGACATGAGAATAATATAATGGTTTTGCACAAGTTATTAATATTAATAAAATAACAAAAGTGTTATATGAAGCTAATTTAAAAAAAAACGGAAATGTGTATATATATGTGTATATCACGTTAGTTTGACAGCTCTCTTTCTTATCAATTCTAATCAACAGCCATGGGGCACCGGCAGAGTAGAAAAGTACTCTTCAGGTACACGGTACCAGGTGCCTTAAGAGACGACTAAGGTACCAGAACCGAGATATTGTGGTATATCCATCCGAAACAGTGTAGCTCAAATTCACAAGGTGGGGGTGAGCAGCAGCATTCCCATTGCGAAACTTACGCTCTACAATTGCTAACACGCTTGCCTAACGCGGCAATTGTGGGCAAAATGCTCTCTATCTCGAGGAGGCCTATGTCTGACAGTTGACTTTAATGACTGATATGATGATAATGATGATGATCTTGAGGAAGCTATATTTGAGGTACTATAGATTTCTAAGTTGATTTTATAAGGCAATGCAAAAGACGGGTTCACTATATTATATAAAACTTTTTATTGCGAATATTAAATTTTGTACTTAGCGATAAATACTTGTTATAGATTTAAAGTATCATGATAAAATAATTAGCTTAATGCAACAATCGCAATTAAGCTTTTACTCTATGCTACAAATGGAGCTTAAACAGATAAACATAATTAACATATTCATAAATAAGAGGAAAATAAATAAATATTTCTTTATCTTTGAACCATACATGTATAGTTACTGTGTACATTAAGATAATAGTAGAATAGTAAAAACCTAAAGTTTTTCAATAAGCGACTATGTCTCAAAATTGCGACTAACCAACAACTATCTTTGATTGAACTATCTTATCTAATATGTGTATTTGCTATATATCGTCATAAAATGAACGTCATGTGCAAAAAATATTTGTACAGATAAATATTAAACGTGTATTAAAAACTCATTAAATATATATTTTTTTTATTTTTTCATGCGGATCCCTAACGAATACTGTCATGGGATGGTGACATTGACTTTGCGTGTTGGTATAAAACAGTCATAGGAGCCGGTCCGCGTACTTGCGTATGGAAGATATAAAACTCAGTCACATGTCGCCTTCACAGCGTTCAGTCGCTGTTAGTGCTGTATACGAAATACCTTTGCGTAATTAAAAAATAAAAAACAAACAATGCTCTACTTTATTCTATTTTTAAATTTTTTAACAATCTATACTAGAGCTGAACATATGGAAAATTTAAAAAACAAAACAAGTGACGCAACGGATAGAACAGTCAGTGACGATTTAAAAAGTTTGGCGTTCCATAATGGATCTAAGAGTGAATTGAGAAATTATTTCCACAAGTGTTGCCAATTCGGTTCTATTATGCTCGGGAAGAATTGCTCGTATTCACCGGAAGAGGATTTGTTGTTTCATAGTGGACTCAATTTGTCTTATCATTACCAATTTAAAAGACATCACGATTTTAAGAAATCGTCTCATTTTAATTTCTTGTATGGCAGGCCGTGCAGTTTAGTTTATATTGAAACCCAACCATGGCGTTTACAAGAGGTAAGTTATTCTTAATTAATTATTAGTTTAAAGTATGACTATTGGCTTTTTATCTTTTAATTTTTAAGAATAAAATTATTTATAACTTGTTTTACACTTATTTGGATTCTTCAAAGCGGTACATTAAATTCAAAAATAATCCTGTGATTTACGTCAGTCGATCATCCAATTGCTATCGCAAAAGCTTACTAGTACTATAAATATAAGCACGGTATAATGAAAGGATATTTGTATCATTTTCACTCAGAAAATATGAGTGGTTTTCAATCTATTAAATACAAATATATCATATAAATATACTAAATTTTACATGTAGAATACATGTATTTAAGTAGTATATTTGTGATCCATCTGTTGTCCGGCGTCCGTAACACAAGTGCTTTAAGCGACTTACCACGGAGTCAGATCAATGTATGAGACGTTGCGTGAATTTATTATTTACCACATAAGAGCAGGCGAGCAAAACAGCGGGGCAACGGTTAGCTTGTTACAAGCATCGCGTCAAATCTGACGGAATTATAACGGAATGGCATTTAAATTGCCTGAATACTTTATCTACGTATATTTAACGACGTGTTCTTTTGCACGCCGAGCGGCCATCGAACAGACTCAATCGAACGTAAATAGATTTGTTGATAAAAAGAATACTTGAAAATAAAATTAATGTGCGCATCTTATCGATTCAGTCTCTTTGAAGTAAAACAAACGTCTGAAAGTTTTGTCAAAACAATTTTATCAGCTCTTGAATATCAACAAACGGAAATAGGCTTTTTCAGTTTTAAATGTCCATTGTCACGCTGGACAGATATAGCGGCAAGCTAAAAATACGCTGCATTAATAAATGATTATATGAATGTTTATTTCTGGGTGTTAAATATATGCATTTTAATAGTATATTTGTAAGGTTTTTATTGCCTGATGTCCGGAATATAAGTGCTTTAAGCGATTTACCATGCAGTCAGGTCAATGTAATCGTCTAAGATGTTCAGTGTATCAATTTTAATTTCTGGCAGGGTAAATAATTCATTTAAAATTAAAATTTTCGTTTTCCTAGTTATCTTTTAAGGGTGAAATACTCTTAGTTTCATTTATTTGACATCATATACAATTGAAGGCGAAGGCCAAATTCCGAATTAAAGTTAAATTTTAAAGTCTTAAACGATGTATGAACGATAAATACCATTATTTTGTAAACCAGACACATTTGCCTGGTCGTTTTCTAAATTGTAAGTGCATCAGTGAGCTTATCTCGATCCCAAAACTACATATCGTAGAGCTACGCGGTTGTCGGGAGAATACTTTGTACTTTGTAATTAATTGACTTTGAGCAATCAGTACATATTATCAACTAATATTATATTGTTTTCTTTTTTAAAAACAATATTAGTTATACTTCAAACACATTGTAATTTGTTGTTTTATTAAACCAGGTCGACTAACAAGAATACAAACTGCGTGATAGTAACCTTACTTCAACTTATAGACGCGTGTAATATCACAAGGATATTACAAGAGCGATGCCAACCTTGTGACTTAAAGATTTTATGCCACCCAGTAATTTCATTGACTCTCTCACCCTTCACGCCGGAACACAGCAATGCGAACACTTATATTTGGCGAGAGAAATAGGCGAGAGTGAGGTTGTATGCCGTGGCAGCTTGTTATTAACGTATCAATCACTATGATATGTATGCTAAACAATTGTTGTCATCATTGTTAAGTGATTGTTTTGTTGGCTGTCCTGCAAATGGTAAATAAATTATTAGATAACTTCCTAAACAGGAAATGTACTCGGCTACGCTCCATTCATATCTGGTAGCACATGCAATTGATAATAAATGCACAACATAAGCATGTCGTATACGCGTTATATACTCGTCCGAATAATATGCCTTACCGGAGAGATCAACTTATATACTCAATGTACATAACTATAAAACTACCTAACCTAACCTAACCAAATTAATACATTCGATAATTGATTAATTTAATTATATTTAATCCAAATATTCTTTATTCAAGCATAAGCACTTTTGAATTATCAAAAATAATAAATAAATAAATACAGTTTAATCCTGATGACCCCAAGAGACCATAAGAATCATCTAACGCATAAACTAGGGCTACCCTGTACTAGTTTACCGGCACCAGACAGGTCTCAAAACTAAGTTTACTGCAGGTTTATTACACGAGTAAATAGAAAAGGACAAAGAAAAACTTGTGGTGATAAATGTTTCATCAATATTAAAAAGTCGGTATTAATGGAACTCCAGCCGAAGTCAGCGCTAACAAACCATTGCCTTAAAGCTAGGTTAGAGCAATTCAATCCCAGGCAGTTTTATCATTGATATAATCTTTAACAATAATTAGATGACCAAAAAGTAAGCAATTGTATCTTTTATTGCACCAAAAGTCGACTGATGACTGAACTATCAGATGACGTTTACGCAACTGAAACAGCTTATCTTAAATACACCACGGGAAAGCTTGGCCCCGGGGTGAATTGGAAACCAAGACTAGATTAACACAATTGGAAAAAAATTTACCTCTGATCTTTATCTTACCTGAAGAACTTTATTGGTGCACGTAGATTGTTTAGGCATAAAAATTAAGCATTTATAGAATGTAAAATTAATTAAAGTTATTGAATTTTAAATAATTACATGAATTAATCCAAACAACAACTCAATTCATGTCATGTCTTGTACATAAGACAGATGGCTATCGTATATACGTATCTTTAGACTGATAATGAATTCTACTGATGGTACATTGAGCTCAAAATTCATTGAGATTTTTTAGATCTTTATAGAGCAGTGTGCAATTTGTTGAACGTGAGGTAAAGAAAGATTAAGCGAATGCAAATGTCTGCATATTGTTGTTATAAACGAAATAGTGCACGCGTTTTAAATAAATAAATACTTGAATTGGAAATAGTTTTAATTTGGAGGACAAAAATGTTACCATCCGGCTCGAAATATAAATAATAAAGATGATATGTCATTTAACTCATAAACTTTGTTATTTATAATGATTGCAGTAAACAAGTAACTCAGGGCACCTTCAGGATACAGTATGTTTTATTTAAATACAATGTCATTTGTAAATAACTTTAATAATTTAAATTCTTAGCACTCGTACGGAGAACAACCAGAATACAAATTATTATAACGTTTCACTTGGTTTCACAAAATAAAAATTTAATGCTTTCACAATATAATCAAATCAGCTGTATAGTTGCAGTATAGATACCGACTTCAGCGCCATCTGCCAGGCTTATTTGTGAATCTAAACCATCTAGGTCGCGACCCAATGGCAGGAAAAAAAGATTTTATAACAATACCATTGTAATGGCCATAATAGTTATTTGTCTTAAGCCATTACAGCATAACTTCATAAGGTATAGTACTTCTGAGACCTGTAAGGCATAAAGCTGTAAATAATTACTCGAAACTAACCATTACCATTCGTCAGTTGTAAATTCAAGCATGTACTAAATTATAATGGTAAATGACCAAAACAAATACCCGTTTTTATAAATTTAGATAGACTAGAATAGATAGATATTAACTCTTAAAACCTAAGATTGACCAATTTCCCGTATATTGTTCAATTGTTTACTATAAGAGATTATTTTTAGTATTATCAAGAGTATATGAACATGTCAAATTTGAAATGACATTTTTATATACATAAATGTCGTTAGCAAATTGCTATCACCTGCATAACTTCAATAAACATATCCTCAGTCAGTCTCGAGAAAACATTTTTCACACATTTCATTGTTCTTTTGCGAACAACTTATGTCCCTAAGGAGATCTACCCAGGTCGAGATATGACCTTAGGTCTGCCGTCGGTCCGGTTCCGATCCTAGGTACAATTCAGCAGAGGGTAGCTCAATAAAGAGCAGCCTAGGTCATCCCACCGGTGTCACTGGATATTACGAAAAAATAATGGACATTGCTGTATACAATAAGACAACTCAAATGTGTACATAGCTGTCCAGTATTTGATTCCAATGAAGGTCGAGGAGAACTCATTCATAAACAGATTTGTGGTCCAGTTGTTAACCGATAAAATTTAAAACACTGATACAATTCAGTGAATACTACATTACCCTGGAGTGCTATAAATATACCCGCGAACTGGTTCGCTGAACCAAACTGAAAAAATCTTGTGATCGCACAAGTATATGCAATCTACTATATCTTATATACATAACTTTTACATCTAAATTTAGTCGCCGTCGTGTTAACCTATCAGTGTAATCTATTGTGTTTTTTTTGTATAATTAGGTTAAGAGATTTTTGTAATGTTGGCAGTAGATAATTTTTTTATTATTGATATTAATAAAGACAGATAAATAATGTATACTATCTATTTGACTTTCCTCTGCTGAAAGTATATACATTAAATATTTAGGCATAAAATTGAAGTGTACATAAGATTTTTATGAGCATATATTAAGTATATGCAAAAAAAAACAGAATATTAGGTTTTGTTATTAGGATTCTTTATTATTTTATTAGGATTCTTTATTAGGATTTTCCTTTGCAATTCGACCACGAGACAGTTTTAAAGATAAGTTTTATATCACACAAAAAGCTTTGAAAATGTGTGTTAAAGAAATAAATATCACTATATTAGCAATAAACTAAATCGTTGGAGCATTCGTTGGTGTCTTTATCTTATGCGCCAAAGGTCTTGGGTTTGATAACCATCCAAGGCCAATATTTATGTGAAAATTTGTATTTGTTCTGTGTCTGGGTATTTTATTATTTATTTATATATATAGTTTATTGAAATACCAAGTGTGAAAATGATAAAACCTCAAAAAAATATATACATAATTTATATAAATCAATAGATAGACCGAAGTTTATCGATCATACATAAAAAATACTATACTAGCAACGGTATGTGATTTTACTCACATAATTCCAAAACATATTTAAGACAATATGAGGATATGTTACTATGTAGTTTTCCAAATGAATTCAATCATTTCTCTGTCTATTTGGTGCTGTAAATGTACCTATTCAGTAGTGGTCTCTTATTTAAAAAAAATATAATATAGCCAACGTTACTACGTTAAGAAATAGCTCTCTAGTGGTAGAAAAAAAATCCTTCCTTGACGTTAAACTTCAATAAACAAACTAAGAATCAAACTTTTCTACTTTATAATATTAGTACAGATCAAATAAAAAGTTCTTAAAATATATACATAAAATAATAATAATAATGAATACTTTAGTGTACACCAAACATAAAAAAATGAAAAAAAAACAGTTATTATAAAGTACAATGGGCGGCCTTATCGCAAATAGCGCAATTTCTTCCAGGCAACCTTTGGATGGCAAGACTAAATGAGAGAAAAAGGTAGTAAGACGTGTCAATAAGAATGACTTCTACTAAAAAACATTGTAGAATGCACAGGCGTTTTCAGTAAAAGCTTCTCTGATGACCTGAGAGATTTCTAGTGGCTATCACCTAGGAACACGAAAGGATTTTTAAGATATGAAGGGTGGGTAGGATCGAACAGAATCTTGTATATTAAAGGCAGGATGTGAGCATGCCTGCGCAGTCGAATGGGAGGCCATTTAAGCTTAATTCGAAATTCAGACACGTGATCAAATTTGCGTAATTTAGAAAAGAATCTTATGCAAAAATTTTGCAGTCGCTCGAGCTTCTCAAGTTGGTCTTCGTTAAGGTCAAGGTAGCTGACATCCACCTAGTCTAAAATAGGAAGGAAAAGTACGTATACCCAAAATTAATATAATAGATATAGGAATAGTCATAAATAATGCGGCTAACCTTTTTTTTAAGAGGCAGTGATTGGGCGCGATGAATGTCAAAAGAAATTGCATTACACAGACTGAAGAGTAAAGAGTATTAATCTATTGTCTGATACCTGTAAAGGTGGGGAAGTTGGCCCCCATTAGTATCTTATTAGTACCTTAGGTTTCCATGATGATGATCTCTATTAAAACAGTGTAGTTTGTAGCCAGTTTTGTAAGCTAATTAAACAAATACCCTATTTTTGTGTTGACCCCAGATAAGAATCATTTTCGTATCCGCTATAACTATAGAGCTCTAGAGCTCTACTCTCTTGTAAGAAAGATCAATTTCTATTGAAAGTAACCGCGTCAATCTTGTAATCAAAATTGTAACTATTGTTACGCAGAGTAACGTTGTGGCTATAATACTTGCTTATAAATAAGCTTGAATAAGTTGTACTAGTTTTTAAGGACTGCAAATGCAGCCGGGACCAACAGCTTAACGTGCTTTTTAAATATAGGCCTAAAGAAAAAGTCCCAAATAATTTAAAATTAAAATATAATTAATTATAATATACGCTAATTTTTATTCACCAATTAAATACTACTATATAAAGAAATAATAGAAATTTAAAGAAACTAAAGGTTCTTTCTAAATTTTAATTAGTTTCGTCCAGTCCTCACAACATACCAATAAAAATTTTAAATCATATTCCTAATGTACTTACATAAAAAATCAAGGATGTCCAAAGCAATTTTTAAAACTTTAGAAACCTTATATACTAGAGTTTTTTGATGATAAAGAAAACGAATAACATGAACTTCAACGTCTCTTCAAATATATATTCAATAAAAATATTTAAAAAAAACCAATATATCAATGCTGTAAAAATCCAAATCAATTCCAAAATTCATACGAATTTAAAGGACGAGAGTGTGAAAAACCTTTATTTGATATTTAATTTTTCTTTATATATTATTTTAGACCGGTCTGCCATACGCAGAGTAGTTTTTAAGATTTATTTACATTTTTATTAGATTAGGTCGACAAAGCCTATAGTCGCTCATAATATCACAAGGATAAGGACTAAATAGATGCCATATCTTGTGACTTTAGGATATTATACCACATTACCCAGTAAATTCACACATTCAGGCAGAAACACAGCAACACTATTATTTGGCGGTAGAAATAAGTGACATATTTATTCAAATGAAAAACAAAAAATTTGAGAATATCGGGTAGCGATAAAAGTTCTATCAACATTTATTTATTGGCGTTCGCAGCGTAGGGCGTCCACCCGCAAGATGGACAGACGATCTAACTAAAACCGCAGGATCGCGCTGGACACAGGCCGCATACAACCGGTCCAGTTGGAGATTACTTGGGGAGGCCTATATCCAGCAGAAGACGTCTTATAGCTCATATGATGATGATGATGATATCGATGTTTGGAACCCTTATCGGCGTCTGCGCTACCAACCCTTGTCTTAATAATTAGATCCCGAAAAAGTACGACCGGAAATAATATAAAGTAGAGTCTGCATGGACAAAATAACTGTAAATTTCTGCTATTATCGGCACGGATTTCTTTGTTGACTCACTATGAAAGTACAACTAACTAAAATAATATCAGTATATTATATATTCAGTATATTTGATATAAACTGTTTGTAATGAATACAAAGAAAAATAAGTGTAGCTGTATGGCCTGTGGGCCATAGTAACCCATAAGGGTCAAGGACACGCAAACTTGTTAAGTCATTTCCGGTGACCTAATAATTTTATGAAAAGATTGATTAAAATGGATGGTAAATGGAATTGGTTATTTTACCTTATAGTTGGGTTTTTTTCTTTGAGACACACCTGTACCAATTGCTACATTATGAATATAGACTTTTTCTAGACCGCTTTTGATAACATTATTTCATTGTATTTATTGTGCTTGGAGATTTTTTGAGATTCTGTGAGAAATTACTGGGTAATGTGAGATAATATCTTCAAGTCACATAGTTGGCAACGCGCTGGTGATATCCATGTGATATTAAGAGTGTATCTATGCTGTAGTGAATTTTGCAGATGTATGCTTGTTTTTCGACCTGGTCTTATAAAAAAAAACGCTCTTTTGAGTTGATATACCGCCACTTGTCAGTTTTTGTAACTCAGTGGCCTCACCTAGTATAGGGAGAGATACTATTCTACTCCGCCGGTACCCCACGGTAATTGATTCGACATTTGATTGTCTTTTAACTAATAACGATTTGGCAATGTTATATGATTGAAGACATGTCGTTACAATTAATGGTACCACTTAATAAAAGATATTGGCTTTTAACTGTATTTTTCCGTATTGTTCGCCATTTTCTTGATCAATTCAATCTTATTCACATAGACACTCCGTAGAGGATAGCTTTCCGAATTTAACGAATACAAATAATTTATTTACTTCCCGATTACTGTTACGGTAAGCGTTTTTCATGATCATTGATGATTCTTTTTATCTTTTGATAGTTTACTGCATTTTGAAGCCGTTAAATGTAATTTTATAATAAGTTGTAAGCGTGAGAAAACAAGAATATAATGATGTTTTCGATATTTATGCTGACTTGCTGATAAAACTTGATAAACATATTCTTAATAAATTGGTGGTTGCTTGAGTCATTTATGTTTCCCTTATCCTTACATTCTATTTAATTATTTAAAAAAGCGGTGTTGCTCAATTGTCTCTTGAACTTTGTTTATGATTAACTCTAAACGTAATTATGATTGATAATATTTTTAAATGTCGCTCTAGAGTCTAGACCGAATTTAAAAGGTTGTATATCCGTAGCGCGGTTTCGTCACTTACTTGTCTTATCATCATATCAGCCGTAGGATGTCCGCTGTTGGGTATTGACCTCCCAAAAAAGAGGGGTAGGAGGGGGGCGTGATGCTGCTGATCATCCTATTCCTGAATGGTTTCGGATGGATATACCCTAGGTTTTTATCTGAAATCTTTCCTTTTAATTGTTTTGTTTTTATCGGGCCCGATAGCACAGATACTGTATACTGCAATGACGCTTACTATCGACGTCTCAGTACCTCGAATTTAGTCTTTCTTCGAATATACTCATCCAATTTCAACTAACATTAACAGCCTGCATATGAATGTCTGATAAAACAGTAAACAATATACAAATTATTATACCGGTGCTCATGTTTTTTCCTCATGCACATTTAGGACAATGCCAAACAATGTCTCGGTAAGTGATAACGTCACCAATCTACCTAGTTGGGCTTAAATTTATTATTTAGTTTTATTATTTTTTGGAATGACTCTGAAGAATAACAACCGATCCACTCCTATTTACAATTAAGTTTTTTTTCTTGGCCGAGCTTAATGCTGGCTGACTCTGATGTTCCAGTTTCAGGATCACCGGGGAATCAAGGATTTAGTTTATATGATTACGTTTGGATTATTAAATAATACTGTTCAGACGTTTTTAACTAATAATCTACGCATGATTATTTTTTATTATTATTTAATTATTAGTTAAAATATATATTAAAACACAAAAGTTCCCAACAAACATACAGGTCAAGCTTAATAAATCGTGTTCAAAATATATAAACGGTGTAAATATGACCACATCATCATAATTATCATACCAGCCATTTGAAGTTAACTGCTGGACATTGGCCTCCCCAAAAAAGGGGAATTATGCCCATAATTGACGTGCTGGGCAAGCGTGTTGGCAATCGCAGAGCGCTACTTTCGAGACGGGGTTGCTGCTGCCCATCCCTACCCATATATTCTACCATCTGTCGGTTATGGTGCCTCAGTCACCCCTTACGACACCTGGTACATGGGGAGACGACCACACTTCGAACATATCTTAAGAATAGTAACAAACCTTCAGACTTTATATTAAGGTCAACTAGAGACTTTAAATCACCGCAAAGCACACACGCTTCTTTTTCTTGGCTTAGTTAGAAGTATTCTAGAATATTGCTGCCCAGTCTGGAGCCCTTTTTACCAGATATACATAGATGACCTAGAAAGAGTGCAAAAGAAGTTTATTATATTCCTTTGCCATTGGCACAACATGGGCCGTCTGCTTGTGTGATAAAGTAAAAGGCTTGCCAAGTTAAAATGATCTCATTGTATGCCCGTCGCCAGCGGTATAGCTTGTTGTGCTTGCACAAGATAAGCCACTCTACTATCGAGTCACCAGATCTTCTCCATTCTTTCAACATTAACGCAGTAAAAATCCGCTCACCTAAAAATACCTTCGCGTTAAAGATAACCTAGATGTGTACGAATTATAAAAATTACTTCTATAACCCAATAACTTAAATATGTTGTTCCTACGATGAACTAAAATGCAGTGGCAAAAACATAAATAATTTTCTACTTTTAAGAGGGAAATTTTAAAGATTCTGGCAGCCGAGTTATCCTCAGCTTCCAAAGAAATAATTCATCATATCGGTTATTTCTTTTATTGTAATATTTATCATTATTTAAGATTAGTTTAATAAAAAAAATATCATAATAATAAATAAATTGTCTAATAAAAATATATAAGGTTACTGTCTAGTTAAAATTCATGACAGCATGTAAGTGTACCTTTAATAAATATATAAATAAAAAAATACATAAAAAAGCAAAGATAATCCGTTCGCCTCAAACTGAATATAATGACTAAATATTTTTGCAAGGTTCAACTTCTCTTATTTTAAGGTAAAAAATAGCTACTTTGTATAGAGCGCGTCATCTTCTCAATTGGAGTAGCCACTGCGCACAAACCTGATTGCGCGCAGGCAACTAAAATACGGAGCACTCTGGTCGCGGTGTTGTTTTGGTGCGGAACGAGAACCGCGTGCGTGGCCTTGGGGTGTCAGCGTTTTTTTATTGACTATCCTAAGGTGGATTAGTCAGATGTCACACAGCGCTAGCAAGAAAGATGGGCGAGGCCGTAAATTAATGATTGACCGTCTAACGGATCGTGACCATAGGCACGCGACAACAGAGTGCCAGTGTCCATATGTGGCTAGGCTTAAGTAAACAAATCAATCCATCAAATTGTAAATATTTTTTATATAATCATCATCATATTAGCCATAGATAAAGTTGAAGTCCACTGTCAGACATAAGCCTCCTTAAGAAATGGGGAATTTTGTCTGTAATTGCCGTGCTGGGTGAACGTGTTGGCAATAGCAGAGCGTACCTTTGCGTCGTGGAGAAACCGGTGCATTTGAGCTATACTGTCACTACGGGTATATGGATATTAGGTTATTTATCCGTATAAATGCTACCTTAGCTGCTACAGCTTAAGTAGCGTTGCATTTGCGGCTCGACAGCTTAAGAGCTGACAGCTCTGCTAACTCAGTCGCCTCTTTCTTTCACCTGGTACAAAGGAAAATATATTTTATATAAAATAATGAATATATATATTTATTTAGATTTATGGATATTTCAGTTTATTTTCAGATATGAAAACCGATGTATTTTTGGAAGCTCTGCTCAAACTTTGCTTGATATATCCAACCTATACAATCTCTATTTTCAGGAAAAGACTTGGTCGGCTGTAAGGGCAGTTGGGGCTATAATAATAGGTTTATAGGTCTTAGTTAGGGCTCTATGTGTGCTGAATTTTGTCAGCAATATCCATAATCAAGGTATTCTATTAATTTTATATAAAACTATATCATATTAAAAAAGTCCGTTTGATATATTTGACGAGTCCGATGGCACAGATGGTAGTGATACCATCTTGAGCGCCAAGGGTTATGGGTTTGATTTCCACCCAGAGCAAATATTCAAATGTGTCTGGGTGTGAATGTGAACCCATAGTGAAAGCTGTAAAAATAAAAAATAAATTATTTTCGTCCTAAAATCAGCCCCAAAATACTTTAGATTTAATAACAATAAAGTAATACTTACTTGCAGTCAATAATTATTACATAAAATACCTTTTCTAAAATTAGTGACGTATTTCACTTTTACACGTATGAAGGACTATACGTCTCTCCTGATTATAAAATATTTGTACAAAATAAACAAATCCCATAGCACTTGAAATTTACTTTCAAATTGATTTGTAAAGGTGCTGTGAACTTAAAAAACCATTCCAGGACCACTTTCACCACTTGAAATAGCAAACAAACGAGCCTAAGAGAAAATGTGATAAAAACTGACTGTTCCTATTAATTTGGCAACCCACTGTAAGTAGTATATTTGTAATTCCTCTGTTGTCTGACGTCCTTAACACAAGTGCTTCAAGTGACTTACCACGGAGTCAGGTCAATATATGAGATGTTGTGGGAATTATTATGGGTTGTAATATGGGTTGCATAAGGGCATAAAATTTAAACCGATTTCAAAAAATATTTTTTATTTGAAGGTGCATAATTTCGAAAATGTCCCGTTTTTGGCATTAAAATCTGATGATGCAATTTCAGGAAAATCAATGAGCCACTTTTATATTTTATAGGCACGTACAAAATGTTATTGGCTAATTCAAAAACTATTTATCATTTGTTTCTAGTACTCATAATTTTTCAGACGGTACTTATAATTAATAAATTAGAAAAAAATTTTAAAAATGATAACCATATATTTCGCGAGTGATTTTTTAGATGTAGAAGATGATTGTTCTAACTTGAAAATTACGCACTCTCCAGACTCTATAACCTAAGCTGAAACAAATTTTTTTTCTATATTATATAATTATCAGTATTATAAAATTCATCACTTTTTAACAAATAAATAAAACATTATAAAAAACTCCTAGGAAACGAATAGATTGCATTATAGTATATCGATTCCTGGAAGCATAAAAAAATCTATTACTTTTCGAGCTATAAATAAGTAAAATATGTATCAAAATCAGTAACATACATTGAAGATGACGTAAAAGCAGCAAATAGCTTCTCTTTTATTAGACTAGTTCGACAATCAAGCATACAGTCCACATGATAGTAAGCGTCACCGCAGCCTATAGACGCTCGTGTTATAACAACGATAAGACGCGTTGCCAACCTTGTGACTCGAAGATATTATTTCACTACCTCTTTCACCCCTCTAACTGGAACAAAGTAATGCGTACACTTCGATTTGGCGGTAGAAATAGGTAAAAGTGATGTAGCAATGCAGACGACCTTTTCCGCGTATTAGGTCTACCTCATGTAAACTTGGCTGTTTCCAATGAATGAAATGAATGTACGCGAAACCTAACTCCTTACAGTGAGACCAAGGCAAAGTAAAGCTCATTAGTTGTGCGAAATGAATTTGTGCCTCGCTCTCTCGATCGCGCATATGACAAAAAAGGACGTGCCAATGCTATTATTGTAACTTAATCCTTAAAATAAAACCAATTTTTTAAAGTGCAACCTCTCGTTTATTTCCGTCACAATTCCCACCCTATTTTAAGTTAATGTTGTTCCGTGTTCTTTACAGATGACGATATAGTTAAAATGTTCAATACCTAACACAATAAATTAATTCACACACCTATTATACATACATCGATTTGACTTTAAATAAGACGCTTCTTGCGGCGTATTTAGAGATATATATTATCTTAAAGACATTAGACAGTAGAGGAGTCATAAATATCATATTTGAATATATATTTAACACTAAGACAAAGAAAAATACAAATAATTTCAATATTTATTATGGGTATATTTGTCCCATACCAGAAGCTCGATCCTTGGCACATAATATAGGATCACTACTGAATCATGGCCGACCATACGGAATTGGATTATCTTAATAACATAATGGATCTTAGTCTTGCTATTTTATCACAGAAAAAAATCTAGGTAATAGTAGCATAAACTAGTACTTAAACCGTCTGGTATTTGCCAGTTAGTAATAATAGATCAAAAAATTCGGAGCCGGGCCAAACAGACAGACATAAAAATATTTTATGCAGACATTTAGAAAAGGTACTTTAAAATCCATTTATTTGTGCAGATTAAACTGCAATTTGAATCAAATTATCTTTGAGTATTGTATACTAAAGTGGTCTGGATCATATAAAAAATTATATTGGAATTCATGACGCAGCGCACCTCCTAAAAAAAGTTTATTTTAGAACATTTATATATACATAGGTGTTACAAAATGTATGATCTTCGTAGAATGACGATTCACAACAATACGACATTGACCTACATAAACTTTCTCGTAAACCAACGACGGAAATAACTCCGAGAGTTCTTACGCAAATAGATTTTTGCTACATAAAAGGACAGATTTAAATGCAAATAAAATATAAATTGTATTAAGCATGAATGGGTCATCATATGTCTTCTTCGCGCTGATGATCAAGTACTATTAGCATCGTCAGCTGAAGAGTTGCAAAAGATGGTAACGATTTTACAAGATTCCTTAAAAAGGGAAGATATGAAAGTAAATATAAATAAGAAGAAAGACGGTGATTGAAAAAGAAGGAAGTATGACATATTATGAAATTGTGATCGATGACATGAAAGTTGAACAAGTGAAAGAAGTATTTTTATAAGAAATGGGAAGTATGAAATAGATCAATATCTATATACTATACGAAGAGTGAAAGCTTGAAATAGTGTCAATAGAGCTTTACATTCTTTTATGGGCAACCAAAATGTGTCAAAAAGGGCACGGCTGGCTGTTCATAGAGGTGTGTTGGCTCCAACGTTGACGTACAGTAGTGAATGTTGGGTATGGCAGAAAAAGCACGCGACTAGAATAAATGCTGTGGAAATGAGAGCATTCCGAAGTGTGTATGGTGTGAGTTTGAGAGATAGATTAAAGAAGTGTGATAAGAGATGGATGTGGTGTGAAAGATGATGTTGTAACACCAATAGAGAAAGAAATGTTAATATGGTTTGGATATGCAGAAAGGATGGATGAAAGTAAAATGACTACAGAAATATATAGAGCGGAAGTGAATGGTAGAGTTCATAAAGGACTACCGAGGCAAACGTATCTTGACCAGGTAGAAAAGATATTAAAGAAGAGCCAGGTCAGAAATACCAAAAATAATCAAGCATTTATTATTGCGATTTATGCGAGTAAGGAAAGCAAGAGAGGTATGCTAAGATCGTTACAAGAGGAGATCTATGGTCTCTGTCTACTCCGATGAGACACAGGCGTGATATATTTAAAAAATATAAGGAAATCTAAAAAAAAACTTGCTTTGTGCATGCACACAGCATGCAATCTATAAATGATTGTACATTTACACTTATATTTTAAACATTTTTATTTTGATATATGTATCAATGGTAAATGATCCATTCAATTAAATAAAAAATTTGATAATGTTTTTAATATTGAAATAAACTTTTAAAAATTAGGGTACAGTAATTCACCGGTCAGAGGTAATTTAAATTTCCCTTCTTCTGTTGTTAAAGAGATGCTACCACAATTGACTCCCAAAGCTTTTAAAATTAAAAATAATTTAATATCCCTTTATTCTAGACGTATATAGGCGGAGGGTCGAGTGGGCCCAGCAACGCCGGCCGGGCACTGGGTTAGCGTCTCCAGGCTGCGGTCACGTTTACCATCAAGTGGACCGTATGCTTGTTTACTTACATAATATAATAAATAAATTATGTGTACGAAGTAAAAGACTAGCATTTTTAAATATCCGTCTGAAACGAATATTTTATGATTTTTTGCCAAATATAACTTAAAAACTAAATATAAAAACGGCAGGTTATCACTATTATCAAAGATTTTTTTTTATCATATCTATGAAATTAAAAAGTAGTTCTAATTAATTTACGCCATTAACCTCTACAGTTCACAAAAATATCGAATTACTCAAGCCCACTTATAACAAGTGTCGCTACCTGTCGGCACAAACGACCAACAAGTTAACGTCCATTGCAGATAGATGGCAGTGGCGACAGTCACATCACGAGTTATCCACAAGTGCTGCTATAAAATTCCTACTATTTGTGATATTGTTAAACATAAATTAAAACCTTAACTAAATAGACAATAAAAGAAAACAGAAAATTCAACTGTAACAACCCAATTGTCTTTTTTAATATGTCTTTAATTCATACTGGAACTTAAATATACTTTATTCAAGGAGGACCGTTACATGCACTTTACATCCAATCGCAGCAGGCGTCCCGCAAGGCTTCGTGCTTGCTCCCCTCCTATTTTCACCCTGGACCTCTATTACACGGGTTTTTATATCTACAAACGCCTCCTACACTTAAATGTCTTGAGTGATTGGTTTTGCAAGTGGCGTATCGTGGCGAACCCCGAGAAGAGCGCAGCCATGCGCTTCTCGAGGTTTTCAAGATGCAGCGTAGACAACATGCACCGTGAAATGGGGGTGTTTAAAAGTTTGATATACCCATTCCGTGGGTTAGTAAAACCAAATATCTTGGTGTTACCCTAGATAGACGTATGACGTTCGGACCTCACGTTAGAACAGTTCATAATAGGGCCTCCATTATTTTAGGAAGGCTAAACTTTTATATAGACCGTCTCAGTAAGATGCCCATTACACATAAGAGGATTAGACTTTATAGTCTTTATAACGGGGCAGACCTTATGGTCCGCCCCGTTATGATGTACACGAGCCCCGCATTCGCTCACGCAGCTTCGTTGATTTTAAATTCACTTTAAGTAGTACAAAATAAGTTTCTACGAACGGCGACCGATGCCCCTTTGTATGTCCGTAAAGTTCATCTACACCGCGATCTCGAACTCTCGACGATACACGAATACATAAAATAATCGTCGCGTCGTTTCTTCGAATGAGCAACAAAACATACCAATCTGTTGATAGTAAAATCCGCAACATCCCTACTAATATTATAAATGCGAAAGTCACCTGTCTGTAAGTCTATCTGTTACGCTTTTTCGCTTATACCTCTAAACCGATTTTGATGAAATTTGGCAGAGACAATCTTTAGAGCCTGAGAAAAGACATAGGCTATTTTTTAATTAAAAAATAAAGGGTTGTGAAGGACCGAAAGGGGGAATGAAAAGTTGTATGGAACTATCGCTATTTTTGGAGCTTGAAACTTGAAACTTATTTTTCAAGCCATTGATTCGATATAAATAAACATGACACTCAAAGTTTATATAAGTTAAGTTAAAGAGATATGGTACCCAAAAAAAAACTATTTCACGCGGACGAAGGGCGGGCATAGCAAGTATGTCATAAAGAAAGACGTTCAGGTCCATCACACATACACAACATGTCAAAAAAAACCGACCCAATTGAATTACAGCTCTACTACACGATCAGTAACACACCACGGAAGATATTATATCTTCCGCAGAGGAAGGAGTACAAGGAGTACAGGCCCTCTCGTTCAGCTGGAATTGACGTCTGAATAGTAGTCCTGCATTAGGTTCGTCCGAAAAAAAATCAAGCAATTTCGAATCGTCAATAAAATTACAGTAAAGAGCATTTCCAATAGGAAATTTATAAAATGCATTATTAAAGGTAAAACAAGCGACCCTGATGACATAGATAATTTAATTAGGCCACCTTTTGCTAGTCTGCTGGCACCAGGTGGGTCTTAAATCTAAGTTTAACTAGTGGTGATAAAGGTTTCACCAACACCATCTAGTAACTGGAGCTAATGAAATTTCTACCGGCATCGATGCTAACAAATCATTGTCTTAAAGCTAGTGATTAAAGAAATGAATCCCAAGCAGTTTTATTGTTGATGAGATTATTTTTTAAAAGTTTCTTGAATTTATTCAGAGCCACAACTGATCCTGCTTGAGATTCAATAGTCACAAACAAAATCTCGTATTCGTTGGATATTGGGCCATAAAGACATAAGTAACTACGTGTCTGAAAAACTGAAAAAATGTATGGAATCGTTTTTGTTTTTTTTTAATGATATGTCGACATTATTTTATACTAGCTGTGCTCGCGACTTCGTCAGCGTGGAATAGATTTTTGGGTGACATACTTCTTTACCTTAACTTATATAAACTTTGATGTCATGTTTATTTATATCGAATTAATGGCCTGAAAAATAAGTTTCAAGTTTCTAGCTCTAAAAATAGCGATACTTCCATACAATTTTTCATCCCCCTTTTCGACCCCTTACAACCCTTATTTCGAATTAAAAAGTAGCCTATGTCCTTTCTCATGGTCTAAAGATATTCTGTGCCAAATTTTATCAAAATCGATTGAGAGGTTTAAGCGGGAAAGCGTAACAGACAGACAGACAGACAGACAGACAGACAGAGTTACTTTCGCATTTATAATATTAGTAGGGATGTAGTGATTTTATGAATAAAACGAATCCGGAACTATTAAGGCAACCCACTCTTTTTGCATAAAGTTCTCCAATATACAAGAAAGATTTTGCATAAAGTTCTTCTATATACAAGTGTTGTAATCATATTCATTATTTATCCAGCTTAAATGTTGATCAAATTTTGTTCTTAAATAAAAAAAGTTGTAGTAAAAGTTAACTTTTTATTTCCATGTCCTTTATAAATTCTATTAGCAATGTTTTTTTTTGTCGCCTGCTTGATATTATTATAATAATAGGAGTTTTAATTTTAAATTTATAGATTTATTTGATTTCTATAATTTGATTTATAATAAAAATGTAGCAATATAAAAAAATATATTAGAGAATACTCGGAAGTGCCGCGTTTGTATTTTAAATGAAGGCGTGAAATTTAGGAAATATTACAGCTATTGGAAATGATCGAAGGTTCAAAATATATTTTGAACCTTTATTTTTTAGATATATCTAAGATCAACTTTTTCAACAGACCTCTAGACTAGAGACTCTTGTCTGGAAGATACCGTTCTAGCGATACGACCAACATTGACTACATTCATTTTGGATATAGCCAAGAAATTTTCTTAAATCCTCGTATTATTTTACTTCACAACCTGAAGATATTATGTCAAATTGACTATTTCTGTCACTGCCTATTGAAACCGGAACACAGTGACGCAGTTTTAGCCGTAGAAATAGGTCCTACTAATACAGACGACCTTTGTCATTAAAGTTTTGAAAACTATCTTTTAAAAACAGTAAATAAAATAACCTTTACATTATAACAGACCTTGAAGAATGTATGTGATAAATGGTAAATATGACACAGTCATTTAACTAATCAGTAACTTTAGTATATGTAAGCAAGTAATGTACAGTGAAAAACAAAGTTGCTTTACGCTGCGTGTCCGTATGTATACTAAGATTTTTTAAAGAAAGAAACAAAAAGAACACGATTAAATTGCAAACGCTTGCTATATCCGATGAAATAGATTAAAAGAATAAAGTATAACAGGTCTACAAAAAGTCCACGATGGTATATACCTGTATCTAAGGGATATCCTACAATAACCATTCTTTACCCACTTAACAAATGTGCAAAGCCGGGGCGGGTCGCAACGCAGACTACATTAAGAACTTGGTCGACATGTTCATTTCCGGTATCACTGTTATAACTTGTATGACGTCAACTGTTGGATATAGGCTTCCCCTAAAATTTGGCGAAAAAGAAGATGAAATGAATAAAATGAAACAAATTTGCTAACAAACTCCGACTTAGTAATCTCTTGGTCTAGGGAACTTAATTGAATAACTAGGCTAATGTATCATCACTAAAAGTATACCTTATACAAGATATACACATACTAAACACAGATACTCATTATATAAATGTTCGTCCTGGGTGGAGATCCAACCTACGACTCTTCGTGCACAAGATAGAATCACTACCATCGTCGCCATCGGGCCCGTCACGTCCTTACGTCATGTTACAGGGTCATCGTCTAAATTAATGATTATTTTTGAGGGTAGGCCTGAGAAGCGTTAATTGCCAAATTTAAAAAAAATATAAAACCATGTTTGTCTTAAAAAACCAAAACACATATATATTAAGGTTAAATACCCTTATCGTTTAGGGGTATGAAATATAGATAATAGCCGATTCTTAGACTTTCAGAATATGCACATAAAATTTCATAAGAATCGGTCAAGCCGTTTCGAAGGAGTATGGTAACTAACACTATGATACTAGAATTTTATATATTAGATAGCCTTCATGTTATTTTGATGTGTGAGCTATATTATTGTAAATTTTACATCAAAATCTATTTTACTCGGTATTTGGGCGTTTTCATTTATTCCGATCTAACTAGGGATGTCCTGAACATCACTTGGACTATCGACTGAATAAATCGTTAATCCGAGTAACAGTCGATTTCGGACTATTAATTTATCGTCAAGTGCGAATAGATTGAATCAAGAAGAAGATTCATAGGAAGAAGGAGATTCATAGAAAAACAGAAGTTACGGATTGAATGTGGATTATTTATCATCTACATCTATCACTCATCAACAAGCCAGCCTTGAAATGTCCAATATTGAATATAGGCCTCCCCATGAATGTGGAAATTTGCCCATAATTGCCTCACTGGGCAAGCGTGGAGGCAATGGCAGAGCGTAGCTTCGTGACGGTAGATGGGTAGTTGCTATTATACTCTGCCGGTACTTCACGACATTGGAGATTATTATCAATTTGAACTATATAAGACTATTTTAAATTTATTCCTGTTTCGTTTTTGTATATATCTTTATATTTAAGTTCTATTATAAGTAGTTAACAATATAGATTTGTTTTACGTTCTTATTATTAGGTACAATAAGCATGAATTTAACCAGTATGAATTTAAGTAAATAAGTAACGGTTAGCCTAATAAATAAATAATTAGCAGTGAGCTGGAAACAACAGTAGCTGCTATTAAGTTTTCGGATTGAGATTACGTACCAGCAAAGTAACGTTGGACATCCACCGGTAAATGTGATTTGCAGAATCGCTGTAGATGCAAACCGCATAAGATCTATCTATAGCTGACGTCTTACGATTTACTTAATGTCTATTAAATGCTTTAATATTTCAATTTACAAGCACGTTGGGTCGACGAATAAGACAGAGGGTCACCGGGGTCACAGTAACGAGTTAACATTAATTATCTCGTTAGCTAGTTAATTGATAAGTAGCTTGTCATTGCATAATGCAGGTTTAATACTAAATAAATTTGTAACAAATTTAAAGTGTTTTCTAAATTAGTGACATTCGTTCCTGGGTATGACAGTTAATAATCTGACTATGTATTACAATAAAATGTTTAATTTGATTGGTGAATCTATTACTAAAATGCATGATTTTGAGTATATTTTAGACACTAATCACATATTTTTCGTTTAAAATTGACAAATAATTATCGACCTAAATTGTAAATTTGAATACAGATTGATTTATGAGGAGATATTTTTAAATGTATACCAATAATTATTATTAAGCACGTTTTGATCAAAGAAATAATATAAGGAGCACCATAAAAAAAGAAAAAAAATGTTGAATACAATTTAAAAAAAACGATAAAGTCAGATTAAGACACATCACTATCCGTCAGTGAGCTAAAAGTTCAAGTCATATACAATATAACTATGTTTGTATAAATAATAGTTAGTCGCGAGGAATGACCTTACGTCCACAATCGGCAGTCTATCAAAAACTTCGCCATAATTAAGTTCGCTATAACATAATTGACGGTTTTCGTAAGTGATATCCTGTGTGTACCGTAAATGCGTTTATCTTAGCTTAAGAATACACAGGCTCATAACTGACGCCTATGATATAGTTTTTTAAATGTTATTTTACTAAGTCGACGAACAATCATTCGGGCCGCATCGCAGACACTACGATAGACGCTTGTCACACACATTAAAGATACAACGCCCAATTATTTCACGAGTGGGCCAAATGTTACGTAATGCTGATTAATTATAATAACGGAATGCTCAAAATATAACAAGAACTGCTTACATCACATGCGAATGCCAAGTATTATTATTTCATTAATGTTCATGTTTACATTGCAATCGCGTTTCCCCATTCTACCATTGACTGTCTAGAATGTGACATAAAGCTGGGGTATTATTGTAACTGAATGCTCAAAATATGCCCACAACTTTTAATGTTACATAAGCGAAATAAATAATAGACATTTACAGTTTTAATAGATTGTTTTTTTTATAACTTTGCTTTAAAAATAAAAGTTATGCGTCTCATTCTCATATTTTATCTGATTTGAAACACGTGGCGTGTTCAAATGAGCGATGACGGGTGAGGGATCCACGTATTGCTTTTTACGCGCGATTTTTATAATGATTATGACATCAAAAGGACCATCGATACTGTTTACTTTGACTTCATCAATTTGTCTATATCGTAAACTCCATTTTAGATACCAAACTGGATGTGTTCTCCGTCTAAATATATAAAATAAATAAATAAATTCACACAGCATCTCATATTGACCTATTCACTATACCATCTATATAGACACATTCAACTCCCTGACACAACAAATAAATATTTGACACCAATATATATATATATATTGAGGCCGTTAATAGTAACCGACTATAATAATTCTATTCCATAGTACCTCAGACATCTTTAATTACTAACACTAACCTTTCACCAGCGACTTTGCCCGCGAAGTCGATAGGTATATCTGATTCCTGAAGAACTCTTTTTGTTCCAAGATCATGTCGTTTTTCCCTGAAAAATAATGAATAGTATATATCTCTTTAATAGTAGGTAATACATAAATTTACTTGCAATTGCCACAATGCTTACCCAGCGCGGCAATTATAAGCAAAAATCCCCACATCTCGGGAAGGCCATGTCCAACAGTAGACTTTCTATAGCTGATACGATGAATTCACTTGTGTTCAATATTAAGCAAGACTCTTATTACAAACAGGTAACTCAGCAACTAGACTTAGAACAAACAAATGTTGGAGATCGGTCCTCAAAGACCTTGGCGGGCAAGGTAGAAAAACTTGCAAAAGCGCCATCTGATCGTCAAATCCGTAACGAGTCAAAACTCTGGCTTTAGCTTCTTCCTATGCCTAATTATATAAATTTCTAATATATCTCATTGATGGATTGTCATTGCTTAAAATAGGTCCACTGAGGAAACAGGGTGTTTTGGGACAGACTTAAAAGCCATCTCAGAGCATAGTTTCACAATCTTTCTTTGTACTAAAGCCGTTTTGTGTCTATATAATTACAACAAGTCTATATAAGTTATTATTCTAAATTTCTTTTATATTTATTCAAATAAATTATACCTATAGAATAGTATATTGCAGAATGTTGTGTTTGGCTTTTTATTTGAAACCAGTCGCGTCCTTCGCTCCGTCACCGACCATTGCCCAATTAATTATCAACCACAAATACCTGAATCACAACTCAAGCAGACAAGATGCGCGCAGCTAAGTGAATCAAGTAAAGACCACTTTTCTCGACAGTCGGCCGCATGATCACGGACTGGGCGCACGCGGGTTCTTGCCCCGATACTAGATGCTTCGCGTAATTTGTAAACAAAAAAATAAATTTTATATCGTGCAATAAAAACGCGACACAATTATCAGTAGAAGTAAGTGAACGTGCCATGAGACAGTGAAGTGATTGTTATTATTTGTTTCTTTTTTCTTAAGATTTCATTATTGTATGTTTTAGTTTACACCGATGCCAACAAAGAGTCGTTAATTTATAACGAGTTTTTAAATGAACACAGTGTTGCCATGCGTGCCGATTATTAAATCAAAATTAAATGTATATATCATTTAATGTATGTATTACTCCACCGTGCAAACAGAGTGCTGAAGTCAGTCACTCAAAACGTTTCATCCAGACTAGACAAATAAATCTGGCATCGCTAAATGAATAAAAGCTACCTGGTGTTTAGGATCTTTTAATAATTCAATGGGTATTGGGTTAGCAGTGATGTAAGTAATATTTTTCTTTAGGAAGTCTTATAGAAAGGAAAGTTCCTATTTATAAAACATTAACCGTACGAGAAACTGGTTGGCCAAGAAACAGATTACATTTCGAACAGAAAACTTTCATTAGTTAGTTAATAAAACAGGCAAAAAAATTAAAAATATATGATCAACATTATTTACGAATGTTTAAAATCATTTATGACAATTAATACACTTTGATTCTCTTACAACTAAATTTATCGGTGTAATTTACGTGTCGCAACAATTATTTCGTTACAAGTTACGCACAAAAGCTATACTTACTATGCACATATCTAGAATAAACACACAATTATTTAATGTAATGTACATTAAAGACTTGACGTAATTGGAAATTGTGTCGAAAACATTTTTTTTTCTGGTAATGAAACCTGAATTTTAGTTACGGGTCGCTCAACACGGTTGTTATCTCCGATTGATACGCGGGTTCAATTCCCACATCAGTATACATAGAATATTTATTTCATATTCAGCGGGTTTTTTCAGCTTCCATCAAGTTTGGGAAATTTTAACATCAACTTCAAAATAATCTTAACAAATCTCACGATTATGAATTCATAGTTAGGGTTAATAGCCTCGATCGATAGTGTCAAACAAATTGAAAAAAAATATGGTAAAACCCAACGTTGGAAGATGTATATTTGATATATACCTCATTACATATTGAATTGAAAGATGCAGCGGCAACCTGTTTAAAAAAACCAGCACAGCAAGTCTGCCCCGCAAGCGGTATTCAATGTGAATAGGAATTATTTTAGGGTTCCGTATAATTGCTCCTATATCATCGCGATATCAACCGGTGAACGCCTACTGCTGGCCACTCCAATATTTTTCGTGTTCCGTATCTTTCGCGTAATTGCCGCGCCTGGCGTCGTAGCAATCGCAGAGTATAGCTTCGCGACGGGAATGAGTTAAGTTATTTTAGGTGAATATACCGCTATCTGTCGGTTCCAGTTCCCCCGTACCCTCGTAAGACAACTCGTAAAACACAAGTGGACGTACTATTCTACTCTACCAGAGTGATTTAACAAAAAAAAAAATAATCCAAATTTTTTTTTTTACTGTCTAGGGTCATTTAGAACATTATATTACATTACATACCAGGTCTAGATTTAAAATTCAGATTTTTCTTCCGCAACATTTGTTCAGCAATTACTAAGCAAAGCTGTTAATAAAACAGTCTGTTGGCACCAGACGGGTCTTAAAACTCATCTGTTTATTCGTTCCTTTTCGTAAATTGGCAATAATTGCTAAAGTTCAGAAAGTAAAAAAAAGTAAACACCCAAAAAATATTACATTACAGAAGCTTACTGCCACAACAATATTAAGGACAACCGGTTGTGTTGGGACTTGTCTTTTTTTGACCAAGCACTGACTCATTCGTTCTACTCTCAATTGACAATTTCGATTACAACGACAATTAACTGATTCCTATTCATTTATAAATATCGAAATGGTGCTATCAGGTGTGTCTTTATAAAAAAACTAGTCAAAAAAAAAATATTGGCTACTACATTGGCTTTCGCGTCGCGGTAGTCAAATTTTCGATTACCGAAAAGAGTTCAGAAAAGGTTTTTTTTTTAAATTGCGAATCTGAATATAGCAAATGTATTCTTTTTTTTAAAGAAAAAGTTCTCAGTTCTTACTCAGCAGACTGCAGCTCACTAGTTTGTCATTTATTTAGTATAATAACTTTTTGCCGGCAAATATAAATTTGCTCCAACGTTCACAGCCATGAAATGTTATTTAAACAATTTAATATAATAAACTATTATTAATAGCAGCACCGTTTTTTTTTTAATTAAAATCTTAAGCGGTTATAAAAAAGGTTAAAATTCCCAAAATTAAAAAAAAAACATTAAAACAAATGAGTGCAGTAACAACTATAATATATATACACCAGGAAAAACTGGTATTTCGAAATCGTTAGCAGGAAAAAAAAACCATCTAATGAACCTATTTCTTATTAGGATCACGTTAGTTCCTACGCGGCTTTGGTTGGCATCGGTACTACGAGTAGACGCCCAAAAGTGTTCACGCTCCATCTCTGAATTAAACAGCCGTTAAAATCCGTGACATCTATAAAAAGAGCCCAACGTTCGTCGACTTAGAAGCAAACAAAATGATTTTTAAACTAACTGTTATTTTCGTGATCGCAACCAGAACCTATTGTGTTGATTTGTGTGATAAAAATAATAGTGTAGATATTACAAACGGAGTCACTTTAGAGAACGGTGCAATATCATATGACGGCATAGTTTACACGAAGAACCAATATTACATGACCGACGATGGTTCTAGAATGGGGTGTCATTGCATAGATAAATTGTGTTTGAAAAAATGCTGCCCAATTGGGCAGGGGTACGATTATAAAAAAAAGATTTGCGTTAAACTCGAGGAGGATTTTGACGCGCCTGTATGGAATAAGTTCAAGGAGCTAGATGGAATCACTGTGTTAAACAAATTCCGGATTGTGATTGGAAAGTCTAACTGCACGCCTCCAGAGTACCGAGTGAGAGTTGGACAGGCTTCCTTTAATAATCATGTGATCGAGGTAAGCATGTGTGTTTGTTATTAGTACTGATATTGTAATGAGAAATTAATTGTGTTTTATCTGTAACGTATTGGTTCGAAAACAACTGAATTCATTTTGGAAATTCTTTCACTAACAGAATGCGGTTTTTTTCTGGAGTACCATGAGATTTATTTTAGATTTAAGACTGTATTGGATCTCCCAGAAAACTTAAATATCTCAACATAAAAAGGAAATAAAGGTGAATTTGTATATTTTTACGATTTCAACATAGAAAGTCTAAAAATACCAAACCGATTTCATAAACTCTTTCACAAAAAGAAATAATCATTATCATCACGTAATAATTTATACCCCTATTCTAAGGTGGGAATTATGCCTGCGAAACCGCGAAACTGTAATTTTCGTATAATTTTCTGATTTACGAACACTGAGACAGACAAAAAATATCTTTAATGAATTTTTTTTGATACCATCACTACCACCATTTAGCGAAAAGCTTTTATTTTGGAATTACATACAAACACTTCCATTTGAATTATATAGTTAGATCAGATTGTATCAGGGCAATAACATTAAAAACAATTTATATGACGTAGGCCTCTCAAAATTCGTCTGCATTTGTACCTCACTCTCGCCTATTTCTACCAATGTCAAATAGCAAAGTTCGCGTTGTTGTGTTCCGGTTTGAAGGACGAGAGAGACAGTACAATTACTGGGTAATGTGCATCCCAGTTACAAGGTTAGCAGCGCGCTAGATATCCTTTCGATATTACAAGTGTATTTAGACTGCGGTGACGATTATTACCACGTAGTCTGAATGCTTGTTTATCGACCTGCTATAATAATAAAAAAATTAACAAATTAAATTCGATGACTTGACTCATTACCAAATTGTTACAATTTATAAATAAATACTTATTGCATAATTTTTCTCTTTTCTAATTACACTAATTACTTCAAACCACTCTATTAATTTATTTACTGCTCTTTATCACGCAATTTTGTCTGCTTAATTGACTTATACCAGAGGGGATTGCAAGGGTGACGCGTGAGCAGTTCGAAAGTGTGTTAGCTGGACTATTTATTTTACAGACCTCCATAAAATCTTTCGAGTAAATCCAGAGAGAGCCTTTTATACCTTTAAACCTCTGGCTTTTCAACACTGGCTGTTTCAAAGTAAAATACGCGGAGGGTGCGAGGGTGAACCACCTCGCGGAGAGTGACACCATAAAACCACCTGATCTGCTCACAATCATGTTTCTCCCTTTGCATTGGCTCATTTAGGTAGCCCATTATATGAGCGGCGAGTTACTGGCTGCCAATTGTAAAATACTTGAGACAGTATTTGTGACAGCAATAGCCTATTTCAACAGTCTATCGAACATCCCGACCTTATATTTATTTTGTTCACCATATTTTAGAAAAGTATGTATATTTGTAACTCTTCCACGCCACTGAAATTACATAATTAATAGTCTAGAGTAGACTATATTTGATTCCAAAAACATGTCCCGATTTGATAGATCTGACTTTTATTAATTTCTATTTAATTGACACGACTTTTTGCTTATGATATTTTGTTACATTACCCAGTAATTTCCCGATATCTCTCACCTTCCAAACTAGAATGGATGAGGGAGGTATACGAATGACCATCGAGTTCTCTTTAGATTAGCTAAATGCAATACCTACTGAATACTGAAAGTTTTTTGGCCAATTATAATAATAATAATAACTTTATTCAACAACAAAAGGTAACTTAAACTACATTTTAAAATACATTTTGATACTTAGGTACCTAAACTAGGTCTAGCCTGTTCTTATAGGCACCTAATAATGTTATATAATACATTTGTGGGACAAACTCGGACCCGATGGCGCATTTTATGGTGTATGTGTTAAAGATATCGGAAAACAGAGGAATCGTATGTTAAATACTTATAAAACATAATAAACACCCAAACACAAGCATTCATTATGTATTTGTTCGTCCTTGGTGGCACTCGAACCATGACTCTTACACAAAATACACAAATTAAAATACTGCCAAATACGCTTTGGGCACATAATTAATTTCAACACTTAATAAAACTCATTTAATAAGTTTATTAAAACCCAGTGCTCCGATATTCCTGTATATTTATGGAATATATCAAACATCCCTAAGGATACTATTATAATGAACTCATTTAGACTATTTCAAAATAGTACTAGGTGTGAAAAGGCAATTAAGACTGTGAAGCCAAAATGAATAGAAAACCACCTCTATTATATTTAGAATAAAAGAATATTACTGTCATCTTGGCCTCTCTTGCTTGCTTTACTGGCATTAATCCTTTCGTTTACGGTTGTTAGACGGGCCCTTTGGCGCAGATTGTAATGTGCCAAGGGTCGTGGGTTCGATATCCACCCAGGACAAATATTCATATGATGAAATTTGTGATAAATATATGTATTTAAGTAGTATATCTGTAACACAAGTGCTTTAAGCGACTTACAATGAATGGAGTGAGGGCAAATTGTGGTAATTTATTATATATTATTATTATTATTGTGATAATATTATCGTGTATATATTGCGGTGATGTTGACTATCTCCTGGTGCACAAGATAGGTTCACCACCATCTGCGCCATCGGGCCCGTCGAATTATATCACTAGCATTAATTATGTCATATTACCCAGTAATTTCACTGCCTCTCTGACCTTCGAACCGGAATACAGCAATATTAACAGCTGGTTGGCGGGTAGTAGAAATTAGTGAGAGTGAGGGGCCAATGTAGACCTTTATATGAGGTCCAAATTAGGTAAACTATTGTGAATTACTCGGTAAAGAAGTAAAGGGCTGAATGTGAACGCTCACTCGCGTCGATGATGCCGCTGGAGTATTTAGGGCAGTATTTTGCAGCTTGCAGGCCCTCAAAAGCCATGAAAGTGCCTAAGTTTTAATCAATAAGCACTCGCTTGTAAAGTTTAATTAAAACACTTAATTACGAATGAAAGGCCATTCATATTAGAAGACCTTCCAAATGAAATGGAAATTCATTTTCCTGAAGAGTTTGATATCTTTGCTGAAAGACTCAGTCTGCAACTGCCACACTCTCTGAACAAAGGCGGTTATAGTTCCAGGACTGACTGCAGATAAACTAATAAAAATAAAATAAATGTATATATATATAAGATATATAGAATACAACGTGTAACATTTTACAATGTGTAATATTTTTATATATCTTCTATTATATATCTTATATATAATAGAAGATATATCAAAATATTACACATTGTATTGCAAAGTTGCGTACTGAATGTTTATATTGTTCATTAAATGTGTACTTGATCTGTAACGTACCATCACAGGCCTATGCTTGAGGAGTACCTTAATCATTATCACCATTACAGCCATTGGAAGTCCACTGCTAGATATTGACCTTCCCAAGATAATTTTGCCCATAATTGCCGCGCTGGAAAAGCGTGTTTTCGCTGTGCATTTAATCCCTATGCATTTGAGCTCACTGTCTCGGATGGATATACCACCATCTATCGGTTTTGGTACCTTAGTCGCGTCTTACGACACCTGGTACAGAGGGAGGTACTATTCTACATCTCCGGTACTCACGGCACAATAAAACCAGCGAATTTCACTTGACTAACTTGTACCGTTGATGTGATAGAATATCGTCAACAGTTAATATCTAGTAACTAAATATAAACCTGAATAGATTTTATGTAGCGCCATTAATTGTCAATATCTTTCAATTCATTGGCAATAATATCCACCAATTAAAGAGATCGTATTGTTTATGGTGTCTATTATTTTTTTATGACTGAAAGTATATAATCATATAAATTTATCACTGTATCGTAACAATTGTATGACCACAATGTGGTGGTGGGCGCAGAGTGTTCTTCGCGGCAATGTCACTCTCCATCCCCACTCTGTTGTATTTGTGTCTTTGTTTTTGATGGATATACCATCATCTGTTGGACAACCGACTACAGCTGTGTCTACTCAGAGACAGATGACCTATAATAAACATTACTACAAAGTATAAAAAGTGACTTTCCACTGTCTGTCTGTCCTTATGTATGCTTAGATCTTTAAAACTGCGCAACGTATTTTGATAAGGTTTTTATAAAAAGAGTGATTCAAGAGGAAGGTTTATATGTATAGAAACACTAATCATTTTAAAAGTTCCTGACGCGATGTCGAACAAAAATAGATTTTTTTCGTGTCTACATTGCAAACGCTATATAAACTCGACAAGATAAATAAAATAATGTACTACAGTATTATACACCTTGAAATATATAAAGGTATATAAAGAAAAAGGTATATAAATAGTCCGCGGTGGTATCCGTATGCATTTTAGGTACAATACATAATTACTTTTTTTTATTTTTATTGCACCCGTGAGAAGCCAGATTGGGTCGCTAGTTTATCTCATACATTTTCCTGATCCCGTGATACGCGTGTGATGATACTATGCGCGTTGCGTTAACGTTGTTTGGCAGAACACGGGACTGCTGATTGAAGTCGGACTTACAGGTGACCTGGTGAATATATCGGTTGTAGGCTCCAGGCGGCACAAAATCGCTTGCTTTGGCGTATGTTTGGCGAGGCCTATGTCTAGCAGTAGACGTCTGTAGACTAATATGACGATGACGACGATATGAGTCAAAAATAAATTTCCACAACATCTCAAACATTGACCTGATTTAGTGATAAGTCGTTTAAAGCACCTTTGTACTCAACTCATACATTTAGCACCGAGACACAGAACAAACACAAATATTATCATATATATATTTGTCCTGGATGGAGACCGAACCTACGGCTTTTGGCGCACAAGACAGGATCACTACCATTTTCGCAATCGGACCCGTTAAAGTTCGGCCCGTATTACTGTGTGTGTCGCTATATATTAGTGTAATTTTTATTGCAAATAGTTTTAATGAATCCGTACGGACAAAATGATTCTATCAGCAACTAGACGGAGTACGCGAGAGTACTAGAGAGTACGGAGACGCGAGATTTAAGCGGGACCGACGGCGTGTCCGAGGGCGCCTCTAGAGGCTCGACCTAGGCTCGGCCGCCGTCATTGGGGTTGAATTTACTATGGATGAATTAATTAATTAAAGCAAAAAAAGGACGGACAGATTGAGCCCGACAGCCCTAGGGCTGTCGGTTATCGCTCGTAGGGGCAGGGACTTCACGCGTTCGCCGGCGAACGCGGTGTACTGCTCTGTTGTACGAGTGCATGTGGAGTGCCATTGAACGTGTTGTGCCAGTGAGAGGGCGAGAAAGGACTGCGATTTTCGCGGTTGGCTATCGGGCGGGTCGTCTAAGACGTGACGCGGTCTGCGAGATCGGGCGTGATGTATTATAGTCGACAAACAAGCATATGGCCCGGTAGTAGCACCCGCAGCCTAAAGACAGTCGTATAAACACAAGAATATCACTAGCCCAGTGCTATATTTGTGACTTATTTGAAATTATATCTTCTCTGTGTTATTACCTAGTAACTTCACTGTTTCTCTCACTCTCCAAACAGAATGCAATGCGAACATAAGTTAGATGACTCATGGTCTCGTAGCGTCATTTGGGTCATCAGTTTCATAAATATGATAGAATCTAGTACTTCCTATTATGGAAATATTATTGCTTTTATTTAATATTTTTTGACTATTCAAAGTGCTTGTTATTGGCCTACTTGAATAAAGTATATTTTGATTTTGAACACTGCTGTTTGTCGTAATAAATAGGCGAGAGTGAGGTACCAATGCAGACAACCTTTGTATGAAGTCTACCTCTAGTAAAAGCATTAGTAAAATCGGTATTACATTGGTTCTACGTATATGTTTATGTTACAGAAATGATATATATTGTTTGTTAATTAATTGATGTTATAAAATCACGAAATGTAGCAAATAGACAAATTATCTTAAGGTAACTAAACACTAGTACGTTAAGCAATTTATCTCGCAATCAGTCAGTTCATTATGAAGTATTGTGTAAATTTATTAAAAGAAGAAAATTCAATAATAATTACCATTATCATCAGAACAACCGAAAAAGATTCAATACCGAGCAAAGCCTTCTAAAGGAGGAATTTTGCCATAATTGCCACGTAGCCGTGAGGTACAAGCAAAATAGAATGGTACCTCCCTCTGTGCCAGGTTGTGGTATCTTAGTCGCCTCTTACCTATTCCAGAGGGAGGTGCTACTCTACTCTGCCGGTATCCCCCGGAATTATTTTTCCAATTATGTAAATATAATATCGCCTATGTTACTCCAGAAAAATGTAACACGGTTTATATATATATAAAATTACTTGTCACGGTATTCATCCAGGATGAACTTCGAAACACCAAACGGATTTTTATAACATCTTGCTCATTGTGAACAGTTTGATCTGCCTCGAGAATATTTTTTTTTCAAGATAAACATATCTAGGTCTGAATTTCAAACAGTCCGTTAATATTACTACTGAAAACGTCATTCTTTGATCTTCCGCGTTAAAGATGAAATCTTTATTCAATCCACAACATCATGGAAACCTTTAAAACTAACGATATAACATCACATTTAAATTGTAAAAACCAGTTATCTAATGAATAAACTAATATATTCAAATGCAGACCGAGAGTAGAAACAATGGATGCATACTAATTAACATCTCTGATATGTATATTTGTCAGTCCATAGACAAAATTGATATATATAGTCATATCTATAAGTCATTAAATAAAGTCAAAGTGTATGTTTTGTATTAACAAGATATTATAGTTTTAGAAACGCGCACGATGTAAGAAATTTTAGGTATTGTGTTTTGCACCTTGGGTTACATTATTAGAGTTTTAGTAAGGATCCCTAATTTTAGAAGATTCATTATAGCCTAGATTACCCTAAAATAGTGTAGCTTTTCAATAGTTAAAGATGTTTTGAATTGATCCAGTAATCGAAACGTATTGATTGTTAAAGATGATGTTGTGACAACAATAGGGGAAGGAATGTTGAGATGGTATTAGACATACAAAAAGTATGGATGAAAGTGGAGTGACTGCACAAATATATAGAGCGAAAGTGAATGGAAGAGTTGTTATAGGACGACCGAGATGAACATATCTTAACCAGGTAGAAAAGGTATTAAAAAAGAGCCTAATCAGAAGTATGATAGGACTAATGCGAATAAGACAACCGAGAGAGGAGTGCCAAGATCAGACACAGGTGTAATGTATGTATGTAAGTATGATTTAACAACGCAAGCTGAAAAAAAATATATATATATATAATCTAGATATACTTTATCAGTGCTTTGAATCTTTTCGAAAGTGAATACGGTGTTCTGATAACATCAGTTTGCTTCCCACATAATTCTTAGTAATAAGATTAAAAGTAACATATACTTAAGATAGATACTTATTTAAGATAATAAATTGAAATTATTGGAATGCAAATGTAATGCAAATAGTAATAAGTAGTTATGAAAATTTAGACTTTTATTTTGTTACCGTGCCTATGCATCTGCTATTTCTGATATACGTTATTATAAATATATATATACATATCATATGCATTTATTGCGTTTATTTATATAAATATGTATGCCACGTTTATCTATTTTGTATATATATTGTCTGCACCACTATATTTATATTTTTTTCTGTTTCGTGTAATGGTTGACTGGGAGATAATGCCATCTGGCATTCGCCATTTGTACATTTCGTAACATTTTGTGCAATAAAGTTAAATAAACAAATAAAAATAAATATCTACAAAAATACGATTCCTGTCTGTATATTTCCATTTCCGGAAAGTTTTTTTTTGTAAATATTATAAATACAGCCTATATTATTTCCAAATAATGTTTGTTAGTATATAATAATAAATGTAACATTGTAATTCCACTAGTGAAAGATTTTCCAAAATTGGCTCTATAGTCTTTGGGCCTATTAATTACAAACAAAAATATAAATATTTACTGCTAACATTAGAAGACAATATTTTGTCATCCACGTGGAAGCCGATCGATATCGATATAAAAGCATATTTAAATGGTAGAAACCGGTTATCTTATAGATAAAAAAATATTCCATTGTTAACTGAGAGTAGGAATAATGCATACACATTAACGGCTCTTATATATATATTTGTTAGTCCATAGACAAGATAAATAAAATCATTATCTACACAAGTAATGATACTCCTTACTTGTACTTCCTATAACTTTGGGCATGTCCGCTGATAAGCTTAAAGCGAAAGCGTAGGTAGCAAGATTTCCATAACAAATACAAACAAATATGGCTATGCGGAAAGAAGATACGATATTTTAAAATTATGTCCTCTTATTAATTTCAACCTTTGTATTAAAGACCTTAATACATACTAAAGATATCAAAAACTTTATTAGCTATGGAAATTTATTCCAAATACATGATTTTATAAACTAGGCTCCAGAATAACAACTTCTTATTAATGATAAAGCAAGAAATAAATAAATTGTTTCAGATATCCAGTTACTTATATTTTTTATTAAACTAAGTCGATAAACAAGCGTACGGTCGACGTGATACTTTTTGTCACTGAAGCCTATAGACGCCCGTATTATCACAAGGATATCACTAATGCATTGCTAACCTTGTGAATTGCCGATATTATAATTATCACGTTACCAAGTAATTTCACTGCCTCCCTGACCCTGTGAGGCGGATCACGGCAATGCAAACACTGTTGTATGGTAAAAGATTGCGAGTGTGAGGTATCAATGCAGACAACTTTTATTCTATCTCTTGGAAAACTATTTATCTCTTATAATAAAGTATAAAGTATCCGCAGGATGTTTCAAGACTGCTGCGAGATATTAAAAACTAAAGTTATCCGATGGATTTCATAGCAACACTTCACCGATAAGAAAGTAGGGGAATTCCGTGTGAAGGGTGAAACTGTTTGAGAGCAAGTCGCGTTACGATTTCTCTTCTCCCGTGACAGTATTTTCTATATTTTTTTTCAAGTATTTTGTTGGAAAGAGATTTAAATACACTCCTTGTTTAATGTAATTATTTTGTAGTATTCCTATCTTGTGCGCCAAACGTCGTGGGGTCGATTTCCACACGTAATAATAAAAATAAATAATATATGTGTTTGCTTCTTGTCTGGGTATCAAATATATATATTTAAGTATTATTTAAGCTACTTATTTCGAGATTAAGATGTTCATTAGTTATTAAACAGTCCCTGTAAAACAATAGAGACAGAAACTATATAGCACAGCTAGTTTTCAAATAGAAGCGACAATAATACATAATAGTTATATCATAAAGTTGAATGACGGATAATAATCGCATAAAATATAATCAGTATGGCATTCTAGAGAGCTGTTTACGCGCTCTTCCGGCTATTCTAAAATAATAACCGGCCAGCAGCGTTCTGATTTTTTTTTTGTTAGGTTTATAAGAGGGTTTTATTTCTAATTTGATGGCACTAATGGTAATGATTCATGCCCACCCTGGGCAAATATTTATATGATAATATCTGTGTTTGTTCTATGTCTGGGTGTTGAATACATGTATTTAAGTAATACATTTGTAATTTCTCTGTAGTTTGGCGTCCATAATACAAGTGCTTCAAGCGACTATGGAGTCAGATCAATGTATGAGATGTTGTGTGAATTTATTATTAATATTAATAAGGTAAAATATTTATTTATTTTTGTAGTGTAAATAACTACAAGGGGACAATTTAGCTCCCATAAACTAATTCTTTTAAAAAGAGATCTCATAGATTACAAACAACTCCTCCATGTCTATTCTTTTTATAGTATGACGTCAGCAAACAAGCATACGGTCCTTTTATTGGCACACCGCAGCTTAAGGACGCTGGTGCCATCACAAAGATATCACTAGTGTGTGGTTAACATTGTGAACTGGAGATTCTACGTCATATTTACCCCGTAATTCTCTAAATTGTTGTCATTTGCGCACTTAGAAGCTGTAAGGCGTATTATATTCATAAAATAACCAGTTTTACAATCACTCGGAGCGCGCAAAAAACAAGTCACCGCATATAATGATACATTACTACTGTATGGCGAACAGCAGTAATTTGACTATGACGTAGACAACTAAATGACATTTATTTTGTACAGTCAAGACATAACTTCGTCGTTATTTCATATTCGTCATACTAACTTAACCATTTAACATCTACAAGCGATGTTAACGATAAAATATTTTACATGTGTTTCATAATTTTAAATGAAAATCATTAACCCAGTGCAATTTTATTTGAATAATTTCAAACACGGCAAAGTTTAATACTAACTTTGCTGGGTGTTTTACCCTCTTAGGAGTTGATTTTTCATAGTTTACTACGTTGATATGTCAGACAGTCCCAAAATCCAGTTTTATGGCTGTACTAAGAAATTGCGGCTTTTGCCTTTTTTTCCACTAAGGATATGAAATCATGTGACATTAACCCGGTAATTTCACAGCCTCTCTTACGATGAATAACTTTATTGACAGGCCCGATGTTAGTGATCGCAGATGTTAGTGATCCTACCTTGTGTGCCAAAGGTTGAGGGTTCGCTCCCCACTTTAGAATAGTATTTATATGATGATATTAATGTTTGTTCTGTGTCTGGGTAGAAATATATGTATGAAAGTAGTATATTTGTGATTCCTCTGTTGCCTTCTGTTACATTAAAATTATATTTGTTTAATAACATTAAAATTGATCCCATTTTGGTATAGGCTAAACTTTTTCAGGAAAGCGGGAATTTTGACCATAACTTCCGCATTCTTGTTTCGAATGCTTGCATTCTAAGTGCTAACAATCGCAGATCGCATCTTATACCACGGGGATGCTGCTGCACATACCCGTCCTGTGCATTTGAGGTGCACTGTTTTAGGACAGATGTACCGCTATCTATCGGTTCAGGGCCTTAGTCGCCTCTTACGACACCTAGTACAGGGGGAGGTACTATTCTACTTTGCCGGTATAATGGCCGGCCGAAAAAAAAAATTTTGTATCTGCTTTTAACTGATTTATCCAAAATAATCAACGTTGCTTTGGATATAATTAAAGTTTGTAATATAAACGATATTATGTAGTTTCAGTGAATATTACAGTTAGAGTTGTTTTTCGATGAATCTCTAAATGTTCAACTATAACTTGTACAAACTTTTTAATATCCCTACTTAATATTATAAATGCGAAAGTAACTCTGTCTGTCTGTCTGTCTGTCTGTCTGTCTGTCTGTCTGTCTGTCTGTTACGCTTTCCCGGTTAAACCTCTCAACCGATTTTGATGAAATCTGGCATAGACAATCTTTAGACCTTAATAAAGGACATAGGCTATTTTTGAACTCGAAATAAGGGTTGTAAGGGGTTGCAAGGGGGGATGAAAAGTTGTTTGCATGGATCGCTATTTTTAGAGCTAGAAACTTAAAACTTATTTTTCAGGCCATTGATTCGATATAAATAAACGTGACATTCAAAGTTTATATAATTTGAAGTAAATAGGTATGGTACCCAAAAAACTATTCCACGCGGACGAAGTCGCGGGCACAGCTAGTAACAAAATAAACTATTCCTCCGGCTTCATATAAGAAAATATTATATTGTAATAAAATCTAACGCAAGCAACATTACACTACTCAACTAAAAAAATCTCTTTGCGACTCATTGCATTAAGATTTGCTTTTTTACCACCACCTTAAACCAAGATTAGTGTCCAAATAGATATACCACGTACACATATTTTTATATATTATCTTATAGAGATGCGAATATAACATGTTATAACAGTCTAAGGTTGTTATGGTAGGTATATGTGTTTTTTATCAACTATAGATTTGTTAACAAAGTAAGACCTTTGAAACATCGCCTTTATCTTTTATCAGATAAGATAAGAATACAAATCGAAGTCTCTTTAGCAATGATGATATAAAAAATATTATTGGAACTGAACTAAATTATATCTCTGTTCTTAATGTATACTCCTTCAGATGAAACAAATGCAATTGATTATTATAATCGTGCATTATTCTCGACCGAAATGAGATTCCGTGTCTCGCGTTAGCAGTGATTGATTAATTCTTCGGGAATAGTTCACGTTATTTGAAAAATACATTCATCATTTCTCAGCTCTTTGAAATTTCCATTAATCTTCAAGGTACTGAATAATTGATATGTTTGCTATGACAAGCTTATATCATAACCGGACTCGGGCGAATGCGGAATAGCGCACAAATGCGAATTGGAAGCCTTTGATCGACCTCCGAAAGATCTACGCAATAACTTAATAATTTTTGGTGGGGCAATCGTTTTAATTTCTTGCGATTACTTCTGCCGAAACACAGCCAGTCATTCCAAGATCGACTGCTGCCGATGGAATAAACGCTTGCCTCAAGTCATCAGATATGCAGCGCTATGTAAAGGACTAGCTTCAACTGGTTGCGACGATGAGTTGCATTGTTGAGCGACTTACTTGCTCAATATTTCTTGAATAATTATTGACTATCAGGTCGTGTTCTTGTCGACTAAATTTCCTCCATATTTTTGCATTTTAGTCTATTCATCAGTACAGTATTTCCAAACATCATTGCTAACCACAAAAATAATAAATGTTTGTGTTAGCGATCAATTTTGTATAAATATAAGTATATTTTAATTTGTGAATGACATGCATTCATAAAGATTTATTTATTTTATAACAACCTTTAATTTTTAAACTCCTTGAAAGTGCCTGGTTTTTCAGCGCACAATATACAACGGAAGCTGGGCTCGATAGTCATCATGCTTAAAAATTTTAACCAACCAAAACTATGCAGTGGAAATCACTTGACACAATACACAATAAATAACTGATTAGATGAATCAACGGACGACACTCAGAGGAAATCATTTAGATCTTATCCTACATCCCCATAGATGACGAGCCCGACGGCGAAGAATATAGTGATCCAATGTATCTTGATGTGAAGTGATAGTAATATATCTTGCGCGCCAATCATCGTGGGTTCGATCCCCATCCATAATAAATAATTATATGGTGAATATTTGGGTTTGTGCTGTGTCTGTAGGTTAATAATGTATTTTCATATAAATATTATATATGTGTTTTCTCTCTTGTCTGATATCCGTAACACAAGTGCTTCTAGCTACTGATCATGGAGTCAGTTATGAGATAATATATGAATTATTCATTTATTATTTTTAATAACCCGAGAATTCCGATGAGCCAAACGGATATGTTTCAACGAATTCAGTTCCCGGATCATCACTTGACTTGACAAGACCATTATATCAAAAGCCCATTTTTCAACTGTTTGCGGCCTCATCTTAGAAATTGCATGCTTTTCTCATAGTCAATTATGCTTGGCATGTTCACTATATCACAAGGTACTTAAATTAAGAGATTTACACCGAGTGCTGCGCAATGCGATAACTCGATTTTTAGGTTTTTTAATCTCTTTTTGTATTATTAATTAAGCGCTGAAATTAAGTACACGAGGTACAAAAGGACCTAGTACAAAAGTACGTCTGCATTAGTACCTACGGGTATTTCTTCCGCCAAATAGGAGCGTTCGCTTTTCTGTATTCCTGAAAGGTGTGAAAGGCGGTGAATTTACTGGGTGATGTGGCATAACAACATCCTCAAGTCACAAGGTTGGCAACATATTAATTGGCAAGGGCTTAATTTGCGTTTATTTGTAGGAATTACCAAGTTTTCATTTTATTAAACCAGGTCGTAAACCGTAAGCGTCACCGTAGCCCGTGTTGCCAACCTCGTGACTTAAAGATATTATGTCCCATTACCTAGTCATTTCAAACTGGAACACAGTATACACACAGAACTCTCTCATTCTCCAAACTGGAACACAGCAATGCTAACGATACCATTTGGTGGTAGAAATACATAAGAGTAAGAAAAAACAAATGCAGATGTAGCTTAAATTAGGTCTTCTTTCTCGGCCTCTCATATTCTCTCCTCATATCCTCTATTCATGGAACAAACTCTTATCCTCACTTTCTTACTTATATTATGATCGCGAATGTCTGGTTGCATGTTTTTCACTCTTTTATGTCGTAACGGCTGAATAGATCTAGATAAATGTTTTCACATATATTGTTGGTACTTTTTTATCCCGAAATTTTTCTATTTCCAAAACATTTCCGTGGCTTGTTTTTTCTCTGGATAGAATTGGCATGACTTTTGGCACGGTTCATCTGTCAGGTTGCATCATAGACTTTTTCCTATAATAAGACGAGATCCACAGGGTTTGAATATAAAGAAAAAAATTCGCGAACAATGATTATTACTAAGATTTTTAAATTTGAATAAATGCTAGTGAAATGAGAGCACTTTGAAGTATATATGATGTGAGTTTGAAAAATAGAATTAAGAACAATGTGATAAGAGATCAAGGTGTAAAATATGATATTGTGACAACAATAGAGAATACATAGAGAAAGAATACATACAATAGAGAAAGGAATGTTAAGATGATTTGGACACGTAGAAATGATAGGTGAAAGTAGAATAACTGCACAAATATATAGCACGGAAATAAATGAGAAATTTAGTATAGGACGACCGATGCGAACATATCTTAACCAGGTAGAAGAGGTATTGAAGAAGGGCGAAATAAGAAGTATCAAGAATAGCGAGTATGAAAGGACTAATGCGAGTGAGGGTAGCGAGAGAGGTATGCCAAGATCGTAGCAAGTAGAGATCCATATTATCTGCCTATCCCTTTGCGATACAGGCGTATTGTACATATGTGTACGCCTGTGGTATTTGTATGTATAAATACTAACCAGATCTATAAACAATATCAGTCTTGATGTCCTGATTAATACTTTTCTCTTTTGTTTCCCAGGATGGCTCCCTCTATGTAGACATGCCAAACACTATTCCTCCCTGGCAGATCAGAGGTCCGGAGACCTACTGTATCGATACCTTCGTCCACCAGGGCCCGGATGGAAACATGATCACGTCATTGGATGCTCTGGTCTGCTTCGCTGAGAATGAGGAACATTACTATTTGGTCAGCAGCACTTGTAAGTAAAATCTAGTGTAACTATAACAATATATAAATTAGTTTTCTATGTTGAAACTGCAAAAACTTGTGGACCTTCTCCGTGATTTATCCGACGGGAATGAGTCTTTGTGATTAATAGTAGAATGTACTATTACTGGTTATTTACAATCTCTCTGCCAAATTTCATTTTGATCTGTGTACTGGTTCTGACATGAAAAAGTAACAGTCATACACCAATACTTGCAAACAATGCGTTAGTATTAACAATAATTATAAATGCACACAACATTGACCAGGCTCCAAGATTAGTCGCTTAAAACACTTGTCTTAAAGCCATCAAGCAATAGAATAATCACAAATACTGTACTTCAATACATATTTAACTCACTGACACAGAACAAACACAAATATTTGTCATAAATATATTAAGTGAGTGTTTGAGAGACAGAGATTAAAGAATAGTGTGATAAAAGCTCGATGTGTTGTAAAAGATGATGTTGTGACAGCAATAGAGAAAGGAATGTTGAGATTGAAAATTAGAAAGTATGAATGAAAGGAGACTGACTGCTCAAATTTATAGTGGAAATAAATAGAAGAGTTGGTGTAGGACGTGCTAGGCGAACATACCTTAACCAAGTTGAAGAGGTGTAAAAGAAAATCCAGGTCATAAGTACCAAGAAACTACGAGCGTCTATGAAAGGACTCATGAGTAAAGGAAGCAAGAGAGGCATGCCAAGATCGTAGCAAGTCGAGATCTATAGTCTCTGCCTACCCCAATAGAACCAACTCTTAAATCAAACATCTATATACACAACAAGACTTTTTAAAGGATAAACCATAACCATTGATATCAATATGCAATTATAGAATATGCCCGTATTAAGTTATTATTTGTTACCGTTATTCAGCCAAATAGCAGTGTTCACATCACTATGTTCCGGTTAGAAGACGCAGTGAAAATATTAGGTTGTGTGACATAATACTTTCAAGTCATATGGTTGGCAACGCACATAGTGAATCCTTATGATATTACAAGCTGTCTATAAGCTACGGTGACAGGACTGTATGCTTGTATTCCGACCTGGTTTTATAAAAGAAAAATAAAGACGGTCATCGTGATTGGGATATATAAAAGGATGCATGAAAGTAGAATAACTGCACAAAAATAGAATGAAAATGCATGGAAGAGTTGTTATAGGACAATCTAGGCAAACATAACCTAACCACGTGGAAGACGTACAAAGGGCCAGGTGAGAAAAACCATGAATAAACGAGCGTGTATGAAGCCAATGCGAGAGAAATATGCCAAGATCATAGGAAATAGAGATTCATACTCTAACCCGATGGGAACATTCATGATGTGTGTGAGGTTACGTTATTGTAATTAAGAAAATGATGGGATTTATATAATTGTATATTTGTTGAAGGCAAGATAGTTGAAGTACTTTTTTTTATTACACAATTTAGTAAATTTCAAACTGATTTAAATATACTAAATCGATCATAAATTGTATGTAATCGAAATATTATATCGTTATAAACGTTCAGAAATTTATAATTAGTCCTGAAAATGAATGTTATTTTAATACCAATTATAAAATTACTAAATTTAATCCATTCATAAAATGTTTAAGCTTATATATCATACTAGATGGAATTGACCCAAAAATATTGGAAGAAAGTCAAGAATCCCCTTCATTATTATCATAATCAAACGATCTATTCTTGTCGTGTCATAAACAATGTTTACGCTGACTTCGCATTAAACTTTGCTGTGGTCTCTCCTGAACGAAACAAATAGTAAATCATCCTTGATGTTACGCTATTACTGAAAATTAAAATACGTAGTTATACTCACTCCGACATAATAATATAAACCCTAGCAAGGGTAACTTCTGCACACATACAGTATTTATTAGCAAACTAATTCATTTCAAAAACTGCAATGCTAAACGCTAGAATAAGTTCATTCTTAAAATATCTACCAATAGCGTAAATAACCTGTTAGTATTAGACGTGATTTATCACTATCAGATGTATTCCTGAACATATGGTTCATTCCTTCAAATATGTGACCTTGAATTATAGAAAGTGCAATGCCGATCTCACTTGAACATAGTGTGCGAGCTTTCAAAGCCTACAGTAGACTCATTGATACTTCATATAATTGACTCAACGGCCATTCTATCCACCCGAGAATTAACTTAAGAAGACACGCAATGGTTTGTGCACATAGGCGCATGCGTGCTTCTTTCTTTCTTTATTTTGGGGAGTAAAAATTAAATAAGTTTTAAAATTATGGAAATAGATTACCTAAATAAAAACTTTGGGTGTCCAACAGGCATGCTGATCTCCTGCGTCTTTATCCTGGCCACCTGCGCGGTCTACGCTTGGCTGCCAGAGCTGAGGAACCTTCACGGGAAGGTGCTGATGGCGTACCTAATCTGCCTCTTCATCGGATTTGCATTCCTGGCCTCCATGCAGATCAGGCTTGTCACTAACAACATATCCTCGACAGACTGCGTAGTTACCAGTAAGTATCTTATTTATATTTCTTTCTATGGTATACAATATTGTAGTACATTATTTTAATCTATCTCGTCGGGTTCAGCCAGCGTTTGCAATGTAATCATCAAATCAATAAGAAAAGCTAATTTATGTAATCACATTAGAAAATTATAAAAACGTTAAGGTTTTTTTACTAAATTATGCATGTATTATATTGTATACATATAACACTTTCTCTTGAATCACTCTATCTATTAAAATCAACCGAATCAAAATCTGTTGCCTAGTTTTTAAAGATCTGTGGAAACATAGGTACAGATAGACGAGTAGTGGAAAGCGGGTTTGTCTTGATTAGCTTGTTATCCGAGACCCCGTCTGTGTGGACTTTGTTTTAGCCGAGACTCGAGGAATTATGTCCGGGATAAAAAGAAGCTGCTGCATTAATGCAGTTGTAATAATCATCATCATATCAGCCATTGGAAGTCCACTGCTGGACATAGGCCTCCCCAAAAAAGAGGGAATTTTACTCATAATTGCCGCGCTGGGCAAGCGTGTTGGCAATCGAGCGCAGCTTTTGCGACATGGGCAACGGGATGAGAAAATAGGGGGAGAGAAAGCGGGTCGAGGGGGTGGGAGAGAGGGTGAGTTCTGGTTTGAAGGGTGACAGAGGCAGTGAATTTGATGTTTAATGTGACATGATATCTTCTAAGTCACAAAGTTTGGTTTAGCAACGTGCTAGTGATATCTTTATAACATTACGAGCAAATATAGTCTGCAGTGACGTCTACTATCAAGCGGACTGTAGGCTTGTTTGTCGACCTGTTCTAATAATAAAAAAAATGTTTGTATGGAAAAACTGCCACTCCTACGTAACTTGTTTCTTCTGATAACAAAAAGTACGTGCTTTGCACATCACATCATCGAAGCAACTGCTGAACACATACCATCGCACGAAAGGTGAAATTTTGACCATATTTGCCGTGCTGGGCGGGCATAGTGACAATCGCACTATGGAGTTTTGCTTCAAAAATGATGCCCTTCTCTGCCCTCTTGTATTTTAGCTATACTATTTGCCCTTAATAGCGACAGGAATAGGCAGCAGCATTCCCGCGCTCTACTATTGCCAACACGCTTGCCCAGCGCGGCAATTATGGCATAAATTATCCCTATCTTGGAGAAGCATATGCCAAGCTATAGACTTCCCATGGCTGTTATGATGATAATGAAGATATGAGAGATTGACAAAGTGTATTCTTATTTATTACTCAACACTATCTCACAACTTGACACATCGACCTCACTCCGAGGTAAGTCGTTTACAACACTTGTTTTAGGACTATTAGACAACAGAGGAATCACAAATATAATACTTAAATACTTTTTTAACACCTAGACATAGAACAAACACAAATACCATCATATAAATGTTTGTCTTGGATAGATATCGAACCCACAACCCTTGGCCCACAAGACAGAATAACTACCATGTACGCCATTGGATCCGTCAAAGAAATCACGTTAACATTTAAAGAGATGAAGTCATTAGAGTACTCATAGAATTTATATAAATTGTCCATCAAGTCTTCAGCATTTAAAAAATCTATGTTAATGTACTGTAATAAGTTGTAAACACTCGCTTCACAATCCGTATATATTCATTCCATTTTCTAAACTTAGCGGACTTTCACGAGTCTACAAAAACTCAACGTTCATCAAATAAGAAGAAACAATAAAAAAACATTATTCGATCTAGTAAACACACATCAAATGATCGACAGACGAGTTTCAGTCAGACGAGATCCATGATATTTTAAGCAACGCTAGGAGACTAGTATTACTAACAAATGACGTAATTAGTAAACGAGGTTATATAAACGTCATATAACTTTATCTCATAACATTATGTTATTCTTAATGGTAAACCAAGAAATTCGACTTATTCTTTGACATTGACTCCAAGTTTTTGTTCGGTTTTGTATTCTTTACTTCATCATAACAGGCGGATGTAGCATTCCACGGTTTGTCAGTGTTTTTGTAATCTTGTCAATATTAAAATGAACAATATTTTTTATATAACTCGTTGGACGTAAACAGGCATATGGTCCGCTTGACAGGCAGCAGATACTGTAGACTACAATAATAATATTAGTGCCGTAAGGTACCGGCAGAGTCGAAAAGTACCTCTCCCAGTAACAGGTGTCCTAAGAGGCAACTAAGGTACCAAAAACGACAGTTGGCGGTATATGTATCCGCAACAGTCTCGAATGCACAGGGCGAGATTGAGCAGTCTCTACAATTACTAACACGCATGCCCAGCGCAGCAATTACGGGTAAAATTACCGGCTATTTACCGCAGTGGACTTCCAATGGCTGATATAATGTTGGTGATGATTAGGGATACCTTTGCAATAATAGGGATATACCTAAGCCCTTCAAAAAGCTTATTTAGCAAACCTAGAAAATGGTAACAAGGTTTAAAACAATAATTTAGGCCATTTATTATTATTACTGTTTCCATCCTACAAAAATATTAAAAATAATTTATTTAGTTATAACGAGTAACTTGGAATCAGATAACAAAGTCCAGCAAGCATATCAGATATAAGGCTGCAATCAAAAATAATTCTGTATAGAATATAACTTTTGTACCTGTAACTGCAAATCGATTAGAAAGAAACAATTTAGTACATGAGCTACATTTTTTATCCGTAGATGTACCGTAGATGTACCGTAGATGTACCGTAGATGTGTTATGTATCCGTACATATAAGATGACAAATTATATGTATATATAACTAATTGTTTAATCCTTTATTAAGCAGTATAATTCTATATAAACGCAGATAATTATTTGTATAAAATAGACATATAAAATAAACATTTGTATAAAATGTATGAAGAAGGCAATTTGACTCGAGTGACGAGTTTATACAGTATATCAAAAAACGACCAATAAATTCAAATACTGCTAAAAAATTATTGGAGTCTAAAAATAAAAAAACAGTTCAAATGTTAGAAAAACTTATTGTAAAATAATAAACGAGGAGACTGATAAATCGAAACATAGTGAAATGGATTAATATCTTAAAATTTGCGATAAAATTGTTGACATAGATAATCATGATATAGTATTGTTTGCAGACGATAGATCATTCTTAATTAAAATTAAAAGACAACAAAGACTTTATGACGATGTAAACATTGCTATCTCAGTATACCAAAATAATTTAACGTAAATAATCCATTTTTGAGTAAAATGAACAACAAAATGTATAAAATTTGTCACACTCAACGTTAAACAAATAAAAACAAATGTTATTAATAATGAAGAATCGAAACTGGTCAATACTACATTTATATTATAGGTATTGATTTAGATTTAGATGATAAATTGCAATGTGGACCTCATATAGCGAATCTCTCTTAGTAGACTTGGTTCTGCGACTTCTGCAGTACACAAAATCCGTCAATTAATTAACAATTTATTTATTTCTTTCACAGAGAAATTTCTTTTATCCTGATAATCCTGATCAGGATAATAAGATAATCTAATAGAAATATTTTATGGGCATTATTCTTGATATGTGTATAAAGTTTCAATAAAATCTGTATGTTTAAAGTGGGTCAAAATCGACTACAAATGAGCCGGTTACAAACATACACACATACAACTGAAGGTGATATAGAGCGTGTAAAAATGTAGTTACCTACATTGGTTGTTAGGTAAATTGTTTAGTCTAGTCAGTTAAAATTATAGCTTTTTTCACATATCTAAGTCAACAAAAAATCAAACAGCCCGCATTATAGTATGCCTATAGACGTTCGAATTATTACAAGGATATCACTAATACATGTCGAACCCCGTTACTAGAAAATATTTTGTATGTCATATTACCCAGTAAGTTCATTGCATCTCTCAATTTTCATATCTGACAATAGCTATGCAAATACTACTGTTACTCTTGTACACTAAAGTCGTAATTCCTATGTATTCCTTTTTTCCTATTATTTCCTATGTACTCCTTTGTATTATTTACTTGTACACGAATGTCTTAATGTCCTAATTCTATGTACTCTAATGTTTGGCGGTAGAAAAGGTCAGAGTGAAGTACCAACGCTGACGGCCTTTGTTGGGGTTAAAGTGTATGTACCTCCAATAAAGAATTTTTTTATTTTATCTTAGTCATGCGGTTTTACAGAAACACCCCCATTTTTACTAGAGGGGACCATGATATCATTATAGGCACTGTGGAACGCCCACTGCTGGATATAAACCTCCTCAAGAATGAAGGAATTTGTGCTTATTGTAGCTGAGTAGCTTCCCGACGGAAATTCTGCTGCTATATCCGCCTTGTTGCAATTGAGCTACTCTGTTACGGATTGATATGCCGCCATCTATCAGTTACGTTATTCAGACGCCTCTAACGCCACCTGATACAGGGGCAGGAACTATTATGCCGATTAAAATTAAATCTAGAGTTCAATAAACTACACAAACTACCCACTTGTTGCACAACTTACCAACAAATGTGAGATATTTGTTATCCTATGCAAGCAATTAAAAAACAATTATTACTAATGAAAATTAAGATAACGGTGAACAATTCAAAAGCAATTAAACATTAACTGTGTTTTGAACCGGACTTGAAATGAAAACAAATAATAAATAAACTTACAAACACTCCAACATCATACGGACCTTAATCGGTTGGATATTGCTCAATAAATCTTCAACTCTACCGGAATAAAAAATATCATGACTCACTTCTCAGTTTGTTTTCAATAAGCTAATATACATTATAATATAATGTAACTCAATATCTTATTACATATATGTGACACATATAGAGCAGTAAATGATAATAATAACAAATTCACACAAAATCTTATATGTACATTGATCTGACTCTGAGATAAGTCGCATAAAGCATTTGCGTTACGGACATCAGACAACAGAAGAACATAATACTTAAACATATATATATTGTTTATTCTTTTATTTTAGGTTAAAATAAACTTATGCGTTGCTTCTGAAAACGAAGATTTATTTCGTTAATTTCTTACAAACATTATTATACAATCTTACAAATAAATTATTTAACTACCCTATTATTATAACTTTACCTGAAAACGAAGAAACGACAATTAAAGTCTAATCTTCCACCAATTATTCTTATTTATCTATCTTAATTAACAAATCACAATAATTTAATATGTACAATGCTATTTTTTCCATAACCTCTCAACTGACTATTGACCTCAGATTCTAGCGCTTGTCAGTTGTCAATGTCATTCAATGTCGTTCAAAAATTAAAGAAATATTATTTCTTTACATATATATTTACCAATATGTTTTTACTAGGTGGGAATTTTATTCCCACGAGTTTTGACGCACAACATACAGTCTCTACCATCAGCGCTATTCGGGTCCGTTCAATATGCTATAATAAAGAATACCTATGTTTAATACTTTGTAGCGTTCGTCATGTCCGTTGCGTATTTATATACTCAAGAGAAAAATGCCAGCCACGCGCAAGGCTTTCCACTGATAGAAACCACTCATTTGTATCATTTGTTTTTAAAAACGTCTATCGCATTGCAACATCTAATTCCAGTCTTAAATTTAAGGCCTTATGTTTGATAGTCGTGGCAAGTAAATGACGTTTTGAAAAAACTCTATAAATAAGTTACAAATCCTGAACCCCAGATAAGTTTAAAATTAAAAACTATCTGTAACAAAGAATGTATAAATTTAATATGAAAAGAAACAAAAATCCTTCACCCTCATAGCAAGCGTGGAACATCTACTGCTGAACATAGGCCTCCCTAGGAAGGGAATTTTTCCAATAATTACCGCGCTGGGCAAGATAAATAGGTAAATAAATATAAAAAGATTAAGTAATTGTCTAGCATTTGCACGTTCATTTTTTTCAATTAAACTATTTTGTTAACGGCTTTAAAGCGCAGTTCATTTAACTTTTATAAACTTTATTTGACATTTATAGAAGCGTGAATGTGACTTCGTTTTACATCGGCCCAAACCATAATAAGTATTCAACTAGTCTTAAATAACACATGGCTGATATAAAACATAGAAAATCAGAAAAATCTGCAGCCTGCTAAGCATCCCTGGACAAACCAAAACCACTACATCAGGTTTGACAAACCTCAATTACTCGCTAAGGAACACCGTTTTATTCCACGAATGCTTCGCGAAGCGATTGAAATCAATAAACATCCCAATTTAAATACAGAAGATGGTTGAAAAATACCACCTGCTTGGAATCCTGTCATACATTAGATCAAGAACCAAGGCCAATATCATAACGCTGCTAGATTTCAAGATACTGTCAGCACCTACTGCGTATATAGGAATGCGAACATATAAAATTTATAACTATAAATAAAAAAAGTGTGAAGTTAGTAATTGTATCTATAGTCAATCTTGAGAATGGTTGCCGATAGGTACAACGTAAAACTATAAAAGGAACAAAAAAAATAAAAGTTAAATAAACTGCGTTTTAAAGTCGTTAAAAGAGTAATTTTATTATGAGATAACTAAAAACTTCATTATGAAGCGCCATTTAGTACATAACAGGGAATTATGTATTTAGACTTAATTTTTTTTCTAAACAATTGATACTGAATGTTATAAATATATTAATCGTAGATGATCCATTTAAACAAATTAAATAAATAAATATCAGCCAACCTGACAGATTTTATCTTGTCAGAGATGAATAATGAATTCGGGTTGTCATTATTGATAAAAAAAAACAAATTCCCACCGAAGCGTCTATTCTTAACGATAATTAAAGAACGTATTTTGAAAATCCCGACAAATGCCTACATCTATCGTAAACTTAACGAAGTTTGACATGACTGACAGGCAGTTATGTATGGTTCGACAAAAAAAGAATTAGCAAAAAAAGCCGTTCCCACGTGATTACATCTATTATAATTAATACTAACAGCGCCCCGAGGTTTAAAACGCGTCAAGTTATCAAATAACTACAAAAACAGTAAAATTACATACTAAGTTTGCACTCCTGTTTTACCAGTTTGGGGGTGAATTTTCAGAAAGCCTCTGTAAGTACTCCGCTACGTTATATAAGGTATTCTAGTGGAATTTTTTAAATATGTATAAACACGGAACAAAATATATCTTTAGCTTTATAATAGATATATATATATTATAAAGTTCCTTGTTTGGTTGAATGCGTTAATTCCCTGGTAGGTATAGGTACAGATGGTTTGTTTTAAATAGATATTGTTCAGAAAGGCTTTAGGATATATAACATCACGCTGCGACTAATAGGAGCGAAGCATCAATAGAAGGTGTTGCAATTTTTTATGGTATTCAATTTTGACCAAAATCATACTCTTATTTTAGAAGGTTTTATCAACACGATATTATTCCTTATTCAAATAATTAGGTAATTCATGACGTATTTATTTAGTGAATAAAATTGCCCTTAACATATTTTAGTTTCAATCAACATCTCATAAGATATAATAATTTTAAAATAACTCTGCAACAAAATCGTTAATGACATGCAAGGGTGAAAGGAAGCGTTGTTGGGCGGCAGGTAAACTTACGCAAGGAATGACAGTAATACCTTTTACCAACCCACATTCACGCAGCCGAAATTGCAGGCAACAGCTAGTATATGTGTACCAATGGTACGCTCTGACTTTGTCCAGGTATCATCCAATCGATTCCGTTACTTTGCGAGCTTTTATTAGTTTCTTTTTTATTGACTTTGACTATTTACAGTTAACTGTTTGACTGAATGAAGTGATGTTCAAGAGAAGGGAAAATATAAAAAGCGTGTTTAAAACAAGGTTTGTCACGAGCAAAATGCAATTATAAGTTATTAAAAATACACCATCAATAGTTTCTCTTCATTAAAACTTTATAAAATTTACCGAGTTTGTCAAGCCGTCCTCGAGATTTACTTAATAACATTCATTTTTATTTATATAGATATAAACATATTGAAAATTGGATCTAAGACCGCCGGACCCAGGATGGACTCCTCACCACATTGGACATGACAGACTTACTTATGTAACTTCCTTAACAAATCAGATAATAAAATAAATAGTGATTCGAAAATAGAATCACAATATTAAGGAAAAAGCCTCATTTTTTAGAAGAGAGCTCATATAATATTTAACGAATTGGTATTTTTAAGATTTACTTTCCTCATTGAGATACTCGTATTTTAAAATGTGTGTCTCTCCTAGTACCAGGTGTCGTAAAAGGCGACTGAGGTACAGGAACCGAAAACCAAAAGGATGTGCAAAAGTATGCAGGGAGGCCTATGTCCAGCAGTTGTTATTAAAGTTGTGAAACTACATTGCTAAATTTTAAGGGCAATTAAATTAAGGGAGAACTGCGACATAATACCTTCAAGTCACAAGGTGGGCAACACGATGGTACAACACCTATATATATAAAACGAGCGTCTATAGGCTGCGGTGTACGTTTACCATCACACGGAGGCATATGCTTGTTTTTCGACATAGTTATATAAAAACGGTGTGCATTTTAGATTTGTCAGGATTATCTCGAAGTTTTAAATAGTCGCGTGCATTGCATCCGAGATGCACAGGTTTGCGCTGTGGTTTCACGGCTGCTATAATAACTTAATAACCGGTTTTCCAACGATCGAGGATTTCCACGTTGACTAATACTTAGTTATTTGTCGAGTCCGTGTCCTTGTGTTGGCTGTGTTCCTTATTTAAGTTATTTATTGTCAATTTGTTTCATGTTACTATTGTTTTCATTATATATCTATGTAAAAAAAAGGTTTGCTGAGCTCAAAAATTGACAAATGCGGCTAATTATTATTTGGTGCTTTCCTTGTGGCACCCTCCGGAAAGTTTTAATAATGGAAAGAAAGTAAAATTTTATACAACATCACAGTTTTGCTTTCTGCCAAATAATTGACAACATCAATTTGAGCAAAATAGTTCAACACTCGCAATATAAGGAGATCACAGGATATTAGATAAGGTCAGGGAAGACCGCAAGTTTATATATAAGTCTTGTAATTTCTATTTCTATTTGTGAAAAGTAAGCTAAACTAGATATTAAATTAGTATTACCAGCTTTTCCACCCACCAAGCTACAAGTAAATTCACACCTCTCATACATTGACCTGACTCCATGGTAAATCCCTTAAAGCAATTGTGTTACGGACATCAGACAATAGAGGAATTATTAATATTATACTTAAATACATATTTCTACACCCAGACACAGAACAACACACAAATTTCAACATATAAGTATTTGTCCCGAGAGGGGAACGAACCAACGACCCTTGGCTCGTGAGAGAGAGAAAATCGCCATCTACCATTTTTTTGTTGCTTGAAGTTGTGATATTGAAAGAAGATTCTTCTTAAAAAATTAGGCAGGTTGCTCCACATTTATAATGTAACGCACTGCAAAGTAACAAATGGAAAAAACTCTGTATTGGAGCATAGTTCTTACATAGATGTAACTTGGACAGGTTTTCGCGACTGGACCCTTTTTTGCGATCTTCTGGCCCTACTCTTGCAAGCCCTTTACCTCTAGATTGGCTCCTGTCTTGGTATAGTGAGCTGTGGTAGAGTTAACCGGTGTATATTTACTAGAGCATGCTTAGTGTACGCTCCCTCTATCAAAAGCCACGACCGGCTTCAGCCTCTAAGTTGCAGTAATAATCTAGAGCTTATTGCACGATCTTGGAGTCAATTCACGGGTCCGAAACACAAAACTACACGGTTACCAAGCATTTCCTTCAATAAATCAATTATGGCACGAGCTTTGTGACATATTGCGCCGTCTTGTTGAAACCACAACCACAATGTGCAGGACACATCACGGTTGTTCAATTGATGAACGAAAAAGTCAGTAATCGTCGCTGTATAGCGGTCACCATTGAACTCTGGTCAAGTCAACACTGAATCAGTTTTAAAGAAGAACGGTCCAATTATTCCATTATTTTGTTCGCTTGTCTTCATAACCAGCGCAGTTGGTTTTCCGATAGACGCAAGTACTCCTTTTCTATAAAGTCAGCCTGTGCTAATGTGGGGATATTCCACATTAGGTGATCATGATCATTTTTGTATTACCCAGATTATGAACAAACCTTCTAATTATAAAATAAGTATTAATAAATTTTTAAATAGATACTAGCGTCAAATTTTCCGGATGAAGCAAATGTAATCAACTGTTGACGATGACGCTGCGGTAAAACCAGTCTTCGTATCTCGAAGGCGAAGGCTCTATACTCGTACAAATAGACTGAGAAATCTGATTTATTGTTTTTGAATAATTTAACACGATTTTCTTGTGTATCTCAACTTTTTAAAACAATATTCAGTCTAATTAAGAACATTCTTTTTTGAAAACGGGTAATAAACTAGTTGTCAGTGTCAAAATTTGACCACAGTTCATTGAAATTTCAAGTTCAAACTTCATTTTATTTCTTGTATTTGTCATAAAATTCATCAAAATTTTGAGATTTGAATGTGAAAATGTATATTTACTTAATTAAAGTGTATCATTTAAACAGTGATATGTGTTAAGTTTATTTTAACTAATTATTTTATTCAATTAAGCTCATTCCAATCACTTTTTAATCGTCAAAAATAAAATAAAATAATATTTCGGATATATTGACTACTAAATTCTATTATACTCATTATACTAATGACCCTGATAACCTCACGGGATCGAAAGAGTCATCTAACATATGTAAATCGTAAATAACTAATTTTAATGCAGGTACATCTGATATTTAAAGTCCACTGCTGGACAAAAGCCTCTCCAAGAAAGGGGGAATTTAGACCCTAATGGCCGAGATGGGCAAATTAGTCTTTCTCGACGGGGATACTGCTGCCTATACCCGCCCTGTGCATTTTAGCTTCAGTGTTGCGAATGGATATACTGCCATTAGTCGAATCTGGTAACCTTAGTCGCCTCTTACGACACCTGGTATAGGAAGAGATACTATTCTACTCTGCCGGTACAACATGGCTGCCCGTATGAAAACCTTGATCAAATAAAGGAAATGTCACTTGTTGATGATGCAATTTACCATTGATAAAATCTTACTACTCTACTCTTTTGAC
>JACJUM010002525.1:13907650-13939475 GCA_020976665.1 Heortia vitessoides | reverse complement strand
CCCACGGCACCAGGTGTCGTTAGATTTGGCTAATCTACCAGAACCGACAGTTGGCGGTAACAGTGCAGCACAGGGCGGGGATGAGCAGCAGTATTCGCGTCGCGAAAGTTGCGCTCTGTGATTGCCAATACGTGCCCAGCGTGGCAATTAAGGGAAAACACCTCCATTCTTGAAGAGGCCTATGTCCAGTAGTGAACTTTCAATGGCTGGTGTGATGATGATGTTGAATCCATCCATAGAAGAGAGACACTACTGGACATAGACCTACTCAAGTGTTTGACATTTAGAAAGATGTTTGACAATAATTGCTAGGCTTGGCAGGTGTAAACGTAATTGCAGTAAGTAATTACGTAGCAGAACTGCTTCTACCCATCCCTGTTTTACTATATTTAAGCTACGCCAGAAAGTTTGGATATACGGCCCGGTACTTCAGTCGCTTTTTACACCTAGTTCACAGGAAGATTATATTCCACTCCACCGGAACCACATAGCTGCATGTGCAGCCCGTAAACCAACCACCTTTTACCAATTTGCTTTGGGCCCTAGTCTTACATTATTGGGTAATCTACACATACATAAATACATATAAATAAGAGTGTCTGTTTGTTATATTAAAATTACCGCTTTTTACTACAAGCATATGAATGTCTATAAGGTACACATCCCAAAATATATTTTTTTTACAATATCTGTCCGTCTTTCTGTCTGTTTCTTCTGGCTAATCTCTGGAACGGCTCAACCGATTTGGACAGCTCTTTTATTGGCAGATAGATTTTTTGATAAGGATTAACTTAAGCTATATTCTATCATGCTATAACAGAAAGGAGCGAAACATTTATCATAAATGTGACAAAAGCGGGCGAGGGCGGAAATTTACGTTCGTAGTGTGCACTGCGTGGATGTTTGTAGTTCGAAAGAAAATAAGCTGCCAAGTCGCAATTCTACGCGGGCACAGCTAGTATGACGTAAATCTTTAATTCATAAGAGTGGCAACGCGTGATATCCTTGTGATAACACTATCGTCTACAGGCTGCGGTAACGCTTATTATAAGCTTAATAAAATAAAAAAAAAAAACCTAAAAATTGGGTCAGTACTCCAGCAGTGGGGACAATAAAAATGGGTGATCATATACATTTATAAGAATTTAAATTTTCAATTCTCTTTATAATAAACTCATTCCCTTGACCCATTTTCATTTACTTGAGTTGCTTTAGTTATTCATCAAAACAATTACTTTACAGGCGGGTGTGTTTTATTTATTAATTAACACTTATAATTAACGCCTTTTGTTATTTTCCATTAAGAATATGGCAGTTGTACAACTGCCATATATTTTGTGTTTCACATTTGTTCAAATCCGCTAATTAAGGAAATGTGAAACATTCAATTTGTTTAATGGGCTGAATGACATAATAGGTTTCTAGTAAACGTATTCGACTTTATCCAATTTCCTAGCTCTAGTTATCATCATATCATCCATAAGACGTCCACTGCTGGACATAGGCCATATAGCTTTCATATGTAACTAAAAATGGGTACTGGTAGGGTACAGGCTGAGTATCATAAAATCTGCATCTGGATCAGCTGTTATAAGAGGCTACTCGAGTATGCCTACCCATCCGAAAGAGCGTACCTCATACGCAAGTGAGGTACCAAATCCGACATATGGTGGTCTATGGATATACCACCACCAAAACAGTGCAATTCAAATACACAAGGCAGCAGCATCGCCTTTGCGAGAGCTGCGCTCTGCAATTACCAACACTCTTGCGCAGCGCGGCAATTATGGACAAAAATCCCCCTTTCTTGAGAAGGCCGATACCCAGTAGTGGACTTCTAATGGCTGGAATGGTACTGACGATTCCCGTCATAAATGCATCACAGCAAGTTTGGAAAAGATATGCCAGATATCGAGCAGTGGACACCATACGTCAAATATATTTGTAGAGAAAACTTCGACTCATCTGATGTAAGAAAATATTACCTGAAACAATTTGTAGTATTTTATTACATACTTAGTAACAATGGTGCATAGACCAGCTTGAGCTTGAATCGCATATGTTGCTATAAAAATAACTCCAATTAGCAATGACGCACTGGATGAGTTATAGCATTTATTTTTATAGCAATTATGTCTAACCACCATTTCTTATCCGTCTGTCAATATGTTTAGAAGTATGTGCAGTATGCACATTTATCATTTAATACGCAATAATTGTGAAATTCTTATGATGATTGAGTTGATTCGATTAACCAATTATCAATATATATAACAAAACTAAATGACCCGATTGACGTCGATTATCCAATTATTATTGAGACTATTAATTGAGATATAATAGACTAATAGAATCAATTATTAGTTAAACAAGTAAAAGAGAAGGGTTATGCATCTGAGAAGTATATTCACGAGATATGGAAAGGATGAAGAAAATATAGAACCGAGAGTTAAAGTTGGAAATCATGTCAATGGAGCCTTAACGCTTTTATAGGCAGCCAAAATGTGTCAAAAAGGGCACGACTGGCTGTTGATAGAGGTGTGTTGGTCCCATCACTGACATATTGTAGTGAATGTTTGGGTATGTTGAGAAAAAGCACGCGAGTAGAATATATGCACAAATATATAGAGCGAAAGTGAATGGAAAAGTTGGTATAGGACGATCAAGGCGAACATATCTTAACCAGATAGAAGATATATTAAAGGTTCAGAAGTACTAAGAATAAACGAGCATGCATGAAAGGGCTAATGCGAGCACGGGAAGTAAGAGAGGTAAGCCAAGATCGTAATAAGTGGACATCCATAGTCTCTGCCCACTCTGATGGGACACAGGCGTGATGGTTGTATGTATGTATGTAGAACCAATTAATCTAAATTCTTTTAAAATCGGGTGATTAGTTTTGGTGTTAATCCCGGACCAAAACCGTGATACGTAATTTTAATATATAATATATTTTCAATATTAAAGAAAAAAATAATTTAAAAAAATGAGATAATAATAAATCACGCACGCTTGCCTAACACGGCAATTATAGTCAAATTCTTCATTTATGATACTGAAACATATTTGCCTTTAAATGTTTTCATATCTTTCATCTAATCGTTGCGGGTTTATACACAATAATCTCAGAGATCGCGGAACGAATTCGGATGAAATTTTTCGGGTGCAAAGAAATTTATATTCGAGAATAACACATGTGTTATCTTTTAAATCAACCTTATTAATAAATTCGCTATTAAAAATATTGAAACATATTGGTTGAATGAATCGGAACATTTTATGCAGCTTGTCATTATGATTCTGCCTTGGAGAAAAAAGACCTTAATCTGTATATAAACCTATATATAGCTAACGATTCTAATGTTATACTACTCAAATCTCAAATCCAGCACGACGGAGCATTTACATTAATTAGCTACCCTTTGTCTGAGAGGCATATCCTATCTCTGCGAAACTTCACATTGCTTGGAAAACTAAGAAAAATCTTTTTTTCCGACTTACCTTAGCGTCTCTGGCTGATAATTTGGTTTCCGACAAAATAAATCAACTAAAAATGCTGTTACAACGTTACGCATAGTGGATTGGTTTATTGTGTAATGTTGTAGGAATTTGTGTGGTGAATGTGAGAAATCACCGAACGTTAGATAGAACACGCATCGATAATGACTGATTTTTGTAATTTAATGTATATATTTTTGTGTAAGCCTATATTGATGTGTGTGGGGATTTTGTGATGAGTCCTGCTCATGAAATAATGACGGGAGTGATTTTGGCGGTACGTTGATGCCGATTGGCGTATTTCATCTGCAAGTGAATTATTATTTTGGTATATTTATGTTGTGATAATTTCACAAAATAAATATACAAAATTATTCCACATTCACATTTAGTTACATTATTTTTTCTTGTTTAGGTCTTGGTTGTAAAATGTATCGGCAGTATGGCGGTGTTTCACTTATATTATGCTATAAACTTTACATTTATCTATTCCGAAGTTCATTTGAATATCTGTACTACATTTCTCTGTTATCTCTAAAGGATTGTGTAATTTTTGTTTGCTAGCTGCGTACAGTTTTATGTCGTCTATGTAAAGTAGATGTGTAATTTTGGTATTTGATTCTTTGTGATAAATGTATGTTTCGTCATTTTTAATATGTATGATAATGTTTTAAAGACAAGCAAAACTACAATGAGCTTTAAAAATCCTCTACCTACCTACCTACCTTATGGGGCTAGAGTTAATATTTCCTGACTCTGTATTCATATACAGTACATTTACTGTGTATATTACATAAATTCAGAATCTATACTAACCAAGAATCAGGAACACTATCGAATGTCTTCTGGTAATCTATGTACGCAGGATTAAGATTCTGTTTGCTTGTTTAACTTGTTTATGTAATTTTGTGTCAATTATTGATTGCTCTTCGCAACCTTTTTAACCTTTTCTACAACCTTTTTGCTCTTTAGTTATAATATATTTTTGTATGATGATAGATGTAAGGAACGTTTACAGTGTTGACAGACACGTAATTGGATAATATTTGATGGGTTTATTTTGTCTTCTTTAAGAAATGTATTTTCAAAGGTTAGAAAATAGGATCCTGGAATATAGGATTTGAAGGATCCTGTATAAGTATATTGGAAGCATTGGATATATGAGTATGTGTGGTGGTAAAATATTTAACCAAGTAGTAGGTTTTTTTTTCTAGATCAAATGTTTTTTAATTTAGCTTCTTTTTAATTGCTGTTTTTATATTAATATTATTAATAGGCCACTCGAAGTAGCCTTATGCTAAAGCCCTTTGCCCGAATCCGGAATGAGAAGATCCCTAAAACCCAATCAATTACAACTAGCGCATCTGTTGTGTTAAGAACCGACTAACACAGCAGATTAGCAATTTGAAGTAGCAATGGGCACGGAGCTCGCAGAACCGACGGCTTCTCGTAAGGAGGATGAGCCGTGTTCTTAAATAGTGCACGTGCAGTAGACGTTTACAAGGTTGACTAATAATCGGACCAAAACCACGAGATCGCATTCAATCGGTCCTAGTAGAAATTGAAATAACTTGACGAGGTCCATATCCACCAGTTAAACTAAAAATAAACTCATAGTATTTAACGAGGCATTCGAATAGAAAAAAACTCATTATTCAAGCACTTAGCATAAAAATTTTAAACATTGTAGCTCTATAACCTAACTCGGTGCATACAGGCATATCCATTTAGTTGGCTTAATTTCTTCAGATTGGTTTTTCCTTGCAACAAAATATAGAGGTTGCCTAGGCTCATACAATAAGTGCACATTTTCCTTGACCATGTCACTGTTTGCATTTGGATGTATTAAGACCTACAAAAACTTATTCTTCCATTTTCATTCACTCTGAGTATAAAGTACTCATTTTCACATTATATAATACAAAACAATCGATAGGATATTCTTTCATTGACATTATTTTTAAGCACATATCTAGATTTACTTAAAGGACAGATTCCAATTCCTATCTTCCTCTCACGAACGTAATCTCCGTTCTTCTAATACTCTTTCGCTCTTAACTCCATCTCATCACTCTAGTTTTTTGACAAACTCTTTTACAGTGACAGCTATACGACTCTGGAACGAGCTTCCGTTGAATATTAAGCAATCCCCAACCAAATTTATCCTGAAACGCTGTCTCCGTACTTTATTTACTGATGCTGCTTCTCTGACTTTATAACCCTATTTCTGATGTACGTTATTTTATGTATATATATATACATATATATATTTATTTATATCACATGCATTTATTGCGTTTATTTATACAAATATGTATGCCACGTTTATTTATTTTGTATATATATTGCCTGCACCGCTATATCTATATATATATATATATATATATATTTTCTGTTTGTGTAATGGTTGACTGGGAAATAATGCCATTTGGCATTAAGTCCGTCATTTGTACATTTTGTAACATTTTGTGCAATAAAGTTAAATAAATAAATAAATTTACCTAGAGGACCATCATCATCATCATACCAGCCATTGAAAGTCCACCGTTGGATATAGGCCTCTCAAAGAAAGGAGGTCTTTTAACACGCTGGGCAAGCGTTTTGGCAATCGTAAAGATCAGCTTTCGTGACGGGGATGCTGCTGCCCATCCCCACCCTGAGCCTTAGAGCTGCAAAGTTTCGGATGGATATACCGCCATCTGTCGGTTCTGGTGCGTTAGTCGCTTATTACTATACCTGGATAGGATAAGACCTTAAAATGGGCATGCTGTCGTAACAAAATAAACGCCGTTTCATGAACACGTTTCAGATTCATGTTATTGAAGAACATTATTACTAGCTGTCCTGGCAAACGTTGTTCTGCTATATTAATGAATTGAAATTACTAAATTACTAATATCGTTATTAAAAAATTGGGGGTGGTGCTAGATGGTTAAAAAATCTTAGGTTATAACCTAGCCTTCAGTTCACTTATATATAAAAATACCACATTATAAAATTGTGTCCAAAACTTACAGAAAAAAATCAATTAAAGGTATAAAAATATATTACTACCGGTTCTCAGATCTAACAAGCATATACGGAGCTGATAGAGAGATACGTTATATAAAATGCATATATTTTATCTATTAATCATCATACCAGCCATTAGAAGACCACCGCCGAACATAGTAATCCCGAAATTTTGGCCATAACTGTCGCGCTAGGCAAGAGTGTTGGCAATCGCAGAGCCCAACTTCCGCAACGGGGGTGCTGCTGCCCATCCCCGCCCTGTTAAGTATGAAAATACCGCCATCTATCGGCTTTGGTACCTTAGTCGCCTCTTACAACACCTGGTACTGGAATTTGCCAGAACCTCACGGCTTTATATGTTACTGTCACGATTAAAAGAGTTATCTCTGTCCAGTTGAACATTTTTACCTGTAACGTGTGATTTTGGAAATAAGAGGAAAATTTTAGTGTTGATTTCGAATAAATAAATTATTATTATATTTTTTTTTTCTTAATGATCGATTGGTCTCTGTAATAACTGAGCTGACCTAAACTTGAACTAGGGAATTAAAAAAGCACGTAGTAATAAAAGCGAACATGAAACATATAATTGATTCATTCAATAAAATAAGAAGAGATTACAGGCCGCTAAAAAATTAATAACATTATTTTTTGTAATTACTTCAACATATATGTCTTAACACTATAAACGAGACTTATTTACGATCTTATGAGTATCAGCTTTTCATATTGTAACCAGTCATTCCCATTTAAATCTATGACATCACTGCGCAATAAAATAACAATACTCAGACTGTTCCCGGCCTTAATTTTGTCGTATGTCATTCAATTACTATGGGGACTGTTCTTCTATATTAGTATAAAACATGGTCGTTTTCCGATGTCTGTCCCATCCGAAAGCATAACAACTCTTAACGTATCTCTCTCGCCCTGTCACTGGCACTCCTCAACCATCCCACCACCACCACAACTACACTTCACACAAATCTCTTTCATAGAGCAATATACCGTGTTTGAAAGTTTTTTAACTTAACTTTTTACCCAACGAGCTCGAGCTACTAGCACGAGCCTATAGAGGCGCCCTCGGTGGATCTCCGACGATTCCGCTCAGATCCCGCGAGCCTTGCAAGGATGACCGTAGATTATGCGCGGTCGTCGCCGCGGGGCACGCAGGTGAATACGGGCAAGGGTCATTCACTAACGACCAACCTCACCCTCTTTTCTGGTAGCACCGGAATTGGCATCTGAGTAGTCCAACATTAGACTATGGACCCCCTCTTACTAGGATCTTGGCAAACCTCTCTCGCTTCCCTTACTCGCATTAGTCTATTCATTAGTTTATTCTTAGTACCACTGACCTAGCCCTTCTATAATACTATAATACATCTCCTACCTGGTTAAGATATGTTGGCATCATCAGCATATGTTCGTCTAGATCGTCGTTTACCAACTCTTCCATTTACTTCCGCTCTGTATATTTGTATAGTCATTCTATTTTCATCAACCCTTTCTACATGTCCATGTACATGTTTATTCTACTCGCGTGCTTCTTCTGCCTTAACCAACATTCAATGCTATATGTCAGTATTGGAACCAACACACCTCTATGAACAGCCAGGTGTGACCTTTGTGACACATTTTGGCTGCCTATAAAAGCATATTTATGAGTATAGATTTGCTAATTATAATTTTATGCGAATGTCTGTGACCCTGATAAACAGTGTTATAACATCCTATAGGATCCATTTAAACAAATAGGTCATTGCGTGTCCTACTTTAATACTAGTCTGCTGGCAACAGACGGGTCTTATAACTAAGTTTAAGCTAGTTCGTTCGCGAGCCACCATAAAAGAGCCTACAATAAGACTGATGGTGATATGGGTTCCAATAACACCTAATGGTAGGTATTATTGGACCATAAACCGGCGTCGGCGCTACCAAACCATTAAATTGTCGGAAAAAGCTTTTAAATATGTACAGCATTAATTTCTTTGTTTATGGTTTACTGTTCATACAGATTATTCTACAACTTAAATGATTAATGACCCCGATGACCTAATAAGACAATAGTTATTTGAACAAACGGGGTGTTGACACTAAACTAGTCTACCGGCACCAGATGGGTCTTAAATTTATTGTATGTTTATTACGCGAGCAAGAAAAACAATTTCTTGAATAATCGTTTGACGGGCCCGATGGCGCAGATGGTAGTGATCCTGTCATGTGCACTAAAGCTTGTGGGATCGATCCCTACCTAGAAAAATAATTTAAGATGATATTCTGGGTGTTCAATATTTGTATTTATGTAGTATATTTGTGATTCATCTGTTGTCTGATGTCCGTAACACGTAAGGATGTGGAAAGTTATGTATTACTTATTTTATAACGAATTATGGAAGATAAAATATAAACTTATATTTACTTATACTTATATATATAGGCATCAGGGCTGTTTTCTCTTTGGTAAATCTTGGCATCAGTTTTATTAAAGACTATATATATAGGGTGTCAATAACCAACTATTGTATAATCAACAGTTAAAGCAATTAATTTCAATCCCAAGCAGTTACATCAGTAATATTATCTTGAATACAGGTGTATACGCTATAGAAATAAGTTGCTAGTAAGTCAAACATATATTTAGTATTAGGGTCTACTTCTCTTTATTAGACCAAATAACAACTTCCCTCGAAACATTACATCGTAAATAAGTGCGAGCGTATAACGTACTTATTTATGTCAACCACGTGACGTTAACGTTTCTTCACTTTCATTAAAAACAAGCTAGTAAAGTGTATTTTTTTCTTTTTCAGTGGCAAACGTGGCATGTCATTGAACAAACTGTCGACACGCGGTAGGTTTTACGCCTACGCAGCGTACGCCTTCAGCATACCTACAGCACTGACAATCCTGCTGGCCGCTCTGGAATTCTCCGACCTGCCCCCGCATCCGTTCCTGCCGATGTTGAGGCATCAGGGCTGTTTTCTTTTTGGTAAATCTTGGCATCAGTTTTATTAAAGACTTTACTTACACGTACACGTAGTTAGCTGGCTCTTAAATTTAGTACTATCAGATGAAACTGATATACATATGCGTTCTATATGTTTAATAGCTCGCAAAAGATTTAGTTAGAAAATAAAGTTCAGTTCAAATTCAAGAGAAACACTTCCCCAAAATTATGTTGATTTTCAGTTAAGCTAGAACCAACCCAATGACATTCAGTTATAAGAATGTAAGTTATTTAGTGTTTGTTACAAAACAATTTCTGTTAACAATTTAAAATATAATTGTGATGAACTTATTTTATACTTTAAAAAAACTCCGGCTTTAGGTAGTACAAACAGAATGCGTAAAAGAAATGTAATAGATAAAAGAAAAAAAACCCAACCTTCCATTGGTTGATAATCGCTTGTCAACATTTAGTCACTATGTTAAGTACTTGCTTTAACTATTATCTTGTACTAAATATAACACTTACAAAGTTCAATTTTCTGTTATAATATCCCAGTAAATTCAATAGGTAAACAATTTCCCTCCTCCTTCGTGTTAGCGCTAGAATTACCTAGAATAATTCAAAAACGAATTCTAATATTTGACTATCTAATTACCGTGTACTAATTTCTATTCCCACTTATCCTATTTGTGTATATTTCCAATTATAAATGTAGCAATACATCTGATTCATACACCTTTGCCCTATAATATTATTGCCGTACAGTTTATTTTAAAACGAGGTGAAAGAATAACAATCTTGCCCAATCAGACACACTTTTAATTCTATTTAAACCACCATGAATGTGGCGTTGTGGCGTTTTTTAGTTGATAATGGTTTTGATTTCCATCAGTTTTTATAGTGTATTTCTTCATTATAAATTACATTATATGACATAAACTTGTATAAACGACTGGCATTATTAAAGTTCCATGTAAGCAATGCGATAATTAATGAGCAATCGTACAACTTTTATTATTTCAATTATTATCTGAAAATTAAATGCATAGTTATTTACTATTTAGTGAAATTTATACGCTGATTTACTGTAAGTAGAGCTTTGTTTTCAATTAGTAAAAATCCAAATCAAACCACTTGTGTAGTCTTTTAAGGGCATAGACCAATCGAAGACAATACGTAAAGAGTAAAACAGACAGGGCTTTTGATATTGCAACGGGACTGACCGTGGTTATTCAACCTCCCCGTTTAAGCACTTAAGTACAGAGTCGGCTCAAGTGGCCGTCGTTTGGGAGTGTTACAAATATGAAAACTAAGCGAGGATTCACTAAGTACTTTTTTGCATAGATGCAAACCAGAGCAGTCGATTGCTGCGAGCGAGCTATAATTAATTAATATACCTATAACCTTAGACCAAAAAAATATTTGCTCTTCTTCTACTACCGTCACGTTCGGTTTTAATCTGACATTTGTGTAATCGTTAAATATTGCTTATATAATTTTCAGGCACATCAAAACTGATATACTTGTACGGGCCTATTGTAGTCCTGTGTGTCGCCAACATGATATTCTTCGTGCTGACCGCGGTGAAGATTGCTCAGATCAAGCAGCAGACTTCGGTCCTCAAATCCAAGGAAAGCTCAACCCATGATCAGCACCGGAAAGATAAACAAAGGTAATACTGAAACTGTTCACTAAAAATGCGTTAAATTTGTATTCGCAAAAACATAACCACTAGATATAGACCTCATGCATGGAGGAAGAATACATTTTTTACAGCCAAACAATATTTAAACTGTTGTGTGCCAGTTTGAAAGGTAAGAAAGACATAAAATATGATAATGATGATTTTAATAATTGCCCAAATTATTCCACCACTGCTGGACATAGGCTTCTCCAAATGAACTTTAATAGGATGGGTTGTATGCGGCCTGTGTCCAGCTCGATCCTGGGTAGTGTGACATAATACATTGAAGTCACAAGGTTCACGACCCGCTGTTCATATCCTTCCGATATTACGAGCGTCTATAGGCTGCGGTGACATTTACTTGAATTGTGTGCTTGTTTATGTTCTTATTCATAAAAATTTCAAACAATAAAAACATTTTTAACATACGTTTGGCATAAAAGAAGAAGAGACAGGGCCTGACCACAGGTGACAATTGAATGTGATGCTAATTTGGCTAAAAGTAGATAAATATTAATTAAATATTAAATATCCATACAGAATTTGCGTTTAGTTCCAAATTATCGTCTATTCCGAGACGTTGTTTGCCTGGCTAAACTAAACTACAAAATAAAGGGCTTCAATTATTAAATCCTACTCTCTAGCTACCAATGTCTTATACAATCAAATCTGAAATGTTGTTATTAGTTTCAACCAATTTTTTTGATATTTTAATCACCTTATTCCTTCATTAACACCGAATTAAATTTTTATGTGACCTCTTTTTCGCTATTTCCATATTTTATCCGAATATTGACTGCTTTTTCTTTGTATTTCTGTATACACGTATTCGTATAGTTTCTTTGCATCCGTGTAGTATTCAATGTAGGGAACCGATACTATATAATTTTTAAATGTTATGTTTTAACTTTTTTTTTGGTCATTCTTACTTACGTTATACTTAAATACACTTTCCAGGCTCCTCCTTTACGTCAAGTTGTTTGCCGTGATGGGCATCAACTGGATACTAGAGGTGATCAGCGCCGTCTACCCCCAGGTCCAGGGCTTATGGCGCATCACTGACGCTTACAACGTTCTCGTCGGTCTTATCATTTTTATCATCTTCGTTTGCAAGCGAAAAATGTTCATCCTTATTAAAAAAAGGTATGCCTTTAATTCGTTTATTATCTTCTATTATTTAGCAAACTTACATGTATTGTTTTATTTGTAATAACGCTGATGATTACTTACTCTATTTTGAGATTTGTCAAAAATGGTAAGCGTTAAACAAAAAACTGTAATAATTACTATTTAATTTTCCATCTATACTTTCTTTAAAATTCTTATAATTTTATTTTAGCAGTTGTATGGATTAAAAATGTTGAATTTTAAAATTAAAAATAATATTTACTTACAATAGAAATACAACTTCTGTCAAACTTTAAGTAGGACTTGAATCTTTTCCTTCCCGGAAGACTGCACAGCCGCTGTGCTAACGAGACCTTATCAGACACGTCAAACTTTCATACTGTTTTTTTTGTGCTGAGAAATAAGCGCAATCTCTTCAATACTTTAACACTCAAATCTCATCACTCAAAGTCACACTTTTAGAAGTTTAAGGCCGAAGATAGAGAAACAATTGTTACTTAAAAGATTAAATGTATTAAAAATGTTTCTTTTTTAAATTTGGATAATATTTACTTGAAAAATACAGCTCGAGTTTTTTGTAAAAAAAACAAAATGTGATATCTTCAGCCCATCTGAAGCAAGTTAATTTTTACTTGTTGAGTGTTAAATTTCTCAGTAGGTCTAAAATATATTTGTGTGTGTACATATATAAAAGGAATATATTAATTCTTGTGAACATGGATTCAAACACCTTAAGATAATGAACATATATAAAAATATCAATGATGAACAAACATCAACATTGTCTTAAATCTAAGTCATGGGCTTACAAATATTATTTTGTACCAGGATGAAAGAAAGGTTTCAAAAAAACAGGAGTGATTTAGGCGATACGAGAAGTTTTGGAAACAAGAACAGACAACTATCGATGTCTAAAATGGGTCAAAGAGGCAGTGTACAAACGATTAAAAGTACCATTTACATTGATTCTGATGGCAGCATAAAAACCAGTACGAGTACCAACACATCGAAGTTATAAACTGTTGATGCATATGATAAAAACATAACCTACTTAACCTAAGACTGCATTTAACAAATAAGACACTAAAGGACCAAAGAATATAATTACGAAGACCTTTGCAAAAATGACTGGAAAATTAATGATAACATCAGAAATATAGAACGTACTAACGATTTAACAATGGAGGAATATAATAAAAGGCTAAAAACAAGAATTCGCGATATCAAAACAGAAATGAAGACAGATATATGCCATGAAATAATATACATTTATTCCTAAGAAAACGCAAATAGAGAAGATTTGAAAAGGTACATTTGCAATAAAGTTTGTGCACAGGAGAGGACGTCACTAAAATAAATAGATAAGTTTTCAATACTAACCTCTTCACTAATCTCTAATGGAGTTTCTTCTTGGATATGTCGTTTGGTTCTATTTTGAGAGTGCTCAACTAATTGTATATACTTTAAGGCACCAAAGGTTCGGTAATGTGGATTCTTCTTGCGTTTGAATTATTTCTAGTTTTGGGGAGTGATAAAAACTAATACCATTTCCAACTGCAATATTTCTGAATTTGGTTTATTTAAGTGTTTTTCCAAAATCATGTAAAGTCCACACTGATTTCGTAGTAAGCACCCTAGAAAATTGTTTAAGTCTACTTCTTTTGTTACGTCAGCAGTTTTTTTAAGAGCTTTTGAATGATTTTTGCAAAAATGAAGTCTCTTCAACTTTACTTGTTTACATTCAACTTTTTTCTTTTAGATGCATTCAATGAGTTTTTTATTGTAGTGATCTATACAAATTTAGAAAAACTATTAATTAAACTTAATCAATTATGAACAGACAGTATGTCTGATGGTGATGCACCTCACCGTAAACATGGACCCAATATATTTTTATGATTATACCTGATCTTGATACTAATTGATCCCACTCTTGTTCTTCTTAGTACTAGTCTATATTAAAGCAATACTAAGTCACCAAAAGTCGCCTTTCATCATATTACCGTTAATGATTTTTTGTGATTATTTAGGTATATTATTTAGGTGTTAGGAAATAGAATCTGTGGATTTTAAGGTTATTGTTATAATATGAATAGATGTTATTATTAAAAGTACCTACTGTAATTAATTTATAAAATTTCGTAGGCTGCACCACACTCAAACTATGTATCTTCTGTTAACACGTTTATATGATATGCTCTGTTTTAAATGGCTGTTCTGAATTCCAGTACTTCATTCAATATGATTTTTTTTATATGTCAAAATGTTCTGACTTTTCAAGTAAACAAACTGCCAATTAAAATCGTGTGAATCTGAATCTTCTTCTTCGCTCTAACTGGTAAAAGGTTATTCTAACAATGTAGCTGTCACGTAAAACATAATCATTTCAAGCAAATAAGTAGAAGAAATTACAAGGCTATCTGCAGCCATGGCAAATTAAACGTTGTCATTAAATGCAATTGCATGTATTTTCATGATGTTGACCTCAATAATTCATTGGGTTACAGGGCCATTAATATTATTAGATACATATTTCTAGATAAAAATATTTATTCTATTATAAATAACGTTTGAGGTTATTTCTACTAAATTTAATCACAAACATTTATTTCTTTTAAAACCCTAATCAGCAAGCATATTGGGAAATAATGTTAATTTCAAATTTATTCTATACACGAATTTTTTCATGAAATATTTTTATTATTGACCCCGCCTACATAATTCCAATTCCCATTAAAAGGTGTACAGATGCACTGTGATTGTAGAATTGTTTCTAAATCGGTTATAACTAACTGGGAACAGGATAAAATCGTGTAAAACAAGATATAATCGGATCCGATTGTCTGGTTAAAAAAACAAGTTACAGTTTTTTTTATAATTAATTCTAGGATGGGGCTCCCTGAAAAACGCAGGGAGGGAGGAGAAATGACATTGTTAGCCAAAAAACAGGTGCGATTGTAAAACATTAATAGTATAAATTATAATGAATTGTGCTAACCAAAAAAATGAGATACTTTTGCTAATGCAGTAAACCCTCGCTTTTTTGTGGCATTATATTTATATACATATACTTCTAATCAATATGTCTGAAGACCCTATCTTTAATTTGATTTTGCATAATCGACTGTTGCATATTTTATGTGGAAACAAATATTGGTGCATTTTTACGTTGCCTATAATTTATGAAAAGCTATCATACCAAGGTAATTGCATAAATGTTGTATAACATTGTTCTAACATTTGCAACTATTTAATTGTTGTAAAAATGACTTAAATAATAATTTTAGGTCCTTAATTAAGTTTGGTTTATTTAGCATATATACCACATGTATTTAAGTACACATTTATTTGATTATTGTCTATATTCTTAACATTATTTTTTGTTTACTCCTAACGTATAAATATGTACGATTATTCTATAAAAATATTATTTTTTATTATTACTTTATTAGTTGAAATATAATTAACATATAAACACATGCATAAATATCAAGTATGATTCCAATATCATTAGTATTATAATATAATATGTATATTTCATTAATACTATGTATTAATGCATATTAGATAGAATATAATTATTTTCTGTAGCAAAATTGTAATAAATTATTTGATTCATTTATCATTTAAATAATGCTCTATTATGTTATTTTGATACAACTAGACATATTTTAGAGGTTTAGATTGCTTGATGAACAATTAGCTTGTACAAAGAAATAGGTTTTTCTGCTAGGTTCAAATTAATGCTAGATGGTTGTGGTCACTCTCAGAACAAGTTACTAAAAACACACGAGATCGCAAATGGGTTTGCGCACTCATTTCTCACTCAAGGACCGACTAAATTAATTAAATGTAGCCTATTTAGCTAGCCGAGCTCAAGTTAAAATATATAATTTTAGCACAATTTTTGGTTTAACTAATTTAAAATTAATCAAAAATAAATATCACCATTAATGAACTGGTGTTAGGTGACCAGAATTCATTCGTTTATCTAATGTGAAGTTAAGTACATATATACCTACTTTGTAAATAATGTGAATCGCATGATTATCATCACCACACCAACTATAGACCCTAACAGCTGGAGACCTGCCCAAGATATTTCCAATTGGATCCATCATTCCCTAAAGAGTTTGCTCATAATCACTGCACGGTGGCAATCGCAGAACGGAGCCCTGAGACGGGGATGCTGGTGACCATCCCCGCCCATTTGCATGGGTTGTTTGTTTACGGGAATATACCCCCAAATAATAGTATTATATGCTATATGGTAATATGATATTAGATCAAGATCCCACAGCACTGCATGGAATGAACGCACTACTTACAATAATATAAATTGACATGAATGTTGGACAAGTGAAAGAGTTTGTGTATCTGGGAAGTTTTTAATGATCTATGGAAAGTATGAAGATGATTTTGAACGGTTTATACATGCAGCCAATATATGTCAAAAAGGGCTCGACTGGCTGTTAGGTGAGATGAGTTGATTTCAACACAGACATAAGGTAGTGAATGTTGGGAATAGCAGAAAAGCCACACAAGTAGAATAAATTCTGGTGAAATGAGAGCACTATGAAGTATGTATAGTGAGAGTTTAAGAGATAGATTAAAGAATAGTGTGATGAGATCGATGAGGTATAAAAGATAATGTTGTGACCACAATAAAGAATGGAATATTCAGTTGGTTTGAACATGTAGAAAGGATGGATGAAAGTAAAATGACTGTACAAATATATAGAGCGAAAGTGAATGGAAGTTTTGGTATAGGACGACCGAGGCGAACATATCTTAACAAGGTAGAAGAGGTATTGTAGAAGGGCCAGATTAGTAAGGGAAGCAAGAGAGGTATGCTAAGATCGTAACAATTGGAGATCCATAGTCTCTGCCTACCCCAATGGAATACAGGCGTGATGTATGTACGAGTATGTATGAAGATTGATATGAAATATTTCTCGTTTTATATTTAGTTGTAAATATTGTGAAAATAAAAATATACATCATTAGTAACTTATTAAACATTAATTTATTATTATTTTATTGATTAAAATTATGCCATGCATATTTAAATTAATTAATTTAAAATGCTACCTGTGACTAATTGAATACAAAAAATATAGTATTTATTTATAGTATTATACTGATAATAATTTTAAAAATAGAAGCTAAAGTTGCAGTATAAGTGTAATTATATGTCACCGCAAAATTGCTCTTAACTATTAGTTATAAAATCCAAAATGTCTATACAGATACAAGCAGCTGCGCGGTGACCCAATGTCCAGGACGCAGACGACGATCTCTACGCGCACGCTCTCCAGGGATGACACCAATATCAGCACGATCAAGCTGAACACAAAGTAACAACACTGGCACATTCATTTAGATACAAGCGATAACCCTAACAAAATTCCTACGGACAGAAAACGAGCATTTGGTTTTTGGAACCGTCCTAGAGCATTAATGCATGCAGTTCGAAAAAAAACTATCTAACTGAATTCATCTAAATTAGTGTAGAAATTTATTTTTATAGTTCATATTGTGTCACATAGCACCATAATTATTAGTAATAAATTCGAAAAATCGAAAAAAATCGGTAGTATTTCATCTGTAAATTCCTGCTAAGGCCGACCTCTATGTCCTATATAAAAACTAGTCCTTGAGTATTGCGCCGCACCACTCAGCCCGTGCGTGCAGTCCCTGCCATAGCTCGAAACAAACGCACAAGTGTGGGCACGCGCAATCTCTTTGCGTAACCGACGCATACGAATGCCGCACAAACCGAAATTGATACTCTAAAGAAGCTTATGATTAATCGCGGTCGTCTCATGGCACCTTATAAGACTTTCATACCTCACCTGATTCTAAGGAACTAGAGAGGCAAATTATCCCTACAATACTGCGCACAGTAACTTCTTCCTCTAGCGTTTAAATAGAAACCTTTCACAAATATTAATCCTTAAAAATACCAACAAAACGGAATCGAGGCGGGTATTACTGGGTTGATATTAATTTTAAAAAATATTGTGCCTACAAACGGGTGTAAAATAAATATTTTTTATAAATTAAATTGAATAATGAACTTAAAATAGAGTGCCATAACGTGGCAAATGTTTTAGTGACTTTAGATAATTATTTAAGTTAGAAAGAGTTTTCTTCAAAATATAATTATGGTGACTACAAATGTTGAGAGATGTGACATCTTGAATTAGTATTAATGTTTGTGCTTCTTGGGTACTATTTCATTTTGCAAACATATATTGGCGTTCTAGTCGTTAGTTACTATAATTACTTAAGTACGGTAAAGTTATTGTTAGATATATATCTAAATGTATTGACGTATCAAGTGAGTTGTCTCCTCTTAAACTCAAAAATATCGTTATTGTAGGCCTATTATAAGCACTTTCTAAATGCTCTTTGGTGCTATTACGATTTGGTGTAGAAACTGTTTAGTACCTAATACCCCCCTATATTTTACTATGATTATCACTCTGAAAGTCATAATTGTTGTGATTCGTTCGGTTTAAATAAGTTGTTTGGGAAGTAGTTATTCTTAAAATACAAAAAAGTCCGTGAATTATTTTTAATATGTGCTTATTAAAAAAATAAACAAAAAAGTATATATTAAAAAAATAGCATAATTGATAAATTTAAGTATGAAAAAGCGTCGCTAAAAAGAAGTGCTTATTTAGGCTTTATTATTTCAATAAATCGTAATATTTATCCTACATGCTTTTATAAAGTAAGCATCAAAAAAAGAAATTGAAATGCTCGAAGCAATTTGTAGTCGATCAAAATTTCTGAGCGTACACCATAAACGCACCATTTATACCTCAGTACAATAACAGTATCAAAATATAATGCTACGGGTAAATACTATTATATTTCAGAGATAAGTATTTTTTATATAAATATAAGAAGATATCCTATATATACTATCAATACTCCATTGTTGACATTCAAGTAATAAGAATCTCTTCTAAGATAGTCGTTTATCAGATGACTATTTATTCCATAAAGAAACTACTGGGATCCTAACAAGGAGTCAATGGAGCAGGTATTTATGATATAAATTGTGAGATTAAGAAAATTAATTCATAAAGTTTTGAACAAAACTTTTTATACAAAAGAGAAGATATTTGATTTCTTAATCTACTTCTAATTTATAAGCAGTATCCCGGAGATTATAAAAATTGCACCCTTTTGCCTCTTGATTTCGTAGGATAGTACACTATAGCCTACACTGCTTAAAGAATGAACATTTTGAATAGACTTCACTGACTACCGCCTTCAGTTGACTCCGGTACCTCAGTAGTTACGACTTTTAAGACATAAGCCGTTACTCTTCTAATCCACTAGTACCCCTCAACATTGCTGTTTCGATAAATAGAATTAAATTTATTTAAATGAAAAATGTAATCTAGAACCTTCTTCTTTAATCTGTTGCGGGGACAACAATATAATTAAATGAATGAATTTTGAAATTGTTAACCTACTTAAAATTGGTTAGGAATTTAGAACCCTGTTCCTTGTTTCGCTTTTCCCACAAAATAAGTTAACTCGCCGAAATCGCGCTTTAAAGAAACCTAAACGGGTTATCAAGTATTTTTAAATATATTGTATATTTTTATGGAATAAATAATCATCTGATCTTTGTATTGAAGTTTTAGCATTTACATATTTTATAAGTATGCACTCTCTTTGTTAAACATGAAGGTTCAATAAATTCTGAAACTATTTGTATTTTTTATTTCATTTACCTCTTCTGGATCTTACAAGCTCTGTTTTTGTACCCATGCGAACGATGGGAACTCTCTGAAGCATGCAAAGTTATAGACCACCGGTACATGACAGAGAGCCCAAAGATACGGGCCATTAATTAAGAACGTAACAGCAAATACAAATGAACAAAGAATTGGTATATATAAGCAATAAGCCAATTATCCATCGTCTTAGATTAGACATTCGGGACCTTCTGTTGCTGTCTGACTGTCTGACTGTAATTTTGGTATTTTCTGTATATGTACTGCTGTTTTTCAGACAGTTACTACTACTAAAAGTAATTTTATTATCTACTAGCTAACCTGACAGTCGTCCTGTCTTAACAATATACGTTTTTAACTATCCTGTCTCAGATTTAAACAATCCTATCTCTCACGTTATGTCAACACATACACAGTAAGCACTTTTTTAAATCGGTTGTACGGTTTAGCAGTTTAAATCGAGCACAAAATATTTCATTTATAAATAAAATGAAACGACATGCCCGTGTAATTTTATAATGACGGCAACAAATTGTAAAAATTTAATTTTTTTTGTTGTGTTTGTAATTGCCAGGACCAAGTTAGGCCAGGAAAGGAAAGTATGTATGTAAAAAATGTGTTACCTAATTTTTGTTTAAAAATAGATCATTTATAGGTCAGAGACTCAAGAACGCAATTAGACCTAAATGCAACAAGGTGGGAATAGGCAGCAGCATTCCCGTCGTGAAGCTATACTCTGCGATTGCTACCTCCCCTGAACACCGTGGCAATTATGTGCTGAATTCCCTTTTTCTTGGGGACGACATTCTGATGATGATGACGAGAAAATTTATTATATTCTAATGATCTATTAAGTCGCTTTCACCAACCAACCTGACTGGTCTTAGCACTCTGTAAACAATAACTTAAGCATCACAGTATTGCTTTCTTGTATCTATACCTTGTTGCGCTACCACGATTAACGTGGAAGTGAATAGACGTGAAATTCGAGAATGTTGTGTAAAAATAAATTCACTTGTATGATTATGAAGCTTGTTTATGTAAAGTGGAAGTGTTCCATGATTTTAGACAGAAGTAATAATTGATCACAACATAATATAAATATAAAATGAAATTCTCCGCTACATCAGTCATTCCATGTATAATCAAACGACTGATCGGATTTTCTGGTTGTCTCCAAATAAATAGAGACTCACGTTGAAGCCTTGGATAGGAAATTGATTTACTACTACTTACACTTTACGGACTTACTTAAAAATATTTTTTATTTTATATCTTCTAAATCAATTAAGAATCCACGAACATTTTAGCATTTCGAAGAAGATTTTAAAAGTAGTTTCCTGATAGAAATCTATTAGCAATCTTCTTCCCGTCGTCTATTGCATTTATTATTAGGCGCTTTAAGCACATAACCTTAGTTTAGACCAGATCTAATAAATAACGTTTTAAAGCTACTGAATTCGCTTAATATGGAACACGGGAACATGGTTCCGGGATAAAAAGTAACATATGGAATTACAACCAGACCATCAATACTCACACACACACACACGGTCACGCAATAAACACACACAATCAGCACACATTCGCAAGTCTTTTTCTTGTTCATATTGATGACATATATTACACATATATTATCTTGCTTCTTAGATAAGAAGATTGCCTTTATATATATAATAGAAGGTAAGATTACCATTTTATAATTTAGCTATGCTGCTTTAGTTATAAATTGCTTTGAACATTTTAAGCTTTGAACCTACAGTGTAGTGTCATGTTAGCATTTCGTAGAGAATAAATAATATGTAATTAATTATTTCTCTTACACATTTTATTTAAATTTTCTCAACAGTGTAAAAGAGTAGCAAACATCTATCTATTCATCTTAAGTTTCGCGTTTTAAATACGACATACCCGTACCGCCTTCGCGCGCTTGGACAATTATTTTAAAGATTTGGGTTGAACGTATATGGATTGGCTAAAGCTGATCACATTTGAGATCACATCCTGTACCCACTATGGATAGTGGATGTAGATCTTGGCCTGGAATCAAGAATCGAAAATCTTAAAAAAAAATAACCTTCTGTTCGAGGGGAGATGATTGTTCTATCTTAACAAAATGACAATATAGAAAATTCCCTGGGTTAATTACACAGGGAATGCGTCTATTTTGGTGCATGATAGCTTAACGAGAATTGCTCTTTACTCTACCTACCAAATCAAATAACAATTAATCTGGTCAAAAACGCCATAAACCTAACTGTTACACTTAATAAGTTTTAAATTTTAAGGTTTTTTTTTTGCTATTTATATTTATTGCTGTGTATTCAATTTCTCAATAGCATAACAGAAGTATTTATGCTAATGACATGCTTTTTACTAAATCCAAATGCATTTAGTAAAAAGCAGTTATTTTGATATTACAAACAGACACTGCAATTTTATTTATATGTATTCATTTATAAAAAAAACTATTTTAAATCATGTCAGGTCACCGATAGTGGACATCTATTTTACCCAGTTTTGTTACATATTATGTTATTTGCTGGTAATTTCTTTCCATTAATGAAAGAATTTAACAAATAAAATCAATAGTACTCGTGATTTACTTGTTACAAACTTACAATGATATTGATCACATGTTTCCAGCTTAGGGAGGATTATCTAATTTAAAAGTCTATGTTACTCGGAATCTGGAAATATAGATTTCAAATGGTATAAAAGTTAACGTATTCGGTCGATTAATATAAGTTTTGAAAGTATAAATCAATATAAGATCCCATAAACACATCGGACATATTAGATATCTTTTCGCGAAATATTTTGGCTAGCAGTAGACATCCTGCTTCTGCATGTATACACAAATATACATATATATACACACACATACATACGTACATAAATACATCACGCTGTATCCCATCAAGGAAGTCAGAGACTATGGATCTCCACTTGTTACAATCTTGGCATACCTCTCTCGCTTCCCAAACTCGCATTAGTCCTATCATACACGCTCGTTTATTCTTGGTAATTCAGTCCTTCCTCTTCTTTAATACTTCTACCACATAGTTAAGATATGTTCGCCTCGGTCGTCATATCTACCAAATATACCAACTCTTAGGCCCATAGTACACGGCGTATTTTAAACGCGCCGACGACGCGCGTTTCAGAAACGCGCGTTTTCGGCGCCGTGGACGCTGCTTGTTGCGTACTAGGTACTAGTACGTAAGGTACGTACTTAGGTTACTAGGTTGCGTTCGAATTGCGTTTGAAGCGCGTATACGCGCGTCATCTGCGCGTCGTCGGCGCGTTTAAAAAACGCCGTGTACTATGGCCCATACATTTACTTCCGCTCTATATATTTGTGCTGTCATTCTACTTTCATCCATCCTTTCTACATGTCCAAACCAGCTGGATATTCCTTACTCTATTGTGGTGACAACATTATCATTTACATCGAGTACCTGTTACTGCTTAATTATTAATCACCCAAATAAAAAATAAGCTATCATAAATGCAGTAAGTACAAACAACTCAACCACAAATATATATAAATATAATATGTATTGTTATTAAGTAAGATTTAAAATCCCGTCAGTGTGTCATGGTTTATGTTATTGTCATTTATATATACTTAATAATAATACAATTGCTTTTTTACAAACACAAGATTGTCCAATTCGAGTCGCGTTTGAATGTCAGTGTTCTATACATGGAGTTCATTAAAAGTAGGAGTAAATCAGCAATATGGGGGGTGTGGATGGGTTCTCAATCTAGTTGGATGAGCGTGATCCTGCAAGGTCGGGTCAGATCATCTGTCCATCTTGTGAGTGGACGTCCTACGCTATGATTTGTCGGTAAGTAATGTCTACTGTTACAGAACTTTTGGCTCCATCGATCCGATCTACCTAGGTGTTATCCGTGGCTATGGCCGAAGACTGACTAATTAATAGCAATGAGATCCTGTAACGATCCCCTCATACCTGATTCGACGCAAGGAGACTAAGCGATGCCTTTTCCATAACTCGCTAGGCTACAGGGCGGGGATAGGCAGCAGCATCTCCGTCGCGAAAGCTGCGCTCTGCAATTGCCAACACGCTGCCCAGCGTGGCATTTATGGGCACAACACTTTCATTCTTGGAGAGGCCAATGTTCAGCACTTTCAATGGGTGGTATGATGATGATGTATTGGACTTCAGTAAAGGGAATATGGTGCTGGCCACTAAGTCGTTATGATTTTTCATTTAATGAATAATGTTCATAATCTTTTCAGAATGTATGCTACATTTTATTTAAATTGTAAAATCAGTAAGCATACAAATCGAAGACACCAAGTATAAATAGACTCCAAACTAGCTCTTAGTCCATGTAATTTTTGTTTCTTTTAAATTTATATTTATGAATAGGGGAGGACCTCATACAACGATACCACGACACCGGCAAATTGCAGTGTTCGCATCGCTGTGTTCGGGTTTGAAGGGTAAGAGAGGGTGTGAAATTACTAGGTAATGTGACGTGGTTTTTTCAATTCATAAGGTCAACGACGCTCTAGGCGCTAGTAGCTATCCTTATGGTAATTCGTCTATAGGCTGCGATAACACTTATATCACGCGACCCATGTTTTGTTAATTTATTTGTATAAAAAAGTAGATGAAAAATCTTATTATAAAAAAAATATAATGCAAAAAAAAATACTTATCCGAATTTATACATCACGCCTGTTTCCTATCGGGATAAGCTGAGACTATGGATCTACTAGCTGCGATTGTATCATACCACTCTCGCATACTTGACTCGCTCTCCATTCACTTCCGCTCGATTTATTCATGCAGTCATTCTACTTTTATCCATCTTTTCTACAAGTCCAAACCTTCTCCACATTTTTTTCTCTATTGTCACAACATCATCTTTTATACCACATCTTATTACACGATTCTATGATCTATCTCTCTAACTCACATATAACAAAGTGTTTACAGCTTAAAATTTTTAAATAATTACCAAATAGTCTTACTACCATCTGCACCATTGGGTTCTTCAAAATATATAAATTTGTCAAATTTTAATACAATATTTTGTTTACATTATACATACGAGACCATCTTTATAACTATAGCGAAGAACGTAAACATTTTCTATAGATCCCTAATTTAGGATAACCGCACGAACGCGTCACAGGAAGTTATTGAAAAATAAATCATTTACACAAAATCATTCGTTCAACGCACACGTCAAAATGCAGTCACTTCTCTTATTTACAAAACTACTAATTTTTACAATTTACATCTCTCAAACTGAGGGTCAGAATATGTGCAGTCGAGGAGAATGTGTGAAGAAATGTTGTGGTCCTAACAAATTCTTGCCGTATAGAAAAAAACTATGTACTTCCTATCCAGGTTTAAACCTGAACGCAACAGTCCCAGTTTATAATCTAAGTCTTAGTGACACGCAGATGAAATTAGAAGATGTATTTTATCTAGAAACGGCGTCATTCAAAAACAAATCATTTCGGATAAATGTATACGAAGCGACAGGCATTGGATTCAATTTCTATTTGGTTCAGGTAAGTGACGGTTGTTTAAATAATTATATTCAGTCAACGCGTGCGCTTTCAATTTCAAAGCGCGAGCACTTGGTACTCGGGATTTGAAAAAATCTCGAAAGTTTGAATCTGAAGGAATATTCGTGAAAATATCTTGCAAAGAATTAAAATTCGGATAAGTTAAGTCAAGAACATTTTTATATAAATAGACTTGTTACATTGCTGTGGCATTAAATTGTCACTAGAAATTTTTTTAACTAATAAAGCTCTGCCTGCAGTTTCAACCCTCAAGTTTCAACACTCAACGTGAATTGGATAACAAACCTTGTACCATATCTGCTCTGCTGTTCCTTCTTCGATAAGTGGGCTATGTAATACTGATGTTTTCGGAACTTATAGTTTAGGCCCTGCGTTAATATGTCAATCAGTCAGTCGGCTTCTCTTTTTCTATATGTAGATATTATACTTTCTTCATAGTTTTGCATGCCCCTTTTAATCCCTTCAGGGATGATTTTTGGATAAATATTTTACACATGTTTCATGACTTTCAATTAAGAACCTTCATTCTAATTTTTTTCCAATAACTGCAGTTAAAAGCAAAATTTCATACTACCCTTTTCACCTCCTTAGGGAGCAAATTTTTTAATAAACCTTTCATAATATTAAGTTTCTAGCCCTTATCAAACGATAAGGTCATGCGTTAATATCTCTCTCCGTCAGCTTCTTATTTTATATATATATATAGATACATATATTTACTAATTACAGAAGAAAGAATCAGTAAAACAATTAGGTTACTAATGGATTTATTTTTTAACCAATCCAGCGATACCAGGTCTTAAAGGAAAATTACCTGCAAAAACACTGATGGTGATAAAGGTTTCATCAGCACCTAGTGGTTGGTGTTATTGGAACCTTTACTGGCCATTGTTTCAGAAGACAGCAAACCGTTGTCTTAAAGGACTACAAACCGTTGTCTTGAAGGACTACAAACCGTTGTCTTAAAGGACTACAAACCATTGTCTTAAAGGACTACAAACCATTGTCTTAAAGGACTACAAACTGTTGTCTTACAGGACTACAAATCGTTGTCTTAAAGAATTACAAACCGTTGTCTTAAAGGACTACAAACCGTTGTCTTAAAGGACTACAATCCGTTGTCTTAAAGGACTACAAACCGTTGTCTTAAAGGACTACAAACCATTGTCTTAAAGGATTACAAACCGTTGTCTTAAAGACTACAAACCATTGTCTTAAAGGACTACAAACCGTTGTCTTAAAGACTACAAACCATTGTCTTAAAGGACTACAAACCATTGTCTTTAAGGACTACAAACCATTGTCTTAAAGGGCTACAAACCGTTGTCTTAAAGGACTACAAACCGTTGTCTTAAAAGTAGCACTTAAAGTTCAATTATTAGTTAATCTTAATTTATATTATAAACAGCGTAATTTTAATAACTATTTGATGTCAATGACTTAGCGCAAAATTATTAATGTGTATTACTGAAAACTGAACGGTAACGCAAGTTTTAAAAAGTAATTTATCTCGGCGAGGATTAAAAAGACGCCATTTATAAAATTGTAAATTTGAGCGCCACGCGACCGAAAATATTTTACGAGAAAAAATATTTTATAGTAATTTTGAACTTTTCCGACTTTTATTATGACTCCTATATAAGTTTGATTTACTTTAACTATTTTAAAAACAGTAAAATAATTCCTAACAAAGCCCGGTTTTTTTATTAAAAAAGCCCAAAACTCTGAGAAAAACTTGGCTTAGGCGTAAGGCTCATGTCCAGCAGTGGACGGCCTACGCCTTAAGTGTTAATGTTGATCACAAAATCTTTCCTTAAAAAATACCATCTTGTTGGTATAAAATCCATAAGGCTTAGCAAACACTTATTGATTTAAAACTATTTTCTCAGTAAATCTAGTCCTTACCTAAAGTAAATTAATATTATTTATAAACTTTTTGAATATAAATTAATTTTAAATGAGATAAAATCACCATCATCATGTCGGCACGACCTCAATTACCTCTTTCGATACTTGGTACAGAGGGACGCAGTGCTCTGCTCATATTAATAAAACAATAGTAATTTATATATATTATAAATATATATTTTGAGTAGAATATTATATTACAAAGAATTGATTATGTCCTGTTTGTGCTTAATATAATATTGTTTTCCTGTAAATCTCCAGATTTATATTTTTCCTATAAACCTATGTATGTCCCTTTTGGATTCTCCTGAAACGAATGATATAACGATGACAGCTTCATGTTTCACCAGAAAAAGACTTTAAGAAAAGTGACTCAAGACTGTTTGTGTCGACTGACAATTAATTAATATATTATTTGATTATAATTAATTGAAAGATAATTTTTGTCCTGGGTGGGGATCGAATCCATGACCCTATAAAATAGGGACACTGCCAAATGCACCATCGGGCCATATATATAATAATTATTATATAAATAAAGATTTAGAGAGCTTAATAACTTCTTTTCATAACTTCTCCCTCGGGTTGCAACCAGCAAGCGGTTTCACTCGTGCACTTCGCACGAGAATAAAAGGCAAAGTCAGAAGTCAAATATAATTTTACTTTAATAGATACTTTTAAATCGTAAAAAAAACCAAAAAAATGCGTGTGTATAAATATGTTAACAAATGTACACAAATAGCCGTAGACCCTGATAACCAGTGTTATCACCGTAACAGACGTATCGACTGGTGGACATCCCCAATAAAGGGGGAATCTTGTCCATAATTGCCGCGCTGCAAGCATGTTGCCAATCACATAGTGCAGCTTTCGCGATGAGGATGCTGCTGCCCCTCCTCACCCTGTGCATTTGAGCTACTCTGTTTCGGATGGATATACCGCCATCTGTTGGTTCTGGTACCTTCGTCACCTCTTACGACACCTAGTACAGGAGAAGGTATTACTCTGCTCTGCCTCATGGCTAATATGCCGGTACCTTATGGCTAATAACTACTAACTAATGTTATAAGAGTCATTTAAACAAATAGGTTATTGAGTGTCCTACTTAATACTAGTCTGCCGACACTGAAGAAAAGGACCTGCAAAAAAGCTACTTCCTATAAAAATACCTGCCAATAAAGGTCCCATTAAAATCCGTGTTTACCTCAAATAGTCAGACATAAAACTTTAAATATATTCACTTAAATTTTATAAATATGCATATTTTTTACTTTCCGACTGACCTATATTCATGCTAAAGCCGTTAACAAATATATTTAAAATAATTAATTCACTACTATTTTAAATTAACACTTATTCCCACAAATGCGTAAGTGTTAGAATTATAATCAGAAATACAGGCACGTTATGACTCAGCCAGTCAAGCGAACCGACCCGTCAATTTTCTAAGAACATAATTCGCATTAATGAGTGAATAATAAACATTATTAGAATTGTTTATTTTTAGTTGTGCTCAGTTTTAATTAACCACAATGGCACACATACATCAGGTACTTGCTACTCTTATGTATATTTTATATTTTTATGTATATTTAAAACGTAGCTTTACATTATCCTTGTAATGTATAGGGTGTTTACTATATTATTTTATTAGTTTTTACATACATATATATATATATATATATATATATATATATATATCACGCCTGTATCCCATCGGAATAGGCAGGGTCTATGGATCTCCATTTGCTACGATCTTGGCACACCTCTCTGGCTTCCTTTACTCGCATAAGTCCTTTCATACATGCTCGTTTATTCTTAGCATTTGTCGTCAGATCGTCTTGTACCAACTCTTCCATTCACTTCCGCTCTATATATTTGTGCTATCATTCTACTTTTATCCATCCTTTCTACATGCCTAAACCATCTTAACATACCTTTCTCAGTTGTTAACACAACATCTTCTTTTACACCAAATCGATCTTTCATTACACTATTCTTTAACCTATTTTTCTTACTTACGCCATACATACTACGAAGTGCTCTCAAGCTTTAAGAGCATTGAAATTAATTTGTATTCATTTTATGTCATAAACAATTGCTGAAACCTATTTTAAAGAGTAGCTCTCCGCTCTAGTCTTTCCTAAGGTATTAAAGCTTATTGTCCAAGAATACTGTACTATTAACGAAATCCAATTTCTTCTATTTGATAATAACAATAGACGTTTCTTTTACGTTAGGTGTGACAAATTTAATACACTTTGTTCTATTCTCATTTAGTGAGAGGTTATTTGAATTCAACAAATACTACTTTACAAAAAGTATTATTTAGATCATTATATATTCCTTTCTGCCTTTTAACATCAAATAAAAGTGAATTGTTGTCTGCAAATAATACTAAATCATGATTATCCCACACAAGGTTGGATAAATCATTAACGAAGAAGAGGAAAGGTCCTAAAGTAGAACCCTGCAACCAATGAACCCGATGATCGCTAAATTCACATTTACCCTTTGTTTTCTATGGTTTGTGTACGCTTTAACAGACTTAATGCACCTCTGATCCCTTAGTCATGTAGTACGATTACAAAACTCTGTCATTCAATAATATAATCATCCTATTTAAATTATATGGAATAGTCCAGAAACCGCAATTGGATGTGACGGTCTTTAACACCGCTTCCAATCACTGTTCGCGCACTTGTTACAAAGCAGTAAATAATGTTAATTGTACTATAATAATATTGATGTCAGTTTGTATTTTAGTCACCCTGTTTTATACATTTCACCATCATCATTATTCATTACTGCCATTGAAGGTTGTCTGCTGGATATATCCCCCCCCCCCCCCCCCCCCCCAAACCGATAGGGAAAATTTCGCCCATAATTGTCGCACTGGGCAAGTGTGTTGGCAATCGCAGAGTGCAGCTTTCGCGATGGGGATGCTGCTACCCGTTCCCACACTCTGTTTCGGGTGGAAAAGTATCTTATTCTTCTAAAGTATCTAGTATCTTACAACACCTGGCACAGAGGAAGGTATTATTCTACTCTACCGCTAATTCTCGGCTAAGTCATTTATTGCTAAGAAAAGTAATATATAGTGCTTAATTTTGCATTTATAAACTAAGTAGGGACTTACCCGATAGACTTCCTGTCTATAACCATCTCATCTCTCAATGTGGATCAAACTTGTGTACTCTCGAGATAATGCAAAGAATAATTAAAATCGGAACAGTAGTTTAGAAGTTAATCCTGAAAAAACACAATTTTTTACATATAAAGATGCTGTAAATAGAATGGATTTTGATTAGTAATGAATAGATATATATTTTTTTACTTTTTAGTCGTGAAAGCTGACATAGGTTCCTGAACAGACAGATTACCCACCCAAAACAGCGTAGTCCAAATGCACGGGACTCAATCTCGTCGGGAAGCTACGCTATGCGATAGTGGCTACTACGTAAGCAAAATGCGAAAATTATGGGCAAACGTCCCACTTTTTTGGGGAAGCCTATATTCAGCTATGATATTTATTAATACTTTTGCGCGTACCAGAGTAACTCACATGAAAATATCACAAAAAAACAAGATATTTCGTTTTAAAACAAATTTTGCAATACTCTCGCCATTATTATCATTAGATGTCAAATATAGTGCAATAAAATATCATATTTGGATTAATTTAACAATACCAGAATTGATTGAAAAAAATCATATTTTATTGATCCCAATTTCTTAATCAATCACAAAATTTGAATCACAAGAATATATCCCAATTCCAACTTCTATTCAAATCTAATATTTTTAAATACTAGTAGATTATTACAAGGAAATGTTGCAAAAGTCTTGTGTACTAAAATAAATTATCGGAAAACTATAAATACACAATCCTATATTCTACCACATTATCCTCATAGTTTTTAAGCATAGAAAACAAGGAAACTAATTAAAAGTATTCGTTGTATTGGAGGAACTCGTGGCGATTTAGTTAACGCGAATTACTTAACGACCTTCGCAACAGTTAGTTTGGTGTGGGTGACCCAATTATTAACTTGATAGGTAATTAGTAATGCCGTTTGTTCTTCTTAAAAGCTATCCACTTGCCACGTGGAGCTTGACCTGATGCCCAGATTCTGGTCCTCGTTAAAATATAAAAGATGCCTTTTATTACTAAAATATAGGTAGCTTATACTTAAAACACAAATGTATTAGTATAACGGAATATAATTACATAAAAAGATTACTTCTTAAAAACCTTCAGAACGTAGCTTATTTTCGTTAATTTTTTTTTATATTGGTTATTG
>JACJUM010002525.1:13884554-13898502 GCA_020976665.1 Heortia vitessoides | reverse complement strand
TTATATATATATATATATATATATATATATATCTTAGCGCAGCCGACGCATTGTAACAGCAGTTACAGTAACTTAACAGCACAAAATTTTATATTACCAATTGTTCGATAATTTTAATTGGGTTCTTGCTTCGTTTGTTCAAATTAAACGAGTGTGTTCTGATAACAAACTCTTCAATTTTATTTATACCGCACTTTGTGTACCATATCATTTTGACGGTCTCAAAGTTTACGAGAATTTAGCTCTGGGGTACCGGCAGAAAGTAATATTTTCCCCCTGTACCAGATATCGTTAAAAGTAGTAGGGTACCGGCACAGACAGACGTAGCTCAGGTGTATAGGGTTGTCTTGAGCAAAAGCACCCTCATCACAAAATTACGCACTGGTATTGCCTAGCTTACCCAGCACGGTATTTTCATAATAAATTTCCCCTTTCCTTGGGGAGCCGATGTTCAACAATGGACATGATGGCTGATATGATGCAAGAAAGCAAAATTCGTTTCATTCAAATACGCTCAATAAAAGCACTAACAATAGTCAATTAATGTTGCTACCAAGTATGTATGACGAGTCCGATGGCGCAGATGGTACTGATCTTGTAGTCATGATGGTAAGGTTCGATCCCTATCCAGGACATAAGTTAAATTATGAATATTTGTGTAAGTATAGTAACTTAGAAACATATTTAACACCCATTCACAACTGAGATTAACATTTTAACATAACGCCTTATTGAAATTAGCACATGGAACATTATAAAAGAACAATTGCTATTAACATTTTGTAGGCGATTCAAACCTAGTATTACCAAAAAAAGACATCTAATTATAATTAGAGTTAACTAAACTCAGTGTATTTAATTAAGCTTTTTTTACATTTAGCCCAAAGACACTCGTGCCGAATTAATATCACTAGACCGCGAATCTCAACGCGTCACATGGCATAACTTTCTTTTTTCTTACAACTCAGTCGAAAAACATGCATACAGCCCCCGCGTATAAGTAAACGTCACCGCAACCTATAGAAGCCGGATATCACAAGCGCGTTGCCAATCCTGTGACTTGGAGATATTAAAACACATTACTTAATAATTTTACTGCCTCTTTCACCCTTTAAACTGCGGCACAGTAATGCGAATAATGCTGTTTGGCGGTAAAAGAAATAGATGAGAATGAGGTAGCAATGCAGACAACGATCTTTTTTTTTTCGGACAAAACTATGGCTGGACTACTCAGGCGTAAATTTCAGTGCCACCGATAAAAGAGGGTGGGGCCTCTCGCAGATGAGAGGACTCATGCCCGTATCCACCCTGCGTACCCCGCGGTCGTGGCCGCAAAGCTCGCGAGATCTGAGCGGGACCGACAGCGATCGTCCGGGGTGCCTCTAGAGGCTTGACTTAGGCTTGGGCTGTCATAGTTGGGGGTGAATTTAATTATGAAAATTCAGCAATAGAGAACGGACAGAGTGAGCCCGACAGCTCTAGGGTTATCGCTCGTAGGGGCAGGGACTGCACGCATTCGTCTATGAGTTATTTTTGTACGGAGTTTCCAAACACATGCCCAATATTTCACAAGTTTAACAACAAAATATACATTTTCAGAATGGTATACTACATTTGGAATTACCGAATGCTTACAAGAGATGGACATTGAGGACGCCTGATAAGTACTGCTTCGATTATATACTGCCTCCACCCAACTCCACTTGGAAGCCCAGGGTCGGAGTATGGGTTTCGTTTGCTGATGAAGGAAGCGGTATGGTGCAAGGCAACTCCTATTTCACTGCTGGTAAGAGAATACTACGAGCTTTAAGATATATGTATACTTCATAACAGGGAATATTCAAATATATGAGCTACGGTATTGATAGCTATCTTGCATTTCTTCTAAGAGAACGCCTGCTGGGCGTGCGGCTTAATGGCGTCGAACGCAGGAATTGCCTACAATGCCCGCGTTCGACTGGCGTTTTAGCTACGCAGTTTCGGATGGTTAAGCTGCCATTTGTCAGTGTCGGTACCAAGATCGCCATACGACAGCTGGTACGGCTTGACAAGTGATAATATTGTCTTTCACTTGCACCACTCACAGTAATTATTCTCACAAAGGACAGTTGTTTTACCATTTATTATATTAAATAATGTCCACATACGCAATGTTGTGTAGATAGGTAATATTACATACAAGTTTTGAACTGAAACTCATCTTTGGCATTCAATAGGTTGACTTCAAAGGCTCCAATAAATTACATTAACATTCCAATTCGATACTAATTCAAATAGTAAATACTCGATTGAATTATTGCACACCACAAACATCTTATATACACTATTGGTTAAAAACAAAAATAGACACAATCATGAAAGACAGAAAGAGAAGACAAAAAATCCATTCCTAATTCCTGTCTTATTGTTTTATATAATGTACTTTACTATCTATATATTAAATTCTTTACCGTTTTTAAAAACCAAACAATTTTCCAGGTATGTCAATCTCCTGCGTTTTCATGACTCTGGTGCTGGTGGTCTATGCGATTCTGCCGGAGCTAAGGAATCTCGGCGGATTGGTCCTCATGGCGTATGTGTTCAGCCTCCTATGCGCCTTCATATTCCTCATGGTCATGCAGGCAAAGAATCACAGCACCATGACTTGTAAATGTTTATGTGAGTATTCCTTTATACCAGGTCATCTTTAGAACATTATTCAAGGACAATGGAGAAACGGATTCCAAATGAGTACGATGAAATTTTTTTTATGAAAATTTAAGATTACTATCAATATAAACAGAACATTGTATTGTATAACACAACATTAAAACAATAATAATGGAAAGAACCAATACTGCGCTCGATGGCTTCGATGGTAATGATCCTATCTCGTGCGACTATTTTTTTTAAATTAATGTTTGTTCTGTATCTGTGTACACAAGTGATTTAAGCGACTTATCTCGGCGTCTGGTTAATTTATGAGTTGTTGTGGGAAATGATTATTTATTTATATACTAATTAAAACTTAATAATTATGTCTTCTAATTGTTACAGCCTTCACGGTTTATTTCTTCCTCTTGTCAAGTTTTTTCTGGATGAACATCATGTCATGCGATATCTGGTGGACTTTTAGGTATACATATACGTATTATTTTATTTTGCTTTCATAATCAGGAAAGAGATATGAGAAAAATAAAACTTTAATTAGTCGGAATTTTGGTAGGTTCAAAAGTAATGTTTATCACTAGAGTTCAAGGTCCATATGCCAATTTAGATCAAAATCGGTTGACCAGTGAGGCTCTGAGAGTGTAACGATGACTAATTGTGACAATCTGTTCATTAATAGTTTTTGGGATAAACAGTTTGATCTATGGTAATGTGGTACTGGCAGAGTAGAATAAGTACCTCCCCTTGTATCCGGGTGTCGTAAGAAGCGATTGCATCACCAGTAAAACCACACAAAGCTCAGATGCAACAGGGTGGGGATGGGCAGCAGCACTCCTATCGTAACCTATTACCACGCTGGGTAAGCGGGCATTATGGGCATATTTCGCTTCTCTTGGGGAGGCCTATGTCCAGCAGTGAATGTTCTATGGCTGCTATTATGATAATAATCTCGGACGTGAACTCTTTAATCCATAATATTTCTAATTACTCTGTACGCGATATAGTCAAAACTCACTCGGATTTCACAGATAGACTTGTTGATTAATAAGGAAATTATATTTATTAATTATTTAAATTGTGAACAGAAACTGATTTATAATAAATGATAAAACCGTTTATCAAGGCTACACGTACCAAATTACCATTCGCATAACTTGTATATTATTTTCAGAGGTTACGCAAAAGCTCGGCCTATTCATCGCAGGGGCGAACGTTTCAAATTTGGCATGTACTGCATCTACGCTTGGGGAGTGCCTTTGCTGATGGCCGTCGGTTTGCTCGTAGTCAATGAAATCAATTTACGGCATATTCCCGCATTCATCACCCCCAAGATTCCAGAGCAAGGGTGCTTCATTGAAGGTGCTTTATTTAAATCTAGACTTTAACTGCGGTTTCGCGTACATTTTTCTTGGAACAGCGTGGTTTTTAGGTTTAAAAGTACTAAATATTCCTATTTGTGATTTTGTTCGAAGAATAGTTGAGTAGATGAAGTGTGAAAAGGTAACAAACAAAACAAATGTATACAGGATATTCTAATTAGTCAAGCTTTTACTTAATAAGGCGTTTAATTTTTTGTAACAATCAAATTGTCGTTTTGCGTAAATACTACGGGAATAGTAGGTACTTTTTTATTTTAAACGTTCGTCACGTTATTAAGGTCAAAAGTAGCCTACGTCTATCTCCTCCAATCTACTCTAGAGGTTAAAAACAAAGAAATATTATCGCATTTATAATAGTCATTAATTATTAAAATATATAAATATATAATAGCCATAAATTAATAAAGTAGTCATTATAGAACGCTTACTACTGGCACTCAAAAATCATCCAATAGAATCGGGCCAATTTCCTACCTCTTACTACTTCTATTCATATTATTATATTCATCTATTCTAGTTAGGATGTCTGTCCAGCTTATGGGTGGACGATCTACGCTGAGCTTGAGGATGCGTGGTCTCCATTCTAGATTCTATGGAATAATTAATAAAAAAATCTGTTAATACGCAATACGCGTAACAGCTAACTCTTATTTCTTTCAAGAATCAGACTTAGACTAGTGTTGAAACAATAGAGGAATTTGGGAATTACTGATGGTGATAGACATACATACATTACGCCTGTGTTCCATCGGGGAGCAGAGACTAAGGATCTGCATTCTCTACTCGCATTAGTCCTTCCATACACGCTCGTTTATTATTTTATACCAACTCTTCCATTCAATCCTCTCTACATATTTAGGCAGTAATTCTACTTTTATCTATCCTTTATATATGTCTTTGTTGTGGCAGAAAACGAAACATTACATGTTCTATTGTTGATATCACAACATTGTCTGTTACACCACATCGATCACCTATCATACTACTTCTTAATCTACCTCCTAAACGAGGTACTGATAGACATTAAATTAAACACGCTAACTGACTTGAAGATAAACTTATAAGCGTCTAGTGCAAAAAAGATATAGGCAATTGTAGTAGTTACACCAAAAGGAAATAAAGCGCGTATGTTTATACGTATATATTGAGTTTCTATATTACAGGTGGTGAGAAACTGGTATACCTGTACATACCAATGGTAATCCTGGTTGTCGTAAACTGGGTTTTCTTTCTGATGACGGCTTTCAACATCTGGCGACTCAGCCGCGGCACAGCGGTACTAGATTCTGCGGCTGCAGGCAACCCTGCAGCTCATCGCACCCAAATGCACAGGTTCATATTGATTTTAAACAAATTAACACTTTACCGATCATCTGGCGGCGGTATCACAGTAATTGACACTACACATTTGGCTGTACTTATATAATATTACTAAACGTTGAAGAGAATTAACACCTTATATTAAATATTTGTATAAAAATATATTTCCGAGTAATTGTATGTAATTTCGGGATGATAACTGGATACATATTTTATAGACATTGGATAGAATCTAGTATTGCGTAGTGTTAATAGTAACTTTTATAACTTAAAAGTAAACACAAAATAGATCCAACCTACTAAGCACTTATACCTATCGTGCGGAGTCATTCTGGTGACATTTGTATCATTTGTATCAATATATATAATGTTATTAACCTGTGTGTATAATATGAAATTTCTTGAAAAAAAAATAATTCCAAAACTAATTTAGGAATCGGTCACTCTCCGTCTTGTTTATAATTTTGTTAACGCCATCTGTTGATGTAATAGGTTATTATTAAATGTGTAGATATCGGCATCGACAATACTTTTAAATATTATTTAAACGCTATTTGAAATTATTTAATATTTGTGTACAATGATATTTATCCATACATAGTATAAAAACTTGCGTTAAAAATGGTTTACTCGTTTAAATAAATGTTATCAAAACGATGCCCTACGCTCTTAATATTTATATACACTTTACAAACTTCGTCAAATTAATTTTATTCCTCAATCATTCACAACTACGCAAATAATAATAAAGTAACCTAATTTTTTTCTACAGATTCCTAATTTATCTGAAGTTGTCAATCCTGATGGGTCTGAACTGGCTACTAGAAGTGGTCAGTTTCTTCAAGCCCGATCTCAGTATATGGTGGTTCACAGACGCGTACAACCTATTAATTGGCTTGGCAATATTCCTCATATTTGTCTGCAAGAAAAAAATCTTCGATAAACTCCGTAAGAAGTGAGTAAAATGTTTTATTTTCTCTAAAAAAAAAAGCGATAATTTTATTCACTAAAATTTTAGAAGCAAACGCTGATAAATAATTTTTCGCTGTTACTATTGTAATTGGTATTGGTATGGTAAAATAATGAATTAAAAATAACTAGAAATACGCATTACATATCTTTTCTTCTTTATATATTTTTTATTAGATTAGGTGGACAAACAAGCCTACAGTCTACATGATGGTAAGCGTCACTGCAGCCTATAGACGCTAGTAATATCACAGGATATCTAACTCTAACTAGTCTAAAACTAGCACGTTACTAATCTCGTGACTTGAAAATATTATATCCCTGAACCCAGTAATTTCACTGCCTCTCTCACTCTTGAATCAGGAACACAGCAATGCGAACATTCTTTTTTGACGATAGAAACAGGTAGAGTGAGGTGCAAACGATTTTGTAAGATTTATCCATCATAGTGGAGACATCTTCACAAACAGAAGAATGTAGAGATCTTGTTTTAGATGCGTAGGAGTATGATCAGTATTGAAAGAAGGGGTATGCCTGCCTTATGAGTGAAAAAAGCACGTACTGAACTGAAAAAGGGGATATGACGCAATATCTTCAAGTCACAGAGTGACCAGTTGTCAGGTCATCACTATTGATGACCTTGTGATAATACGAGTATTACGCTGCTCTGCAGTCACGCTTATTGTCACCGGGACCGTATGCTTTAATGTTGAATTAGTCATATAAAAACATCGCTGCCGGTCCTAAAGTTCCACGAACGTGTACAGCTGATTAATTAATAAAAAGAAACCGTTTTCAATCGCAGGCTCCTACACCGGCAGTCCACCTGGAATCAGTCTATCAAGAGCAGATCCAGTCGGTCCAGCAGTACCACAGAATCCTGCAACCTGAATAGTAGTCAAGACACTCAGCCCCAGGTCTGTAATAGTCCTCGAGGACCTGTTCTGCCTCAGAACAGCAACGGCTACACCACCGTCAGCTTCTGAAAATACTTTCACTACAAGATTTTATATATAAAAAAACAGTATCTCTTGCCGCGTGTCGTGAGAGAACACGCTATGATAAAAGACTACGAAAAGGATGTTCACATGGTATCTAGTTATAGATGAACTGGTCAATGATGCGAGTTTATATGTTTAATTCAAGTATGTTTAATTTGCTTTTTATAATTGTAGCAGCCAAGGTACGTTGACTGCTGGATATGAACGCTTGTACGCAGTTTGAAATTTGTATGTGTAAACGCCGTTGTGAGTTTGTAATTGGAACGCTGCAGCAAACTGTTTGTAATTGTAACAATATTATAGATCTCTGATATGATATGAATACAACTTGTTAGTGTCTAACCCTTTGTGCCTTGTGCTAAATCTCAAGTACCAGCTAGGCCCCTAGCCTTGACAAAATAACAACACAAAATAATTTGTTGCAATCAAACAGATATCTGCAATAAATTCTGTAAACGTAAAACCAATTGTGATTACAGACAATTGTATTATAAAATTACTGGCATATATAGAGGGAAAAGACCAAAAATCATTCGATTTCATTTTATTGTTACTTAATCAATATATTAGGATTTAAATGTAATATGTTTATATACCTTTGTATTTCTGAGAACTATAGCCGTAGTTTAACTAACAAAAACGCCGCATAGTATCTGAAATAAAGCAGGAACTGTCAATACCATGGAGATCTCAATTATAAGGGAGACAAATGAAATATAAGCAAATATAAATTAGAATCCAAACATTTAATAAATCAAATTCGCCCATAAAGTCAACTTATAAGATTCCTTTAATGTGAAAACATCTAAAAGAAGACAAACATTAGCCATGCACAAAATGGACGACATCTTTACAAGAAACAGTAGCTTTTGAAGAAATTGTAAATATTAGATTAGTATTGTTAATTCTAAATCAATAATTTTATAACACAGTGCTCAAAAGACTATATTTTTCATAAATATCTATATTATAATTTAATGATTAAGACTTATTATAAATATGAACGTAAGAGGAGAAAGAAACCTCTTGAGAGGAATACCAAATAATACTACATTGTATACAACTAGAATTTATAGACATAATAATTTTAATAGTATTACATAGAAAAAACTATATACATAATTGACGGCTTTATCGCATACAGCCATTTTTCCCAAGACACTTTAGCATGGAAAATGTTTGGAAAATACTTGAAGTACAAATACTTTAATTATAAATTAAATAAAGATAAATATAAGTTATATTTTTTTAAGATTTGCACTTAGATCTTAGTATTAAATATAAGTTATAATGTGTTCATATTAAATGTAACATTGAGTTTTTTTTTACAAAATAAAATAAGTATAGTATAAATTTCTCTATTTGAATCTACTAAAGTCCTTTACACATTATTCTTCTTAATCTCTTGTTTTATTTTGCTTTTAAGTATGTATTAACTATTATATATATATATTTTTTTTTTTCTATTCGGAAATATTTTTGTGCTAAATTTATAATAAACGAGAGACAAGAGGTCAGCATTTCTTCACAAGTTATCATTTAAGTTCTTTTTCATGGAAAGGACACTTTCAAACAATATATATGATTTTGTTCAGTGCACGGTCAAAATAAAATGCATTGTTTAAAAAAACATTAGTTTTAAAGAAGACATTTATTAGTATAAACTTTGAGGACATATTTTTTATAATTCGGAGAGTTGCGTTGCGAATGATTTGTTTTACTTTTATAACTAAATACATTCGTTATTTACTCTTATTAATAATAAACGTATAGAATAAGTTATTAATTAGAGCATATCTTTATATATAAAAATTACGTGTCACGGTGTTTGTCCGGGATGAACTTCTAAACTACTGAAACGATTTTAATAATTTTTTAATTACTATGTACAGTTTGATCCAACTTGAAAGATATGATAGTTTATATCTCAATCATCCTCATACCAGCCATTGAAAGTCCTCTCGAGGAAAGGGGAATTTTACCCATAATTGCCGCGCTGGGCAAGCGTGTTGGAAATCGCAGAGCATAGCTTTCGAGACAGGGACACTGCTGTCCATCCTCGCTCCGTGCATTTGAGCTGCATTGTTTCGGATGGATATACCGCCATCTGTCGGTTCTGGTACCTTAGTCGCCTTTTACGCCACCTGGTATAGGGGGAGGTAACGTATATATGTAACATGTATATAAGAATTATTAATTCAGTATACCTACTCATCAGGATAGCTTAAATTCAAAAGGTGGAAAAATGAACAGCAGTTTTATTGTAAAGCAGTGCAATACGAATGCCAGCCCGTCTGCTCAGCGTGGCAATTATCAGCAATATCTCCCATATCGATAAGGGGCGCCTATGGGGGTTCTTAGGGAGACCTATGTAGACACCCTCTAGCATATATGTCAATGAGATATTATTACAGATTAAAACAGAAAATAATTCTTGCTAGACCTTTTAACAACTAAAAAAGATGTGTCTATCACATTTGGCTAGGCATAATGACTCCTGTATACACATGATGGTCATTTTATTTTATTCGATTCGCATATTAGAGAGAATTATAATACTCTCTTATAACTTCTGTTTTATTCGGAAGTACAATTGAACTGAGGTCAAATCGCACATAAACGGGAGACCATTAATTAGCATAAGTATTTATTAAATTTTATAACATCGAGAAAATGAGAACTAGTAATTTATTTTTCAGGCGTCACGCAAAACCCAGCCTTATTTATAGAGGAAAAAGTGTTAAGTTCGCTAACTGTTTGTTCGTGTATAGTGTGCCTAATTATGACCACATTTCTGGCATTCGTAAACGAAAGAGTTATCCCTGGAATTATTACTGCGAAGATACCTTCGGCTGTATGTTTTATTGCAGGTACAATAGTTAATAAAGAAAAAAACCATTATTTAATGAAAAATAAATAAGCATAACGATAAAAACCAGCAACTGACGGCAACACGTCAAATAAACGACTTATTTTGAGTAAAACATAAAGAAGTCTGGTCAAATTCCTCCTTTCTTGACGATTCCTATGCCCTGCAGTAGAGTTTCAATGGCTGTAAAGATGAAGATGACATCAACAATTAAAGCAATCAATTATTATTAAAAAATATATACGCAGATTTAGTTAAAACAAATTTATTAAGGCAAGAAATTTTACTTAAAAATCGAGAAGTGCTGTATACTATCTATCTCGCGACTCTAAGTTTTTGATGATACGTCTTCTCAACTGAATGTGCTATTATCGATATATGTTTATTTACTTATATTAAACTATTTGAGCTATAAAGTGCTGTAACATAATTTCAGATGTAGATGACAATTGTATAGCTGAAAACATGAGCCTCTGAAAAAACCTGCGGCGTAAATATGTGATCTATTTTACTAAAGCCTCTTTAGAAACCAGCTTGCTCGGTTGGAAGTCTTAATAATCGCAAACGAGACAAATCGTAATGACTCGAAAACAGTTTGTAAACATTGTTTGGAAACGTGATGGGTGTGTAATTTTTAAGCATTGAGTTCTTAGAGAATAACACCACCACGCCTCTGCCATACCTGTAACGACTTTTAATACCAGTTTTCCACTCGCTTTCAGAAGCACATCGGTTAGTCCGTCATCACCCGGTGCCTTTTTTAAGCTGTATGAGAGCTATACAGTTCTCGTACATGATGGAGTCCGAGATGTCTTCTGCATAGTGTCGAGTCAACATGGCTTTAGGCGTCTTTAGTTGGGCTGCCAACTAGTCCGATGTTGACGTGTATTTTTTTTACTATATCCATAGAATCTCTGGATCTCTTCTAAAATCTCTGGTTTGAAAAAGATAGCACGGCGATTCTGAATCTTCAGCCTTGCCAAACTTTTTAATTGACCAATATGTATTTCAACTGAGTGCAAATTATTCAGGAACGGCGAAATTGGTATATGTTTATGCGCCGATATTGCTGATACTAACATTCAACTTTAACTTATTCTTGGCAACCGTCTTCAACGTGTGGAAGACAAAATGTAGCATGCCCAGGTCTACTGAAACAAATGGAGACGAAACTTTGGGATAGAGCATCGGGAATCAAAGGTAGGCCAGAAGTCGACGGAACCGACTACGCTTACGATCCCTTTCTTGTACGACAGGGGTCTTGGGTTCGATTTCCACACAAAACCTTTTAAATTATGAAAAATTGTGTTTGTTCTTAATTTGGGTGTTAAATATGTATTTAACTATTATTTTTATGTTCCCTCGGCCGTTTCAAAGTCAACACGTAAACTTAATCTCAAAATATACTTTATTCACGTAGACCCGTTACAAGCATGTATTAGATTGTGTACTTATAATACCGATAACCCTAATGACCATACGGAATCATAAGCGTCAGCTAATATGTAGAAAATAGACTTTTCTTATAAAAACTAGCTAGCCGACACCAGACGTGTCTGAACTAATTTGACTGTATAACAAAATATGTTCATGTTTGTCGGACTCATGACTTTACTGGGTGTTGTCATTTTTCTTACTTTTCTGGGTAAAGGAAATAAAAAATAATAATAAATATTTGAATATTACAAAAGTTATGTAGCGGACCCGATGGTGCAGATGGTGGTGATTCTATCTTAAACGCTGAGGGTCGTGAATTCGATCCTCAGGACAATGTTTTTTTGTGTTTGTTCTGCGTCTGGGTGATTAATTATATTTATATATATATATGTGTGTTTCCTCTATTGTCTGATTTGCTTTAAGCGACTTACCTCGGAGTCCGATCAATGTACGAGATGTTGCGAATATTATTATTACATTTTTAATATTATTATGAGTTGTTTAGTTATTCTTATAAAGAGAATTGATATGCGTTCATCTAGCTAAAACTTGAAAATGGCTAGACCGATTTCTAAGTAATTCTCATCTCGATATTCATAGAAAATTATCGAAGGGTAGAAAAGGATAGGAATAATAAATAACAAGGAAAAGAAAATACTTAAATCGAAGATTTTATTCTCAAATATGAAATATTATAGCTATGATATATTTAAGGTTATGTCTTTTTAGACATAAAAATATGTCACGAGCTTGTTAAAGCTAGCCTGTAGCTTCTAGCTCGTTATGACGGAGTCAGTCCAACGTTTGAGATGTCGTGTGAATTTATGTAAAGGTTATCGTTCAATGCCGTGAGGTACCGGCAGAGTAGAATAGTACCTTCCTGTGTACCAAGTGTCGTAATAGGCGACTAAGGTACCAGAACAGACAGATTATTAGGACCCTAGAATCCAGGGTCCTAATAATCTGAAAGCTCATCCCTAGAGCTTCACTTTCCTCTAACGCGGCATTTGAACTTCGCCCCAAATTGAGTCCTCGTAGACACAATTTAAATTGTGACTGAAGTTTATATATTAAGGCTATTTATTACCTCAAATAATTAAATTAATTGTGACTCAATGGGGAATACCAATATATTAATGTTTATTTTCAGATTGCTACTTTATTTATATCTTTACAAAAACCCATAATAATATAAATAATTATTGGCATATTTTATTACAACATTAAATATAAATAGAGTGATGATGTACGTCATTATTTTTAGCTTTTAAAGCAATATTAAAGCTAGTAATAGTATAAGGAAGAAGTAATTAAATGTATTCTGATCTAACTCTAAATATTAATGTATCGTAATTATTGCGTTTTACCATTTCCGTACAATTGTATGTTATTTTTTATATGATTATTTTAGTTAGATGTTTACTTGATTTTAATACGTCGCGCTATCCCTGGAAAATGAGTTTGGCAATCAAGAAAATAGCGCTATAAAGTTTTCCTTTTCAGACGCAGGAATCTATAACATAATTCACAGTCAATAATACGCATTAATAAGAATATTTTACAACCTTTTTACGCGTTCTAATAAACGCTAATAATATAATAAAATAAGATGTATAATGTTTTATTGCATAAAGTGTAAAATGGCAGCAAGTGTACTTCATGTCCTGTTAAAACCAATTTCAAGATTGGGAAATGTTTTAGACAAGTTATACAACACGATCTGTGGTACCGTCAGAAAACAAATAGAAGGTAATCCCATGTATTTAATTCACTTTTCACACCTACGCTCGACGGTCCCGCGAGGCTTTCAACTTTGACTCGAGTACAAAAAAGCATAGCGGCACTCGTATCTAGTTATTTGATTTGTTGTTTACAAATAGGCACAGAATTAGGTACAGCGGAAATATAAACCAAGAATAACTAAATCTTATTGACGGGCCCGATAGCGCAGTTGGTAGTAATCCTGTCTTGGTAATCGGTGTGCGCCAAAGGTCGTGGGTTCGATCTCCATCCAGGACAAAAATTTGTATGATAATATTTATGTTTTTTCTGTGTCAGGGTGTTAAATGTATTTATTTAAGTAGTCTATAAATGATTCATGTGTTCACTGATGTCCGTAACTCAAGTAGGTACTTAAAGCGACTTATCACGGAATCATGTCAATGTATGAGATACTGTGGGAATTATTTTTTATTAGTTCAAAGTGTCTGGTCTGGTGTCTGTATGTGCGTTTCTCAAACGCACTTTGTATATAAATTGGCTTCTACTTAACTGTTGTTTTTAAATAGCTTATGTAGTATGTACCTGCAAACCAGGAAAGCTAA
>JACJUM010002525.1:13861393-13884544 GCA_020976665.1 Heortia vitessoides | reverse complement strand
AAACACCATGAACAAAAACGGATACCAAATTTTTATATATAAAGATACATAAGATATATATTATACTACCTGACCCGACAGGCGTTGTCCTAAGATACATACATATACACAAAACTAGCGGAACTAATAAATAATGTAGATACCGGCTGCAGCGCCATATGCCGGGCTGATTTGGGAGTCTTAATCATTTACGCTCCCACTTGAATGCATTCTAATTAATACATATCGGTCAAGCCGCTTAGTATAGATAAATTACCTAGATACGGACTGCAGCGACATCTACCGTCATCTATCATCACCCAAACACAAAAAATAAATTCAAATCGGTCCAGCCGTTTAGGAGGAGCTCAGTGACACACACACGCATAGTAAAATGATAAATTCAAAGATTTTTTTTCTCATGGTATGAAAATTCTTTCCTTTCTTTATTTTTTGTTCTCTATTTTCAAAAATTTACGCAACGTTTGTCGGTGATTGCATGATCCACAATTATTATATATTAATAATTCTGTTATAAGAGTGACCGTTTTATCCGAATAACAAAAATTTGGACACATTTAACGGGCCAAAATGGTGGTGATCCGGTCTTAGGCGCCAAAGATCGTGACTTCGATCCCCGCCCAGGCAAAATATTTATATGATATTGTATGTGTTTGCTCTGTGTCTGGGTGTTCAATATATGTATTTAAGTAGTATACTTGTGATTCCTCTGTGGTCTGATGTCCGTAATACAAGTGCTTTAAGCGACTTATTTCGGAGTCAAGTCAATTTATAAGATGGGGTATGATTTTTATTATATATATTTTTAACTATGTTCTCTTGTCTTTTACGATAAACGACTCCATAAGAAGTACTGCAGTTCTATAAGAAGTCAACAGTTGACATTTTAAAACGCTGAAAACTAATCCAATTTCGTCTCCAATATTTCCATCTCAACTAACTAATACTATAAATGTATGAAGTTTGTTTGCTACTTCTTGATTCATTGATGATTTCATATTAAATTTTAAAATGTGACGTCATGAAAGTTGGGGTCTTTTTCACCATTTGTCACACCATGGGGCATTTCATGACACCTTTGGGGTCACGATAACGAATAAGATGATATTTCAAGTGAAGCGAACAAGAAAAATAATGAATGATAAAAGAGAAATGACAGTTTTTAGTACATCTATTCAGTATTGAATCTATCTAGTCAACTTTATTAATAGCTATCGAAAAATCTATATCTCAGATTTTTGATGATTTTTTGAAGACGCGTAAATTCGTAATTAGGCATAAAAAAAGTTACTTAACATTTATTCAGGATATATAGAAGTATAATTGGCCCAATTTAAAGTCAAACGTATCTTTATTTAAATATGCCTCATCAAATGCAATTTCGAATCGTCAAAAAAAACAAAAAATCTATGAGGATAAATTTGCTAATTACAATTTTACACAAATGACCAATGACCCTGCAAACCAGTTTATTATATAAAGTTAACCAGTCTTTGAAACAAATATGTCATTGAGTGTCCCACTTTAATACTAGTATATCGGAACCAGACTGGTTTTATACCTAAGTTTATAACAGGTTCATGACGTTAGTTATAAGGGCTCTGAAAAAACTGTTAGTTTTAAGGGTCCCAATAACACCTAAGGTAGTAATTATTGGACCCCATACCAGCATCGACGCTAGAAAACCATTGTTATAATAGTAGATGTTAGAAAATTGTAGAGAAAATCTATAACCTGACATTTTTTTCTTCACCACTTCACTTGAAATGTCTGACACGTCATTGTGACTTATTACGAATGACGTACTAAATAGATGGCCTCTTATTTAATTTACGTTATCTTACTACTCAACATGGTTGCAATCGAGAGTGTGGATTTACAATACTGTACTTTAATTATGTGGATCAAACTGATCGTTTCTATTGTAAAGTATACATTGTATTAATTTTAACAAGACAGTAAGTAACAGTGTAACAAGACATTGTATAAATTATTCGTAAATTACAATTTAAGTAAGCGACTTAAAATGTAAATTTGGATTCGTTTGCACTCTACATTTCCAAAATCAATGAACTACATTCAAACAAGTGTTTGTCAGATTCATTAATCATGTGCTATAGGTAATATAGTATTTTTTAAGTTTAACATTTTCGTAACGTTTCGTAGAACGCGCGTTCAATTCTGTACAAACATTCTGTACGTCCTTTTTTAAGACAACCTTGAAAATAATGAAACAAAACGTGGTTTAACTTTAGACTAATCGGTAAGGTTTTACCGCATTTTAAAAGCCGTTGATTTTTTTAAGCTTTTTATTCAATTGTTTTGAACAATAACAAATTCACTACGATTAATTGAGTCATACCTATGCGATATTGTGGGTAATTCCTATTAGTCATCTTTTGACAACACTTTACTTGAGTTTAAAACTAATTGCAATAGTGACTTAACCTTAAAAAACTATTCAATTTTACATAAATAGTTTTTAATAATCTCGATTATTGTTGCTGCAATATTGGCTACTGCGTAGAAGTAAACTCTTTACTCAGCGTTTAGTTTCCTCTTTTTTCAATAGTGTTCATTTCCAATATCACTGTGCAGGAGAGCAGACGTCAGCATGCGAATAATTCTATTATTTTTCATTGTGTTTTTTGAAAACCATACTAACGTCAGTGGAAACTCGTGCGGTGATAAACAGTGTATTATCAAATGCTGTCCGGATGGATTTGTGGCGGCGAAAAATGTCTGCACGGCTTACACCGGCAGCCTAGATTTCGGACACGTGACTGTGTACGACGAAAGTGGCAATGTAAGAGGCACTCTGCCAGATTACTTTGAAATCCGCCCCGAGAGGTATTTTGAAGAAGTTAAGAAGAAAGGATCTCCTGTTTTCAATATTGACGTATACAAAAAAGTGGGATTTAGAGAAAAACTCTTAAAGGTAAGTTGTTGCTCGAACATAATACGTTTCTAGATCAAAACCGTAACAAAAAATAAACACTCACCAATCAAGCCATAAGCAGATTTAACTCACAATTTGAAATAAAATTGCGTTTCCCTACTAAAGATGATCTCGCAAATGAAAATGTAAATTAGAATTCCAAAGCTAAATCATTCATGTTAATTCTGAAATTTCTGCACAAGACGACCGCTTATTTGTTTGTTGTCTTCTAAAATTGCGATATTTTATTCGATCTGTTGATTTTAACTCACTAATCAATTACGTCGGCCTTTCATACAATAGGTTGCTGTTTTGAAACGAAACTATTAACGCTAAACTCATTAAAATCATATCACTAAGCTAATCAAAAAAGGATTTAAACTGAGAGATATATGGTATATATTTGAATATCGGATAGAAATACTACTAGCTGGGAACCGGCGTTCAATTATACCAATTGCCTGTTATGTGCTCTACAAAACTGTTTTATTCCAGTAATAAAACAAAAGATGGTGCTCTCTATTATTATACTTATATTGATAATCAGAAAGCTTAGTTTTCGATACACTCCATCAAGCATATATTCCCCGTGATAGTAAGCCCTATTCACTTTAATTTCAATTTCACTGCCTCTTAATGCAAACACTGCTTTTTGTCGTTAGAAATAGGCGAGAGTATAAGGTACCAATGCACACGTGGTCTACCACTAGAAGTCTGTTATTTTAATATTGGTATTTCTTATTAATAATTATTATTAATCTATCGTATGAAATAAATCGTATCATGCTACATTTTATATCGATATGAGTTACATGACATTAAATGAATAACTATAAATACTAGAATTAAATATATATATATATCATATCAGCCATTGGAACTTCTGGACATAGGCCTCCCTAAAAATGGGTAATTTTGCCCGTAATTGCCGCGCAGGGCCAGCGTGTTAGCAATCGCAGAGCGTAGCTTTCGCGACAGGGATGCTGCAGCCCATCCCCGCCCTGTGCATTTGAGCTACACTGCTTCGGATGGATATACCGCCATCCGGTTCTGGTATCTCAGTCACCTCTTATGACACTTGGTACAGAGGAAGGTACTATTCAGCTTTGCCGGTACCTCACAGCTATTTAAATTCTTATTTATCATCGTATTGGCCGTAGAACGTCCACTGCTGGGCATAGGCACCCTCAGTGATTCCCGCACGATGTAGTAGCAATGGTGATGTTTGCGCGAAGTGGCAATCAAATTAAGGGGCGTAGCTTTGCGGCGAGCATCCCACCCCGCGCATTTTAGCTACGGTATGTCGTATGGATATACCGCCATCTGTCGGTTGCGGTACCTCAGTCGCCTTACGACTTTGGATACTGAGGTAGATACCGTTCTGCTATACCACGGCATATCTATTTTATAAAAGACATGTTCTTTATTATTTTATGATTTTACTAATGTTTTTATCTATATAAATATATTATACTATATAGTAAATGGTTTTTATTTTTAAGCTTCACTTTGATGAAAACGATGTAGACGACGGCTGATGGAGCAGACGGTAGTACCCTACTTTGCGCGTCAAGGCTCGTGGGTTCGATCCCTAACCAGGATAAATATTTTTATGATAAATAAATGAGTTTGATCTGAGTCTGGAGTGAGTGAGTGAGATACATTTACAATCATATTGTTATTTCTCTGTTGACTGTTTACCGAAACACAAGCGACTACTCTCGGAGTCAGGTCAATGTTTAAGATGTTGTTATAAGAACAAAAAGGAATGAAGTATAATATATCATATTGTTTAAATAAATATAGTGTAATGTAAAAAGTAATCGTTAATATATATTTTAAAAATAAACGTTATGTCAATTTCATATCTCTACCTTAAGATTGAACCGACCCATATTTCCTCTTATATGTTATTATTATTTATTTAACTTTATTGCACAAAATATTACAAAATGTACAAATGGCGGACTTAATGCCAGATGGCATTATCTCTCAGTCAACCATTACACAAAACAGAAAATATATATATATATATATAAAGTGGTGCAGGCAATATATATAAAAAATAAATAAAAGTGGCATACATATTTGTATAAATAAATGCAATAAATGCATATAAATATATTAGCTATATATATATATAACATATATACATAAAATAACGTACATCAGAAATAGGGTTATAAAGTTAGAGAAGCAGCATCAGTAAATAAAGTACGGAGACAGCGTTTCAGGATAAATTTGGTTGGGGATTGCTTAATATTCAACGGAAGCTCGTTCCAGAGTCGTATAGCTGTCACTGTAAAAGAGTTTGTGAAAAAACTAGAGTGACGAGAAGGAGTTAAAAGCGAAAGAGTATTAGAAGAACGGAGATTACGTTCGTTAGAAGAAAATAGGAATTGGAATCTGTCCTTTAAGTAACTTGGTGCGTACGGATCAAAAAGTATTGAAAATAGTATGGTTAGAACTCGAATTTCGCGACGCTCTCGAATGGGAAGCGAGCCGAGAAAAGAACGGTAATGGGAAATATGATCGCATTACGCAAACCGAAAATGAAACTTTACTGTTTAACTTACCTCAATACATATATTATGTACTTATGTGTTTCAGAATGGTAGTTTAATCTTACAGACAAATCACACCAGGATTATACAAGGCCCAGGAAAATTTTGTATGGACTATAACAAATGGAAGAACAAAACCGAAATTAATTTTTGGATGTATCACGAAAATACTGCAACATCGAAGGATAAATGGTATAGTTGGAGTGAGTATCCTACATAAAGTCTGTTTCGGTACCTCGCTCTCACCTGTTTCTACCGCCAAACAGCAGCGTTCGCATTGCTGTGTCCTGATTTGAAGGATGAGAGAGGCAGCGAAATGACTGGGTAATGTAATATAATCTTGAAGTCACAAGTTTGGCAATGCGCAAGTGATATCCCTGTGATATTACGAGCGTCTACATGCTGCAGTGACGCTTACAATCTTGCGAATTGTACATTGTTATTATATCAGCCTTAGGACATAGACGTCACCGAGAGAATTCCATTAGGTCTTCGATCATCATCCAGCGCGATGTAAATATGACTAGAAACTACAAAAAAATCTTGTCAATCTCTACCTATATTTGAAGGTCCGACGGCACATTTGATCTTTTCGATATTTCTCTGTCTTGTAAGCCAAGGGTTTTTATCCACATCCGGGGCGAACATTCATGTGAATTTATACGAACATATGCTTTTTTTGTCGTGTGACTGCGTGTTAACTGTTATATGGATGCAAAAATATTTATAGAGCCTCCAGCTCGATTAACAATGTGTCTTACTTAGGAATATCATTACGTTTTTATGTATGTATACAGGTATAGATTAATTATTTTTGTTATATATTAATTTACTGAAAAGCGATGAGACATAATGTACCATAAAGTTATATGTAATGAAAAATGCTGAAATATTAAATGAAAAATATTATTTACTAGAAAAAGTCTTGTGTCAGGTTTAATAAGAGCTTTTAAGACGATTGTGTGCAATCAAATATTAAATTATATCGCCATCTATCGGATCTGGTACCTGTTTATGTAGTCAACTATAATAGGCTTCTTCATTCCAAATTTCCGTTGGGTACCGGCAGAGTAGAATAGTACCTCCCCTAAACCAGGTGTAACAGGTGTCTGAGGGACCAGAACCGACAGATGACGGTATCATCCATCAGAAACAGTGTAGCTGAAATGCATAGGGCGGGGATGGGCTGCAGCATCCCCGTCGCAAAAAAACGCTCTGCGCTTGCCGACACGCTTGCCCAGCGCGGCAATTATGAGCAAAATTCCCTGTTTCCTGTGGCAGTGGACTTAAAATGACTGGTATGATATACGTCTAATTCTATCAGGAAAAAATGAACTCGTATTTTTGTTTAAATATTTTGGTCCTCTATTTTAATTTCTTTGATAACTTCTTTGACAAGTACAAGTAGAAAATCTGTGATCTGTATTCACCGAAAGACGCGAAATGAGTTTAAATAAAAAAAAAACAATACTTATCTAAAATAGATATTATCAAAAACTGTATATGATAAAATAGTTACTAAAAGTAGTCCTGATGTACTAAGCGGGGTTGTTATTTTCGATAATTTTTGAAAATTCTAGACGAAAGTTGTAGTTTACACTTCAACAAACGCTTAATCTTGATTTTGTTGTGATATATTCATTAACCTATTTTCAGGTCTCGCTCTGTCCATCGTTTTTCTATGTCTGGTGCTGGCAGTGTACTCTTTGCTGAAAGAACTGAGGAACCTTGCCGGGAAAATTCTGATCGGCTACGTAGCTTGCCTGCTGGTTTCTTACATTATCATGCTCTCTCTAAAAACTGGAAGATCCTACAACATTACTTCTTGCATTGTATTAAGTAAGTAGTACTGTGATATATTTATAATGAAAATAAATAGCAAATCATTATGTCAGCCACTGGAAGTCCACTGTTGGGCATAGGTAAAGTTGTGTCTCCACAGGGGAATTTAGACTATAATTGCCGCACTGGGCAAGCGCAGAGCGTATCTTTCAAAACGGGAATGCTGCTGCCCATCCTCTTCTGTGAATTTGAGTTACACTGTTTTGGATGGATGTACCGCCACCTGTCGATTCTGGTACCTCAGTCGCCTCTTACGATACCTAGTATATAGGGAGTTACTATTCTAATCTGTCGGTACCCCACGACATAAATAGCAAAAGTAGGGGATAATCATTTGACAAGCGCAGATGGTAGTGACAATCTTATGCGCCAAGCGATTTGATCCTTACCTGGGACAAATATTTATAAGATTATATTTATATTAGTCCTGTGTCTGGATGTTAAACATATGTATTTAAGAATTATGTTTGTGATTCCTCTGTTATCCGTAATACAAGTGCTTTAAGCGACTCACCACGGAGTCAAATCAATGTATGAGATGCTGTGTAAATACATACGTATATTAAGAAGCGACATACACGAAAAACACATTACAATATTACGCGTATACAACGTGAATTTACTGGGTAATGTGACATAATATCTTCTGTTCACAACGGTTGGAAACACGCTAGTCATATCCTATCACGTTTGTATGTTTGTTTGTCGACCTATTCTCAAGAATAATAACAGATTTAAAACGCGGTGTATCAACTTATATAAACTAGAAAATAACTAAAAAGCAGTGAATATTTGTCAAGATGGAGATATATGAATGAACTTTGGCACAAGCTTTTTGTTTAGGACAAATTTCAGCCGTTTGATGGAGGATAGTTTTTTTTCACATCCTAATCGGCGATATTATTGCGAAGGTAGTTTTAGGGTTATAAAAGAAACTGGACCACTTTGAACCCTGAATAATGTCCCGTAGGGCACGAAATAAGTACGCGGATTAAAATGATTGTTTAGGATTTTTCCTTAACAATCATTTACACGATTACCAACTGTTTACTGTGGGATATATATTATTTAAAGATAAATTTTATGCGTAATATTTTCCTGTACGCATCACTATTTTAAACTTGTATGTTATTTATGTATGTTATATCATTTTGAAACCACAGATATGAATTTAATTAGGTATAACGCATAGATTATGCATAATAATAATAAGCTCGATACAAATAAGTTTATCGTATCAACATATGTATGTAACATTTGGGAGTAAATTGCTTTCAGAAGTAGTTTTCATGTAGATCATCTTGTTTACTTGATAAAATAATGCATCGACGCAACACAATCCCACTTAATGCCTATATTATATAGATTATAGTTTATTTCCTTCTGGCGGGAACGGTTAAACAATTCAGTCCAGAGACAGAATAATACAACTGGAGCAACTCAAAGGCAGTGGTCCAAATGATTTGAATATAAGAAGTCTGTTAAGGCTGTACGTTTGTAGAATGCGCTACCTTTAAATATCAGGCGTGCGATGTCTGTTACCACATGAAAGCGATAGGTGAGAGAGCAGTACAATATTCATTATTTATGTGTTTATTTTGAAAAAAAAAAAAAATTATTTTTGTTATTTATAAATAAAACAGTATTACTCATCGAACTGCCATATCTGGGGGCACGGCAGTGCCCCCACCAAGTCGAGTGCAAAGCAAACACTGCCGTACCATCCTTTACTGGAACCATTTTGCCGCATTTTCAGATCCCTATTTGAGAACCTCCGGATAAAATCAGGACGCAGAAATTTTCATCATCCAGTAAGCTATGCTGACATACTTACAATCCTAAATTTCATTTGTCTGTGGGACTTATAGTTTCGAAGTTAAGCGAAAGCAAAGTTTCGCATTTATGTCACACACTCACTGACTTACTCACTCACCTACTCATGATCATCAAAATAGAACTAGTACTTCCCATAAATTCAGAGAGCTGAAAATTGGTAAAGGGTTAGGTTTTATTAGCCACATAAAGGAAAAACTATAAAAACTACGATAATCGAAGATCTGGATTACCTGGTGTCCCTGATTAGAAAACACAATAACCCAACCAAACTAAAAAATTGACATACCGCCTTTAAAAAAAAGATGAGAATATAGATCTTTAAACTTTAACTTATTTAAGTATTCAATTTGCCGTGAGGTACCGGCTAAGTAGAATAATAGGTACCCCCCCTGTACTAGGTGTCATAAGAGGCGACTAAGTTATCAGAACCACCAGATGGCGGTATATCCGAAACAATGTAGATCAAATGCACAGGGCGGGGATGGACAGCAGGATCTCCGTCGCAAAAGCTGCGCTCTGCTATTGTCAACACGCTTGTCCAGGGCGGCAATTATGTGCAAAATTCTCCCTTAGGGAGGCGTATGTCCAGTAGTTCCAATGGCTGAAATGATGAAGTATTATAATCCCGAACCAATTGATTGGTTTCATTTTAGCATCTTTTCGACGAGCCATCGGGCACATTTGGCAGTGTCTCTATCTTAAACGTCGAGGGCTCGAACACCGCCCCGCCCACATTTGTTTTTGCTCTATGATATTATAAATATATCTGCGTGTATATAAATATTACATTTTAAATACTTATATTTGATAACAGTAAAGCAAGCGCTTTAAGCGACTTATTACGGAGTCAGGTCAACGTATGAAATATTGTGTGAGTTCTTTGCAAAAAAAAACTTAATTTTAATTCTTGATATTTATTTAATTTTTTTTTAGCATGCTTGTTCCACTACTTTATGCTCGCGAGCTGTTGTTGGACGAATATAATGTCGTATGACGTTTGGTGGACTTTCAGGTAATTATACATTTTACATTTTTTCTGAATAGATTCTTTATCTGTATTTTTATTCTATTTTTTTTTTGTTATTATTTATTATCTTTATTGCACAAAATATTACATAATGTACAAATGGCGGACTTAATGCCAGCTGGCATTATCTCCCAGTCAACGATTACACGAAACAGAAAAAAAATATATAGTGGTGCAGACAATATATATACAAAATAGATAAACGTTATGTAACGTTGTATTTACATATTTGTATAAATAAACACAATAAATACATATGATATAAAAGATATGATATAAAAGAGATTTTATAAAAGAACGTACATCAGAAATAGAGTTATAAAGTTAGAGAAGCAGCATCAGTAAATAAAGTACGGAGAAAGCGTTTCAGGATAAATTTGGGGATTGCTTAATATTCAACGAAAGCTCATTCCAGAGTCGTATAGCTGTCACTGCAAAAGAGTTTATCAAAAAACTAGAGTGATGAAAAGGAGTTATGAGCGAGAGAGTATTATCATTGTAATAGGAACTGTCCATTTCTGAACATAGCTAATCTACGAGCCACTAAGTTAAGCAAGCGTGGTGGGCCTAGAGCGTAGCGTTGCGTAATTTTAAAGATCCAAACATACATAGGGACAGATAGACCTCAGAACTCAGATTTTGTTTTGATAAAATGTAGTGATTTCGACTTCCTTTTTTAAAATTTAATTTTCTAATATTTGTATTTGTTTTGTGTCTGTATGTTATTTCATCATATAAGCCATTGACAGTCCACTGCTGGACATAGGCCTCCCCAAGAAAAGGGGAATTTTGGCCCATAGTTGCCGCGCTGAGCAAGCGTGCTGGCAATCGCAGACCGCAGCTTTTGCGACGGGGATGCTGCTGCCCATCGCCGCCCTGTGTATTTGAGCTGCAATGTTTTCTATGGATATACCGCTATCGTTCGGTTCTGGTACTTAGTCCTCTCTTACGATACCTGGTACAGGGGGAGATACTATTCTAATCTGCCGGTACCTCGCAGCCGAGTAGAATAGTATGTTATTTAAATATATCTTAATATTATATTTGTGATTCCTTTATTATCTGATGTTTGATGTGTAACACAAGTGCTGGAAGCTTCTTATCTTGGAGTCAGGTCAATGTATGAGAAGTGTATGTGAATTTATTTATTTATTATTTTTATTATCTTCATCATATCTGCTGAAGGACCTTAACCGCTGGACATAGGCCCTCCAAAGTGATTTTTAATGGGACCCCTTGTATGCGGCCTGCACCTATCTGCCATAGCACTCTCTATAGTTCATTATAAATACTACCTGTATCTACATTTCAAAGTATTTTAACTAGTTTTAAAAATGGCAAAATATATTGTTTACAGGAAACCAACTTTATTTTTAAGTAATAAACTGTCTCCAGCTGTTTATTGAGGTCTGGTCTTGTGCTTATAACATATAAAATGGCGTGGTTTTTACTTGTATCCAGGAGCTACACGAAGTCCCACTCACGTGACCGGCGCGGGGTGTTTTTCAAGTTCATTATGTACTGCATATACGCACATGGTCTACCATTGCCCTTGACCATATTGTTGGCGGTTATGAACGAGAAGAGTATACCTGGGATCATCACTCCACGCATACCGAGCCAAGGATGTTTTATTCAAGGTATTTTATCACCATCGTCAGACATCTTAGACTCAGAATCAGTCTGAGACCATAATATCTAGACAAAGCAGGCTAATACTCCTTAATTCCCAAAATCAGATAGAGACTCCTCAGGGCAGCCCTAGCTACGAGCGGTGGGTTCCCTAGTCGGGACTAATTTTTTTAGAAGCTTATTTACGTGATGTAATTACTTACTTACAATTGTACCGTGATGTAATTACCTACAATTCGATGTTATCCAGTTTAAAAAAATACGCATAACAAATTTGAAACAAGGGTTGTAATAAACAGCGATAAAAAAAATAGCGCGTTGACAATCACTAGTTACTTGTCAAACATATATGGTACCCGCACTGCTGTGACCCTTGTTTGTAACATTTTTAAGGACAGCATTATCTAGCCGAAACTATCGGCTAAAGATGCCTTCCAAAGCACGAAGCACGATAGAGCACGCGGTTAAATTTGGCTCACCTAATACCCAGCAATGGTAGCTTAACTTCAACAAAAGCACAACAGGCGCGTTGATCTGGTATAGGTTTAGTATGGGTGCGATTTAAAGAAGAATAGATCAAGTCACGGGTGAAAACCTAGTTTGATATATTTTCTCTTAAGATCTATGTTTTCTGCTCAAAGTTATAGTAAAGCTGTTTTAACCTTACTATTATTATAAACGCTAAAGTTTAGTCAGTATGTAATGGCTACTTTTTATTTCGAATACATGTTCTAGTGGGTTCCATAACTTTGAACAGTTTAGCTGTTAGGAAGCGATATAGAATTCTACTCGGAATAACAAGAGACCCTCAGGGAAACGATTGTGACTGGAAAGCTAGTTTTAAACATATTATTAGATTAGCAAACACGCACACTGTCTACTCGTTAAGCGTCAACAAAAAGATAATACGAACGTTTCGCTAAATTTACCATCCAAACTGAACACACAGTATAGCAAACACTATTACATATTTGGTAGAAATAGGTGACAGAGGCTATAATGCAATCAATCTTTGTAAGAGGAAAACTACTAGTATGTTGTTGCATCTTGCAAAAATAAATAAATATTTTTTTTATTATACTGGGAAAACCAACAAGCATATAGTAGGTAAGTTGTCCGCCATATATTAACTATCCCAGTAGCCTATATACAGACGCTCGTAATATCATTGCTAACCTTGTGACTTGAAGATAATATGTCACATTACTCAATTTAATTGCCCCTGGCTCCCTTCATATCGGAATACAGGAATGCGAATACTGCCATTTGGCGGTAGAAATAGGTGAGCGTGAGGTACCGATGCAAACGACGTTTGTATGAAATCTACCTCATACAAAAATATAGGCAATGTGTCTGTCTTATATTTTCAAACATTATCCTCCGTGTATAGGTCGTAAAACTTACATAACGATTCATTGCGCGAACCACCAAAAAATATATAAAGCAAAACTGGCGAGAATACCATCACCAGTTTTTACCAATTTTTCGGAATCTTATACATGTACACCTAGTAGTTAGTGTTAAACCCTGCACTGTCGTCGCCGACAAACAATTATCTTGTTAAATCAATCTTCAACTTAGTCATGTTTATTTTATTTATGTTTTTTTATAAATCGATATCAATAATCATAATTTATTTTCAATAATAAAAAAGAACAGGTATGATATTCTAAAAAAAATAATACATATACAAAAATATTGTTACTACCTTAAAAATATATATAACTATATATGTTTAGATGTAAGTAAACGAAAACTCCACACTGTACACAGCTTGTTAGTTGGGAATTTTTATTTAAACTTGGGTACAATTATGTGATATCCAAGCAAGGAAAACTAAGAACAATAAAAACAATACAACCAATCATTTTCGCAGCAACATGAAGTAAAACACACAAGTGTAAACATTACACAACTCTTGCTGAGATGATTTTTTTACTAAACAGCTATATATATACGGCATTAAAAACATACAACAAAAAATAAACAGATACTTTATATACAACATTACAATTAGCTTACATAACTCACTATGTATAAAACAAACAATATTTAAAAAATAAACCTCTCAATATATATTATTATACCTGATATAGATGAGTAATAAACGGGGCAATTTAAAAAGACATCGTTATATTACCTTTCTATGGAACTAAAGAAAACGCGTAAGGTTCTCTCGAATGCAAATTAACTCGATTATTTTAGAACGATATAGTCGTACAGCTATTAATCATGAAAGGAGTGAGAAACGAAAAAACATTAGAAGAATGAAAGAAACGATCACAAAAAAGCCTCATAGGAAGAGGTTTTTTTATATATATGACTACGTTCCGTCCACTCGTCACCGCAGCCTCTAGACGCTCGTATTATCTCAAGGATAACTAGCAAGTTGACTTGAGAGAAGACTTGAAAATATTCTGTCACATTACCCAGTATTGCACTCTTCAAACCGGAACAGAGCAATACGAACTGCCGTTTGCCGGTAGGAATAGGTGAGAGTGAGGTACCAATACAGACTACCTTTACGTGACATTTACCTCTAGGGAGCCACAAACTGTAATCTAGTTTTGACATAATTGAGTGTGTAATTTATATTTGTGAACTTGTCTACAGATAAACCGATCCTGGTCTATTTGTACGCACCGATGCTGTTGATAGTGATAATGAACTGGATATTTTTCCTGATAACTGCCTTCAACATTTGGAAGCTAAGTAGAGACACAGCGGCGATCCTCAACTCCACCGAGTCCTCCAGCACCGACACCGCTTCAGACCGACACCTGCAGAAGGAAAGGTATAAAAATCAGTTGACGTAAATTTAACCGTGAGGTACCGGTAGAGTAGAATAGTACCTCCCCCTGTACCAGGAGTTGTAGGAAGTGACAAAGGTACCGGCACCGACAGATGGTGGTATATCCATCCAGAGCATGCATGAACATGCATGCTCTGCGATTGCCAACACGCTTGCCCAGTGCGGCAATAATTGGCAACATTCCTCCTAGAACATAAGCCTCTCCAAGAAAGGAGGTTTCTTGCTCATAATTGCCGCGCTGGGCGAGCGTGTTGGCAATTGCAGAGCGCAGCTATCGCAACGGAGATGCTACTGCCCATCTCCACCCTGTGCATTTGAGCTGCACTGTTTTGGATGCATATACCGCCATCTGTCAGTTCTGGTACCTTAATCGCCTCATACGACACCTGGTATAGTGGGAGGTACTATTCAATTCTGCCGGTACCTCACGGCACGCCTGGACCTCGAAGCCGATATTTTGAAGATTTTAGCACGTTACCTACTCACAAGATCGTCAGATGAACAGGCTAGAAATGCAAAATCGCGCTTTATCCAGGCCGCGTACAAGCGGTACTATTGGAAATGTCCAGGGGAGGCCCGTGGACAACATTATGATGATGGGGAACGAAAATATTTAGCACCGTTTCAGTTATGACTGCCCACCATATTACACCCAGTGTATGTTATTTTCTTCTAATTCTTGTGACAGTTATATTTTAACCTTATCTTCTTCCAGTTTCCTTGTGTACTTGAAGTTATCAGTACTGATGGGTCTCAGTTGGTTGCTTGAAGTGATCAGTTCTTTCTGGAAAGACCTCAGCATCTGGTACATAACGGACACCTACAATCTGCTTATTGGTTTGGTGATATTCATCATGTTCGTGTGCAAGAAAACTGTGCTGAAAAGCCTTAAAAAAAGGTATTTATTATGTATTCACTAATTTTATTTATGTAAATTCACAGCCTAGCTCTTTCTAGCCCTTTTCCTCGAAATCGATGGAGAACTGTCAAAGTATAACGGTTCCTTCAGTATTAGGTATCGTCAGACCCGATAGGTGGCTGTATATTTTGCACCACTAGATGAAGACTGCTATTACTCAAAATAATATAATCATTACTGCCATTGGAAGTTCACTGCTGGACATAGGCCTCCCCAAGAAAGGGAGAATTTTTCCCATAATTGCCGCGCTGGGCAAGCTTTCACGACGGGGATGCTGCTGCCCATCCCCACCTTACATAGGGTACATAATTGTGTTACACTGTCTCAGATGGATATGCCGCCATACCATACCGAACCTAAGTCGCCTCTTTCGACACTTGGTACAGAGAAAGGTACTACGCTACTCTGCCGGTACCTCACGGCACCCTATATGAATAAATATATTTTTCACAATTATAGAATTATGGTAAACATATTATTTTGTGTTCGCATCGCATTGCCGTTTATTCGAGTTTTAAACTAAATATCTAATTCCTTAAAAAAGATTTTCATAAACAACATTTTTAGAAAAGTTATGCGAATCACGGTTCCTAACGCGTTAATTTACGTCAGTTTTGAAAGATCTACATACAATATCAGTTTTGTGCCCGGAAACAGGTGCCAGTAGATGTGGAATGAATAAATTTAAATTTTCGTAAAAAAATTGGATATAGCGCCATCTATGGGGTCGAGAGGAACTATTTTACCCTGCTGATACCGGTTCTGACAGGTTTCTATTTTTTGATCTATAAAACGGATAATGATACAAATTTTCTGTCTGAAAATTTTTATAACAAAGCTATCTTTCAATTAAGGTTCACTACATAAACCTTGGTTGCCGCAATGTAACCAAAAGATCGAGAAGTGAATTAAGCGACTTATCTCTTAGAGTTATACAAATATTTAAATATCCATTTAATACCCAGACATAGAATATACACAAATATTCGTCACATAAATATTTGGATGGTAATAGAACCTACGACCCATGGCGCAGAAGATAGGAACACTGCCAATGTCAAATTTAGATTGAGTATTCGATGGTTCCATAATCGAGTCCACAATTTAAATTTTCAAAGCATTTTTGTTATTACCCCCCGTACCAGGTGTCATAAGGGGCGACTGAAGTACTGGAACCGACATCCGGCGGTATATCCGTCCGAAACAGCGTACCTCAACAGGACGAGGATAGACAGCAGCATTCCCGTCGCGAACCTACGATCTACAATCGCCACCTCACCTGCCTAGCGCATCTATTATTCGCAAAGTCGTCCTTTCCGGGGAGGCCAAGTCCAACAGTGGACGCTCTTCGCCTGCAATAATGATGGTGATGATAACAACTATTATTTTACAGGCTTACGTGTACCCAGTCTAACTACAAATTCTCCAGTAGCTGCAAATCAAGATATACCACGGATTCCAGCATACCTCTAGGCCCTAACAATGTTAACGTTTGCCCAAAGTAGACACAAATGGGATCATATATAGGTTGATGGTAATATGAGAGGAAATTACTCGTAATTAAAACGAAAGGAAAGCATTGAACGCTTGATGTACTTACAGCTTTCTGAATACATCTACATATTAATCAACGGGTTGAAAAACTAACAAAGCTATAAGAATCCAAAGACATAGTTAACTTAAAAAAAACAGACATGAAGCTTTACCTTCGCTAGAATACTGCCATACAAACCTTAATTGCATAATGCTCGCTCATTCCTGAAACATTCACCGCACTCTGTCATATTATTATTATTTATTTGTAAGTATGTATGAGTAATGTATGTATGAGTGTAAGTTATGTAGTCATTATAATGTTAAATTTTTACCCATTTTTTATGTTATGTTTGAATCGAAATCATTGCATTAAAGACCAAAGGTGAACTGTAAATGAGCGTGAAAGATTAAATTTAACATAGTCAATACGTTAACTTGCTTTAATGTCATTATTTTTATGTCTTTTGAGATGTTTCAAAGAAATTTTATGAAATGAAGAATTAGTTTAGTAAATACAAATAAGTGTATTATGATATTAAACATAGTATTTCACCAGTATTACCAAGAACCAGTATTATTAAGAAGATATGGTCTGGAAATTAGTAAAATTTTTGTCTAGAAATAATTTTCAAACACGAATGTGCCAGAAGGTCCGTTAGAATTTAAATTGTTTGTCAATTAAATGAAAGTACGACCCTATTTCTGACTTCAAATAATAAGTAAAATTTAAGTAAAGAAGTATATCAGATCATACCTAATAACAGTTCACAATTAAATATTATTTTTTTACATTTAGACGAGTTGATTTATTTCTAGTTTATATAATATATTAGGAAGGCTCCTCATTTTCACTTTCAATTCCTTTTCCCAAGATAAAATGGCACCTATTTAATTGCTGATAATATAATTTTCTATTTATGAAAGAGTTTTTGACGCAAGTTCAGTAATGTCCGAGTTTATTTATTACAAACGTTCAAACATTTCTATTTTAGGTAGCGGACTTTTATTTTTTTTTTGTTGAAAGTTGAGTTGAGTTTTTAATTGTTTGTTGATAACGGAAAATAAAATATTTCCTTTTTATAATATTAGTAAAGATATGTAACTAGCGGAGCGCAAGGAACTTGTCCAGATACTTTTAAAATGTATCTCGTTACCGTAGGGGTGTTTTGATACCGATCTTGGGTATCACATCTTTTTTTTCCTTTAAATTACCGATTAATACTGTACAAACAAAGTGTAAAGAAATACTAATTTTAAAGAGTTAAAATCAAAATATTATTATTCTCTTTACATACTGATTTTCCCTATTTTATCCATTTGCAAGGGTTGTTTAGAAAAATAATTGATTATATTTTATTTACTTCAAATAACGAGTATTTACTAGCAATTTGGAAAATATACAATAATTTTCCTTTTCTATAAGATAATTTATATGAAACTTAAGAAGATTTATACATACTCTGCCACCTCCTTACCCCTATAGGGTCGTGAAATCGTATAACACATGTGCACTTATTTTATTTCAGGACAACATTAACGAAATTTCATGTTAAAATACGCAATCATTTCCATACAATATTTAATACCCCGTTTCACCTCTTAAAGGATAAAATTTTAGAAATATTGAATAAGAGTTTTCAAAGAAAAACAGGATTTCAAACAGATCTAATCACGAAAAGAAAGTTACAGACAAACGTTGATATCCCTTTTTACCCCTTAAGGAGGTGAGTTTTGCGAAATCTCGTGGACCTATACGTCACAAGAAGAAGCCACGGTCCAGATATCAAGTTTCTAGTTTCATAGTTTCAGTAGGTTTACATCGGCGTTAACAAATCATTCAGACTGTTAGTCAGGATTGGTTACTTTATATAATAAGTTACAACATTAAAGAGATGGCGCCGACTTCTCAGCGTAAAAAGAACACGTAGGAAAACATCGACATATGTACTAAGGTCTTGGGCATCGACATATTTAATCGGAAAATCGACATATTTACTAAGGCGCAACTCAATGGAAAAGATCTTAATGCATAGCTCGAATTAAAATGTATAGTTAATATAATAACTTTTAAGAAGTATGTTAAGACAGATTAATTAAAAAAACAAATAAATTTGTTAAAAGAAAAGCAATCCCAGATATAAGGTATGTATATTGAAGAACGAAGGCTTTTAAGTGATGAATTAGATGAGTGTTTCTTATTATTAGAACAGGATATTTGGTCGTAAGGTTCTGGAATGGAGACCAGGTACCGGCAAGCATAGCGTATGGCGTCCACTCGCAAGATCTGATCGACAGACGATCTGACTGAAACCACAGGATCGCGCTAAACAGGCCGCATACAACCAGTCCTATTGGAGACGTCTTGTTGTTGATATGATGAAGACTGTTGAACGAACAAGAGAAACTGCTAACTCTAGACCCCACAAATTTTAGACCTATATCTATACTAAACTTTAACCTATGCCGTGAGGTACCGGCAGAATAGAATAGTACCTCCCACTGCATCAGGTGTCGTAAGAGGTGACTAAAGTACCAGAACCGATAGATAGCGGTATATCCATCCGAAATAGTGTAGCTCAAATGCAAATTGCGGGGATGAGCAGCAGCATCCCTGTCGTGATAGCTGCACTCTGCGATTGCTAACACGCTTGCCCAGTGCGGCACTTATGGGCAAAAAAACTCCTTTCTTGAAGAGGCTTATGTCTAACAGTGGACTTCCAATGGTTGGTATGATGATCTGTACTAAATCTACATTCAGCAAGCTTTTTGTAATTATACTCTTAGCAATTAATAAAACACTTTTACAAAAATTAACTAATGTGTGTTTAATTATTAACTTAATTAACTTATGTAAAAAACTTTTACAAATATAATAAGCGTGGGTTAACAAGGGGTTATCGCTCGATTGTGTGCACCATGAGGCATTGAACGTCTGGTGAAATCTTATTTAAACAATAGAATTCAAAGAGAAGATATAGATGGAAAGCGTTCTCCAGAATCATTGATTACCATAGGCAGTATTAATGTTAAAATCTAAGACAATATATATGATAATGTAAATAATGCTATTTTGAAAATAGTGAAATATTATTTTATTTCAAATAATTGTTTATTAAATGAAGAATAAGGAAAGAAATAATACAATTATTTCAAGGAAAATCGACAACATGCCATTTCACATCTATAGTACTCAACTGTTTGAAACATGAAATAAATTTAAATTTGAAAATATTAATGGACAGGAAACTGGCTTTCGTTCCATTCCTCGACGATATGATAAGGAAAGCAAACGAATATTTACGAATGCATCTACAAAACTCAAACTTTACAACTGTCTCATAAATCCTGGAGTATGTGATCGTAGGTTGATGTCCTCATTATATTTTACGCGTTAAACCCCTTTAAAACACTTATCCAGTATATACCTTCACGCCATTACAACATAAAAGATTTTAGCAGGCAGAGAAATCTCCTTGACGTAACATTCTTCTTTAACCGTAACCGCGGACATCAAATACGCTGTATAAAAACCCTTGAATTATAAATAATTTAATTATTAATTACGAAGACATAATTATAATAAATACTTTATTTTACACTAAACATAAAAATGTATGAAAAAAACAGTAATCATAAAGTACAATGGGCGGGCCTTACTGCAAATAGCGATTACGTCTAGGCAACCTTAAACCAATAAATCCTATTTCACGTCTTTTCCACCGTACTGTATTAGGCGCAAACTTGCCTGTATCGACAATGAATAAATTGTACCACGCTTGTTGGATCTCTGGATATTTATTTTATGTCTTTATCGAATTACAAATCCAAAGAAAAAAAATATTGCAGAGTTAATGCTTATGTTAACGTATTTGCTCTTAGTTATTAATATTTTTATTATTATTTGCGTTCTGTTGTATGATTTGGTGTCTTAAATATTTATATGCTTTACTGTGCTGACATTTTGTTTTGAGATGTACTCATATAATTGATTGTGCATTAAGGCTATTAAAGACAGTGAGATACAATCGTTGGTATGTAAAACAATACCACCAAAACTGTTTATTACAATTAGGCTAGCTTTCAATTAATTCTCAAACTCTCAAAAAATATGCGGTGAGGAGAAATCATTTATGTTATCAGGTATTAGCAAGAGTTCTGCCCAGAGAATTAAATAACAATAAATAACTTCACACAACACAGATTTTGTTGCCTCCATAAAACAGCCGCTTTAATCACATTGTGTCATTGTGTCACGGATATCAGACTGCCGTGACAACCCAAATGTAATACTTAAAAATGCATATTCAACACCCAGACACAACAAACACAAATAACATCATACTAAAACTTGACGAAGTGGAGGATAAAAAGCCGTTACAAGCAAATAGGTTAAAAGGAAAAGTTTTAACGTATTATTCATTGCTTCCCTAATAAATATCCGTCAAACATTAACTATGTGGGTGTTGTCCCGATTAGAATTACACAGATCTATCTATAAGGAAGTCATTGTATATTATTTAGTTATTATCATGTATTTATATACATACATTATAATTATGTACACAATTATCAAAATTTACTTAATTATACTAATATTATTATATCAGCCCTTGGAAGTCTACTCTTGGACATAAACCCCTCAAAAAAGGGGGAATTTTGCCTATAATTACCGCGCTGGGCAAGCATGTTGGCAATCGTAGTTTCTTGACAGGGGTGCTAGTAGCAAACGCCATATTATAAAATTATATATATATATATATATATATATATATATGTGTATATATATATATATATATATATATATATATATATATATAGCTATAATTTAAAAAGATTTATCCAAAATATAACGATACTACCAGTCCTATTGGAGATTACTTGGAGAGGCCAGCAGGACAGCAGTGGTCTAATGACTGATTATTATTATTATAACGATAAGTGTTGTTTGCGCTCCAGACGCCTGCCAAGTTCCATTTGAAAATCTACCTATCACCACGTCGTGTTTGAGTTGGAACAGACTGGACAGTATAAAGTTTAAGTGTCTCTTGGTAATACCAAAATAACAGCTTTTTAAAATAAGCATATACACGGTGTTTATAAAATAAAACTTTTAAATTTTTGTCCTTCTGTTTGAGGTAAATCCCGAAACGGCTAGACCGATTGTAACGAGAGTTTCACTGGCGGATCGCTATGTCCTCAAGTAATTTAGGCTACTTTTATTATTTATTATTGACAATTTGACACAGTTTAAATAAAGTGAAAGGAAGTGACTAAGCTAATAAATTTATAAAAAAACTAGCGGCCCATCCCGGCTTCACATGGTTAGACATAAATAAGTACATATCTTTAAGTAATAAGCATGCTAATCAAAGCGACCATGAATCACTAAATTAGAAAAAAATGCTTATCTTAAAGCCTCCTACACTACGATAGCTGTGGTATTTGTTGGTGGCAATAAAACGTATTGATTTTTAGGAGATCCTATCCGAGAAAGTGCCACATACAAATTGTTCTCGTCGAGTTACTCGATGCGCTGCGTGGCGACCGCGGCCGGCATGTTTTTATTTTAATTCCATGATATCTTTTGAGTGGAATATCCGATTTCAATAATTCAAAAAGTTATCATTAGATATTAAGACAGCCTTTAATATTTAGTTATTTATTTGGATAAAAAAATTAGTTGCCTGTAAAGTCGGTATACGGGCGAAAGTTTTACGTGACAACGACTTTGAGTGGTAAAATAATTTTAATGTGAATATTCATTCGTATAGTAGGAATAAGGATGAAATAATAGTAACAATTTAAAACATTTATTTATACAAAGAATTATATTTAAAACATTAATTTATACAAAGAATCTCGCACTGAATTTCATATTAACAAAATTTTATTTTTACCTTTACACATACATACGTATTTATATACAAATATACATACATAACTTGCAATACATTTGCGTAACACACGTCACAATGAGAGCGAGTGAGAGGCACGCGTCCCTCTCACTCGCTCTCATTGTGACGTGTGTTACGCAAATGTATTGCA
>JACJUM010002525.1:13706452-13855717 GCA_020976665.1 Heortia vitessoides | reverse complement strand
TAAAACCGGTCTAGTGCTTTTTGAGCTTATTCGCTACATACAAAAATACAAATCTTTCCTCTATATAATATTAGTGTAGATTTACTATACATACATAAAAATAACCATTACACATTACTATTGAATTGTCATATTGACATACTTAAATGACTATTGCATGTCAAACAGATGATGAAAGAGTTTTTCCAAAATTAATGAATGACGGTGAGTGTCAACCGCCAAATATTCAACTGTAACAATTGTTATGTTTATTTAGACATTTGGGTCATCACCATCATATCAGCCCCAAGACTCCCACTGTTGAACATAGGCCTCCCCAAGCAATCTCCAATAGGACCGATTGTATGCGGCCTGAGTCCAGCACGATCCTGTGGTTTTACTCAGATCGTGTGTCAATCTTGCGGGTGATTCGAAAAACTGCGATACATGTTTTAAGTCGACATTGAGATAACGTAACAAATAAAAATACAAATAATTTATATGTAATATTAATTAATTATCTTAGTATTTGCTCCAATCTACTTGTTTTTCGGCGTCAAATCATCTGTGAAAAACTGGATTTGATTTTAAATTTAGTGTATTTGGAGATCTGCCTAACATATGTTTAGAATGTCAATAAACCTATTTATTTTAATACCGAAAGTAGAAAACGTAGAAATAGAAGTTGTTGGAGGTTTTATTGCGAGTTGAGATAGCGTATCAAGTTGGTAAAAATTACAAAGGTAATCAATATATTATACTTATAGGAAATACCATAATCATTAAGGGGTTTGCCTTTTGAAATGTGTAAAAATGTGCTGACGAATTACAAAATTCATACTCATCGACTCAACAACAGGATAAATGTATCAGTATATAATAAACCTATTGTTTTATCATTCTCCTGTCAGTCGCGTATTCCCATTCTACCATGTTCGGAGAAACTGTGCTCTATTTTACAATCGCAACAAGTTTTGTAAACGGAATAATGGCAAGTGAAATTATTGATATATCGACTTCAAAAACGATCAATAGTGACATATGTGAAAAGGAAACTTGCATTATAAGACACTGTACCAAACCTAACTCTATACTGCTCCAATACAATAAAACTACTGCATGTTATACTTACAAGGAGATTGAGGCAATAACAGGCAAGAAAATAGAGCAAATGGTTAATATTGATATATTTAAACATGATTCGAGTGAGATACGAACAGGCAAAAAGTTATCAGATTTACGTAATGTTGCGTTCAAGGACGCAGGAAATGACGACATAACTCGTATTTGTATTTTTAAAAACTATATTATCACAGAGGTAAGTTACATTTAACAATGATGTAGATGAATTAGAATAAAGTAGATTGTAGCACATCAAGGTAATGCACACCGCACATTACCTGTTTTATTTATTTTCTATCTCTCTTACTATCTCGTTCACTCTCTCTCACGTTCACTGATCACCAACCTTATAAATATAACCATATATGAAGGAGCCGCTATCCTCACGGCGCCTTACGAAGGCACGACCAATACGAGAGCAAACACCGGATGTAGCAGGTTTTACCGATGGGCCAAAAGTGAAATGGGTGGCGTGGCGATGAATTGGTAAACATAAAAATTTGATTATAGCTCTTTTCTATACCAAATATACGTGTTAGCAGTATTATGGTGAAGGTAGACCTATTACGGTATCTACCGTATACAATCTTGTCTGCGTTGGTACCTCACTATCACATATTTATAAAGCCAATTAGTAGTGTTCCGGTTTGTACGGTGAGAGACAGTGAAAATACGGGCTAATGTGACGTAATATCTTTTAGTCACAAGGTAAGCAATGCTCTAGTAATATCCTTGTGATAAGAGCGTCTATAGGCTGCGGTGACAATTTATATGAAGCAGACTATATGATTATTTATTGACTTTTCCTGAAAAAAAAATACATACTTATGTCACGCCTGTGTCCCATCGGGGTAGACAGAAACTATGATCTCCGCTTGTATCTTGGCAAATCCCTCTCGCTCGCTTTACTAGCATTAGTCTTTTCATAATTTTTCTTTCCAAAAAATACAGTTAGATATTATAATATTTCGTGAGATGGTGTTCAAATGATATGATGATAATGTATGTCTTAATTTCAACTTTTCACTAGAATATAGCATTCATTTAAAGATTTTGTGAAGTTAAAAGCCTCGCTACATAAAATATATATTGTTTATTCTTTTATTTTAGGTTAAAATAAACTTATGCGTTGCTTCTGAAAACGAAGAAACGACAATTAAAGTCTATTCTTCCACCAATTATTCTTATTTATCTATCTTAATTAACAAATCACAATAATTTAATATGTACAATGCTATTTTTTCCATAACCTCTCAACTGACTATTGACCTCAGATTCTAGCGCTTGTCAGTTGTCAATGTCATTCAATGTCGTTCAAAAATTAAAGAAATATTATTTCTTTATAAATATATCACGTATTGTATTAAAAAAGGACAGAAACATCATTCAAATATACTTAGGTCGAGAACAAACAGCAGCACTCCGGTGGCGAAGTTACGATGATGATGATGATAACAAACGGTCATACAAATCTACAATCTCTGAACATATATTCTCAATATTCATAATAAAAACTACTTTTTAACAACTTTTATACTCTCAAAGCTGATAAATTGCCGTGAGGTGATGTCGATGTCGGTATAAAATATAAATACGATATAATAGCCTTTTGATTAGTCGTTTTTTTAACCCAACATTATCAACATACCCGCCATAGGAAGTCCAATGCTAGACATAGGCCTACCCAAAAAAGAGGGAATTTTGCCCGTAATTGCAGCGCTGGGCAAGCGTGTTGGCAAACGTAGAGCGCAGCTTTTGCAACGAGGATGCCTATCCCCACCCTATTCATTTGGGCTACACTATCTCGGATGGATATCCCGCCATCTGTCGGTTCTGGTACCTTAGTTGTCACTTAAGACCCCTGGTGCAGGGGGAGGTACTATTCTGCTCTGCTGGTACCTCACGGCGCCCAACATAAGATATGGTAAATTGCAAATTATTTTTATAGCTTACACTTTATCCCAATATTAGGGTCATTTGGAGAAGTCGATTTAGTACCTAAAAATTATACATGCAGGTTAGGTGTAGTGTTGGTTAGGCTTGACTTGAATATTCGAGAATAGATAGCCTCTTAATTGCACTGAATTATTAAAATGTCCCTCTCCAAATGAGTCGAAGCGTTCTGAAGTTCGAATTCTCTTTGCAAAGTCCGAGTATAAATAGGACCTTTTTTGATGTCACCTCAACGGGCGTACCTCTCTACTGTCGCTCGCTCAAAACGTGTTCGTGTAATTTCCATTATAAAATGATGTACAGTTGACAACATGTGCTTTTCCTTTGTCTTTCTTTCCTCATTCTGACTTTCATTCTAGCAAAGAGTAACGCAACTTCATGACATGACATACTTATTTATTTATACTGGTTTACTTACAGACTACACATTAAATCTTACTATCTTCTATTTATCGACACTTCCTTAACCTGGGATACACATGTTAATGAAGTCAGCAGTAAGGTTACTGGAACGCTTCGTGCTTTCCTACGATTAAAACATTTTCTTTCTACTAAAGCCAAAACCCTTCTTATTCAATCCTTGGTTTTACCCATAATTGACTGTGGTGACGTGTGCTGCACTAATATCAATCAAGAATTCCTTAATAAATTGGATCGTCTATTAAACAACTGTCTTCGTTTCATTTTCGTCTTGCGTAAATACAATCATATTGCCCATTACCGTTCTCTTCTCAGCTGGCTTCCTATTCGAGAACGTCGCAAAATTAGAGTTCGTTCGAATTCGTTCGATCCGTACGCACCAATTCACTTAAAGAACAGATTCCAATTTTTATCTTCCTCTCTCGAACGTAATCTCCGTTCTTCTAATACTCGCTCGCTCTTAACTCCTTCTCATCACTCAAGTTTATTGACAAACTATTTTACAGTGACCGCTATACGACTCTGGAACGAGCTTCCGTTAAATATTAAGCAAACAAATTTATGTATGTAACAAATATGTATGCCACATTTATCTATTTTTTTTTATATATATATATATATATATACGGTTTTGTGTAATAGTTGACTGGAAGATAATACCATCTGGCATTAAGTCCACCATTTGTACATTTTGTAACATATTGTGCAATAAAGTTAAATAAATAAATAAAATCTCCCATTATTAAATTACAATATCCTTATATCTAAACACATAGCCTTTTTAACTTAAACTCCCCTTGCATTAACAAAGTTTGTACAACTATATAAATATATCTTGTAAGTGGAATAAATGCTGTAGAAATGCTTTCATTCGAAGTATGTATGGTGTGAGTTTAACGGATGAGTAAAAGAAAAGCCTAATAACAAATCAAGGTGGTGTAAAAGATAATGTCGTGGTGAACATACCTTAACCAGGTATCACAGGAGGGCCAAGTCCGATTCTAAAACTAAACGAATGTGTATTAAAGGACTAATGCAAGTAAGGAAAGCAATAGAGATATGCCAAGATCAAAGCAATGTCTGTGTCAATGATCGTAGTCTCTTCCTACCCCGATAGGACAGGTGTGATGTATGTATGTGTGTATTTTATACAGATTTATAGAAAGGCGTCGAAGACTCCAACTTGGTTAAATTCATTCTCCCACTTTAAAACTTGATTAAAGAGGCCGTCTACCCTCGTCCTACAATTAAAAACCAGCCGAAGTGATTTTCTTTTTTAAGAAGGTCCGCGTCTTTCTATTATACCTGTAATAGTTTTCATTCAATAAAGCATTTGATTTGGTTAAGACGCGCCACAGTTTTTAACCAACTTCCAAAAAGAGGAGTTTTTTAATTCGACTGAATGTTTTTTTATTTTCTTTCCATTGTCCGTTCCGTCAGTTCTAATTGTTATTTCGATTTATTTACCTCGTAAAAGTAAAAATTTATTTTCCCAAATAATACTTAATTCTTTCACACACGTTAATTATCTTTATATTTTTGTTAATATAATTATTTAAAATACATACTAAAATAATTTGATACCGTGTCATTGTATATAGTGTTTTTCTTTCAAGGACGGCCATTTTATAGCAAATACTACGAGTTCCATTTTTTTTCAACAAAAACAATCGTTTATTATAGAATTTTTGATGAAACAATCATTTAAGACAAAGAAATGGATGAATCCCGACCTTTGTATTAAGATGTTAGTTCCCGAAGCTGAGAATATAAATAAACACGCATTCTTTAATGCAATTGGTAAGTTTCAATATACGTTATTATATTTAGCATTAACTAGAAACTTATTTATGGCTTTAAGAGTCTGAGATTGGATCTTACACCAAACCGCTCTAAGCTCGCGAGGTAACCGACCATTACGATTGCTTTTTTAAATACACACACCGGCACATTTAGGGGAACACAAAAAAAAGGTTGAGTTTTTCAATGAATTTGTTAAAAATATTTTTTTGGTCCTATTCCTGAAGAACACATCACATTGCCTTAAAATAACTAAATTAAATCAAAATAAGCTACTAATTACCCGGTTTCAAAGGAAATAAACGGTAATTACGATAATTAGTAAAATAAGGCACTAGGAGTGTGAGATTTCAAATCGATTTTTTTACAAAAATAACAAAAGTCATAAAATTAATAGCGTGTGTTGCCTCCACGGGCTCTTTGGAGAGCTTGAATACGATTTTCCATACTCAGAATAAGGCCATCGATCATTGGTTGAGGCAAATTGTTCCACTCTTCCACTAATGCCTGTTTGAGTTCTTCAACATTCCTGGGAGCTGGATTTCGCTGTCGAACTCTTCTTCCCAAAATATCCCAGGGATGTTCTATAGGATTCATATCCGGTGATCTCGCTGGCCAGTTCATTTGACTAATGCCAACCTCATTCAGGTAGGTACGCACGATACGAGCAGTATGGGGGCGCGCGTTATAGTGCATGAAAATGAAATGTGGGTCTATAAATGGGGCAAAAGGCATGACATATGGTTCTAAGATCTCTGTTACGTATCGTTGTGCAGTAAGACATCCGTTTTCAATAAGCACTAAGTCTGTGCGAGCTCCTAAACATATACCACCCCATACCATTACTGATCCTCCACCAAATGTCACTGTTTCCGTAAAGTTTGTTTGGTTATATCGTTCTCCACGATATCTCCACATCCTCTCCCATCCATCCACGAAATTAACACAGAAACGGCTCTCATCTGTAAATAATACGCGACTTCACTCATTTGTCCAATCTCAGTGCGCACGGGCGAACGCTAACCTTGCCACACGATGAGCTGCCTCGAATTTAGGTGCTTTCGCTTGCACATAATATCTTAAGCCAACTTCATTAAGACGCCTCCTAACTGTTCGCTCACTAACATTAACGTTGCGGACCTCAGCCAGTTGATTTCGGGTCTGAACCGCGGTCTGTCGACGATTCCTCAAAGTTTGTAAGGTGATGAAACGGTCATCAACGGCGCTTGTAGCCCGATTTCTGCCTTGTCCTCGCCTGCGCACGTAAGATCCTGTCTCCCTGTGGCGTTGAACAACGCGATGAACCACCGAAGTCGATACACCCAAAGCTCGACTTACTGGGCGGTAGGTATGCCCTTCTTCGATCATGGTTACGGCCCTTGCTGCAGAAGTTGCTGGCAAATCACTCATTTCGTATCGGAGACGTGTACACAATTCAAAAATAAACAGTTGAATGAGCCACAGTCGCTATGCACAGGAACCAACAAAGTTCTTATCAGAAGCAATGCTAACTCTAAGTGTCAGCAAATTGTGCCATAAAAACAATTCTCACGCTTGTAAATGAGAAATTTGTGCTCAAGTGTATTTCTAGAGAGGGTAGTAATACATCAATAATAACAATGTGTCAAGATAGTCGAAGGTATTGAAAAAAATTAACCTATTTTTTGTGTTCCCCTAAATGTGCCGGTGTGTACCAACCACGAAAAAAAAACGAATCATCAAGTAATATCTATTTACTTGACTACTGTTGTAAATATTTTTTTAGAGAATACTAAGATCTGATAAATTTTACAATTTAAAACTAGCTAAAGCTTAAGATTTATGACAAGCGTATTAAAAAGTTATTATCTTTAGTATAGTAACAACAAGCTGCCGTTGTACAATCTAATAAAGTATTTCTACATTCGTTAAAATAATTTAACATTCCATAAATAATGAGATTTCCGTATGTTCATATACTCTATTTACTAAAAATCTTGGGTATATATACTTCCATCCATTTAAACATTTATTATCTAAACTTATCTTATTTAATTACTTTATCTTTTTTTTATTAAAAATAAATATTATGCTGTGGGTTGGTTGGTGCTGATTTTTATAAAACATAAATAAGCTAAAGAAGCTATGCAAAAACAAGGATGGCTGTATTTTTTTTATATATACCACAAATGTGCCTGTAGCAAACGTGTGGCCGGTTACCGCAGCCTATGGGTATCTTCAACACTGCGGCTACATTCATTCGGTCGTTGCCTACCCTTAGAAAATATATGTACTACCTTTTAAAAGAACCCCATACTTTAATTACCTGCAAAAACCCCTGCATTAACCTAACGTACGCGGGAGAAAAAACCTCTGATACTGTTGGGTGCGCGACCATTTTGGATTTGTATTTATTGTTCTTTTGCATATGGTTGTATATTTTGTGTTTATATGTTTTCTTAGTTAAGAACGTTTTCTTAAAACAAGATATTATGTGCAGTATGCGATGGAGTTTTGGCGAAATATATAAGTTCTACATTGCCAGTTGTTTTAACATATGAATAAATTGCACAATTGAAACAGTCTAGCTTAAATCCAACACAGCAGGGATTAATGACAGCAGCCTCGTCGAGAAGCTATGCACAGCATTCAATCCACCATGCCGCCCAGTAAAGACTTTTTTGTATATGCATCTCTACGTATATGCAAAATAAAAATGCAATCCCTAAAAACGTCCCCAAATCCCCAAAACTTTATTGATGATGCCGACGTCAATTGACGTCCTACTGCTGATATGATGATGACTAAAGTCTATAATATAAAAGGCTTAACTTAAATAGTGTTTACTATAAGTAGACCCCTTATATTAGGGACAGCTCTAATACGAAGGGACATTTGATCACTCCATAGGCATAATTAAAAAAATCAACGTAATTGCAACAAATAAACAAACAAAATATGCCGACAGGTGACAGTATTATTGTGACTTCTAATAAAGTATAAAAAATCGCTGCATGTTTAATGGGCTCGCCAAACTTCAAAGCTCGCAATTAAAAGTGCAGTGAAGTCAAAATCGCGCTGCACCCAGTATATTCTGTACAACCGGTCCTATTGAAAATCACTTGGAGGCCTAATAGTACAGGATCCGTGGCCTATTTTTTCACTTGATTACTATCAAGCTAATTTTCCGCTTCATTTTGATAAGACGCCCAACAATTTCCTGTGCGAAAATGTTTGAGCTACCACAAGGTAGCTAACAGATGTAGCAATGATAAAATATTTTGATTTGATTTATCAATACATGTTGGAGGGGGAAGACTCTTTGATGAAACCATAGATTTTGTAGGACAAATAGTTTTTCAAATAATTTAGATAATTATCATAAGATTTAATAAAAACAATTCAGTTAGTAATAAATATTGAAGAATCATCAAATCGACATATTTTATCATTGCTACCTCTGTTAGCTACAAATATCGAGAATTTTCGCACAGGAAATTGTTGGGCGTCTCATCAAAACGAAGAATTCACGAAGATTGATAGTAATCAAGTGAAAAAATAGGCCACGGATCCTGTACTTTAAGTCCATCAGTGAACGTCATATAGCTGAAATGATAATTGTGATGAATTAAAAAATGCTAACCGTAAATAACTCATAGTTTTCCCATTAAAAAAATAGGAAGAGGTAAAATTATGAAGCAAATTTTTCAATTGATCCTTAATGAGCTGAGATTTTCATCGTTTTTCAGGTATGCTGATTTCCTGCTTCTTCTTGGTACTAGTGCTGGTAATATACTCAATGTTTAAGAATCTAAGAAACTTAGCGGGCAAGGTCCTTATGGCTTATATCAGCAGCTTTGTGGTTATGTTTCTCGTGAAGGCCATTCAGACCTTCATCATGTTGTCGAATTACTTGGGACCGCTTTTCTGCCATTTAACAAGTAAGTTCACTTAAAATAGCCTAATAAAGATTATAATTCTCGAAAAATAAGCATGACTTAATACTCACAGGAATATTTAATACAAAATACCAGTTCGCTTTTAATATTGTAATACTTTTTTGAGATAATCATTTTATATTGAATTTGATGAGATACGACAGCAAATGTGATATGGCAGTATGGAGAGTGAAAGTTGGAACTTCAGTGGTTGAAGCTAAGCAAGGCTGTATCAAATAGTCGATACGTCGCAAGCGGCGATCTTGAACGTATACAACATAAGTCTAACGCCCGCGCAGTACTGGCAGAGCAGATTAACTATTCTCTATACCGTACATCCACTTAAAAGGGTTCGGATGCAACAGGGTGGAGATGGGCAGCGTTCTCGTCGCAATGCTACGTTTTACGATTACCACCAGCGCAATAATTATGGTCAAAATTCCACCTTCTTTTAGTAGTATATTAAGGTTGATCGAATAGTTGGTTGACATATATCCTAAAGGGAAACGCTGGATAAATTAAAGACAATAGAGGAGGGCCTATGGTAAAAGATCAACCGCTAAGTTTACCGACGTGATCAATCCTATAGAGAATCCTTCCCAAAACACGGAGGACCACGAGATATAAACTTCAATGATTGTCGTGTGATAAACACCGTGGCTTAATTTCTAAGATCACGCAGCGGGCGGTCATTCAGAATCGGATAAAATATTTTATCCACAATTGAAACTGTGTAATGCTTGCAACTGAGTGTGTATGGCGCATGCAATAAATAGCATTGCGCATCTTGTGCACTAAGAGACAAACATTTATGTGATTAATGGTTCTGTTAATTTTTTGTACATATATATTTAACTTAAATTGTATGTGTTTTTTGTGCCGTGAGGTACCGGCAGAATAGAATAGTACCTCCAACTGCACCAGGTTTCGTAACAGGTGACTAAGATACCAGAACCGACAGATGGCGGTATATATCCTTTAGAAACAATGCAGCTGAAGTGCATAGGGCGGGGATGGGCAGCAGCATCCCCGTCGCGATAGCTGCGCTCTACGATTGGCAACACGCTTGCCCAGCGTGGCAATTATGTGTCCTCCTTTCTTGGTGAGGCTTATGTCAGTAGTAGGCTTCCACTGGCTGGTATGATGATTATGATAATGTATGTGTTTAATTCAATTAAAATGTTTGGATAGCACAAGTGGGACTTATCTCGAAGTCAGAACAGTTTATGAGATATTGTATGAATTGACACTAATGCTTTGTTTTTTTTTTTCAGGTGTTACAGTACATTATTTTATACTGGCCTCATTTTTCTGGATGACTGTTTTTACATTTGATATTTACAGGACTTTTGGGTGAGTTCAGAATATGACATTTCCTTAAGTATACGCCTAGTGTCTGATTCACCTCACTCTCACCTACCTATAGCCGACATGGCAGCGTGATCCAAAGCAATGTAGTTGTCTTCGGTTGATTGAAGTGGTAGTCGTAGCGCAATCTGCTGGTAGCGGTACTTTAGTCGCCCCTAAAGACACCTGTTACATAGGAGGTGCTATTCTTCTCTGCCGGTACCCCACGGCAAACTTGCTCTACTTATGTATTAATTTCAATGTTCCAGAGGGAAATACAAAAACCAGGAACGGAATCGTCGCGAAGAAACACACAAGTTTTGCATGTATTGTCTCTACGCATTTGGGACACCGCTACTACTTCTTGTAATTTTCGAGTTCATTGACATTTATCGACCTGCTAACATAATTGTGCCAGACTACAGCGAATGCATGAAAACATGTGAGCCAATTTAGTGATTATGACATTTTTCGCGCCAAATGTTGTTTGCAAACGTTTGTGTTTTTTTTTTGGTCCCGTATGTTAAATATGTATTTCAGTATTATTTTTGCAATACATCTCTTGTTTGATATGCAAAACATAAGTGAGTTTTAAGTTACCTTCTCGTCACTCCGAGAGAGGAAATCACACTCTTGTCTGACAATCAGCTGCCTTTTAGGAGGAATTATAAAAATATGTTTATTCTATTTATTGCAGCCAAAAAGATTTTAACGTATTATATATATGTACCAATATTTATCCAGTTATTGGGTAATGCGGTTTTTTTCCTGATGACATGTTACTATATCTACAAAGCAAAGAGAGTTATTGCAAATTTGAGATCGCAAGAAAGCAGAGTCAGTCAAAAAGATAAAATAAGGTAAGTATATTTTCTTCTTTTTCAACTGGAGTTCGATGGCGTAGATGGTAGTGATCTTTTCTGTGTTCGTGAATTCGATCCTACTCAGGACAAATGAGTATTTTTTCTGTGTCAGTGCTTTAAGCGACTTATTTCGGAGTCAAGTCAATATATGAGAGGATGTGTGAATTAAGTAATGTGGAGATATTGCGTGTTGTGTTGTTGTTGTTGTGTTGAATAAGTTGTTGTTATGTTTTATTAATATGTTGTTTTATATACATAAATTGTGTAAATTTTAGTTTTATTTATTTAATTTTTACAGAATAATTAAAACGCAGAACAGTTCTTTTACAAACTATAAATTATCGTTTTATATAACAATTAATATTGTGTCTCGATATTCATGTCATGGAAATCCAATATTCCTTCTCTTCCATTCTAGCAGTAATTTCTAACATTATTATTTCTAACAAATGAAAATTTAAAATAAACCGCGTTTGAAAACCGTATAAAAAACACTTTTAATTATAAACACAAAAATAGTTGAAAATATTATAAACAAATTTTTTACAAAAATAAAATTGAACACGGCCAATGGGGCCAATTGAAAGGTTATGAAATGGAGACCAACTAGCGCAGCATTGATCTAGTGACACAAAGTAGACCACATGAGGTAGACTTCATGTGGTCCACTCTGTCAAAGGTCGTCTGTATTGGTACCTCACTCTCACCTATTTCTACCGCCAAATAGCAGTGTTTGCATTCCCGTTAGAAAGGTGAGAGGGGCATTAAAATTACTGAGTAATGTGACGTAACATCTTTAAGTCACAGGGTTGGTATCGCACTGATGATAGTCTTGTGATATTAAAAGCATCTATAGGATGCGGTGACGCATACTATGACGCCGACTGTATGCCAGATTCAACCTGGTCATTCAATTAGGTAAATTATCACTTCCAAATCCATGATGAAACTATGCGATAGTTATTAGAAAAGAAAACTAGTCTGAACATGTTATCTCTTGTCATCCCGAAAAAAATATAATTTCGCTTAAACTTACGAATAAACGGATTTTTTCGGACAACAAACGAATCACAAATATACTACTTAAATAAATACATTTGACACCCAGACACAGAACAAACAAAAATGTAATCATATAAATATTTGTTCTGAGTAGGGATCGAACCTACGACCTTTGGCGCACAAGACAGGATCACTACCATCTCCGTTATCGGACCAATAGTGCCTACATCTAGACTGATTATTGCAGAATTATGTAAAAACGTATCTTTAACTTCTGTCACTCTCACATTTTATTTGTACCTATGTGATAGAGACGTCTTAATGATGTTAATAACTCATTGTTGCAGATTTATGGTGTACGTAAAACTGTGGTTGATCATGGGCCTGAACTGGATAATCGACGTAGTGACCACACACGTTAACATACCATCCTGGATGAAATACATGTGCGACGGCTACACCATCTTGTTTGGAATATATATTTTTTTCATATTCGTATGGAAGAAGAAAATAATAAATGCGATTTGTAAAAAGTACGTACCTACCCTACCTGACCACGCTTATTGGGTTCCGTGCCCAAGGGTACAAACGGTAAACACCCTATAGGAACAGAAACGTCTCTCTGTCTGTCTCCAGGCTGTATTTCAGGAACTGCAATAGTCGGACAGTTAAAATTTTCTCAGATGATGTAATTGTGTTGCCGCTTTAACAACAAATAAAAAAATCGATTTGATTTTTTGCTCGATATTAATATCGGCAACAGGTATAGACAGAATCTTTAGCAATAAGAGTGGGTGCCCATCGCGGGTGCATTGATGGGAATCGAATTATGGGCAAAATTCCCCAGACTTCCAATGGCTGATGTGATTAAGGGTGGGTAGTTCTGCCTTAAAAACAAGTTGTTTTGCGTTATAATGGGTCCCTACGAGCGCGAGTACGTCTCGTCCTTGGTCGATATCAAATTTCTCAAATATTACGTGGTCATTTCTCATGATAAAATTTGTAGCCGTTTAAATGAATTAATGTGTCTTAAAACTTCGCACCGGGTTCTGTACTCGAACCACTATCAAATCACATCTTAAATATAAAACCAACAAAGTTAATTGACAGACGAGAATGGAGCTTTATAAAAATAAATCTAATTTATCGATGTATACAAAAGTAAATTATGTATTTTTTTTCTAAATGAAATTCTGCCAAGAAAGTTTGATCTTCTGAATGGTAGCTCAGAACATGGAACGGATGGACTATGCTACCATCCATATGAATAAACGGGCCCGATGGCGCAGATGGTAGTGATTCTGTCTTATGCGCTAAAGGTCGTAGGTTCGATAGCCACGCAATATAAATATCACCTTATAAATATTTGTCCTTAACCCGTTAAATGTGTGTATTTAAATGGTATATTTGTGATGCCTCTGTTGTCTCATATCCGTAACACTAGTATTTTAAGGGACTTATCACGGAATCAGATCAATGTATGAGTTTTTATCGGAATTTATTTATTAAAAAAAATATTTTAAATAGAAGTGTTTAAGCAAGTTTTTGAGGTGACTTAAAAGTTATAGCAATTGTTCTTGGAGTTATAACAAATGAAATCCGTTTTGTGGATATGTTGGTGCCGTTGCGACAAGATAAAAAAGGGATAATATATATATGTATATATATATATATATATTGACAAAAAAATATGAAAATATTGCGATCTTATAGGCCGTAAAATAATCTAGCCTAATTTATTTCCAGATTTTCTATAACTAGTCCATATACGAGAGGCAAGTCGTTGGGCATGCAAGAGCACACCAAGAACTCGAACGAGACTTCTACCGTTGGATCGAAAACTATTATATAAACTTAATTTACAAGCACAATATAAAAGAGTGCGAAACTTCCTAAATAGCTGTAATAAATAATACCACCAGTACCTCAACCGCCCCTTACGATACCTGGTGTGGGGGAAGTACTATTCTACTCTGCCGGTACTACAAGGCCAAATGAATATAGGGTAATAACAAGAAAAAACAGAAATACAAAAACATTGTTTTTTAATGTATTTCATCATCAATTTAGTATCGAATCTGGGGCTGGTCATTGTTAAAAAAACACCGTATCTCATTTTAATAATCACCGAAAGGCGCAGTGAGGCCTGACTCCCCGCCAAATGGATGGACAACCTGGTAACCCTCGCCGTTTGGGGGAGTCGTTAGTTCTAGGAGGTACAAAACCGTACGATGAGGGGTAAATAAATGACCAAGAGTGATATGATAATTATGATGATAATTTTAATACTACAGAACTATCATTTTTGACAGAACTTCCATTGCACTGTAATGAATCTTTCTTTATCCTTTGCACGACAGTGTTTTTAAGCTGTGGCTGGAGCTATATTGAAGTCTCCAAGCTTTTTCTGTTGATTGTACCTTAATTTGCAGTCGTCAATTACCGGTTGATGTTTTGTCAGGTTAGGACCCTATAACCCTTATTGATTGGTTCTATTGAAAATCTCTCGGGAAGGTCTAGATCATTAAATGGGACACATTTTAGAACCAAAATGATCGCGTATAAGTTTTCCGAGGGGTTAATACGGTATGGGATTCTTCAAGAAGGGAGTGTAGAGGTTTTCACAGACCCAGATTCGATAGGGTACTAACGAATAGTCATATTGTCCAACACCTATCCATCGGTATGCACAAAATAATGTCGGTAAATAATAAAAAAAAAAGAAAATCAGTCCCACAGGAATCGGATATTTTGCCAAAATATTTTACGTTTCGCTAATCTAGACTGTAATTTATCTCTGTGCTGTACTGGCAGAGCAGAATAGTACCCAGGTGTTCGCCAGCAAACGCACACTACAGCAATAACCGAACGCAGTATTGCAGCCGTGGACTTGTCAATTTATGTGTGTTTTATTTGTAGACTTGTAAGCAAAGATCTAATAAATAGAACAAGGCAAAAACATGAAATATTTATTTAAAATGTTGCTATAACAACACAATATTAATAAAGTTAGTTAAAATTTAACCAAGTCTTATTGATGAACTTAGCTTTACAAAAATAATCAATAAAGTTTATTTTTCAAATTTTATATTGCGTTTATACCCTCTTAGCTTTGCTCAATGCGTATAGAGCAAGACGAATTTCATCAAGGAGATATTGGTAGCATCCTACGCGCCGTTTTCGGATGGAACGAGATCCTTTCTTGCCTAAAACTCCATAAAAATGTGCATTTATCAGCGGCGCACTTGAACTTGAAGAAAGCAGCCTTCCTGATGATGGCTTCCTGCAAATTCCGACTCTCCTGCTGATCCTAATGACCCTGCATGTGATTTCTGTGTTCTTCCCATGCTAGAAGAGTGTATTAAACTTGCCTGGTCTGGAATAGTCTTTTCACGATGGCTTAATGTGCTGCTTAGTTTTTCTCTCCTTCCGGAAATACACAGACACAGGTATGGGAAGATAAATATGGGTATGAGGCCCAGGGCCTATGAAACTGAGCTGAAACACTTCCGTACTGCACTTCTCTAGCAATGTTTTCAACTGATCCTTCAATATCAAGCTGTTCTTGTCTTGCTTCTGCTTTTAAATACACCTCTTCATTTTTATTATCTTGTTCTTCTTCTACTTGATATATTAATGATTTCATGGTCTCATCTTTACCATCAAATCATCACAGATTTTTTTATACAAGTATCTTAGTCTCTTAATGTTTTTGACATTTAAACACTTCACAAATATCAAGAAAAAAACGAAAGCTACTTTTACGTGACTACAAATCGTGATCATGGAAATTATCATTAAATATTGTGAGTCATCTTTTTAGTTATGAAGTAATTGTTATAATATTTCTCTAGCACAGTATGTATTATATTGCCTAATTCATTGTCTATGGTCGATAAAAAAAATGTGCGTCTACTGGCACACTCGCAAGTCCGTGGTACACGCTAAGTGTACAAGGTAATTTAAATGCAAAAATCTGTGTACCACCCGGTGTACATTCGGGGTCACCGATCTTATTATGCATCAGTCGTTAAATTATTGAATAATGGCCAAAAAATATATTACCACATATGGACATTTAGCCTGTTGCGGAATGCTTGTACGGAGCCTGGTTTTTAAATCAGCCGCATTTAATCCGGCTAATCGTTGAATCGCCGCATTTTAAACCGGCTTTTGATAACATGTAACCGTAATCTAATACGGCAGATTCTCGGTCAGTGCTACATTTTTACATCTTTCATTCTAATCACATTCTATATTTAAAGGAATATAATTTTACCAGATTTGTAAAAGTTGATTTTTAGACATGTACGCAGAGCATCACACAAGTAAGTAAGTATACAAATCTTTCATACTTTTGCATACAATATTTGACTAGGTAGTCACTGAGTTTACAATTGATTGTGACATAATGACAGATTTGTATAGGTTAATCTGTGCCCTTGTGTACACACAATTAGGTAAATTATATAATATACCTTAAATACGAGCCTATGTGTTAAAATTTAACATTAAATATTAAATAGGTACTAAACGCGTGTTATTGAAATTATAAAAAAATACACGTACCAAAAGACTAGGTCTTTTGATCTCGCTCTTGTTATTTTACCGGTAAAGTGCAATGATTATGAAAAAATAAGATTATCTCTTGGCAAAGATAGATCAAAGATTTGAATAAATATTATTGATAATAGCAATATATTTTGTTAACTCTGCATCAAAACAGACCAATTTTTAATGTTTGAATATAGTTGTGCCAAAGACAAAAATATACTTCTCTAGCTGACAGATGGTGTTTACAGTTTGACGTTTACAGATCCAAAGACAATATACTAAATTTAATTTTATGTGCTATCTGTACCTCTCATCATGATTGATTTTTGTCGTGAATTTCTCTGAAATCCCAGCTGTTCGGGTGCAGCATCTGCATTGCGCCTGCTCCAACTTAATGCACTTGTAAAGACGCGGCCCAGATTTTATTTCAGTCACCATGTCGGCCATCGTAGATGAGAGGTGTGTTAGCGCGTAAAGTTTTGACAAAAATTGAAATTTTCATAATGTTTTCTATAATGTTGGCCTAATTTTACAGGGTTACGGACGAAGTGGAGGCTTTAGAGGCGATTTTGATGGATGATGTTGTTATAAAAAGGGTGAATGAGGTACCCGTTGTGATAGAAACGATACTACACCCATCTACGGGCGACGATGTGGACCAACAATTTGTATGCATAACTTTAGAGGTCAAATTGACCCCGGATTATCCCGATAGCAGCCCCGAAGTGTTACTCAGAAATCCAAGAGGTCTAGATGACCAACTTTTGTCCACCATTAATTCACAAATTAAGAAAAAGTTAATTGAGTGTCTAGGTCAGCCTGTAGTATTTGAATTGATTGAGGTAAGCTTACATTAGTAAGATTTTTATAGATATAATATATTACCAAAAAATAAAGCAAACTGTCTGACAGACAAAATTTAGACTATTGTTGTTCTAAAACTGTATTTATGAAAATATTCAACTTTGCAAGAAGGCTCAATAGTAGCTGATTTATTTATTAGTATAAAAAAAAGTCCCAAAATAAATCATCTAGTTCATTTAAATAAGTGTCTTGTCGTTTTCATATTTTCTTATTGGCAAATTAAAAATGATGTATATATATATGAAAATACTTTAAATATAGGGAGGTTCTGTGCTATCTATAAGAACAGGTTTTATGGTAATGTATTCTTCATCATCATTTTAAAATTTATTATTTACTATTTTAGGCACAGTGTCAATAATCAGTTGTAATATTTATTTTCTTACAATTTTAGCTTATTCGTGAAAACCTAACAATAAGCAACCTCCCAAGTGGGCAATGCGTCATTTGCCTGTTCGGCTTTGTTGAGGGTGATGTGTTTATCAAGACACAATGTTACCACTACTTCCATAGTCACTGCCTAGCTAACCATCTTCTTGCTGGCAAAAAGTATCACCAGGAGGAGTTGGAAAAGCTTCCCAGTTGGCAGCAATTACAGATGACACCATACCAGGTGAGTATAAAATATTTCATGTGTGGAACTAGATTATTAAATTTGTTTGGGCTTATAATTTTTCTAGTGTCATAATAAATTAATAAGAAAAAATACTTTTTTAGATTATATATTGTATATACCCCTCATGGTATCTTATTTGAATTTTAAATAAATTTCAAAGAATTATTGCATTAACATTTTTGTAACAGATGGTAGGTAGTATAAAACTCAATGCTGACAGGTAGAAGTGTATTTACAATATCCAACAACTTCTGGATAATACAGGTCTTTTCAACATACTAAATATTCAAGAAAAGTGTGTCATGACTTTATAATTTGAAAAACCTGGCAGCTTTTTACACTTGTTAATACTTGCTCATATGATTAGATTAGAAGTCTATTTTCTTTCAAACATGCATACAAACACAACAGTATCTTGATATTTTGAACTATTATGTAAATTAATATACAACAGCTGGCAGACTTCGTATCTTAGAATATAGTTTAAATGCATAACAGTAACTACTTTTAAAAGCACCAATGGCGGATTTGTTATCCCTATCTTGTGCTTCAAGGGTTTTGTAGGTTCAATCCCTGTACAGGATAACATTTGTGTGTTGTCTGTTTCTAGATTTTATTTGTTTGTATTTAGTATAATATTTGTAATACCCCTGTTGTAAATAGTTATGCCACAAGTGACATAGGCTACTTATCTCAGAGTCGGTTCTACGTATGAGATGTTGTCTGAATTTATTTATTTAATATTATAAAGTATTTATGAGTAAAATTAAAATCATATACAATAATGTTCAGGAATTATAATGTTAAATTTTTGAAAAAAAAAAATCGGGCCACCCTGTAAGTGCACTGTTGTAAAGGCAAATGCAGGCAGTGATTAAAGCAAGAGGAAGCAACACACAATATTAAAACGAAAGTTATTTGCAATAATTGTAAATTAATGGAAATTACAGTGAACAAAGTCAACCCGAAAATCAACACAAATTGTAATTTTTTTATTTTTAGCTAAACCTTAGTTTTAGTAATTTTTTTTTTGACAATTTTGAGCTATATTTGTAAAAAAATAACTTGTTCAAAAATACAATATAATTTTATTTCAATGTATTACATTCACAATTTGTAAACATAAAATTTTCTGAAAAATGTGGGTAGCCCGCTTTTTGTGATGACCAGTTAAAAATGTAACCTCTGTGGTAATAAAATGTATAAAAAGTTCTTACCACATAAAAAAAATAACATATACAAACAAAATGTGGAGGGCATGTTTGAATGTCACTTTCTTAATTAACTGATACTTAGTGACTCAATATTGTAGGTATACATATTATGAAACAGTATTAATGTACATGTGATACTGGTAGAGTAGAATAGTATCACCCACTGTACCAGGTGTCATAAGGGGCGACTGAGTTACCAGAACCGACAGGTATACCCACAACAACAATATTCCCGTCGCAAAGCTACACTCTGCGATTGCCGCTAACACTGCCCAGAGCGGTAATTATGAGCAATACTCCTCCCTTCTTGGTGAGGCCTATGCTCAGCAGTGCAGCAGCAGCTATGACGATTAATGTATAAATTAGTGAGAAAGTTAAACAAGTGGATAAATTTGTATATCTGCATTGAATGTTTCCAAGATAATATTTATGGATATTTGTTACTTCTTTTTTTTTGTTACCCAGTACTTACATATTAGTTTTGAAGATTGTTTTTGTTAGAGATTGTTGAAGATTTATTTTGGTAACTAATATAATTAATTTGTGTAAAATTTAATTTTTTATTCTATGAGGGATGTACGATTTCCAGCAAACGTGTCCAGTGTGCCGCAGCCCGGTGTCGTGTGACGCTGACGTCCTCAAGACTGCACCACTGCCTGTAAATTCTATCAATGCACCACCGTTCTGTCTGACGGCGGAGTTAAAGGTCAGATCATTTGAGAAACTTCTAGATTTACCAAAAATATCATCATTACCATTTTAGTCATAGGACTTCTACTTCTGTGCATGGGTCAAAGGATTCCTAATAGGCCTGGTTGTGTCCAGTGCCCTTTAAACCGGCAGGACCTTCTATTTGGCGGTAGAAATAGGTGAGAGTGAGGTACCAATACAGACGGCAATTGTAAGATGTCCACGGGCCATGTTTTCATCCGGCTACGCAGTGTTTTTTTATCCTGTTCATTCCCTTACTGTGGGTCTTTTAATCCTGATTTATAAGGCTCTTCCATTAGGTACTAATAAAACTAGGTAATATTGTGTTCGTCCAAACTTCCCCAACCTGTTGATACAGTAGGTACAAATCTAGTTTTGACAGTTACAAATTTGCCTAGTTGTTTTGAAGTCTAACAAGAGATTCGCCCTTAATGCCCTAATGTTGTAATCGCTGCCACTTGCTATCCCTTTTTTACTTATGAGGTTATTTCTAAATGTTCAAAAGGAGGTTAATTTATTTTAATAAAGATTTGTGGTTGATTACATTAAAAAAAAGATTTTCCTTAGAAACTAGTATTTTTTTACATTTGGCAAGCCTTCTATTAAAAACTAGAGAAGTTTCATACCAACTGCCACACCTATTCACTCACTTAAGGGTTGTATTTCGCAATATCCTTTTTTTGCGGGCACTTACATTATTGAAGGAATTCGCATACAAATTTTAAACTCCTAACACTTGTTGTTTCTGAGATTTCATGAAGAGTAAGTGACTTTTCGCTATTATTTATTAAAAGACTATTTACCAATGTTGATATTTGTTTGTGACTGATATATTTAAGCTTTACACTCTTGCAGGCTCTTCAATTAAAAATGGCCGCCTTGCTAGCAAAGCAAGTTGCCAAGGGTGGGGTCGTGGGGGTGGGAGACACTGGCCCTCCACCGCTCACCATCACATCGCCGTCGGACTACGAAAATGTATGTATTCTGTGGATAGATGACTTCTTAGGTTACCTGAACATCTCAACACTTTACATTAACACCGAAACTCCGCTAGACGTAGGTCTCCCTCGCCTTCATATCCTTACTAAAATTATGAACGCAAAAGTATGTGGGATTGTTAATTGATCTGTTAGAATTGGATGAAATTTGGCACAGAGATCATTGATATATCTGCCGATGATATTTTGGTATTTTTATTCCGAAACATGTTTCCATGAGATAAATCTGGCTTTCTGTTATTATATATAGCATCGGCACGACTTATTGAAGAGTATAACTGTCAGAGAGTGACGTAGTCTCGGAATAATAAGTGTTCCTTAGTGATGCGATAAAAACCTGCAGGTGAAGGTGCGGATGAGAAGCTATTGATTAATGATTTAAGTATTAGATTTGTGATTCCACTGTTGTCTGATCTCCGTAACACAAGTGCTAAATGCGACTTACCTCGGACTGCGGTCAATGTATGTTGTGTGAATTTATAGACACGCGGAATGGCAATCTAAGAGATTCATCCTATTTGATGCATAGATTCAAGCAGGACTGTTTCGGATGGTTTTACCGCTATCTATCGGTACTATGGTTACCGGACCACCCCTATCCGCTATCGCCTTGTGAAAGAGAACACGAAGAGCGCGCCATCGCTGATATCGCGTCGCGCCGAGTAATTAGCATAGTTAGTGTAATCAATTTCATTTTGTTCTGTTATTTGGGGTGTATATAGTTTAGGTGGAAAATAAGATAAACGGTCACCTCGGCAGCGATAGTAGTGATCCTGTCTTATGGGCCAAGGGTCGTCGGTTCGATCCCCGTCCAGGACAAAGATTTATATGATGATATTTCTGTTTGTTTATATATCTGGGTGTTAGATATGTATATTTAAATTTGTGATTCCACTGTAACACAAGTGCTTTATGAGAAGAAACTCATTACTAAGTCAGGTCAATGTATGGGGTGTTGTGTGAATTTATTATATTTTTTTTACTATTTGGTTATAGAAATAACCAAATATAAAAAAAATATGAGGATAGAAGACATACGAGAGAAACACAAAATATCGCCATAAAACACTTTTTAAATGAGATTGATGATGTCAAGTCATTAATATCATGCGAAAAATAATCAAAACTACAATTGGCAATCGCTGGACTAAACCATAATTCTTTAGTCCATAATTCAATTAAAAAAAATTAAGTAGTTTAGACCATAATTCTTTGAGAATTACCAGCGTCATGCCCACGATGTTTTATTTCAAATGATAACTTTGCTGAGGTATTTGTGACATTATGACGTTGAAACGTTTAATTTTTATGTCGAAATAAATGATTATTAATACAACGCGGTTTTTTAATTCATCAAAGAGTAGTGGTCGTGTAAATGGTAGAAAGTATTGAATAAATATAAAAATACTATAACAGTACAATAATTTGGTTAATTCCTGACCTTTAAACTTCTGAGTGACAGTTGCGATGACAGTCGATCCGTCTAATGCCTTAACAACTCTTGTTTTTCTCACTAGGAAGCCACTAATGTGTCGACGAGCGGCCCGCAAGAAGGGGCGAAGGCCGAAGCTATCGGCAACGGGCGCCCCAACGGGAACACTTCCAACGATCACTCCACGCCTGGATCTCCTAACTCGCGACCTGCCTACCGCGGGCCATACAGGTTCACAGTTTTTTGAATAATCCATAGAATATCATTATATCATCTGATAGACATAGGCGTAATAAGCTGTTTGACAAGGTTCTAAAAACTTTCTTAAAATATTGATTTGTTTATAAAGTGCCCTAAAACTTGAGGCAGTTATTTAAAAATCGAATAAAGAAAATGTTATATTCAAATATGCCGCCAAAACGTGACTTTTAGCATTATTGCAGCTGTGGCGCCCAGTGAAGTCAATTGCGCATAAACAAATAGTGAGCTTGTTGTTGTTTGGAATAGTTTTGATTTGTTTTGTTTTAATTAACTTTTGCTACGTCTATGTTAGGTTAAAAATTTATAAAAAGTATTATTATTCCTTTTGATTTATTTTACTTTTATCCCTACTAATATTATAAATGCGGAAGTAACTCTGTCTGTTTGTCTGTTAGTTACGCTTTCCCGCTTAAACCTCTAAACCGATTTTGATAAAATTTGGCACAGACAATCTTTAGACCCTGAGAAAGGAGATAGGCTATTTTATAATTCGAAAAAAGGGTTGTGAGGCGTCGAAAGAGGGGATGAAAAGTTGTATGGAAGTATCGACGTTTTTGGAGCTAGAAACTTGAAACTTATTTTTTAAGCTATTGATAAATAAATAAATAAACATGACATTCAAAGTTTATATAAGTTAAGGTAAAGAGGTATGGTACCCAAAAAAACTATTCCACGCGGACGAAGTCGCGGGCACAGCTAGTATTACATATGGAACTGGCCTGTCACATTTTCTTCGTTTATGCCCATCCAAAGGTTGCCTGGAAGAGATCGCTCTGAGCGATAAGGCCTTCAATTGTATTAAAATTTATAAGTTTTATTTTTCTTTATGTGATTATCTGTGTACAATAAAGAGTATATTATTATTATTATTCCTATAAATGTTGTGCATGGTATATGGTATAATGGTATCTGGAGTTTTGGTTCCCATTATTGTAGCAAATAATGATCCATCAGCAGTTTGACAACGGCTAGCTTCAAATGCTTCTGAAGCCGTGATCTAGGTATACTTCAGCTCATACCAGAGGGGACTTGTGAACTGGGATTTTGTATTTCTTTCTATTTCTTCGAGCACCTTTGTATACCTCTTTAGATAATAATGCTTTTAACATACTGCAATCATTCTTGATTGCTTTGCTTGACTGAATCAGAAAATGGTGGATAGAGAACTGCCAGATATCCGAATGAACAAACTCTCTTTGGTATTTAGCAAGCTCAGTTTGTTTTTTTTCCTTCCTTTATTTCTTGAATAAATTCCTCAAATATTTCTCTGTTCATATGACTTACTGATTGTTTTTTAATCATTTTTTTTATTTAATAAATTTCATTGAGATCCGTACTTTGAACAATATGCTTTCTTTCCAATAGCATTTCACTTCAGGGGTAAAAGGTTCCTCGCTTCGGCGATGGACCCGCATTAAAAATTCAACTGCATGCTTATAGCCACCAGCTGAAGCAACACAATTCAAGCACTGACATCTCACTATTTAGTATTTATCCTAATTGACAACCATTGTAACGTCGTAGCCCTCACTTTGTGCTCCGAACCAATCTTGCACTTCGTTGTGCAAAGACCAGATTCGCAGCGCAGTTGCATATAGCTAATTGCATCATCGCTATACGATTTTCTTGCTGACCTGAAAAGGTAAACTGATTGTAAAACGAATCTGGCTGAACAAAGGAACAGGTTTAACAGACATAACCTAAAATGTGAGTCATACAAGTGCAGCTTTGCGAATTATAGAGTGTAGCTTCGCATAATATTAATTGTGGCTTTGGGCATTAATACAATATAATAGTCGCTCTGTATAGTAATGTCAGGCCGATTTTAGTGAATAATAAATTTGTGCAGGGGCTTCAACCGGCGCGGCAAGCCGGGTCGAAGAGGACGTGGTTGCGGTGCGGGCCCGCGGTGACACGCACCAGAAACAGAACCGCCGTCCGCCGCCTAGCGCCCCCCCGCCCGCCGCGCGCCCCGCGACTCATCTCCCCCCACTGATTGCCCTGCACGTATGAAACACAGCATTCGCAAACGGACCAATGATAAACGCGTTCCGAATTCAAACGATTTGAATTTTAAATTTGAAATCGTCGACGATGCGCCCCGTGAATATCTTTCGAAGATAAAACACGGTAATTTGAAACTGGATTCGAATTCAAAATATTCCAATTTTGAATGTGGCAAGTCTTGCGTTGCTTATGGATCTAGAATAAAACACTCAATGATAAAGGACGAATTTGAAATTGGAACGCACCGAGAAACAAGTCAAATTCGCTTTTCTCATAAGCTTTCCTGGTTCGGTTGGCAACCGCCTAAAGTGTGTCCTATTCATAAATCGCGTCCAATAACAATTGCCACTTATCAATGCAGGCGATCGGCGAAAAGAGCCAATTCGACTAGACATCGCTCCGGTAGATCCACCCTGCAAAAGAGACTAAAACTGCCTTACATATTTTCACTATTTGCCTTAGACATAACTAGTTTAGCTATACAATTTTACGGATATGCGTCGAGATCTTCCACATGTGTTCTTAATAGTATCGACGGACCGTTGCAAAATAGGACAACACTAAAAGCTTTGAGAAAAGTATTTTTACAATACGAAGAAAGGTCCGGTTGCCAATACGTGTTGAATAATTACGTGCGCGTTCTTGACCTCACCCCCGCGGAATGGTGCATCTCAAACGTTGCCAAACTAGATATGCGAATGAAAGAGAGAGAGAGCGTCGCTGTCGGACGTCCTATTTTATTTTTAAGTTGGGTGACAGGGTCCCATTTTTTACTACAGAGACTGACGATTTATTACTTCCTTCTTACACAAACTTAGTAATCACAGATGGTCCTATACAAATTGTATGTAATGTCGAGGTATTTCGCTTTGAAAACTCATTGCGTGCTATGTAACGGATAATCTGTAAATATTGAATTTGTGCTCCCTATCTCGCTGTATTCGGCTTAAATATATATTTATTAAAGTATTTTGAATCTCATATCGGTTACAGTGGACCAGTTTAATACTATTAAAATAACGATTTATTTACTGCGTATAAAATTTCAATAATTTTTATTATAAATCCTTCCAGATCAACTATTTCTGTGATAAAATTATTTTAAAAAACTTTTTGGAATTAAAAAAAATGGGCCAGTTTTGTCATTTGCTGATAAAGTGTCCAATTACCTTATGACAACTTATTAGATGGATGGTATTGTTCTTTCGTAGACCAAGTCTATCTATAAACTTAACAGATGTCCCATATCTGCTAGATATATATGCGCGTCTTTATCAGTAAGTCGTGAAACAGGTCCAATTTCGCTTTCAGTACACTTGTGTGCTAAAGTGTTATTGATAATTTATGTTATTAATTTTTGCTTAAGCCCCCTTTTCCATGTATCCTAATTATACTCTAGATACCTAAGTACTTCCACACTTTCCCAAATTACCTTAACTTAGGTTAAATTGTAAATCGCCAGTCTTTTTTATATTTATTCTTACCAGCTATTTGTAGCTTTTAACATGTCAATGATAAGATTGATGATATGTGTTCAGAGTTATAAAATAGCTCAATATTATTTGTATATTATGTAAAGTTTACGTTCTAAAAGGACCAAATTTAATTTATCAAATCGACAAAAAAGTTTGGATTTCATGCGATGTCTTATCTTATTTTGCCATATAATAATAAATGTATTGCATTAGAATTTAAATCAATGCTTTTCGAAAATGGAAGTGTCGTCGAAGAAATGTCGTTGGCGGAATCATGCGATCAGACTCCGAGCCAGTTTTTTTAACAGACTTAATGTTAGACTTTTCAGACGTCAGCATCAGCATCAAATAACATCGGAAGAAAATGTAAGCATAATGTGGATTTGTATTGCAATTGCGATTGGCTTCAAAATTAGTAATTGTGCAATTTATGTCAAAATTTAGATTTTGCTTAACTTCACGTGCGTAGAGGCGGCGCCACTGGCTATGTAAATATATTACTCTCACAAAATTATTGTGAGAAGCCAGTAATTTTGTGGCATATGAATATTACATCGAATGAAATATGCAAACCAAAAGATGATCGACTTGACCAAACTCTAATGTCGCCGTCCCACTCATTGACATAGAGAATGATAGGGATAGCGCGACACGGAGGGCCAGCCAACGAAACTTTCAGTTGCAACGACGCTCTCTCAACTCGGAACGTTGATTGGATATCGCTTATTGTGAATCGATTTCCGTAAAGGTTGTATTTATTTATCCACGCTTGTACTCTGTGTTGCTACGCCGGGGCGGCACAAACCATTTTATATTTAATAGTCGTTCATTGTAATCTTAGCGTAAGTTACGTTCTGTGACATACCTAGTCAACAAAACGGTAGCGTGTCAAATATTTGTGATGTTTGGCCAACTTTTTGACAATCCTCTCGTAATGGCCCTTAGGGCTGCTAAAGCATTAAGTAAGCGGAATATGTTATGTAACCAGTTCGTTTTCAACACATAATTTTCGCGCTGTGTAATGCGTACATTGCGCATTTAGTTAAGGTCATCACATTCTAATTAGATTTATCACCCAGCAATAACACGCAGGGGAACTCATGCCACGACACCCGAACGCATACGACGGTAGCCGATCGCGGCCGAACGCGAACGCAGAATAAAAATGCATGCATATATGACCTTCAGTAGCTGGACACAAGTTTGAATTCCTTTACCGTGCCGTTAACGGTGATGCGTTCTTCCAGTCTAATATGTGACTTACTACAATCATGTAAAGTTCAATATAACTTGCAACCTACCTGAAATGTAAGCTTAGTATTATTGTATGAGTAATTTAATTGAATAAGAGAGAATGGAACATTGCTTTTGTAAAGGAAAAGTAACTTCCTATATTATGGTTTTTATCATCATCTTTAAATCAACCGTAGGACGTCCACTGAATACTGATGGTGGCTTGCCTGTACGTTGTAGTTTCACATTGTACTATGTTGTTTCGAATTGACCATTCGCCTCTGTTTAACGGCTAATGGTTACTTTTAAATACCAAATATATGATATTATTGAAACTAAGTTGGCCAAACAACGTTGTATAGGAAATAGCCGAATTTTAAATGATTTTTAATGGTACGAATTAAATTATTTTTCTGCATTTGTCTAAATATTTATAATTATCACATATTAGTAATTTATTATTTTTGTTACGTATTTTGATGAGTTTTATAGTTTTTTTTAGAATTAGTGATGTATTTGTAAATTTGATATGTTAATTATAATACGTTATGTTGTTTGATTACTGCAGTCGCGAATGAAAATAAATTGTACCTACTGTTCCTAGACGAAATAATTGAATACTCACTGTAATGACAAAAATGCAGTATTTTGTCATGTAAACATAAATGACGTCTACGTTCTCGGCTGTACCTCACAAATTTTGTGATTTCAATGTATATTTTATTAGTTTAAGCTTAGGGCGTGTCCACAATAGGTCAGAAGATGGTAAAATGACGAAAGCAAGCCACAGGCTGCATGAATTATCTCCCCCCGCCCCTCACCTACTCCCCGTCTCTCCACCCCAACTTCCTCCCCAAATTTCATCCGTCTGCACCCTCCTTGAATGCAAAAAGGGTATCCTAACTTACCTATAATCCTCAAATGTATTGCCGTCTGACCTAATGTGAACGGGTGCCGACGGACGTGGTATTTACTGAAACCTTTGATATTAATCTAAGATTAAAAAAGCGAAAGTATCTGTCTATGTAATTGTTCTTAAATCTTTTGACATATGTGAAAATCTCGCGGTTTATGTATGTTCTGACAACTTAACGCACACTAGTGATGTCCCCACTTGTCAGAGTGACTTTTTTACAACTGTCAAACCAGTTCTAACAGTCGTTTATTTTTTTTTTATTTATTTGATATATGTAAAGGAAAACGTACACAGACCTTATATACAATATTATATGAATAACTTGATTGTTTATTAAAATATTATTATAGCCGTAATAATTAAAGCCGTTAAAACTACTTTTGAACGGCTTTAGAACTAGGTTTATTAAACTTTTAAAATATTTAGTTCGACGTTTCGGTTACCTTGCGAAAACCGGTTTCATGATTGACAAAAGATGTGAAAAGTTAAATGAATCTATAATTTTTTTTTAAGTAGTGAACGCGTAAACGTAAGAAAATATTCCCCATGTTTTGTTCGTTTTTAAACAAAGTTGAAAAGGCCATAATACTCAATATGGAGATATGAAAGTATAATATTTTATAATTCATATATATATATTAAACCGCGTCACTCTATATTAGAAATGAGGCACATGCTACAATACGTCATTCTATAATGAATATACGCGGTCGCGCTTCAGAGCGTTCGAGGTATGGCTGTGACCGCTGAGACGACGTCAGAAATGTCATTGTTATATATTTTCCAAACATACTTGAAGTTCAGTAAGCAACAGATTAAACAACCCAAACCTGTCAAAATTTTTTAATCATTTTTGAACTCAAGAGCTCGTTATTAGATTGATATTGATTGCGAAATATTGTCAGAAATGGGTAGGATCTGTTGGTGTGTGTACCTACGCGTAAGAAGAAGCGGCTATTACAAACTCTTTGTAAAGTTTATTCTACTCAACACTGCGAACGATGCGATAATGTAGCTAATACATAATAATACTAATTTTTAACGGCTTTTAAACAGGGCTTATTTAACGTTATAATTTTTTTGCGATGTTTTTGTTACCAAATGTTATTGTTGTGTAAAAAAGTAGTTTTAATAGCTAATAAACATCCGTCTGTAAAGATTTGTCTAAGGATATACTTATTGATTACTCTTGTACATATATGATTTCAGTAAATACCATATAATGATTTGACAATGCGTTATAAGAAAAATCAGGTCGCACATCTCATTCATTGATCTGATATATGAGATATGTATATTTAACACCCAGACACAGAACAAACTCGAATATCCCAACTAATACTATGAATGGGAATGTATGTTTGTTTTTTTTTACCTCTCCACGCTTTACCTTCAAATTTTGCATGCGTAAAGTTGGGAGTAGTTCTATAGTAGAGTGGATGTAAGCTACTTTTCATCCCGAAAAATCGTACTTTTCTCTACGCTGTGCTATTTGAAAACGTGTTATCGGGTAAAAACTAATACCGATTTAAATTTTTCGATATTAACTAATTTAAACTATAAATGATAAAGTAAATTTGTTTTTTCGATCTTCAAGAAATTGCACAGGGAAGAAAATATAGTACATACCTACCTTTCATTCCGAAAAGAGAAGCGCGAAGTTCGCGCGGGCTATGCCGCGGGCAAAAGCTAATTCAACATAGAGTATGCACATTGTCAAATCGTCCGTGTTAATTCTAGGTACTTTCACTGTGTTACTTCTAATCAATTTCTCGTTCATAGTTATCTGTTGTAATACAATGTGATTGCTTTTAATATTCTTTAGGGCCCGCTTCTCGTTGTATTCATTTGAAAAATGTATTTCCACGTATTAATTGTAAGGCTAGTAATATTCCAACGGCGTTAATGTTGTGAACAAAAATTGTTTTTACCGTTGCAGTTGTACTGTTTGAGCCATGGATATTTTAAACGAAAATTTAAAATTAGAACAAATTCTATAATTCCATAAGAATTCATTCAAAAACATATTCACTATAATATTCCAGGAGCTCAACTCCATTAATTTCATATATGATAAAAACCTGTGAGCGTTTATTCTCGAATCCTCGAATCTTTATCTGTGCAATTATTTATAAGTACGTGTCCATCTTTACGTATACAACAACAGGCATTATACACACTATAAACGATGTCAGAACAAATATGTTAGTAGGATTGGTCTGTATTGGCGTGTTGAATGTTGCTAAAAAAACAATGAACATTTTACAAATCCCATGTTTACGGGTATACATAAAAAAACGGATCAAACAGTCTAGCTACAACTCGTAATTTGTTTTGGATTATAATTACACGCGTGGTTAGGATTTGGGAAACTATCGTAAGTACTTACACGCGATCGTCGCCGTCGGGCGCGAGCTCGATTCGTCAATGTCGCAGCTATATGCGTTATTTAAGACTAGGTTAAGATTTTCTCGCTTTTTGGTATTGTGATACCACAACATTCTGCTGTAATATAAATAATGAGTATTACTTAGACTATACATTGTAGATGGAGCTGGAAAACAATTTTAGCAAGTTTTTGTGGCACCGTGAAAATTTGTTCAAGGTTTTAATATTTAGAATAACTTGTCTCAGAGTTCAGGCGGAACCAAACCTGCATCTTTTGGGGACTGCACTAACGTTGTGCATAGACCTTAGCAAACAAGTCGAATTTGTCCTAGTGTTCTCTTCGTGCTAAGAAAAGTCTGCTTTTTGTCCCGCTTGAACCTTTTTGACCTGACTGACCTGACTTTTTTTCTAGTAAATAAAATTCGACATATTCTATGCCTAAAACCTCTAACGTAAACATTTTGATATAACAAGAAACGAAATCAGTATTACGAAGTGACGCGAGGCCCTATTTTTTATGTTAGTAATATTTTGTAATACAGAAACTTATTATTTTTAAAGAAATTTTAACTCAAAACAAGTTAAAATTGTTTGTTTAAAAATACATACAAAAACTTTAAAAGAATCTAAATATATGTATTACTGTTACTGCATTGAATTGATTATATACTTCTGCAAATATCTGTTGTTTCAAAAGAGTATAAAAAAAATTGGGTAAAGATTTACCAAGTAAGTATTGAATAAATTTTGCGTGGAGTCATTAATACCAATCCGTTATTAGGATTTTGAAGATTTTTTCCTACTTGGCACAGTAAAACAAATATATATATTTTTAGTTTTTTCATTACAATATGACGTGAACTTTTATACTGAGGTATTTGTTCTAATTTATATTATATGAATTTTTTAATGATTTTCAGTTAGTAAGATCTTGTTATATTACACAGTATACATATTATAAAAATTGTGATCAAAATTAATTTTATGCATATTCTGTATTGTCTACCAGCTCTTGGTCTACTATAATATAGGATATTCGACGTGCGTTGCGTAAGTAATGTATGTAATGTAACGTAAGTTAGTAATTTTTGAAATTAGATTTCATCCGCTTTTGTTTTTTATCGCGTGTTCAAAATTGAGAACTTGTCTATACGAACTCATTTCTCATGTTTTGGATGATATTATTTATATTACGGCAGACTCATTCTTATTATAATATTTAATCGCGTTTGCCGTATTAAAGACGCGCGTTAAAATGTAATCGGTACACTGTCAGTTTTGTAACCTGATGATATTCGTAAGTAGGTATACTTAATCAAATAAAATTTTACCAAAGACTTCAGCGTTTGTTTATATTTTGTCCTCAAACTTTCCTTCTGCGACGACCATGATAGCACAAACAGACGTCGCGAGCAGTTTCTGCCGTAGGATATACGATATTCGACTTTCTCTTTACCTCTATTTCGTTCGACGCCTCTCTTCGTTGGGAAGGTCGCTGGTCACCAAGATCCATTTCACCATTAAGTTTTAGCTCTCTCCAAATCGGGCTTGCTTCTGATTACTCTTATGTGGCGAGTAGAGTTCAAACGAAACGTTTAAAAGAAACGACGTGCGTACACACCGGCCGCACCTAGCGGCGGTCACCACAAAGTGGCCACTCCTACATCACCCGTGACCCCGTGGGTCCGCGGAGAAGAATCCGGGCGCAAGGGCAAGAGCGCGATGTCCGCGTTACGTAGTGGGCAGAAGGACTTTTACCTCCGGCTTGCCTTCATTCGCCCTCCCGAGCAGAGCGTTACAACTATATAATATATAAGCTAGCAGGGTGGAAGTGAAATATGCGTGAGGCGTGATTTATTGAGGTGGGAAAGCGGCGCACACCTCTCAACATCCTTACCTGCTCACTATCATGTGTGAAGTCATTTGTGTGACCCATTTTGTGAGCGACGTGTCACCGCCTCAAATCATGCTCAATTTTTTCCATTTTAGGTTTTTTTAGGTTTTTTTCAATATCATATAGTCTATGTTGTTTGGTGATGATCAAGCTTAGCAATGGTAAAATAATTTTTATTGTCTGTCATGTATTTGTTGAGTCAAATCGTAACTAACAAATGATTATATTTTTTTCTCCTTATATTGGTTTAGATTATAATTTCGCACTCGCAACTGTGTTCGCGAAAGTTTTATCTGAGTTTTTATCACGATCCCCGGAATCAAACTACTATATTACATTAATTCTTAAGGTTCAAACTATCCTCACGCCAAATTTCATCAAAATCGGTTCACAGCTTAAGCGGCGAGTGTAACAAACAAACATAATTTCTCATTAATAACATTACTACAAATTGTGTTGATGTATTTCTCATACTTCCGCCTACAATGAATTTAAATAAAGACATATATAGGAAATAAAATATTAGACAGCCAACCTTATGTCAATCCTTCAACTATTAATAAGGCTTTGCCTTTAAAACACATCATTACTGTCCACTTAGAATATCGTTTGAAAGTCTGCCCGATATGGAGTCGAACCTTGGACCGCTTCCGATAGAAGCGTTTGTTTGGCCTCACCATTATGGGCATGGTCTGGTTCCTGCTATAACTTACCATAATATATCGAAATTGTACCACTTCAAATTAAAATGACCTCAAGAATCTAATTGTGCTACCACTTGAGGTAAATGTGTTCATTGATGCGACAAGGTCAACAAACTAAATACAATAGTTGAAGTTCATGCCAACTAATTGATATGGTAGTGAATACGGTATTGTTCTATAGAATTGTTTCCCAATGAATATTTTGTTAGCCGTGAGGTACCGGCAGAGTAGAATACCGAATATTAATAATAATAGTACCTCCCTCTTTATCAGGTGTCGTAAGACGCGGTTAAAGTACCAGAACCGATAGAGTTGCTCAAATTCACAGGGCGGAGATGGGCAGAAGCATCCCCATCGTGAAAGCTGCGTTATGCGATTGCCGACACGCATGTCCAGCGCAGCATTTATGGGCACAACAGTGGTATTCGATGGCTGACATGATGAAATATTTTGTTGCGGTTAATCACTCATTAATATGAAATGAGAGACTACACAATAACAAAATATGTAGATGTAGCTCACCTTAACGATGAAACAGGCCAGATATATTTCCGTCTAGCATTATTATAAATCGAATAATTATAAATCTTAAATACAATTCTTCATACTCATACGATTAATGTCAAAATTTAGTTCATTTCACGTCCACGGAGTGGCGCTACTTGGCTGTAATGATGATAACAAATTATATATGGTGCTCACATACGACAATTATGTATGTTATTTCTGTCTGTTAGTTACGTTAAATGTCTGGACCGATATTAACGGGATTTTTATTGGCAGAGAGCTTATGTTATCATACCAGCCATTGGGTAGACCACAGCTGGACATAGGCCTCCACAATAAAGAGGAAATTCTGTATACTTACGTATGCAATTTCTGAAAATCTGTTAATTTGGAAGTGCAAACAGACATTTGAATTTTACTTATATGTATACATATTTACAAATGCAGGCCCTGGGTGGGTGTAAGTATCAAATAACCACGTTACAGATAACAAATGCAGCGTGCCACAGATAAAGTTTACGCAATAACTGCATGTTCCAAGTTTGGTCACTTTAATATATTTAAATGTATGCAAGAGGCCTTCTATAGGGTTGCCATATCCCATGTATTTTAGTTCCGGTTAATAGATTATAAATTATATTATATTAATAACATATAATATTAATTAACTGTACGTTATGCCGTACTAACGGAATAAAACTAAAACGTAGTTTATTGAAATTAAATAATAAAGTAAATACTTTTAATTTTTTGTTCGACGATTGGGTTCCCAATATAAATAAAAGATGTTGTGTAATGATTTAAAGTGTAAATTGGTTAGAAAATACAATATATACTCATTTTTATTTGGACATTTTACACAAGTTTTTTTTAAAATGTTTTCGTATTATTTATCTATATCACGATAAAATATAAATGAGAAAGCGTCTATCTGTTTGTTGTAATCTTTTTCACCATCACCATTTAACATTTGAGCGAATCTTGAAATTTGATCCAGCAAAACGTAATATACAATGAAGGATGGTTTATCTAATGTATCAAACTTTATTGCATATATTTGACCAAACGTATAAATAGGAGACTTAATATATTTTTACGTAAGTAAATGTTACTAGGGTAATTAATTAAGCATAAAAACGTATTTATGATAAAAATAAATATAAATAATGGTCTACACTCTGTAGATACATTATATTAATACTAGCTTTCCGCCCCCAACTTTGCCCGCAAGAACTTTACGTTTTTCTCATTCCTAAGGAACTTTGTAATTCCGGGAAGAAAACTTATGATACTCTCTGAAAGCTAAACTGTACCAGAAATCGTACGGATTCCTCATAAAAAGCCAGATCCATCCCACAGACATATTTTCAAGATAAAAAGCCAATGTGTTATTTCAGACTATCAAGAATGTGTACCAAATTCCATCCAGATCTAATCAGCTGTTCCTGCGCAAACGAGCAACAAACATCCATACATCTTCTCAAACTTTCGCATTTATAATCATCATCATACCAGGAAGTCCACTGCTGGACATAGTCCTCCCAAAAATGGGGAAGATTTACCCAAAATTGCCGCGCTGTGAGCCGCGAGCTTTTTAGCTATCGAAAAGCGTAAATTTTGCAGCGGGGATACTGCTGCTCATCCCCGCCCTGTGTATTGGTGCACTGTTTCGAATGGATATACTGCCATCTGTCGGTTCTGGTTCCTTAGAGGCCTCTTACGACACCTGGTGCTGTGCGACGTACTGTTCTACTTTTCCACACACTCGTATTATCTAGTTCCTTGCCAACCTTGTGACTTGAAGTTATTATGTCCCATAACAGTTATTTTACTGCCTCTCTCATCTTACAGCAATGTTCGCATTATGTCTGGCAATAGGTGAGAGTGAGGTAGCAAAGCAGATGACCGCTGTATGAAGTCTGTCACTGACTTGAACGGCGACTTACCTCGAAGTTGGAATAGTACTTGAAATCGGAACTAATAGTTGTGTCATTTATGAATGTCCAAGAGCTACATATCAGTTAGAGTTTAGTATCAGCCTAGTATCTAAATCAATAAGTTCCAGGCGTTCCAGAATTAGTACCAGGTGTTTAATTCTACTAAAACAAACTTTGCCGTGGGATACCAGCAGATCAATATAGTACCTTCCTCTGTACCACTATTGTAAGTGGTGACATAGGTGCCGTAACCAACAAATGGCGGTAGATCTATCAAAAAGAGTAAGGCAATTACAACAGGAATTGGCAGCAGGGTCCCCATCGCGAAAGCACGCTCTGCGATTGCCATCACGCTTGCACAGCGCGGCATTTATGGGCAACATTCCCCTTGGGGAGGCCTATGTCCAACAGTGGACGTGCGACAGCTGATATGATGATGAATCATTCTGCTAATTGTGGAAATTAGCTAGCGCTAGCGTTCGGCCGAACGACAACTGAACTTAAAGTGTACTATTTTTTTATTAAATTAGGAGAACTTGAACTCGCTACTGTTAAAATTCTGAATTCCATTTTATTTGTATGTATACATATAAATAAAATTGAATATTGTAATATGAAAAAAAATTTATGCTTTTTAAAATAAGAATATAGAAAGATGTATTAATTTTATGTACTGTAGATAAAACAAAAATAAGATTTGATTTAATTTTTTTTTCTGTTGTAGTAAACTCTGACTTTAACGGGACATTCACTGGCACATAGCTGATTTTATATAGAGTAACTTAGGCTACTTTTATTATTTATTATTCTCACGGGAACAGGAATCACGTGGAAGTATAGCGTCCGCCAGTGGCCCATGTCTTTCTATATTTGTACAATACTAAGTTGACAAACAACTATGTATAAAGTTCCCATGTTATATTTTTTTTTCAGACGAACCTATTGCTAGACTACTAAGACGTCAATTCCAGCGCCTCCTCCGGAGAGACGCGTAAAAGTGTGTACGTAGACTATAGTCTTCACAAGAATATCACTAGTGCGTTGACAGTTTTGTGATTTGAATATAATATATTATAGTAATAACAAGTTAAGTCACACTCACCACTCAGTTATTTTACTGCTTCCCTGACCTGTCAAACGGGAACACAACAATACGAACACTGCTATTTGATACTCCTAATTTATAGCTGTGCCCGCGACTTCGTCCGCGTGGAATAGTTTTCTTGGGTACCATACCTATTTACCTCAACTTATATAAACTTTGAATGTCATGTTTATTTATATCTAATCAATGGCATGAAAAATAAGTTTCAAGTTTCTAGCTCCAAAAATAGCGATATTTCCATACAACTCTTCATCCCCCCCTTCGACCCCTTACAACCCTTATTTCGAATTAAAAAAATAGCCTATGTCCTTTCTCACGGTCTAAAGATTGTCTATGCCAAATTTCATTAAAATCGGTTGAGAGGTTTAAGCGGGAAAGCGTAACAGACAGACAGACAGAGTTACTTTCGCATTTATAATATTAGTAGGGATACAATCTTTTTTCCCGAAATGCTCAAAGACGTCATCTCGTTACAATTCATAGATATGAGTAATGTTACATAAACAAGATTCAATAAGGTTTGTTTCGAAACTTGAAACTCAAGAACCAATCATAAGCCGGCAGCCCTAGCGCGCTGAGTCAGTCCTGCGCAGGCGCATAAGGAGAAAACATCCGAGGACGCGCTCTTCGATGTTTTGATGAGTAACGTAATTATAATGTTACCATGAGTTGGCGATGGCCATTTTTAGTGTTGCTATCACATAGTCGCGAGCAATGTCTATATAACTTTCATATGACGATTTGTATTTTGTTATGATCTAGATATTTATGAAAGGTTTACTTTCCTCCTTGATTAAAATATTAACTTCTTTGGATAGCAGACATCAAATATCGAAAAATACTTAATTTCTGTAAAGAATTATGTCCAACGTTTAGCAAAATGTTTGCATATTTAAATGCATAAATCATTTTACATAAAAAAATAGGACAGCCAAAAGTCAGTTGTTACAAGACGTGTTAAACTTTATAATCTAAATACTAATTATGAATGTGAGAGCGTATTTATTTGTCTACTTCCAATTTTACACGACTAAACGGCTAGACGAATAACTTAAATCCTAGCTAAGAAGTTTGACCCCGATTAACATGAAGTTTGCGCAGATGAAGAGCCTGTGGACGGAGAGCTAGTGGAATATAAAATTAATAGAGGACTCACTAATATTTAAGTACCAATTCGAATTATAAATAAAAAATATTTCCAAAACTAATGTATAATTCAAATAAAACTTGATAACCAAGAATATATATTACGAAACTTTAGTAAGTAGCACATATTATATTACAGAATACAAAAATATTCAATGAGAACGAAAAAGAAAACAATTTCATTAACTTAATTCACCATAAACCCTTTGAGTTATTTACGAGCAATACCAATTTGGGAAACACTGACCTCTTTATTTCCTTCTCTAGTTGATATCGCGCAAGTTTGTCGTTTCAGTCAGTATTAAATGTAAATGTGCGTAGAGAGCACGCGCGTTCCGCCGGCATAATTTCAACTTCTTGTTCCAATTCTGACAGTTTTAAGAGTTTTATATTTTTTGTGTGATGTTATATGGTGACCTGTGAAAAATGTCACCGTTATTGAAGAACGTTACGAACTGTATCTGGCACGCGTTTGATTCGCTGCAGAATAATGCACTCGTGCATAAATCGAAGTTAAAGGTGCGTAGACACTAAGTTGATTCGGCGTTAGGTACCTATATATTTGTAGACGAATATAACTAAATGTCTTTTTATCTTTCATTAATCAATCTCACACTCACTTTTCATTATTCAATAGTCTACGTGTATCATATTAAGGTATATATTAATAAATAGCTTATACTTAATAACTATTTGCACAAAAAAATATGTATTGTAATAGGTTCGATGTGCAACAAGAAATGACCGAATCCATAAACACATTAGCATATTCATCAATAAAAACATTATGAAAATAATTCAATTATAACGTACCTATGACATTAAAAAGCGGAAAAAAATTGTTATTTGAAATAAACATTTTAAAGAAAAGAACATTAAATGAATCTGAACTTTTTTTTCTTCTTTTATATGTAATCATAGACTTCACCATTAAAGGCGAGTGTTTTATTAAAACCTTAAAACATATTGTTTTAATTATACCTTAATATTGAGGATAGCATAGTATATCAAAATTTCCTGGTCCTTGCCTTAAATTAAACCTTAAACTTACGAACCATATAAAAGCTTATTAAAACAATGAGATTTTATCTTATTTGCATACAGAGAGTTATAACCAACGTCAGGATAAATTTATATTTCGTATATATTTTTGTCCGTATACCAACGCGATTCCTTATAGTCACTTTATGCCTGCGATGGAATTGACGCTTGTGCCACCACCTCTGTATTAATAGGGGGTAAAGGGTATTAGATTCATTTTAATAAAAAAAACAATTAAACATGTTAGCTCAGCTAAAAACAATGCTCATGTTATCGCTATTTGTATACTCTTTAGACGCTCGGCGGACATATGACTCAGTTCCAATTCTTTAACAAGTCTCAACGTTCCGTCTGTAGCAATAATGTTCAAATTCCCGTATCTTTAAACTTAATCAGTTTAGGACAAAACTATGAGTAACAATCCTTTGGGTGAATATATTGTAAACATATGCACTCTATTTATTTAATAGTGTGTAAACAAACACAAAGTTTACAATACAATATTAAATTTACAATCCAATCTGTGTACGCAACACTTTATGTGCTTACATGTTTCGTCATATCAGCCATAGAAAGCCTACTATTGGACATAGGCCTCTCCAAGATAGGGGATTTTTGCCCATAATTACCGTGCTGGGCAGGCGTGGTGGAAATCGCAGAGCGCAACTACGCGACGAGGATGCTGCTGCCCATCCCTACCCCGTAGTATTTTTAACATGCGCTGTTTCGGATGGATATGCCGCCATCGGTCGGTTTCGGTACCTTGGCCGGTATCCCATATTCAATATATAGTATATATTACCTACTTTCCTAGTATCAAGGCAACTTGTACTCTTTCCTAGGGTTCGCTAACGGTTACCGCAATTTTATAATATATTTGTATTATTTATACAAATTCTAGAGAAATATTTTAATATAGACTTAACTCCGAGATAAATATCTTATGTTACGGACAAACAATAATATCTATCACATATTTTTTCGTCTTGAGAGATCAATGGAACTTGAATACTAAGACATCACTTAATACGAGAAATATACCTCAAATGTATCTTTAAAACTATGCAACAGATTTTGATACGGTTCTATGGACATAGTATTATTTCTTGAGATCAATGGAACTTGAATACCAAGACATCACTAATAACGAGTAGTATATATCAAATGTACCTTTAAAACTACGCACCGGAATTTGATGCGGTTCTTTTTAAAATATGGACTCAATCAAGAGGAAAGTTTGATAATATATTCCAATATAGTAGAAAGACACTATTAATTTTATAAGTTATTAATGTAATGTCGTAAATAAACACATTTGCATTTACAATGCAAACGAGACAGATCAATATAATAATCGGCAGTATTAAACACCTTGAAAATGTCTACAAAAATGGATGCCGCGATGATTTTTATGTTTATCTCTAAGAAATAACCTACAATAACTATTTTTTATCATTTACTCTTTATTTACGAATTACAATTCGATTTTAAGCGATACAGGATTAATCCTTATCCAATAAGTACCTTTAATACATTGTTCAATAAATGTAGATCAATATGGTATTTTTAGATCAGATAGACAAGGTCGACAAAAAAGCATACAGTCCGCGTCTAAGTGTATAGTAAGCGTCACTGCAGCCTATAGACGCCCGTAATATCACAAGAATATCACTTACGCGTTGATAACCTTGCAACTTGAGGATTTTATACCACATTACCCAGTAAATTCACTGCCTTTCACTCTTCAGACCGGAACACAGCAACGCGTACTATACTATTTGGCGGTAGAAATAGGTGAGAGTGGTTTGCGGTACCAATGCAGACGACCTTTTGTATGAGGTTTACATAATGTAGATCTTTCTCTTCTCACCTTGGGGAGACAGTCTAGGGAACTTAGATCAGACGTAGACAAAGTTCCTTCAACTGAAATTATGGTGATGATCGACCTCCAGAAACCTTACCAGAAAATCTTAATTACTTTTTTGGTTGGTCGTGATCAAACCCCAGCTTATTTTTAAAAATTAGTATTATTATATTTTTATGTATTTAATTTCTTGTTATGGTGTTTGTCTGGGATAAACTTCTAAAGTACTGAACCAATTTAAATCAAATATTATATTTTTTCGTGATAAACATATAAGTTTATATAAGACAAGACAACTATATATACATATAGATACTTAGAGCTTCTTATTTTATATATGAGGTGAGGTACCTACCGGTTGCGTGGAATACCATCCCCTGTACCATGTATCGTAAGTACCGACTAAGGTACCAGAACGACAGATAGCGGGGATGGTACCAACACGCTTGCCCAGAGCAGCAATTATGGGCATCATTTCCCCTTTCTTGTGGGGGTGCTATGTCTAGCAATAGACATTCAATGGCTGTTGATGATAATGACGATTTATGACTGTTTTTTACCCCTCAGACTAATCTTAGAGATTGCTATTATGTGACAATGCCATCGTATAGAATACTACAATAATTTATGTATTATTTTTATACATTGTCATATTGAATTTCACAACACCGCGTTCATCAGGATGAACCACTAAGCACTCATTTTTAAAGTTTTTACTATACGGAGCTCAAGGATAACTGTAAACAAGAAAACAATCAATTACATACTTCATTTTGCTCTTATCACTGGTAGTTTTATTGACTCAAATGTAGGCCGGTAATAGTCTAGGCGCGGCGTGACATCACTGTCTAGGTCGGCCATCACGACATAGACATGTAGATAGACTAGCGGATTCCTGCCTTTAAAAATCAGAGTATCATATTTAATTTCAATATATATATCTCTCATACATGACCTGACTCCGTAATAAGTCGATTGAAGCGCTTGTGTTACGAACGTCAGACAACAGAGGAATCACAAATATACTACTTAAATACATATTATTAATACCCAGACACAGAACAAACATAAATATCATCATATATATAAATATTTGTTCTGGGTGGACATCGAATCCACAATCTTTGGCGCACAAGACAGGATCACTACCAACTGCGTCACCGGGCCCGGCAAATATCATAATTACAATAATAATCAACGCAAGGCCTAAATTATAAATTTTGCACAAGTGTTTCTTTTATAACCTATGGGGGTAAATAGGAGGTGCAAAGTTAGTATGCAATGTTGCTATTTTTTAAGATATACGAATTCAATTCAGTATAAAGATTCTTCGTTAAAAGTTATGAAACACGTGTAAAAATTTTGTCAGAAATCATCCCTTACGGGGGTAAAAAGGTAGGATAAAGATATATAAAGTTCTACAACTTGACGCGGGTGAAATTGCGAGGCCCTGCTAGTTCTCTATATTTATTTAGATCCGTCTCGTAGATGTACCCACTTCTAATTAGAATAAATGATAGAACCTCCACTGTTGGACATAGAAACCACCCGTGGAAAAGGAGATTTTTGCACATAATTGCACAGCAGACACTTAACGCACTCCTTATGTCTCACCCGGACTATGACGTATTTGTCGATAACGTCAAATCATTAATAATTAAGTTCGATGTAGAATAATTAAAATTTTGTTACATATTTATAATTGTGTAACTGGGATAACTCGTATAATTTTGTTAATAAATAAATAAATAATTGCCACGCTGGGCTAGTGTTGTTGAAATCAAAAAGCGTAGCTTCGATACGGAAATGCTGCTAACTCCTGACTAGTTTCATTTTAGCTTCGCTATTTGGAATGGAAATACCGTAATCTGTCGGTTCCAATACCTCAGTCGCGTCTTAAAACACATGGTACAGAAGGAAGTGCCTCCCCCTAGTAGAGTAGAATAGTAACACCTTGCCTGTATCCTACGGTAAAATTACCAAAAGACAAGACTGCATTTACGTTCAGTGTTGCAACCGGCAACTCTACACCATTCAAGCTATAAAACGCGCCAAATAAATTGTCCGCTCGATGCACTCATTATATGTGCATTACGTGAAATTGAATATTACTAACAAAACGCAGCATTTCCACCCAAACTGTTAATTATACTGAACACGTGAAAAGGTACCGACACCAAAATCCGGTTGAAATTAACTCAGAACCCCGCTAATTGCCGCAAATGGACGGCACCGAATAATAACGAACTTTCACTGCTCTTTAAAGCTGGTTATAAACTCGCGAGTGCGCCTCGCCCGAGGACCTCGCACAAGAGACATCTGCATTGGTAACTCATTCTCACTCATTTCTACCAAACAGCAGTGTTCAAATTGCTATGTACTGGTTTGATGGGTGAAAATACAGTGAAATTACTGAGTAATGTGATATAATATCTTCAAGTCACAAGATTGGTAACGCGCTAGTCATTATAATTGTGATATTACGAGCGTACCTTTCCGTATCTCAAGTGCTTCAAGATATTGTGTGAATTTATTTATAATAATATTATAATTTTTACACAACATCTCGTACATCGACCTGACTCCGGGGTAAGTAGCTTAAAGCACTTGTGTTACGAGCATGAGACTACAGAGAAATCACAAATATAATACTTAGATACATAATTTTAACACATAAACACCGAAAAAACACAATTATCATCATATAAATATTTGTCCTGGGTAAGGACTGAACCCACGACCCTTATAGGCATAAGATAGAATGACTACCAACTGCGCCATCAAGCCCATCAATCATTTATTCATTGTTGTTATTATTTATTTGTCTGAAAAGGAGATCTAGGACCTCCTCGCACAATATGCTTTAAGTGGGATTAACAGTAAGCATTCTGACCCGCCTCACTTTCATAAGCAAAGGACCTCTTGTGACAGCTGCCTTAAAATATCTGGCGGTGAATGGTGTTTGCTTGTGCTCCAGTTTGAAGAGTGAGAGTAGGAGGGAATGACTAGTAAAATAACATTCGAGAAGTATACCTACGTATTTGTGTCTGCCTCCTTAACTACATCGTGCATTGTGTGTATTTACATGAGGTAGACCTTCTGCAAACTTTGTAATACAAAGGTCATCTGCATTGGTATCTCACTCTCACCTATTTTCCTCATTCTCACCTTTTCTACCGCTGAAAAGCAGTATTGCTGTGTTCCGGTACACTAACATAATAAAGAGGAAAGATTTACTTTTTTGCCAAAACAGAAACACCAATAAATGACTGCCGTCGATGAATTGAGGCGAGGTACTACAAAACGGGGCGCGCCCACGACTCCACAGTGTAGATCCGGCTTAATTCTTTTACGGTTATTGTGCAAGCTTCGATGTAGAATCACGAAACACCCCGGTAAAAAAAGCTATAAATTAACACGTTTATTAAACAGCTTTCATCCACGAATTCGGAATGAGCAGATCCGTAAGAGGGCCAAAGATACAGCTCAGCAGATTAGCAAGTCGCAGTGGCAATGGGCAAGCACACAGCGCGATGATCCGAAACTTGATAAGTCGTAAGGTTCTGGAATGGAGACCACGGTAAACGCAGCATAGGACGTCCATCCACAACATGCACAGAAGAATTGACTAAAACAGGAACGTACTGGATGCAGGCTCCGTACTGTAAACCTGACTAGGCAACTCAAAATAGTCCAACGAGCTATAAAGAGGGAAATACTCAGAGCCTTTTTACACAAATCAGGAATGAGGAGGTCCGTAATATCATAATAATAAATCGCACAACATTTAAAACACTGACCTGATTCCGTGATAAGTCGCTTAAAGCACTTGTGTTAGGGACATCAGACAACAGAGGACCACAAATATATTACTTAAATACATAAATTTAACAGAAGATTTAGCTAAAACTGCAGGATCGCGCTGGATGCAGGCCGCGTACTATAAGCCTCATTAGGCAGCTCAAAATAGTCCATGAAAAGGCAAAGCTCGGAGTCGCTTTGCGCGATTTAATCAGAAATGTGGAGATCCATACACAGCTCACCAGATAAGCAAGTCAAAGTGGAAATGGGCAAGCACACGGCGCGCAGATCCGATGGCCGATAAGCTTCTGAGGTTCTAGAATGAGTTCACGGCAAACGCAGCGTAGGTCGTACATAGTACAGGATAGAAGATTTGAATAAAATTGCAGGAACGCGCCGGATGCAGGCTCCGTACTATAAGCCGGATTAGGCAACTTAAAATAGTCCAACGAGTTTTGAAGAGGGCAAAGCTTCGAGCCTTTTTGCACGAATCAGGAATGAGGAGGTCCGTAAAAAAATAATAATAAATCGCAATAAATCTCATACATTGACCTGATTCCGTGATAGGTCGCATAAAGCCATCAAACAACAGAGGAATCACAAATATACTACTTAAATTCATAAATTTAATACCCAGACACAAAACAAACATCGGGAATATACGGGGATCTAACCTTCGATCGATTTAGAACAGCGGATTATCAAGTTGAAGTGGCAGTGGCACGGCATTTGGTACGTAGAACCGATAGCTGATGGAGCACCAGCAAACGCAGCGTATGACTTTCAGGATCGAGCGTACAGGCGACGGGTCCTATTAGAAATCACTTGGGGAGGTCTATGTCTAGCAGTGAATGTTCTACGGCTAAGATTATGATCAGTCATTTTGTTTATTAGATCAGGTGATAGTAACTGTTATTGTAACTAGCGTGTCGCTAACCTTGTAACTTGAAGATATTTTGTCACATTAGCTGTTTGGCGATAGAAATAGGTAAGAGGTAGAGAGTAAGGTACCAAAGCAGGCGACTTTGTATAAGGTCTACCTCGTGTAATATTGACTTATTGAGTTATCTATACTAATATTATAAAGCTGAAGAGTTGGTTTGTTTAAACGCGCTGATTTCAAAAACCGAAATAGCTAATTTAAAAAATTGTTTCAGTGATGGATAGTCCATTTATCGAGAGAAGCTACTATTTCCAAAAGTCACTATTTCACGCGGAAGAAGTCGCGGTCACTGCTAGTACTCGTATGTACTTAATAAGACGGGCTTAATGAAAACTTCTTGGTTGACCTATATTTTGTAGTGGCTGTTCTGTTTGATATGAGAATGACAATTTCGCCCATTACTCTCTGGATTTTTCTTCTTCTTTTTTCGCTCATAAAAAGGTTTTAATGTAAGTGAAGTTGTAACAATGAAGAACCTTAATCGCGAATTAGCATTAAATTCGTTCGGGATCTACTTAAATATATTTTCCCTTATGAAAACTTATAGTGTATAAGTTATAGGCGAACTCTAAGTGCAATGATAAAAATCAAATAATATCACAATGCCAACACGTTTTCAATTTGTTTACTATAAATCCTAGATCTAATTAAAAATGGCTTAGTTAAATATAAATTTATCAAGGTATTTTAATCATTAATGTAATTGAATTAGATTAATTAAAGGTATTAAAGAAGTAAATATTAGAGAGCTATTAAAGAAGGGCGAGGTTAGAAGTACCAAGAATAAACTTGCGAATAAGGGAAGCGAGAGAGGTTTGCTAAGATATTAGCAAGTGGGGATTTATAGTCTCTGCCTACCCCAATGGGACACAGGCGTAATGTATGTATGTGTGAGTTAGTCAAGTCATTTTCAAGTCAAGTTGATTGTCATCAACTTAGCAAATATTTTAAAAAGTAATATTGGATGTTTGTTTGTTTCCATCGATTCAAATACTATTGGACAAAAATAAAAAAATATATATTAAAAAGCTATCTTCAAAGGCAATATTTATATACATATAACGTCATATGCTATTAAATCAATTTCATTAAAGTATATACACATTTATTAACGAGATACAAATGCAACATACGGATCCGATGGCGCAGATATTTCTTTGTTCTGTCTGAGTGATAAAAATATGTATATAAGTATTATATATGTGATTCCTCCTTTGTCTAATGTCTGTAACAATATATAATATAAGCGACTTAGCTCGCAGTCAGGTATAAGAAGTTGTGTGAATATGATAAATAAAATGTATTGCTGTTTACTTTACCTGCTATAGTCAAGTTACTTATAGTTAATTCATTGACGGTTCCGCCCTTGCGTTATTATTTGTAAATGTATGGGATGTCATAATCGTCATAAAAGCCATAAGAAGTCCACTGCTGGACATAGGCACGTGTATTTGCAATCGTAGAGCGCAGCTTTCGCGACGGGGATGCTGCTGCCTATCCCCGCCCAGAGCATTTGAGCTACACTGCTTTAAATGGATATACCATCCGTCGGTTCCGATACCTAAGTCGCTTCTTACGACACCTGGTACAGGGGGAGGTACTTTACTACTCTACCGGTATCTCATGGCTTAATATGTATGAGATATGGTGTAAATATTATATTATAATTATAAGCTATATTATTAAGGAAATAAAAGCTTCACAGACAGAACCGCGTTTATTGCGTTTATTTATACAAATATGTATGTAACTTGTATCTATTTTGTATATATATTGTCTGCACCACTATATTTTTTTCTGTTTCGTGTAAAATTTGACTGGGAGATAATGCCAACTGGCATTTTGTACATTTTGTCATATATTGTGCAATAAAGTTCAATAAATAAATAAATAAAACCGCGAGTCGTTGCTAGTCTAAGATATATATGTATATATTTGTATATACATGCATGTTGGTAGCAAACATTTGCGTTGTTTGTATTCCGCCACAAATAGGTCGTCCTTACCTCTATTTGCAAAACAAACAACACATAGCTACCCCGGTTGCTAGCACTCGCAATGCTGGTATGTCTGTCTGTTGCTTGCCCTTATACGTCTGAACCGAATAAAAAATAAATCTACGGCTTTAAAACTTTTTTAAAATTATTTTTTGCTGTTATCTTGCGGCTACCATTCTTAAATTTGGCAAGGATGTGGCAGGATTTGAAAAATATGCTAATAATATCCTCAATTACATTTGTAATGTTATAGTTTATATATATATACATAATTCAAGTGCTTTAAACGCTATCACTAGCGCGTTGGCAATCTTGTGAATTAAAAAAAATTAAACAATACAATATATTTATTTATGGGGTACCTCAAATACATATCGCCCAGATACAAAATAAACTAAAGTTTGTGGGGATGGGCAGTAGTATCCTCATCGCGAAGTTGTGCTCTACGGTTGCCACTACGCATGCCCAGCGCGGCAATTATGGGTTAAAACCCCCCAGTCTTGGCAAGCCCTACTTGTGTTGCTACTACTAAGCTATGTCAAACTGTGGACCTTTTACGACTGATATAATAGAACCCATAACTCTCGACACATACATTAGAGACTATATCGGGCCTATTTAATGTATGACAAGCTCCCAGGCAAGTGGTATTTTCCATCCATCTTCTTTATTGAAATTGAATATGAAGATTGCTTGAACCTCAGGTTTGTTTTGAATATTGATCGCCTCGATACCTATCTATATACCTAGGTAATGATCCTATCTTGTGCGCCAAGGGTCGTAGGTTCGATTTCAACCAGGACAAATATTTATATGATGATTTGTGTTTGTTCTGTGTCTGGTTACTAAATATGTATATAATATTATATTTTGAACAATCAAAAATTTTATTTACCTAAGGGACACTTTGTTTATTAAAAGTCGTCAAGTAAAAGAGGATTCAGTTTGAATTATATTTGTTAAAAGCTACATAATTAAACTTGATTTTCCAGTAATAGTCTTGTAGTGCGGTTTGCACTTTGTCCCTTACGACAATCGAATTTATGACCGTCGATTTGTGAGTCTTCTGTTGTCTGATGTCCGTAACACAAGTGCTTTAAACGAGTTATTTCAGACTCAAGTCAACGGGCCTGAAGGTGCAAATGGTCCAGTCTTGTGCGTCAAAGGTTGTGGGTTCGATCCCCACCCTGGACAAATTAATATATTTAAATTTCTGTTAGTTCTGTGTCTTCAAGTAGTATATTTGTGATTTCTTAGCTGTCTGACGTCCATAACGCAAGTGATTTTAGCGATTTACCACGGAATCAGATCAATGTATGAGATGTTGTGAGAATTATGACAATGTATTGAAAGTTGTGTTAATTTATTTATTTAAAGATTTTCTATACACATAGATTGTTAATTTTCTTTTTGACGATTTTAAATAAAGATATTTGACTTTGAGTTCGTCGCGAAAGCTGTGCTCTGCCATTGTCAACAAGCTGCGGTAATTATGGGCAACATTCCCCCTTTCTTGAGAAGGCCTATGTCGGGCAGTGGACTTCCAATGGCTGGTATCATGATGATGATGACTTTGACTTTGATTCCGGCGAGTTTCGTTCTAAAGTGAAACCACGCGGGTGAAGTCGCAGTCATTTTGGTCAAGTAATTGGTCATATATTTTTATTCTGCCAGCGATGTCGTCAGCGCTCCGCAGTTCGCCCCCCAAAAGCTCTGTAGACGACAACTGAATGTAGCGACGCTCATTTTCACGCCCGTTTATGGCTATGGTCTACATAGCCAGACCCTTATCAGGGCTGACACTAATATGTCAGAAGAAGTTATGAAACTATCTAAATAATATTGAAGTGTGTGTTTGTATATCCAAATTTATGTGTGTGAAAATGATATGGTATTTACAGAAAAAAATCTATATTTTTATTTTTAACTGTCTGCGTGTATTATCTGTCTAATCTCTGAAACGGTTAAACGAATTTTAACGGGGCTTTTACTGGCAAATAGCTGATGTTACTGATGTAACTAGCTTTTTTGTTACTTATTTTTCTCACGGGAAGGGAAACAACGCATGAGAAAGCGCGGTACAAGTGATATGTGTATTTGTATTATATGATCTGTTTTGGTTTTATATACCACTAGCTCATTAGTGCCCTGCTGTTTCACACGCGTAAAATTGCAGAACTTTCATGCTGATTTAGCACCCACATCCAAGTTCAATGACTTTCAATGAAAAATCTTTTTACTGAATTTCATTCGAATAAATTAAAAACAACAGTTTCATACTAACTTTGTAAGTTTTACCCCCTTAGGGGGCAAATTTTCAGAAATATTTTATCTTTTATATTCTCTATGTTAAAAATAGTTCGAACGCTGCGTGGATATGTCAGTGAGTCAGCTTCTCCTTATATATATATATGCGCTGATTAAAGTGTATATATACAAATGTTTAAGCCTGTAATCACTAGAAGATGTTTAATATATTTCTACAAAAACTAATCATTTTAAAAAAGAGACATGTCCGACCCAAAAAAGAGACATGTCCACAGAATACTTGCAGCATTTCCACGCTGCACAGCAAGCGAGTTCCTCTGCATCATAAAAGCATTGAAGCGGTGGTCCACCAAACGTATACATATGTATATATATATATATTGATTCAGTATCTCCCGAAAGACTCGGGAATGAGAAAATTTTATAAAATACTTTGATAACGTCGTTTTAACGTTCCCTACATTTATAACCTCTACCTAAATTGACGATAAAAAAACTTAAACGATCATAAATTCAATTGTCGACGATTTGCAGGTTCACAGGAAGAACAAAAAATAAAATAAAATCAATTAATTCATTATAACTTTATTATTTGAAACACTATTGTTAATTATGTTTTAGCGGTTTTAAACAAATGTTATTGAAATATAATTTTCTTATACTTGAAACTATTAACAATAGTCAGAAATAAATAAATACAAAAATGTTCGCCTTTAATTTCCCTTTAAATTTCTTTCGTTCCCTTACGCCATTTAAATTTCTGACCGTATGTTAATAATGTTTTTTAAATAATAAAAATAACACTAAATAGTTAAGCAGAGTAATGTGACATAACGAGTTCAATATTATACTAGTTATTTGACATTTATATAATAAATTTTTCCCTTACAATCACTCAATCGATTACAAACACAACAATAAAATAATTATTCAATATGGCGCACTCTTGGGTGATTTTTTAGTTATTTAGATTGACACTTAATAAAGTTATCGGACAAAAATACGAATTTACAGACATACTTTCGAAATGTGTCCGCTATCTTGCGTGATAACGTAACAGATAAATGGATTTAAGATAAATACATAACAACAGACTATAAAATATTTTATGTACCATCAATATTTTTTGATTAGTATTCTTTGCTGCAATTACAAAAAAAAATCTTTCTAAATCTGTATAAATAAAAATAAATCGTCAAAATGCATGTATGTGTCACTCCACAACGACTGTACCAAATTGGATAATTATTTTTTGTTTAGGACCTGGTTTGTTGCGGATCAAAAAGTATGTATAAAACAATTGTATTAACTAATGTTTGTATGCCTTAAATGTAGCTATGTGGACCCCTACCAGGTGTCGTAGGAGGCGACTATGGTACCAAAACCGACGGATGGCGATATATCCATCCAATATTTGTGTTTGTTCTGTGTCTAGGTGTTATTTATCTAAGTATTATATTTGTAATTCCTCTGTTGTCAGATATCCGGTACACAAGTGCTTTAAGCAACTTGTTACGAAATCAGGTCAACGTATAAGATGTGTGAAAATATAATAATAATAAAAAATAAATGTTACGTAATTTCAGTGTGCACAATGCACATTAAATATGAATTATGCGCATTATGTCCCGAATGACAGCCCTGACATAAACGATTGGAAATGTCAAAGTGCCACGCCCACTTTCACGCGTTGCGTGTCAAAAAATTGTAACTTCATTCCTTTGGGGCATCGTCTCAATCGATCGCGGACTTTTATTGAAATGTATCCTGTCTTAATGAATATCTGATGTAAAAGGCTGCATTTATAATATTTAGTATAGTTTTTATAAATGTGTATAATGAATAAATTTATCCGGCTTCGTAGTGGCAAACATTCATAATAGATAAAAGCGTATAAAAATAATTTTATTAAGGTGTGATAGTGATCCTCTCTTGTGCGCCAAATGTCGTAGGTTCGATCCCCATCCAGGACAAATATTTATCTGTTGATATTTATGTTTGTTATGTGTCTGGGTGTTAAGTATGTATGTAAGTGGTATATTTGTGATTCTTCGGTTGTCTAATGTTCGTAACACAAGTGCATTGAGCGTCATATCTCGGAATCAGGTGAATGTATGAGATGTGTGAATTTTATACTTCATAACTTAAACTACGGGTTTACTTTGGCTCAAGTTAGACAGAGACCTCATCCAGTTAAGATTGAATGTGTCAAGTGAACATACGTTCACCATGTGGACAAAATTGTGTCTGAAGTCAAAGTAAACAGTATCGATGGTCCTTTTATTATGATGGTGATGTCATAACCATCATAAAACTCGACCCAATAAGCAATACATGGATCCCTCACCGGTCATCGCCCATTTAAACCCCCCACGTTATTAAAACAGATACAATATGCTAATAAGTTTGAGAATAAGATTCTTAACATTAACTTTGAAGCAATTTTATTAAGAGAACAAGGACTATGTTCGTTTAGAGCAGCGTTTCTCAAACTGTGCATACGCATGTAAGGTAACAAGTTGTTACAACAATGCTACCAGCATTACGTTATCGTGAGGTACTGGCAGAGTAGAATAGTAGCTTCCACTGCACCAGGTGTCGTAAAAGGCGACTAAGGTACCAGAACCGACAAATGAAATCCCACCCAAAACAGTGCAGCTCAAATGCGTAGTACTGGAAAGGTAGCAGTATCCCCGTCGCGAAAGTTGCGCTCTGCTCGGCAAATATGGACCAAATTCTCCCTTTCGTGGACCCTTTCTCCCTATGTCCAGCAGTGGACTTCCAATATTGTTATAATAATGATAATGATTACATTGTAATCTGTCCGCTTATAAGTGGAATGAGGAAATGGTTGCAAATAAGATCAAATAAAAAAGTTGTACAAACATTAACTAACCAATAACGATGTCGAGCCTGATGGTGCTGATGGTAGTGATCATACTTTGTGCGCCACACGTCGCGGGTTCGTTCCCAAGCCAATACAAATAATAATGTGATGAACATTTGTGCTTTTTAACATATGTATTTAAGTATTATATTTGTTACACCTCTATTGTCTGATATGCGTAACACAAGTACTTTAAGCTATTTATTTCGGAGTCAGATCAACGGTACCGGCAGAGGAAAATAGCACCTCCCCGTGTAGGTACCAGTAGCGATAAATGGCGATATATCCATCCAAAGTGCAGAAGCTCAAATCCAACAGAGCGTGTATGGGGGGCAGCATTCCCGTCGCGAAGCTACGCTCTGCAATTGCCACCACGCAAGCCCAGCGCGGCAATGATGGGCAAACTCCCCCTTTCTTGGGGAGGCCTATGTTATGGCTACTTTTTGTTCATAATTTATCATTCATAGTATTAAAGCTTCGTTACTTTAAGAGATCAAGTTTGATAAGTCTCCAAGTATGCTCAAAATGTATAGGGCCGGTCAAAAAGTAGGCATGCATTGTTATCCAGGTGAATTGGTGGCGGGTTGATAGTACAAGATCAATCTTACAATCATCACGAACAATCAATTGACATTTTCAAACTTAATTTTACATGTGCTCTGTCCGTAATGTCGATCCGACAACTCGAATTGCTCACAATTTGCATCGAGATAATTTCAATTACCCGATTAAATTGGCTCATTTAATTATAGATTACAGCCACTCCGAAAATCGTAATAAATAAAAAGGAAACCTTCTCCGACGTATGAATGGTTCGTAATTGATATCCAAAATCATAAATGTCAGAGATAAAGAGTAACTGAACGTGCAATTTGAGCGAATTGTTTTATTTAAAAATAATTTTGTAGCGGTTAATATTTATATTAAATAATTATATCGACTCACATTTTAGATTTATTGCAAATAATTATTATCATTCATTCTGGAGCCGTGAAATATTAAGAGATCAGAAAATAAAGAGGAAGCAAGGTATGTACATGAGGTTGACCTCATACAAGTCGTCAGCATGGGTACCTTACTCATTTCTACTGTCTAATAGCAGTGTTCGCATGCTGTATACCGGTTTGAAGGGTGAGAGAGGTAGGGTAATGTGACACAATATCTTTAAAGCACGTGGTTGACATCGCGCTATTGATATCCTTGTGATGACACGAGATGATACATACCGCGGACTGTATATTTGTTTATCGACTAAGTAAAATGAAAAGTCCCTAAGATCGTTAGAGAATTTATCACTAAAAATACCTCTGCATTCCACAAGCTTCTATAGCAAATCCTTTGCAGTACAAGCTGTTCGTTTGTGGAATGCGCTCCCTCTTGAAGTGAGATCTGCTCGTTCTCTTTCTATTTCTAAGAGAATGGTGAAGGACTATTATCTGTCACTTTGATTTTGCTTTCTGATTCTGTCACTTTCCTTGTTCTGTAACTTTATCTTTATATTTATTTGAATATATGTATGTTTATTGTTATGTATATAAGTACTAAATGCACCTCAAACTTCCACCAGCATTAACATTATTTCTATCCAAAGGTTGCCTGTAAGAAATTGCATTTAGCGATAAGGCCGCCTCTTGTATCTAATATTCCATGTTTTTGTGATGTTCTTGTGTTGTTTTCATTGGTGTACAATAAAGAGTATATTATTATGATTATTAAAATAAAATAAAAACATATATGCAATAGGTGCAAGCTATAAGCCAAAGTTACCTTGGGCTAAAGTTACACGCGCCTACGGTACACTTGGAAAGTTGATACACTTACGAAAACCGTCAGTTATAATATTGCGAACTTAATCTATTACGAAGTGTTTGACAGACTGCCGATTGTGGGCGTGAGGTCATTCCTCGCGACTAACTAATACACACAAACATAGTTATACTATAACTGTGTGTGACTTGAACATTAAGCTAAGTTTGTGACTCACGGATAGTGATGTGTCTCAACCCGACCTTATCGAGAAATGGATAATTGAATTTAACAACAATGATATTTTATTTTTTTTGATTTGATATTTTTTTTTATTGTAATACAACCCCAATTTTTTAAAAAATAACTATCACACCGAGGTATGATTGTGACTGATATGACCCCGTGACTGTGGACCCCTGTGACCCAACGTGCTTGTAATTAGAAGAATTTTAATAGACATTATGCGGCTTGCATCCAGAGCGATTCAGCTAGTCACATCGACCGGTGAAGGTCCCCACGCATCTTTACCTTTGTGTAACCTTATTCGAGAACTCGAGTTTTATCGGACATGTGTCTATTCCATTTGTGACTCACTACCATTTATTTATTTATTTATAAGGCTAACCAACACCTAATTAAAATGACACTATGTCCAATTACATTGTACTTCAATATATCAGCCATTGGAAGTCCACTGCTGGACAGAAGCCTCCCCGAGAAATGGGGAATTTTGCCCATAATTGCCTCCCTGGGAAAACGTGTTGGTAATCGCGCGGCTTTCGCGACGGGGCTCCTGCTCCGCATTGTGCATTTGAGCTACACTATTCCGTATGGATACACCGCCACCTGTCGATTCTGGTACCTTAGTCGCCTCTTACGACACCGGGTACAAAATGAGGTACTATTTTACTCTGCCGGCACCTCCCGGCAATGTGCTTAAAATCATACTAATTGTAATAGATGTTTAATGGTTCCATTTGCAAATGAGAGCGTAAAAAGTATGTTATTAACAGCTTAAAATATAACAAAAAACTAACACAATTTAAAATATTTAAGACTGCTTACTGCAACTGTCTTAAATATTTTAAATTGTGTTATACATATGTATATATATAGTAAATTGATAATAATCCACGTGCTATCTGATTTATAAATTTGTTTCTTCTATGAATCTCCTTGTTGTTGATTCAATCATGTCAGGACTCGTAGCATTGACCTCAACAATCCGCCAAACTGTTAGTCCGACACCGACTGTGAGTCGGATGAACGAGGGTTCTTTAGTCGATAGTGTGAGGTCCAGGACATCTCTAGTTAGGTCGGAACAAATGAGAACGCCTACATATCGAGCAAGCTATACAATGCTACCGCCACTTAGCCGATTGCTTAATAACTTGTTTACCTACTAAGTTAGCGAAGGTCACACCTAAGACAGTGTAATGATCCGGTTTCAAGTTGAATTTAATTCCGTTAAAAGGTATTGCACGAATGTTTTTATCATGCCAGTTATATGCTACTAAGAAAGTAAACGCAAAAATTTATAAGAATATATGAATGTATGTTTGTTACTCTTTCATGAAAAAACTACTGAATGAGTCTTAATGAAACTTTATAATATTTTATAATACTTTATAATTCATAGAGATTTATCAATAATAAACAAGCAAAGCCGCCGCTAAGTTCCATCTGAAAATTGCTTATCTTCGAGTTGTGTTTGAGGTGCAGATAGTAACGACTTTTTTTACATCTCCATATGAACAAAGTTAAATTGTCTGTTTGTAATACTAAAATAGCAGCCCCCCCCCCCCCTCCTATATATGATCATAGCAGCCGTTAAACGTTCTTTGCTGAATGTAGGACTCCCGAAATATGACGGAATTTTGCCTATAATTTCCGCACTGGGCCGTCGTGGCAGTCTCTTCTCAATTCTTACGACCCCTAGTACAGAGGCATGGTACTATTCTACTCTACTATAACGCCCATAAATGTGTCTTTCTTGCTGACAAATAAAACGGTGTATTCCATGTGCGCAAGTGACAAGCGCAGTGACACGCCGCGCCGGTCAGCGGCCGCCACCCACTGCATTCTGCATCCGCTCGACATACTGCATAAAACTTTTACTTCTAATATATAAAATGTTAGTTACCATACTCCTCTGAAACGGCCTGGCAGATTCTTATGAATTTTTATATACATATTCTGTGGATATGAAAAATGGATAGTAGTCGGTACAAACTAATTTCATACTCCTAAGTGGTGAGGGTTATCCAACCCTAACAATCATTAGAACATTTTTTTTTATTTGGCATAAAAATATATACAACCTTAATTTGCACCCTTCTATCATTAACCCCTATTTTTTAATAGTTGATTTAGTAATTTGATGTCTTTGTGTGATTTATATGGCAGAACAACGTTTGTCGAGACAGCTAGTACCATTAAAACATTTCTTAAGGCATTAAAAAATTAATAACAGTCGTCTTAATTATCTATAAAGAAAATTAGGAGGGTATGTTTATATGAAAAATAATGTATACCAAGTCAAGGCAAACCCGAGGGCGTAGATGGCAGTGATGCTATATACTTGTGCATGAATATTTGTACTGTGCCTGGATGTTAAATATTTATTTAAGTATTAATAAATATTAAACACCTGGATGTAAGACTTTTGTTAACCTTTTTACATTAAATGCCTCATCTTTGAGTCAAGATGTTGTGTGAATTAAAAAATAATGCTTCAAAACGACTGCACCAACATGTCAACGGATAAAAAAAACTGATAGCACAAATTACATACAGCCAGAAACATTCCCTGAGAATTGTCAAGGCCTTATTATCTCCTTGTAAGTAATACAAACACAACATTAATATGTAACGTTCGTTATTTGAAGCCATGAAGGCCTCATGAACACCGGTACCGGAAACCCTAATTGATTATGAGGTGTCACGTTCGACTTGCGCTGCCTGTGCGCAGTAAAAAGGGCTAGTTATTATAATAGATACAATACATAGTATAGTTAGTTAGAGCTAAACTATATATATATATATTTCAGACAATGTGATTCAAAAGCTATTGTAGATCATTATCATACCAGACATCGAAAGTCAACTGTTGGACATAGGCCTCCCCAAGAAAGGGGTTATTGTGCCTGCCAACAGCATGCGCGGTTCGCTAGCTCTCCTCGTGCGTTGTTGTCGCAGTGGTCCTACACTAACTATAATTTCGTTTCAGTTGACCCTGAATATATCTTTATATGAAACAATGTTTTGGCATTGTGATTCTTTATGTATTCGTGACAGAAATACTGCTGCCGATCCCCGTCCTGTTGTATTTGAACTACACTATTTCGAGGGGATGTACCGCCATCTATCGATTCCGGTACCTCAGTCGCCTCTTACGACACCTGGTATAGGGTAAGGTCCTATTCAACTTTGCCGGTATTTGAAGATATTAAGTCACATTAGATAGTAATTTAACTACCTCTTTTACCCCGTGATTAGCGGTAGAAATTGATTAGATAGAGGTACTAATCCTTTACATTAAATGTATTAAGTTACTTTTATATGCATTTTAGTAAACAGCTGTTAATTTAGAATTACAAACAGTCACTTCAGTTGATTTATATGTATATATATGTACATATTTATGAAAAATGCAAGACCTGTTTCGTATTAGCATATTTAACATGTTTGACATACAACACACGTGGAATTACTTGTTTGTCTGGATCCCCTATCTTTGTACCACTACTTACAAGAACTATGAGTGATGTCAGATTCAGTTGATTAGATTCTAGCAACAAACATGCATATTAATATGGAGAGATTAATAGAAGAAACCGACCTCCCATCTGATGAGATCTTATCATACATAAATATATCAGGAATCAAGAAATAAAACTAATGCGACAAAATCACAAGATACGTCGTGGCACAGAAAGGGGGCGCCAACGTTCTGAATAAAAAAGATGCATAAGTTATCTAATTTGATATAATCTAGATCTAGTCGAGGAAGATTTTTTAATACCCAAAACCAATTATAGACAAAGAATTGTGGTGGGTTATAAATAAAATAAAAGCTTTTTACTAAACTTCAAACATCTCTCATGTTTACATTTTGACGGGGTCGCTGGCCACTCATATCGCATTTAACAAAGCTATTAGATTTTTTTTTTTTTTTATTTCGAAGTCAGCCAACAAGCGTACAGTCCACACGATGGTAAACGTGACTGCAGCCCCATAGACGCTTTTGTCATCACAAAGATATCATCAGCCCGTCGCCAACCCTGTGAAAGATACCATGTCACATTTACCCAGCAATTTCACTGCTTCTCTTACTCTTCAAACCGGAACAGTAATATGAACACTGCTATTTGGTACTTATCCTGGGGGTGGATCCAATCCACGACCTTTGTCTTACAATATAGGATCACTACACTTCGTGCCATCAGGCCTGTCATGTTTAATGCTTTATTACTTCCGTCTTGAAAATATTACTGCTGTTAATATTATTTTATTGACGATTTGCAAGTGCATCTAATCGACTTAATAGAATAAAGTATATTTTGAATAGTCTACTAACCAGCCAATAAAGGTTTTTTACCCATTATTTCCGCGCTGGGCAAGCGTGTTGGCAATCGCAGAGCGCAGCTATCGCTATGGTGCTGCCCATTCCCGCCCTGTTATGGATGAATATGTTTGGTCTATAATTGTTTGCAAAACATAGAATCCATGTTGCTCATGTGTGCTTAAACAGTGTTACATGAACAATGATGCAAACACTCATTCCATTACTCATACAGTTTACAGTCTTTGTTCCATATTGTTATATACCGACTATATGCCAGTACATATTAATTCTATGTATTATATATGGAAATATCCACTGAAATACAATTCATATCTACTAAGGAAAGAACATCGAACAAAAGTTGGAACATTAACTGTAGGATATAGAAAAAAATACTGTGGTGTACCATCAGAGCAAAGAGCAAGTTTTTGGTACTTTTGTACCAGGTGAAGTAAGAGGCGACTTAGGTACCGGAAAAAGATGTAGCGGTATTGCCATTTGAAGCTGTAGCACCAATGCATGGGCAGAATGGGATAGAAGATACTCTGCGACTCTACACACTACGATCGCCACCACGCTTGCCTAGCGCGGCAATTCTAAGCAATAGTTTCCTTCTTAAGACGTTTATGTGGACGTTGACAGCTGAAAAACCTATTTCACTTTTAAAATAGATCTTATGCCTTGATAGATTTATATATTTATTGAACGTCTTTAATATTTTAGGTGCTAACAGCCAACATTGGCACTCTACTAGACCTGTACGGCGTGGAGAAAGGATTGGACCACTTCAGGTCCTCACATGAGCTCACCTTCGACGAGTTCCGCTACTACTTACAGCACGAGGTGTTCAGCTCGCTGCCGAAGACCGTCAGTCTGCAGCTGGTCAGGGAATACGAAAAGAAGATTAGTGAGGTTAGTATTTTTTTCTTTTTCTTATGTAGACGAGCATAACTTTTTTAAATACATCCTTTTGTCACACTCTTACTGGCATTCCACAGTCACAGACACTTTACACACATATTTATAGAGCAGTAAACTGCGTGCAGCGAACGCGTGCAGTTCCTGCCCCTCGACGCAGTCGCACTAGTGCGGCCGGGCTCACTTAGTCCTCTTCTTTTTGCTAACAATGAATTGACTGTCCCTGATGCCGGTCACTCGAGACAACCCCAGAGGCGCCCTCGAGTGATACTAATAGGCCGTTGGGTTGTCCATTAATAGAGGCTTCATTCATCCCTTCGGTGGCGCTGGAATTGAGATCTGAGTAGCCCAGCATTAGGCTTGATAAATAAATTAATAAATTCGCATAATACATACACTGACATACATTGACCTGATTCCGTATTAAGTAACTTGAAGCACTTGTGTTACGAACATCAGGACATAGACAAAATCACAAATACAATACTTAAATACATATATTCAACACCCAGACATAGAACAAACAGAAATACCATCATGTAAATGTTTGTCCTGGGTGGGGGTCTAAACTTCGACCTCTGGCGCACAAGACAGGACCACTACCATCTGCGTTAATTAATAAATAGATTAAAATATTTTTAGGCTCATTATCAACAAATAAATCTTCTACCTTCTTTTGACCCGTGAGGTACTAGCAGAGTAGAATAGTACCTCCCTCTGTACCAGGTGTCCTAAGAGGCGACTAAGGTACCAGAACTGACAGATGGCAGCACATCCATCCGAGTGTAGCTCAAATACACAAAGTGTGGATGGGCAGCAGAAGGTAATTATGCGCAATATCCCCCCTTTCTTAAGGAGATCTATGTCCAGCAGTGGACTTCGTTTAAAATCTTCTACCGTTGAAACTCCAGTACAACTTAAATCGTCATAACTAAACAAGTACCTTACATTTCTATCTTGTCATGTCTATTTATCATTAGAATCACAACATTACAATCTTAAAGGCCAAGGTACGGCAATAAACAGCCGGACATAACAATTTGTAATGCATTACTAATGTTGGAAGTTTATTGTCAACGCCGCAATGGCGTCAACGCAGTCCAGAGCCGGATTAAGTCGTTGTAGGGCCTGTAGCGAGTACTATCAAAAGTTATTTGGTTCGCTTTGTTAGACACGTTAGACAGTCTAGACTGCGGCTATCCTAGTACACTAATTATAAAGGTGCTTTAGGCTCTTTGCATTGCTTGCATTGTTTAATTTTTAATAAAAAAAATTAAATCCACCTTACTGTAATAAACGAGAGGTTTGCCAAGATGCAAATGGAGATTCTAGTCTCTGCCTACCCCGATGGGACACAGGCGTGATGTATGTATGTTTTTTTTATGCGACTAGGTCGACAAACAAGCATACAGTCCGCGTGATAGTATGGTCACTGCAGTCTGTAGACGCTCGTAATATCACAAGGATATCACTAACACGTTGCCAACCTTGTGACTTAAAGATATTATACCACATTACCCAGTAAATTCACAGCCTTTCTCACACTTCATACCGGAACAAAGCAATGCAAACGTTGCATATGCAGACGACCTTTTGTATGAAGTCTACCTAATTTAAACATTTTACAATTAAGTAACTTGATAATAGTGTGTTCAGAATAACTAAATAACTTTATAGCTTCGTCTGACTTAAATTGTTCAGTATGTATGTTCATAGAACATTCCCTGTTGTTGACTCACTTCATTGAATGTTCACTTACTGCAATAAACACATTTATAACTATACGAGTATATTATATCCATCCGCAAGTATTTCATTGCATCTCTGCACTGGAACTCTTCTCTGTTATTCCAATTTAAATTATAAGTCGCACTGTGGCATCTTAACTTCATAATAAGTCGAGGCGATTCCAGAGAGAAAAACAAAAAGCTAGGTTATACCTAGAGTTTTGTTTTTTCACGGGATTATATTTTCGGCATTAAGCAGCCTATATGATACTCTAGTCTATCAGTAAAATCTGTGCCAAAATTCATCCAGATGTGTTTAGCCGTTCCAGTGTGAAAGAGTAAACAATATACATTTATACTTTATACATTTATATCTATATCATATCATCATCATACCAGCCATTAGAAGTTCACTGCAAGACATAGGCCTCTCCAGGAAAGGGTAATTTCGCCCATAAATGCCGCGCTGCGCAAGCGTGTTGGCAATCGCAGAGTGCATCTTTCGCAACGGGAATGCTGCATCCCCGTCATATGCATTCAAGTTGCACGGATTCCAGATGAATATACCGCCATCAGCCGGTTTTGTTACCTTAGTCGCTTCTTACGATACCTGTTACAGAGGGAGGTACTATTGTACGCTACTAATTTTTATTAATATAAAAATAAATAATTTAAAAACCAAACTTCGCTTAGCTAACTCACTAGACTAGTACCTATACACGATTCTAAAGAATATGTGTTACAATAATCTAACGTGTCAAATCCGGCACTGCCCAGTAATTATATTTTTAGTTTTTTACTTAGCCGGCTACTCATGCGTTACGAAATAACTTAACAACGTAAAAGTTGTAGTTGAGGTCGACGAAGCACAGTCATGATTATGGCTTGCGATAGTAAAAAATATCTATAGAAAAATAAGCCATTAGGTACCTGCAGATTAGAATTGTATCTCCCCCTTTACCGCTTGTCTTAAGAGACAACTAAGGAAACAGAACCGACAGATGGCGGTATATCCATCCAAATAGTGTTGCACCAAATGCACAATGCGGGGAGGATCTGCAGCATCTCCGTCGGGAAATCTGTGCCTTGTTTGCCTAGCGCGGTTATTATGAGCAAAGTTCCCCCTTTCTTGGGGAGGTCTATGCCCTGCTGTGGACTTCCAATGGCTGATATAATGATACAAAAATATGTAATATCACCTATAGGTCTATATATATATATATTGTTTATTCTTTTATTTTAGGTTAAAATAAACTTATGCGTTGCTTCTGAAAACGAAGATTTATTTCGTTAATTTCTTACAAACATTATTATACAATCTTACAAATAAATTATTTAACTACCCTATTATTATAACTTTACCTGAAAACGAAGAAACGACAATTAAAGTCTATTCTTCCACCAATTATTCTTATTTATCTATCTTAATTAACAAATCACAATAATTTAATATGTACAATGCTATTTTTTCCATAACCTCTCAACTGACTATTGACCTCAGATTCTAGCGCCTGTCAGTTGTCAATGTCATTCAATGTCGTTCAAAAATTAAAGAAATATTATTTCTTTACATATATATACGACTTAATTATTTATGGAAACAGTACAAACATAACAAACTATTTATTGCTCAAAAAAGTGAACTCCCACCTGAACAATCTTATGGACAATGATAAAAGCAGCAGTAAGGCTCTATCTAAAATCTAATTGGACATATGAAATATGTACTTTTGTAACATAGAATTCTGTTAAAAAGTTATGGCGATGTCAAACCAAGACTTAAGAGGAACCCCAATTATCTTTGTTTTACGGGTATTTCAATATATGCAAATTACAGAAAGAGCTGTAAGAGTTTATAATAAAATAAGCAATGTAATTAGTCAATCCGGGTAACTTTGATATGTCCTTTCAATAGAATAAATATATTAATCTTTAAAATATTGGGTGAGATTCACTACGAAAATAGTTCTAGTTCTAGAACTAGAACTAGAAAATAGTTTCTAGTTCTAGCAATCGATTAAAACCTTAGTGTCAGCTGAATTCGTTTTATAGTCTACGAAAAAGGCTAATTCATTAAGTTTCCCTAATAGTTCAATGTTACCCGAATTTACTGTGATAGAATTGAATTACCATAAATTTGTAAAAAAAAATAATAATTGGCTGTAATACGTATTATTTTAATTGCCTCAATGTCTGTTTTCAGTAGTACTGCAGCAAGAGTAACTTTGTATACCATTATCATCATCATTGTGATAGCAAAAAGCAGCTAGAAATAAAGCTTGTACTAGCTAATGCAATGGCTACTTATATAAGTAGCTAATATTTATATAGCTAGTATAAAATAATAGATTTAGACCTATTAAATATCGTTTGCATTGATACATAGATAGACGAGAGTTTCCCATACAGCCGATGTTTTTCGATTTACATGAGGTAGACGTCAGACGTCAGAAATAGGTGAGAGTTTCCATTGTAGGTCGTCTATGGAAACTAATGGAAACTCACTCTCACCTATTTCTACCGCCAAATAAAAATTTTCGCAGTACTGTGTTCCGGTTTGAAGTGTGTAAGGGGACATACGCGTTGGCAACGCGCTAGTGATATCCTTGGGTTATCACGAGCGTCAATAGGATGCTGTGACGCTTACTATCGCGCGGACTGTTTGCTTGTGTCGACTTGGTAAATAACTCAATTTAATAAATACATTTTATCAGTTATTAGAAAAAATATTTTAATAGCTTTTTCATGCTGGACTAAGGACACGGTAGTATTACCTCCAGTCTATATTCTTATTACTTCATTAGATTACATATTAAAAACAAGTATTAAAAATTCTGTTTTTTTAATTCACACATCTCTTACATTATTCTGAGTGATATGCAGTTTATCACTCGTGTTACAAACATCAAACAACAGAAAGTACATATATTTAACACTCAGACAGAACAAACACAAATCTTCATCATATAAATGTTTGTCCTGTGTGGAAATCGAACCCACAAGGCTTGACGCATAACATTTGCACATTCCGTCTGCGCCATCAAGCTAGTGTATTGCGACATTTTTATTCATTTCGTGATACTATTTTTTTTTTCAATCTTAATTTTTTTTGTTATATTGTACAAATATCAAATATATAAAATTCCCGTGTCACAGTGTACGTTATTGAACTCCTCTGAAACGGCTCGAACGTTTCGTTCGTGAATCTGAGCGTGCATATCGGCTAGGGTGGAGAATCGGACACCATCTATTGTTCATTCCACTAAATGTTAAGGCTGGTCCAACCCTATTATTTTTTAAGCAAAATTGATTGTTTTTATTTTTTTATGATTGAGCATACGCAAATACATACAAGTCTACTTTCACCCTTCTGTCAGAAACCCCTATGTTTTCATTGTCACTTTAGTAATTCTTTATAATTTGATTGGCAAAACAACAGTTTGCCGGGACAGCTAGTATACTAATAATATAAAACTGAAGAGTTTGTTTGTTCGTTTAAACCGGTAACCGCTGTTCCTGTTTTGAAAATCTACTCTATCTTTCAGTGGATAGTCCATGTATCGAGACAGGATACTATACCCCCCAAAGTCACTATCCCGCGCGAACGAAGTCGCGGGCACTGCTAGTGATGAAATAAAATGATTTCCACTCGACTGAGCTCTTTGTAAACGGTATCAAATATCATTGACGACTTGTGAACCATTACAAATGCAAAAGCGGTTCCTTGTCTCAGACTTTACCTTGACATTTTATAAAATTGTACCGCCAAAAACAAGACCTAGTAACCTCAAAAATGTTCACGCTTATTTGGTCTCTGCTTCTTAATATTAGCAGCTCATGTTTCCCGTCGCGTTGTTCCTTTTTACGCGAGAATAGTGGGGATATAATATAGCTTACCTTATTTATTGTTTATGTAATTTTGCAATAGTAAATGCCTTTTTAAAATCGATCCAGTAGCTCTCGGTTTTATTTGTTACTAGAGCTTTGCGGATTCACTCACGTATTTACCATTCTCGGGACAATATGGGAATACAATATGTTGTCTATTGTCACTTACTAATATATTACGTATTTATTTAGTTTTATTTATAAAATAATTTTTGAAATCAGTTCAGTCATTTCAGAGTATTTGTTACAAACGGGCAAAAATAGAGATCCTTTTTACATAGCTCTATCTTAGGTAGCAGTTTCTTATATTTTTGAAATAAAATACAGCAATGTGTTTTTTATTTTGTTCTTATATATTATGCAGTTAGCAAGCGAGCATACGGTTTGCTACATAGTACATAGTACAAACGTGACCGCAGCCTATACTCGTAGACTCTCGTGGAATCACAAAAATATCACTAGCGTGTCGCCAACCCTGTAAACTAAATATACTATGTCACATTTACCCAGTAATTTCACTGCCACTCTCATTCTTCAAACCGGAACTGCTCACACACTGCTATTTGGCGGTAGAAATAGGTGAAAGTGAGGTACCAATACCGACTACCTTTGTAGAAGGTCTACCTCAGGTCAGTCGGTAAAAAGTTTTTCAGTTAAATCCTTACAAAAAAACAAATCTTTCGTCTTTATTATGTTAGTATACACAAACGTGCAAAAATACAGATACATACATAGTTACATTTTACTTTGGATCGCAATTTCTTTTTAGTAATAGTCTTTATTAATTGGTTAAAATGTGGCTTTTCTATGCTGAAATCCAGTAGTTTTTGAATAAATTTGTTATACACAAATATTCGTTCCATACAAAGATATATATATTCCCACAAAATCTCATACATTGACCTGATTCCGTAATTAGTCGCTCAAAGCACATGTGTTACGGACATCAGCCAACAGAGGAATCACAAATATACTTCTTAAATACATATACTTCAGATCGAGTTGGAAGTCCACTGCTGGACATAAGCCTCTCCAAGATAGAGGGAAATTTGCCAAAAATTTGCCCGGGGAAGCGTGTTGGCAATCGTAGAGCACAGCTTTCGCTAAAAGAGAAGCTGCTGCCCATCCTACATACAGGAATACTACAGGCTGAGGATGCGCAGCAGCATCATCATCGCGAATTTGCATTCTGTGATTGCCACCACGCCTGCCCAGCGCGGCAATTATGGGTAAAAATCCCTTACCTTGGGGAGGCTTATGTCCAACCATGGACTTACTATGGCTGATATGTCGTTACGTTTCCTAGTAATAGATAATTACTTCTTTAGTATTTGTACTTAATATAGTCTTTTACATAACAACAGGTTCATACAAAAGGTCGTCTACATTGGTACCTCACCCTTGCCTATTTCTACCGCCAAATATCAGTGTTCGCATTATTGTGTTTCGCTCTGAAAGGTAAGAGAGACAGTGAATTTACTGGGTAATGTGGCACAATATCCTCAAGGCACACAGTTGGCAACGTGTTAGTAATATCCTTGTAATATTACGAGCGTCTATAGGCTGCAGTGACAGTTACTATCACGCGGACTATTATACGCTTGTATTTCGACCTAGTTATTAAATATTCGTATGTAATTAATTTACAGCTATAACATACTTCCGATTAGGCTCATAGACCCAGTTTTCACCATATGCGATAACAAACCGATGCAGCCGTGTTAACGACACCACACTAGGTAAATAGGTCGTGACTGTTCATTACAGTATTATACGCGTTTGATAATATCAAACGAAGTTTAATAATAAATTAATTATTTACACGATATCGCATGCGTTCCCCTGGCTCTGAGATAACTAGTTTAAAGAATTGTATTACGGATAACAAACAACAAAATAATTACAAATATTATACTTAAATACATATAAATAACACCGATATACAAATATTCATTACATGGCAGTGATCCTGTATTGCGCAAAGATCGTGAACAAATATTTACATGATGCCAACACACACGGAATACACATTGGAAGTATGTAAACGGGATATGTATGTTTGTAGGTTTGTAACAGATACATTCAAAAACTGCTGGACCGATTTCAAAAACTCTTTCGCTAATAATAATAATTATAATAATTTCCACAACGTATAAGTTCTCATACATTGACCTGACTCCGTGGTAAGTCGCTTAAAACACTTGTGTTACGGATGCCAGACAACAGAAGAATCACAAATATAGTACTTAAATACATAACAAACACGAATTCATCATATAAATGTTTATCCTAGTTGAGAATTGAACCCACGGTCCTTGGCACTTAAGAGAGGGACACTACCGAATTCGCCATCGCCAAAACGTTTTTAATGAAGAATAAATTATGTAATGTAATGTGTTTGTTTGTCCCAGGTGTGCTGGCTGGTGTGCCGCAGGAGCCTGCTGGCGCGAGACAAGCCAGTGTTCGCTGACGACTCCGTCTTCAAACTGTTCCGCATCTTTTGCTTGCTCGCTGATCTGGTCCAGGACGCCGACGACACTAATCATTACGTGGTAAGAGTTTTAACTGATATAGATTGGATTGATTTTGATAATACGTTCATCACAGCGACGGTATGATTTTTTGTTTGTAAGTTTTTTTGACAATTTATCTCATAAACAACTAAGTTACTTCTTGGATTTTTAAATTACCACCCAACCCGACAGACGCACCGTCATATCAATGTATATAAGTTTCTCACGAAAAACTATTGCGACTAAATATTGATATATATACTATCATATCTCTCTAGTCGGATAATTTTGTACACAGCAAGCAAACCTTTAAAGTTCAATAATTTAGAAGTTCATCGCGGACAAACATCGTGACACGATTTTTATTATATTATATAAAAGATATCGCTATTAAACAATTACATCTTCGCCGAATCACATAAGTTACAATATATTTAAAAAAAAACATGAAAGTAACTAAAATTTAACAATATTAAAAAGATTTGTACATTTGTAACAAATTAAGTCGAAATCTGCTGGATATATTTCCTAATCTCCATACTATATTTCATTCTGTATTTTTACGGAATTTTTTGTTTGCCCCCATAATAAAAAAACGCGATTTCATTTTATAATTAGCAATGCCCGCGACTTCGTCCGTGTAGAATAGTGACTTTGGGGTTATAGTAGCTTTTCACGATAAATAGACTATCCAACACTGAATGAATTTTTCAAATCGGACCAGCGGTTCCTGAGATTAGCGCGTTCAAACAAACAAACTCTTTAGATAATACTATAGATATGAAAAACATACGTAGACGAAGACTCGATCGGCCGTTAATCTTAAATGTCCTATTCCTAGTATGTAGTAGTTAAAATATATACTCGTATGTTAACAGCAATCCTTCAACAAACAAGCATTGACTGAATAATGTATTAATCCATCTGGTTTAAAATTAACTAAAAAGCCGTTTACATTACGAAAGATAATAACAATTGCCTTAATGAAGGCCCACCCCATGCTTGTGACGTCGTTAATGAAATTATTAGCGCTCACTTGATCACACATGCTGAGCAGATGGTCACTCTTACAAGGATTCCTACCGAGGGCATTGACCCATAATTGTGTGAATTTATGTTACTTGACATCGCATTCGGAATCAAAATTAGCCCATGTACTAAGTAAGAACGTGGTAATGTTTGGTACATGATTAAATATATATTTAATACTTTTTTAGAGATTTTGAAAGGGACCTTATGTACCCATGATGCTTCTAAAAATAGATAGCCACATAGCCCTAAATATCTGGGAAAAAGGAAAGAAATTATAGTTTTAATTATTGATTTAGATTTTATTTTTTCTAAATCCTCTGTTGTCAGATATTCGTCACACAAGTTCGTTGAGCGACTCATCTCGGCGACAGGTAAATGTATCAGATGTTGTGTATATGGTGATGATCTTGGCGCACAAGATATGATCACATATGCGCCATCGGGTCCGTCAAATCGGGTCGCGGATTCGATTCCGGCCCAGGGCTAATATTTCTATGATGATATTTGTGTTTGTTATGTATCTGGATGTTAAATTGTTGTATTTAAGTAGCATATTTTGTGATTCCTTTGTAGTCTGATATCCGCAACACAAGTACTTAAGCGAAATACCGCGGCGTCACTCAGTCAATGTATGAGACGTTGAGGGAATTATTAATAATATTATATGTGTCAATAAGTAGATTTTACAAATAAATTCTAATAAAAGACTATAGGTATAAATTAAATATAGATACGACTATGCGTATGTTTGTTACGTTATCACGGATTTTTATGATATTTGGCATGACATGTGTCATTCTTGAACCCTAGGAAAGCATATAAATATATATAAGACAATTAATTGTAATTTAATCTCAGGAGTAAAATAAAACTCCTATTAGTTTCTCTGTAAATAAAGAAACGACAATTAAAGCTTAAAATTAGCACCTCTCAATTTATACCACTTAATATTAATTAATTAAACTAAAAGAAAATTATAATAACAGACTATTAATATTTAAGAATATTAATCTTTGACAATGACAGCTCAATTGACGCGACACGCTAACGGTGCGCGCGCATTTACAAATCAAAAAAATATATTTCTATATAAAATGATAACCACGCAAACGGAAACACGCGCGAAAAGCTATTGAGAAATAAAGTGAATATAAACGCGTATCTATTCACAATAAATTCCCTCTACAATTAAGATATCAATAAATCGGTCGACAAGATTGCTTGGTAACCTTATTGGGAAATGTAACAGATAACACAATTACTATGTCGAGACAACGGTAGTTAACACTACATTAGTTTCACCATATTCGGTCAAGATAATACTTAATTACAGCACAATGTATTCAAATACATTTTACATTACATTCCAACATAACAATGTTAACATTGCAAACGTAATTAAATATTTACCACCGATATATCACCGTAAAAGGCAAACAACAAATCGGCCGACCGATTCTGATTGTTTAGAATATTCAGACGTCAATTCCAGCGCAACCGAATAAAAGGGCTAGGCGCTCTGTGCCTGTATTCGCACCCGCAGGACTCGCGGAATCTGAGCGGGATCAACGGCGATCATCCGAGGGCGCCTCGAAAGGTTCGACCTAGGCTCGCGTGGTCGTCGTTGGAGTGTGAAGTTAAATTTTGCAAAAGAGGACAGTGTGAACCCAGGCGCGCTAGGATCGACGGTTATCACTTGTTAGGGCAGAGACTGCACGCGTTCGCTGTCGAACGCGCTCTACGAAAGACGTGTTAAATGTCACTCTACGATTACTGTGAGTAAGGGACGCGTTTAGAGTTGTGATAGCGAATAGTTTACTAATGTTCCGACTCTTAACATCTTGGTTAAGCCGCAGAAGCAAACAAAATATGTCGCGTTTGTAATATGATATACTAAAATAATATATGTACTTATATTTTCCGTACGATCTCAGGAATTTCATAATATAATTAAACAGGCTCGCTTTCAATCCCCGGCTGTTTATGTAATAATCATGCCCTATGGGAATTGTACCAGTATCAAATGTAGACTGTTCTCATTCCAAGAGATCATATTAAATGTAATTAGCTGACTCGACAGACGTCTTGTCTTAACATATATATATACATATGTTTATAGTGAAAATAATATTGCGTCTATAATATAAACTATCCTATTTCTCAAGTTGGATCATACTGTTCACTTACCAAAAATATTATAATATATAATAAATATAAGGGTATTAGAGGTTGCTCCCGAACAAACACCGGGACACGTATATTTTATTCATAAAGATTTATATATTGTAATATATAGTTAGTAGGTACTGATACATCACAGTGCACAGTTAGTACACTGCATTATAATAAAACTTGTACTTTAAATGTACTGTAATTATGCTTCTAACATTCATAACCTACTATATTTTTTACAGCGAAAAATTTTAATTTCGACTGCAAATGCAATATATTTTTATTTTATTTATTTCATACACAAAGCAGGAAATAATTACAAGTTAATAAAAATTGAAAGCAATATTAAATCCTCTGTCTTCTAATATATGGGCACAATATCACAAAATATATAGCGAAAATATATTTAAAAATTTAAAACATCATTATGATTTTTACAACAATATTTTAAATATTCAATTTTACATTATTACAAAATTCTCCTGAACAACAGAAGTCAACATCATTATCTTATCAGCTGTTGGACATACATTATATATTGGACATAGACAGTCCAAGAATGGGGGAATGTTGCCCATAATTGCGCTGGGCAAACGTAGTAGCAAACGAAGGGCGTTGCTTCGTGACGGGAATGCTACTACCTATTCCTGATATGTAAAATATATATCTATCCGAGCTACACTGTGTTTCGAATAGATATATACTCTACATCTTACAACACCTGGTCTATTTGCTTAAGGTATTAACCTTATCAATGAAAAAAACTTTATTTAGTTCACCAGGTAATTATCACATCACCTCAGCTACTGTTATCATAACAAATAATTTATATTGTGCAAGACCTGGATGTTCTAAATGAATCCTTGTCCCTCCAGGTTGTTCTCCAACCATCAGAAGCAGGTATCGTGGCTGAGCAGCTGGTCCACTGCCTCGGCCTTCGCTGGGATGCCGCAGACTGGGAGGCCCTAGGCTCATCGATAGGTCACTTCAAATGGGCAGCATTCCTGGCAGTGCTTGAAGCCAAGTACTGTTGTGACCAGCAGTTACACTCGAAAGCCCTTATCGAAGCGGTAGATGAAATTTACGATGTGTTTATTGAAGATATCATTAAGAAAGTGAGTATCTAATATACTGATAAATTAGATACAGATTGTAGTGATTCTATTTTGTGCTATATGTAGGATAAAAATTTATATAATGAATATAATTGTTCTGTGTATAGGTGTTAATTATATGTATGTATTATATTTGAAATATCTCTGTTATCTGATATACCTAACAAAATTGATTTAAGCTACTTCGAAGTCTGGTCAATGTATGAAATGTGGTGTGAAAGAACACATGCTATTCCAGGGTTACTTATACAAAAGAGGATATCTTCTACCGACTATGCGGGAGTACTGGTGTGTGCTGCAGCCCTGCGCGCTGACTTACTACAAAAGTTCCTCACAAAAAGAGCAATGTGGCCGGATCACCATCGACGAATACTGTTCCGTGGAAGCTGCTCCAGGAGAGGGGAAACTCCAGCGGTTCCAGCTTATTACGCCCGATAGAACCTTTGAGTTCGGCACGCAAGACCACAAGTTCGTAATCTTTTGATATATATTAAGGAGAAGTTGACGGACTGACTGATTGACAAATTGTGTACAGTTCGTTTTACAATGTTCGGAAGCACTAAACAAGGATTTTTGACAATATTCTTCCTTAGCGGGTAAAACGGGGATGATAAATTAGTATGAAGCTTCTGTTTTTGAAGTTATTCGAATAAAATTCCGTACGTGAAAAATATATTTTCGAAAATTGTCCTTAAAGAGGTAAAAGGGTGTGTTAGTTTAAAAGTTACCTGATTTTCCAGGTAATTTCAATAAATTGTTTCTATACATATACAAGCTGACTGACTAACATGTCAACGCAGGACCTATACTATAAGCTCAGAACCATTCAGTATTACATAGCCCACTTATCGAGAAAGGTTAATGTATAACATCAGGATCGGACCATTGCCACCACGCCAACTCAGCGCGACACTTGGCATTTTCTTATGCTCAATAGTGAAACGTCCAACGACTGATATAATCATTAATAGGAAATGACACTATTTGCTACGTAACTCTAGGAGCCGTCTCCAATGGATTTCATCGTTACGTCAGGCTGCGGCAGTGTCAGGGGGGGCCGAGGGTTACCAGCGCCGAGCGCGGGCCGGGCGTCGGGGAGCAGGCGCTCGCAGAGAGCGGGAGGTGCGCGAGACGAAGGCTCGGCTCCAACATGAGGTCAGAGCGAGACTGGCGGCTGAAGCGCAGGCGCAGGTAAAACTTAATATTCTACTTATCAGGATAATATTTTTTAATATTTACGCGTTCACTCCTCATTATGACACTAATTTTAGACGGATTTAAAACGGTGGTTTATTTAAGTTATTAAAATTATTTTACCAACATTTTAGTTAACTTGTGGCAACTCAAGATACGAGTATAAGTGTTAAGTTACATAATTGATATACCTCATGGCTTTTTACTTAAATAGTGGTTGTTAAGTAATTGCTAACTCGTTCACTATCTGAAGTACTTGTCAATTATTTATTACAGAGATATTTTATATCTTGGTCAAAAAAATCACGGTACACGTAAAGTTGAAAAAATAGTAAATATTGTAGTTCCGTATTAATGTTGTACCGAATAGAGTTTGATACCGTTAGTAATGAGAACAGTTGCCGTAAGGTAACCGAAACATCGACCGGGCAAGACGGCGTGCGCACAAGCGCAATGCGCGCCTCCAAAGGCGTTTCGCAATCCTATGCGTGGTATAGACGTGACGCGCTGACACCTGTGTGAGTATAGGGTCGGGTCAGGCCAAATTAAGGGGATTCTGGTAAGGCCCCGGGGCGCTACTCTACACAATGGCTGGAGGATGCACTCCACTTTTTGGGTTCAAGCATTGTTCGATCACCACACATTACCTGTCGCTCTACGCCGGGATGGGTATGGATCGGCCGTTTTTTCAGGATAAAAAAAATTTAATAAGAGAGAATTCGATTTTTGAAGCCGTTAAAAGAATAGTTTGATTGTAACGGACTTTTTTACCTTTTTGCTCCTTTTACATTTTTTCTATATCTGCAATAAGCATTTCACTTCACACGCAGGAACTAGCAGAACTTGCACAAAAAGATAACAAGAAATTAGAAGAACTAAAACACACACAAGTAGAACTAGAAAAATTGCTTCAAGAAGAAACACAAGCAAAGCGAGATGAAGAAATTGTGAGAGCTCTACAAGCCCGGTAAGAACATGATAACATTTCTAAAGGAATCCCACTCAGATCCCGCAAGCCTTGCGGGCTCGACCTCAGCTAAACAGGTGAATACTGGTAGCGATGGAATTGATGTCAGACTAAACCAGAAAAGCTTCATCCGAAGAAAAAAATCTAAAGGACAAAACTAAATGATCTTATAAGAAAAAAAACTAACCACTTCGTTTACAATTTTCAGGGTTTTAGCTGAAGAATGGGAGAGAAGAGAAGAGTTAGAACGATTACAAGAAGAACAGAATAGAATGCTAGAAGAGGAACGGTTGAAACGTAAACAATTTGAAATATTGCAAGCGGAGAAAGAAGCTCAATATAGAGGTATCAAGTATCCTTCTGTTCATTATTTATTGATGGATGGAGATAGAGACTTCCCATGCAATTAAATGAAAATAAAACAAATTGTATGTAGGTACTAGAGGCACACAACATCTATGTAAACTTTTGCCACCTCAGTTTCATCTATATCTTTCATCAAACATCAATGTAAAATTCCCGAAATTCCTTTTTAAAGATATCCTTCAGATCCGTCTATAGTCTACGATGAAGTATAACATGCATGCTTATTTCATTACCATCATCATCATCATACCAGCCATTGGATGTCCAATGCTGGCCTCTCCAAGAAAGGAGGGTTTTGCCTGTAACTACCGCACTGGGCAAGCGTGTTGGCAATCGCAAAGCTGCCCATCCCCGCCCTGTGCATTTGAGTCCTTAGTCGCCTCTTATGACACCTGATGCAGTGGGAGGTACTATTCTACTACGGTATCTCGCGGTAATATGCTTGTTTATTAATTTAGTACTACAAAATAAAAAGATGCATATCAACATTTTAACTAAAAGGTAAAACAAATATATAATCTTTAACCAAATATTTAAAAACATTTTAACATCTTTTATAGAAGCAGAAAGAAGACTCAAAGAACTAGAGCAAGAGAAGCAACGGCTAGATGCAGAATTGAGAGCGGCTCAAGAGAAGATCTCCAAAACTGAGGTGACTGCGCAGGCGCTGCATGTGCAGCTGCGGGTACAATAATTTATTGTCTATCCCTATTAATATTATAAAAGCGAAACAACTCTGTCTGTCAGTTTGTCTGTTACGCCCGCTTAAACCTTTCAACCGATTTTGATGAAATTTGGCACAGACAATCTTTGGACCCTGAGAAAGGACATAGGCTATTTTTGAATTCAAATAAGGGTTGTTAGGGGACGAAAAGGAGGATGAAAAGTTGTATGGAAGAATCGCTTATTTTTAGAGCTAAAAACTTGAAACTTATTTTTCTGGCCATTAATTTGATATAAATAAACATGCCATTCAAAGTTTATGTAAGTTAACAGAAAGAGGTATGGTACCCAAAAAACTATTCCACGCGGACGAAGTCGCGGGCACAGCTAGTACTAAATAATGAAATCTGTTTATTGTGTGAAAATGTTATCTGTCTAAACGCATTACTAGTATTATTTTAAAGTATTTTCGAATTTTTATAGTATTTTCACATACTTTAAAGTTCCGACTGATAACGAACGTCGCATAATGATGTAGACTTTGGTATGATAGTTATTCTATTTGATATTTAAAGGCGAAGCAAAATTAAGTTTGTATTATACGATAATACATATATATTGTCTATGCTCAAATGCTACAAACTTAATATAAAATATTAGAAAGATAATAACCGACGGGTGCAGCCATAGTCTGTGGTAAGTTTTTATATAAAGAAGAAAGATAACAATTCACATGGCCAGAGATCAAAAAGTATTTGTTATTTATCCGTAAAAAGTATGGATGTTAATTTCTACAATAATAATATCAAAGCTACTCGTCGTCATACTAGCCATTGGAAATTCATGCTGCTGGACATAGGCCTCCCTAAAAAACCTTCCGGTTCCGGTACCTCAGCCGCCTTTTACAACACCTGGTAAAAGGGGAGGTATTACTCAACTCTGCCTCTCTCGAATAAATCAATTACAATTGAGAAAATGTACTCTCCCTCCCTACAGGACATGGGCCCCGGTTTACGTAACGGAGAGCGAGCGCGTCGTGCCATCTCCTTTGTTCCAACAACGAAGAGCTCCTCCGACACCCTGATAGATGTCCGCGCCATCAGACACTTGAAGGTGGTAGATGACGACGAGAAAATATGAATACACTGAACGCAACAAATATACAGCGGAACATACGTGACCTTTGCTGTATTCAAGTGTACTTAAGTGCCTATTTACTTAGGTTATGTGCAATTAGATATTATTAGGCGATTATTTTTCGGGAAGAATGTACATTAAAAATTTTATAGATTTCTGGAAAACTACAAATATCTATTGTCCCATGATTTTAAAGTAGAATAAAAACATACATATATATACAATGTATTTATTTAATGGGAAATATTGTATACAAAATAATAAATATGTATTTAAACGTGATACTCAATTTATTTATTCGCTACCTTTCTAGCAGCAGCTTTTGCAGCAACTTTTGCAGCTGCTTCGGCGGCGGCGGCAGCTGCTTGCATTTTCTTTTGTAATTTTTTCAACTGAAAAGTCGTTAAAATTCTCTCTTATATTTTTATTTTCTTAACTTTATGCATACACTATTCATATTTAAAATACTATTCAACGACTTTATGTCGCTGCTCTTATTTTGCTTTTTTTTAATTCTAAACTTGTTGATGTAGTAATTATTATATACCTACATCATGCATTTTGATATAACATCTGTCACTATTGAGAACTGACTAAGCCTGTCAGTAGCCCAGAGCGGCAAAACCAAATGAGAACCCAAGCTTAACAAAAAATTAGCTTTTTAATCAGTTCAAGTACCCGCTACAATGGTGGCAATTCGTCCATCGTATTGGTCGCGTTCAATACTGATGAATGATAAAGAATATTAGTAACGATTTGGTGGCCCCCAAAACCGCAGGCCTCAGGATTAATAAAACAAATGTTAGCAATACGAGTACGAATGCCGTTTGAGAAGGTATTTAAATCTGCAATCTACATTATGAGTATGCGAAGGAGTCCGTCGTGGTATCTTACGCTTTCTTCTTTCCTTTTTTCCCTTTTCCTTTCTGCAGCATGAAATTTCAAAAATAAATGTGTAATACATCGGAACATAAAGAAATTTATTTATAACCTGTACATATAATAATTATCGCATTATATGATGAAACCGATTAGTACATTCTTTTAAAAGGTCAACGAACGATAAAATATCTTTACATGTATCTATCTTGTCCGGATATATTTTGATTTAAATCAATAGAAAAAAAAACTTTAGCATCTCAGAACCTGTACATTATGATATATGACATTAGTAGCAGGATTTAGAGAGAAGCGATGGAGTAAATACACTCATTTGCAAAAAAACGGGCGATTTGATTTTAATTCTTCTTTAAAAAATACGGTACAAAAATGATTTCAATCATTTGTACATGCTACGGGCCGGTTTTAAAAATGCCGTGGTGTTGAAAACAGTACATTCTAAATTCAAATTTTCGTTTGATGCTCGATTTTACAGAAAAACACTTTTTATCCTACATTTTTGGTGCGAAGTTCCAAAAGATAAAGTCGGTTTTCATAACTTTTAGCAAATTTATTTTATATTCTTAATTGTCAAAGCTTTATTTATTGCTGTTTAGCTGTCTCAATAATTTTAGAGAAAGTGGTAAAAGCTACCAAAATTATTGCGCTGCTTAAAGAGGGTTGCTGCCAATGCTTCGTGGCTCAGAGGCTAAGAGAGAAGGCCTGGTTCTGGAAGAAAACCATGTACCCAACCAGGGATGACCGTTTTCTTGTGAGCCGCGCAATAGTCTATGGACGGTCAGGAGGAGGCTTTTCGCGGCCAATATACGCAGTCATCGCCCGGCCCGCGGTCCTAAGTTACTCCGTGAGCACAGAGTTGCCAGACTTAGGTTTGCGCGAAATTGTGAGTCATGGATTTAAGAAGACTGGAATAGGATATTGTTGTATTATTGTATCCGATGACGCCAGGATATCTCTGTTCGTTGAAGATCTACGTCGGCGAGTGGTACGAAGACGAGGAGAACGCTTTGCAGAGGCTTGTTTTGAAGAAATCACACCTTATGGTGGGGGCTCTGTTATGTTTTAGACAGGAATAAATTTAATGGATCGTACAGAGATAGTCTTCATTGAAAACGGCTCATCGATACATAACGGAAGAAGACGCATTGGCCGCCTTAGGCGAATACTCAATTTTTATGGACGACAACGCTCGCGCCCACCGGCCTGGCGATGTAGAAGCGTATGTGCAAGAGGTCGGCATTCGTCGTTTGGATTGGCCAGCTCGAAGTCCCGACTTCAATCCTATAGAGCATGTCTGGGACGTTCTTAGACGACGCCTGAGATTAGCACAACCGGCTCCGCAGACCATCAGAGAACTGAAGTAAAGCTTGTGATTACCGCGGAGTGGGAACGTATTCCGCAAGCAAGTAACCGTTATATCCTCGCTAGCATACCCAGACGAATTCAAGCTGTGATTTCAGCTAGAGGGAGTCACACTCGATACTAAACATTTATCTGCTTTTACTTTATTAAAGAAAAACCAAACAAAAATCTTTGTTAACTTTGTTGTTTTACTTCACGAGCATATGCACTACTAGCGAGCATATTTACGTACATACGACTTTAGGGTTAAAACCCATAAATTTTATAAAAAATTTATGATAATACTAAAGAAAACGATTATTTGCTTATTAATTTACAAAATTGTGAAAGTATAACTACCTATAATTATCAAACAAACCTATAGTAACATTTGAAATGGTTCATTGATTAGGTGCCCGTTTTTTTGCAAATGAGTGTATATCTTCTAATCTCACTTATATTAATAAGAGAAGAAGAATTTTAAAATTTCTGGTATTTGAAAGAGCTAAGACGAATCAAAATAATATTTTCTAATATTGAAGCGTTCTCTATTCATAATAAAAACAACTTTTTAACGGCTTTTAAACGTGGTTTATTTACCTTATTATTTTTTTGGTTAGATGTTTCGGTTACCAATCTGAAAACGGCTGCCTCAAGCTAACCAAAACGTGAAAAAATGTGTTAAAGTAATATAAATCGCCGTTTAAAGCCATTAACAAAGTTTTTTTTATTACGATCTAAAATATTATTTGAAATTTGAAAGTCATTGACTACATTACTAAACTAGGACTAAGTAGAGACGACCCAAAGAATATTACAAGTGCCACCACTTACCCGTTTCTTCTCAGCTCGATTAGCCAGCACTTCCCTCCAAGCGTTTTGGATGACCCTGGCTGCATGCTGCCTCAGGAACATGTTCATCTTTTCCGTCATCTCTGTGTGGTACTCCTCCTCTCGTTCTACCATCAACGGGATGTATTCCTTGTCTTGCTCGGCCAGTTTTGCCTGGCATATAAAAATTGCACATCTAGATTGTTATTAGATAAGTATGTGTTAATTTATACTTCGAGGGGAGAATATTAATTCATAAGTTATCGGCAGAGAAAAATAGTACCTTTGACTATATTAAGTGCTGTGAGAGACAACTGGGACCTCCAGATGGCATATATCTCCCCAAAATATCGTATATCAAATGCTAGGGCTAGAAAAGCTTGGCATGAGGTAGACCTCATACCAAGGTTGTATTTATAGGTATTCTCACTCTCACTGATTTCTACCGCCAAATAACAGTGTTGATATGTTACGCTTTAAAGGGTCAGAAAGGCAGAAATAGGTGAGAATGAGGTAACAGTGCAGGCGACCCTTATAAGAGGTCTACCTCATGCACACCACTTGTGTTACGGACATCAGGCAACAGAGGAATCACAAATAATTAATAAGTATACGAAAGATAGACACAGCAAAACCACAAATATTAATCTTATGTTATTCTTGGGTGAAGATCGAACCCACAGCGCAATACAAAATGCGTCATCGGTGCCGTCAATAACAAATTCTTGAAACCACTAGGTACTTGTAGTCTAGTGTTCGACTGCAGGTTGGAGGGCATTCGACTACTTAGTGAACTTGTATTATCGTACCTCAATCTCTATTCGTGCCGCTTTGGAAGTTGAGAGAGGCTGTAAACTAACTGGGTGTTGTGACATAATATCCTCAGGTTTCAGTGTCGGCGACGCGATAATGATATGATTGCAAAAGCACAAGCGTGTTTATTGCTATGCTTTTTTGCTATTTTATTGAAAGTAACCTGATTACAGGACCGATGCAAGGGGTTCTTCGAGCAGGATCTGTATTACCTAATCCTTCGAAACCATTTTGTGAGGTAAATAAACAAAATATTTTTTAAGCGCCCACAACTCATAATAGAAATCCTATATCCATAATAGAATTTTAATTTCTGTTGCCTGTTTCTATTTGTTCTTACAAATCACTTTTGAGAATTTTACTAGCAGATACTTGATACTTTTAGTATTTTTTATTCTCACGGGAATGGAAACTACGCGGGTGAATCCCCAGGGCGCTGCTAGTTATGTGATAAATAAATAATTCACTCTGGCACCTCCAAGTCTTCACACTTCTGCACCTCGTCTTCATACTTCTCGGTATACTCGTCCAGCTCGACTTGCTTGTCAGCCATCTCCAAATCATACTTCTGTAGCCACGTTAGCAGCTGAGTCTCAACTTTGAACCTAGTTATAGAATAGAAAGGAAAGAGTTTTCATCGACAATTATTCTCACTTACGTAACCAAACTATAAAAAAGGCCTTAAAATTTAACTCAAACTTTATTGAAGTCATCCAACAATAATACTTCAGTATGAAGGTTCTTCGTAATATTGACAGCCCTGAGCACTTAAGGATTTATAAGTCATGTGTATTAGGTCAACAAAGGTTGTCTTTGCTACCTCACTTTCACCTATTTCTACCGCAAAATAGCAGTGTTCCGGTCTGAAGGATGGGAGAGGCAGTAAAATTACAGGGTACCGCGACGTAATATTTTTGAGCCACAAGGCTGGTTACGCGTAGTGACGCTTACTATCACGCGGACTGTATGCTTGTTTGTCGACCTGGTTTAATAAGAAGATAACCTTAAACTAGTCTTCCGGCACCAGGCGGGTCTTAAAACTATGTTTATGTAGATTCATTCCACGAGTCATCAAAAAGGAACCTTCAAGAAAAACTAGTGGTGCTAAAAGTTCAATTTATCATCATCACCATCATAGCCGTAAAACGTCCACTGCTTTCCAGCCTTCCCTGAAGGGGGGATAATGCCCATAATTGCCGCGCTGGGCAAGCGTGGTGGCAATCCCAGAGTGTAGTTTTGCGACGGTAATGCTGTTGCCCGTTCCCGCCCTGTTGCATTTGAAGTACACTGTTTCGGAAGGATATGCCGCCATCTGTCGGTGTCAGTACTGCAGTCGCCTCTTACGGTACCTTATATAGTGGGAAGTACTATTCTACTTTACCGGCACCCAGTGTCTATTCCATTCCATTCCAAGGTTCTATTCACACCAAGTAATTCGTGTTAATGGAACCCGGCGACAGTCCTAACCTTAGTCTTAAAGTTTCAGGTTTGAGCAATTCAATTTCAGGCAGTATTATCATTAATACAATACATTGTAGTGTACGTCTCTAGCTCCCCTTACTGGCATTAGTCCTTTCATACACGCTCGTATATGCTTGGTCTTACTTTTGACATAACCCTTCTTAATATCTCTTCTACCTGGTTATGATACGTTCGCCTAGGCCGTCGTTTAACAACTCCTTCATTAACTACCGTTCTATGTAATGCGAGAAACTGAATGACCAGCAGTGGACAATGATGATTATGATGATGAATGCTGACCTACTCAGACAATAATTCCACCGCCACCGGAGGGGGGGGGATACATTATTGAGTGACCATATGTCTAATTAAGCTTGCGTACCCATCGAGGTATATCCATCAGAAGTAAAGTAGCTCAAATTTAACAAGGTGGGGATGGGCCCATCGCAAAGCTACTTTGCAATTGCCACCATAACTACCTAGGCTTTACAAAAAAATGTATTCGTGGGTGTCCAATAGTTGATTTCGATGTTCAGTATACCGTCTCGCTCTCTGGTTTTTTTCTTCAGTAAGGTGCGTCCGCAACAGTGTCTCATAACCCTCGTGGGCCTCCACCTCTTCCTCTTTCAACATCTCACTCTTGACAGCGTGCGCTCGACTCGCTAGCACCATTTAACGATCCGAGTCCAAGCTGGAATATAAATTACCCTTAATTTCAATTTAAATGCAATCGGAACTTGGATGAATGGTATTTATATTCCGTGAAATACTATTGCAGTAGTTAGTTAGTTACAGATAATGCCAGAAAAATCAGTTAGAAAATATATTCATAATAGACCCACTTTATATCCTTAGTAATATTATAAATCCGGAAGTAACTCTGTCTGTCGGTTACGTAATCACGCCTAAACTACTGAACCGATTATAATGAAATTTGATACACAAATAGCCTTAGAAAGGATATATGCTAATACTTCATTCAACACATAAAAATTTTAAGGGGTCGAAAGGGGGAATGAAAATTTGTATGGAAGTATCGCTATTATTAGAGCTAGAAGCTTAAAACTTAATATTTAGGCTATTGATTTGTATATATAAATAAATATGACATTCAAAGTTTTTATAAGTTAAAGTAAAAAGAAACTACTGCACGCGGACGAAGTCGCGGGCACAGCTAGTCTGTTATATTGGTTTAAACCAAATAGACTAAAGCTTAACTTTCTGTACATGAGTTCAAACATGGCACACAAATGTCTTCATGTTATATGTATAACAATCGGAACACAGAACCTTGTTAATAACTAATTAGGAAATAGTAAATACATATATACTGTAGTTTCCTTTGATGTTTCTTTAGATAACTTTGACTAAGGGGGTAAAACGGGAGTGCAAAGTAAAATAAGCATGAAGCTTTGGTGTTTTTGAAGTAATTTTAATGAAACTTAATGTGATTATTTGCTGTTTTTAAAGATTTCGAATGAAATTATAAAATGAAATTCAAAATTTAAATTATTTCAATAACAGCAGTTTTAACTGCTGTTTTTGAATTCATTCTAATGAAATTCAGATGAAAGTTCTTCGATCAATGTCATGAAATGTATAATCCGTTAGAAAATAATGCATATTAAATGATATACTTAAATATAATGATTCCTGTACGTATGGTACTGTACTCAATATAAATGAATTGATACTAGAAAAACAGAGTTCAAACCAAAAAAAAAATAGATTTTCATCTATATGTTTACCCCTAAATCACTGTATGGAATTGAGTCACATCAATGTCAAAGATATTATAAGAATTTATTTATATTTACATATACATAATTGAAGTACATCATAATTCAAATTGTAGACATCAACCAGCATCTCTCAACTGAGTCCACTCACATTTTCTTCTTCAGTTTGACAGCGGCGTCTTGATGCAGCAGCGTGAGCTCATTCTCCAACCTGGTGATGATATTAGTCTTCAAAGCCATCGTCTCCTGGTACCGGTCGCTCTCCTCTTTCAATGTGCTTGAGTATTCTGTGAAAGAACATCTCTTTAACGGGCTATGTATGGAAAGAGCTGTCTGAATAGCGACGATAGAGAATTTGATAGTCTTCACTGGTAGTCTCAAGTCACTCAAGTCTCACCAATTTCTACAGCAGTGTTTACATTGTTGTGTTCCAAATTCAAAGGTGAGACGCAGTGAAATTACAGAGTAATGTGATATATGATCTTTGAGTCACATGGTTGACAATGCGCTAGTGATATCCTTCTGATAACAAGCGTCTATTGGCAGCGGTGATGATAACTATCACTCGGTCCGCTTGTTTGTCGAGTTAGTGTAGTAAACAAAGCAATTTCAATACCAGCAGTACCAAGCGTAGTTCCTGTGAGATAAAAAAAATTTAAAGTAGCGTTAGTTACTCCTTACCACATAAAAACCTTTAAAAAATGAACAGCTATTTTAGAGGTTAACAAAAAAGACAGAAACACCTTAATTTGTTATGTATGTAAAGGCCGTATATATTTCATACACATATAGTAAACAAACGATAAAAACAATGTGTCTGACATCAGTTTTATTGATATTTAATAGATTCTTCCTTGAAATTCTATGGTTAATGGGAAACGTTGCACAAGTTTGCTTGCAAAGTACAGATAATAAATAACAAAAATATTTTTTGCTTACCATTATAAAAGTAAAAGCCATACTACTTTAATCTAAAGGCCATATATCTAATAGTGGTTAGACTACAACAAACCCTTGATCTTCTCAAGCAGTCGTGCGTTAGAAGCCTCCAACTTCCTAGTGTTCATCTTGGTGGCCAATTCTTCGGCCGCCACGGTGTTCATCTGGCGTACCATCAGGTCCCGGTAGTGTTCAAATGTCTGTAGATAGTCTAGCCCTGGGTTTCGATTTTCTTTTGGCTATATAGGAAAAAAATCATTATCATCATAATAGAGGCCATGAAAATGTCATAGGGGCATAGGCCTTCTCAACATCCCCTCTTCCTTGGGAAGTTGAATGTCTAGGAGTGGACGTGAACAACTACTACAATGATGATGTGGTATTTTATTGTCATAACATCGATGAGTCGATATCGCAGTCAACACTTCGATGTTTTTCAGTTAAACATCAATGTTTATTCACGATCGGTCAGAGTAGGGTTGATCGTTATGCATTATAACATTGCATAACGATCATCCCTACTCTAGCTACTTGTAAAGTAACTGAATAATATTCTTTTCATTTTCATTTTATTTGTACTCACTTGAGCTTCATCACTGTATTCACTCTTCATCTGTAAAATAAGAAGGACGATAAAATAATTATAATTAACAAATTAATTCAAATTTAAAAGAATATGTAAGACGTTGTATCACCTCTTGCACCATGTCTTCGACCTTCGTCTTCAATGCAGGGTAACTGTTCATTATGTATAGTATGTGGCCCAACTCTGGGTTCAAACGGTTCTTCAGAGATACGTCGCCCTGTTAAAAATAATAAATCATTTTAGTCTGGTCACAGAAAAGCCAAAAGAACTATAACGAAAAGACGTCGTGTTATTTCGAGTATGTTTCTTACACTTATTAAGAGTAGAAAAAATCTTAATTGTATCAGTGCGTTCTAAAATGTCATAATTCCGGGATCAACATGTTTGATCAAGAACAAATACCAACATGGCCTCATGTCCTTTCCCGGATTAATCTATTAAATTCATAGGCCCGACTAGCGCATTCTGTAGTGTTGCTATCCAGTACGCCAAGGGTCGTGGGTTTGATCCCCACCCAAGGCTTACATTGATGTGATCAACATTTGTGTTCGTTCTGTTCACAGGGTGTTAAATATGCATTTAAGTAGTATATTCATAATTCCTCAAATGATTGATATCAGTGACACAAGTAAGAACTAGAAGCGACTGTTCTTGGAGTCAGGTGAATATATGAGATATTGGGTAAATCTTGTACCTGCTACCTGAGCGTTATACTGCACTAAACTCTCTGGGTATGCCGGTGAGTGATAATTAAATTAAATAATACATGGACCTGACTCCGTGGTCAGTTGCTTAAAGCACTTGTGTTACAGACGCCAGACAACAGCAGAATCACAAATATACTACTTAAATACATATATTTAACACCCAGACACAGAACAAACACAAATATCATTATATAAATATTTTTTCTGGGGGGGAATCTAACCCGCGACACATGGTGCATAAGATAGGATCACTACCATCAGCGCCATCGGAACTTTGACGTAAAAAGTAGTTGATGTTAGTTGTAGTGTTAAGTATAGTGTGTCAATATTCAAGATTGAGCAAACGTAATAAATAAGAAAAATACTTACAGCTTTTACATCTTCCATAGCATCTATGTTCAGCAGACTGGCAGAAAACAGCGGGTTGTCATATTGCTCGAATATGAAGACTAGGTCGTCCATGTGTTGTGACGACAGGATCCCGCTGAGTGTTTTGTACTCTTGCACCAGTTCCGGCAGACAAATGGCCAGTTTGGTCTTGTATATCGCCTCGTCCAGTATCTTCGTGATACGTTCCGCTTGAATGTGGCATTCCAGATCGATCGGGGACGCCGCTGGACAAATTCATATTACTTAGCTCTTGAATAAGACCTTAACTTTAAGCATAAATGAGGTTGTGAAGAAAAAGTTTCATGATGATCATAAAGAGTACCCTTCTACTCACATATAATAGCTATTAATAATTTTATGTAATGAGCCCTAATGTCCGTTACTTTTAAATGTGTCTGTCAACTTCATACACACGACCTGCATCGCGCTTTCAAAGTTTTCACAACGCTACATATATATGCAAGAAACCAACGTAATGTGTTGGTGTCATTAAGTCCGACATTGTAGGCTGTGACTCGTACCGAATTGTATTACTTCTATAAATGCCCTCCTTCACCCCTTTTTCATACTAGGCATATCACAACCACAAATACTTCACACACATTATATTCGTAGAGCAGCGCAAACCATGTTCGGTGATCACCTGAGGTCGGGCCCCATAGCCGCCCATGGGTGACCGCCATCGGCCCGCTTAGATCCCGCAATGCTCAGATATACAAACGCAAAAAAAAAGATCTTCACATTTCGCAAACTTAATGACATTCGACATTCACTAAACATGTAGTGTTGATTATGGTCTATAGCTATCAGTTATTAGTTAAGTGTCGTAAGACTATTTGGTACCGGTTTCCAACAGATGGCGTTATATCCATCCAAAACAGTGCAGCTAAAGTGCACGGAGTAGAAATGGACAGCAGCATCCCCGTCTAATGAACGAAGCTACGGTGTTCCCACGCTTACCCAGCAATTCCATCATGAGCAACATTCCTCATTAGCAAGTCCTATGTCTAATAGTGGAGGTCCAACGGCTGATGTAATGATAATGCTAATGATGCAGAAGTCGAACTTACTGTTATCCTGAGTGAGGTCCAATTCTTTCTCCATGTCCCCATCAGTAGGCAGTGACCGGCTGCTGCCTGTTTTCGAGCTATCAGAATATATGGACGCCGACAGCGTCCCTGACGACATCTTAATAGGCTAACACAGAATTACTTTTATCAAATATTACAGTTTCAAACATATAATAAATGTCTTCCAACACAGAACACGGTAAGCAACTATTTCTTGGTTGCAACCAATGAAAAGTTGACATTTAGTTTTTGCTATCATTAAACACTTTCATTGTCATGGCAACAGTTGCCATGGAAACCAGCAAATTAATTATATCTTATACAAGGCAACAGATCAATGTTCACAAATCACATGTAATTACGCAATTTACTTTATTCTTTGAACGTGAGTTATCCAGTTCAAAATTGATTATCAATTTTTTAATGGATTTGCATAGATTGACCAGTGGCCGTGTGTACCTAATCAATTAAGGTTTATTACCGTAAGGATCGCATGCGTTTAGTAAACTATGCTGATAACTAAAGGAAAGCTAGTAATACATAATTTCAGACTCATCAGATAGGTTTTAAATGCCGTTTTCACTCTTTAAAATCTCTGAAATATAAATAATTAAATAGTCCGATACACATGTATATATGTAAATATGTATAAAATTACACCTTCAATTTTGATGGAAGTTTTCTTTGAATAATATATGCATAATACACTTTAAAAAAAATCTACAAAAACGTCCACGAATGTATATGTCTATCTAAGATATACACACACACATAAAACATACACATTTGCACAGTGATATATATAAATATACACATATATATATGCAAATGTGTATGTTTATATATATATATATATATATACGCTATATATATATATATATCTATATATATGTGTGTGTGTGTGTTTGTGTGATTGTTTTTGTGTGTGTGTGTGTGTGTGTGTTTGTGTGTGTACACTAACAAGTAAGTACTAGCACAAACTTGTACAGTGTATCCACTGTTTAGTTAAATTTAATTTCAGCAAATCGCTTTTCGCATTTAATTAACCCAATAACATGCCTAACTGTACTCATCCCAAATTAATACAGGCTGCATTTTATGAGCTGGTATCGCGAATTCGTGGTGTTGGCTTGGATTGTTGATAACGCCGGCACGCGCGCCTGTTGTCATGGCAGATTTTTATTAGTTTGTTCAATGGTACATAGCAGTTAGACCTAACTGGGACGTATTAAGAGATAACTTTTTTCCTTGGAACAGGTAAAGTGAATAATTTAATAAGAGAAATGTGTTTTGATGTCAATTTTGTGTACCGACTAAGGAATATGTGTTGTTTGTTTGTACTTGTTTTAGTGATACTACTCGTAAATCTTAAATTAATTCGTCTTCCTTCTGCACCGGTACCTACTTATATTTGACAGTCCATAAAAATGCAATTAGATATTTCTACTGTTATAAGTAAGTTTTTAGCCAGCGCTTAAAATATTTGAGACAATATTAAAATTTATGAAAGATACCTACTTTTTTTATATCTAGACGACTTTTCCTTTCTAGTTTTACTATCGAAAAATATTTCTTGAATCTTTAGGGCGGTCACATACATTCGAAATTCCGTTTCAGAATTTTGATTTGAAACACTGTTTCAGGATTCCGTTAATATATCACACATATACGTTTATTTCCGTTCGGAATAACAAGGCTCAGTTGAACGACGCTAGAACTTGAATTCAGATATTTGGCATTATGATGACAATTTTCTTATTGCGATAGCACTATTTACACCTATCAAGGAAAAAAAAAATACGTCGTAAATTTTTACGTGCGTAATTCCGTATGCACGGCCTGTGCATCATACGGAATTACGAATCAAATTAAATTTCGAACGGAAAACAACTGTAGTATGTGGCTGATTCGTAGATGTGTAGGTATGGATTTAATGCGTTCGATATTACGAATCGATATTTCGAATCGAAATTCTGAAACGGAATTCCGAATGTATGTGACCGCCTTTATAATCATTTTTGCATACTTCTTTTCTTTGACTAGTTCTGTGACGGCTTCTTTCATAATTACCAATATTAGGGCGCATAGTATTCCCAGCATTTATAGGATAATGTATTCACCTTTAAATTTAAATATGTTCTTTTATTTTATGTAAAAAGAAACTTTCGTTAATAGTCAGTTATTTTGTAAATATATTTATTTCTACTCACTTAAGTTACTTTAATTAGTTGTATATTATAGCACTTAAGGACACAATCACAAATACAAATATATAAATATTAAGGAGATAATGCTCACGGTATACTAGGAAGACACTGTGTCATCCGTTCTACTTTTTAGTTTTAGGTGGAAAACATATTTAGAGGCATCCACGCTAAGAATACTTTCCAAAAATCATCAATCAAAACAATTTTCATGTATAAATTATTTAATATATAGTGGTTATTAGTTATTTATAAAGAGAATATCTTTTCAGTTATTCCAATTTTGATTATAATCTGAAGTATCTCTCGGTTTCTTGTAAGGACGTAAGGAGAAAAAATATATCTTATTTTACTTGTTGGTAATGTTAATTCTATTGACGAAAGAGTTTGTTTTAATCGGTTAGGTAGATTTTTGTCTAGTTGTTCCAAACGATACAAAAATACAAATACCATTAAGCTAGGATTTCCATTTTTTTAAATATTATATAGCCTCTGTTACTCCAGAAGAATGTAGTTAGTCAAATAATTCCAAAGATCGGTCCGTAACTTTTTAAGCCTATTCGTTACAAACAAAAATACCAATCTATTCTCTTTGTACTATTAGTAAGGATGAGACTCCATCAAAGATTGATTTTATAGTCAACAGATCACATAATCAAAAATGGGTAAGAAGAATAAAGTGAATAAATTAGCGAAGATGTCCGATGAGGAGCGAGCCAGGTACTTGCAGCACCGAGCGGACATGGAAGAGGAGGCGCGCCGCAGAAAGAGAGAACTCGTCGCCAGGTTCATCAAGGTAGAGAGGGACATAGACTATTAAACTCCAGTTACCTGGGAGCCCAATAACCACATTCTATTAGGGAACACAGCTAGTTTAGAGTCAACACTTTAGAGTAGATAGAACCGATGGCGTATTTTGTAGTGTCCTATCTTGTGTCTGGTTGTAGCAAATATGTCTGAATTACGGTATTATATTTGTAATTAATTTGTTATCTGATTTCCGTAACACATACTTTAAGTTCGTCAGGAGTCAGGTCAACGTTAGAGGTGTTGTGTTAATCAGTACATGTCTAAAGCAGTCGCTTTTCTCTGTCTATCTGTATTCCTATGTATGCTTAAATCTTTAACACTACGCAACGGATTTTAATGCGTTTTTTTAATAGATAGAGTGATACAATAGGAAGGTTTATATAAATAATACATGCATGTAGAGAAACACTAATACTTTTAGAGATTACAAATTTGATGTAAACAAACACTTTCTTGTGATAACATTGCAAACGCTGGCTGTACCCGTCAAGATATATCATAATAATGTACTATAGTATTGCGCACCTTGAAAACGTCTACAAAAAATCTGCATGTCTATCTCTTACAGGTAACCCACAATTACCATTTTTTATCCTCATTGTGTCCGTGCTATGTTGGGCCGCTAGTTTACAATAAATCAAAAATATGTTTAATCTGGTTCTCTGTTTCAGAACAAATTGGACAAAGAAGAAGCGTACAGCCGCATGAACAGAGCAAAAATTAACCAAGAATGGCGATATATACTCCGGAAAATAAAGTGCAAGCAAATGGCCATAGACATTCAGGTACAAAATCGTATGCCGTAGTACATCCACTGATGCTCCGGATTTAGACCTCCCCAAGTGATTTCCTAGCCGTGAGGTACCGGCAGAGTAGAATAGTTCCTCACCTTGTACCAGGTGTCGTAAGAGGCGACTAAGGTACCAAAACCGACAGATGACGGTATATCCGTGCAAAAAAGTCACCTCAAATGTACAGGGTGGGGATGGGCAGCAGCTTCTCCGTCGCAAAAGTTGCCTTCTTTGATTACCAACACGCTTACCCAGTGCGGCAACTACGAATAAAATTCCCTATTTCTTGTGGAGGCCTATATCCAGCAGTGAACTTCGAAGGGCCAATAGGGCCCATAGCCTTAAGCCCTGTGGCTTTAAACTATGGGCCCTATTGGCCAGCCAACTCAAAGTAGCCCAAGAAGTCATGGACAGTTCAACGAGCTATCTGAGCTGAGCTCTGAGCTGAGCTGAGCTCTGAGCTGAGCTGAGCTACACTCTTTCGGATGGATATACCGCCATCTGTCGGTTCTGGTGTCTTAGTTATGACGCCTTGTACAAGTGGCGGTACTATTCTACTCAGCCGTTATAGTAAACCACGTTTTAGTGTAATTAGCCACCGTTAGTAATCAGTCAAGCTATATCTATGCCAAGATATAGTATATGCTAAGATATAGAGTCTTCTCTCCAGCGTAAATGCTGACTGCTTGGCGGTTGTTTTTCATGCTGATCTGCTGCCCTCTGCTCTTCAACTAGCTACAGAAGTAAATGAAGATTATTTTTGGGCAAAAAGGCTGCTGATTATTGGTACTTATAATAATTCCATAGGTGACATTGGATTTATGTAAAAATAACTGTTATTTATTAAACGAGGTCGACAACGAGCATACAGTCCGCATTCTATTTTCTCATTATATTACAAGGATATCACTAGCGTATTTCCTACCTTGTGACTTAAAGATATTATGTCACATTATCTAGTAATTTTATGCCACAAGGGCGAGATCCTACGAAACCGGAACATAGTAATGCGAACACTGCTATTTTGTGATAAAAATAGGTGAGAGTGAAGTACCAATGCAGACGACATTTGCAAGAGGTCTAGCTAATGTATAAATTTTCTTCAAATACTTCTCTAAACTGAAATAAAATTTTAAAAAAATTAGCTTTAATACAAATAAATCCTTTAAAACCCGTTTTTATATTATTATTATGATATTAAAACAGATTTATTGTTATATTCATTAATTAATTAAATATTATTATAATTGTTTTACCAGGGCATGACATCCAGTTTCAATTTCCTCGTGGACAGAAAGGATCGCCTAATAAAAACCCTAATGAAAGCTATCGAAGACTCTGACGACCAGCACCGGAGGGCTTTTCAAGCACACACTGAGAACTTGAGCCACTTTCTTAGTAAGTACTTTATAATTAAATATCAGCCGAAGGGCATCAATCAACTGACGGACATAGGCATACCCAAGTGGTTTCTAATAGTTTTGCATGTGAACTTCGGATCTAGTCAGATGATCTGTCAACCCCTGTGGGTGGACGTAGTATGCTGCTCTTGCTGGGGCGGGGTTTGTATTTCAGAACCTAACGGTCTCTAACCGTTCCCACGGCTAAGGAATAAATTCATACATACGACAATGTTCCCATACCAAGGTTAGCCTGGGTTAGCATTTTATAATGGGCTCTCACTCTCTCTTACCGATAGTTACCGCCTAACTAAAGCATTACTAGCATTGTTAAGTGCCAGTTTAAAGATGGAGGGGTGATTAATGGAACATAACGCAAGTTTTTTAATAAACAAGCAAACAGTTTGCGTGATAGTAAGTGTCAAAGCAGCCTATAGATGCTCGCCTTCTACCTTGAAGATATTATATTACAGTACCCCATCATTTCACTGTCAATCTTACCTTGACCTATGTATGAGGTCTACCTCAGATAAATTACAGAATAACTTACATAATATAATATAATTAGACATAGATTTGGCAGTTTGCTAGTGATATCCTTGTAATAACACGAACGTCTATGGATTACTCTTTTGCAAATCGTAAGCCTGTTCAATTCTCATCCTGTTAGTATAAATAAAGATGCTTTAACCAAAGTAATGAAGTGTTATCTCATTCTTAGAAATAAAGCAGATTTTGGCGAACATTTTGCTAAATACCTAAACAGGCTTTTGCCAATAAGTAACCTTACGATTTTTAATGTTTTATTTAAAATATTTGACGGTTCAGTAGGCGTTAGGATAAATCCGAGAGATATGGTGGAAAGAATGAGTGCTCCTGTAGCAATAGCAGCAATTTTTTTCATATGCTTCCGCATTCTTACGAACTCTTTTCACTATTTATGTCCTCACTTAAATTGTCCCCTCGTTTCTAACCCATACCAGGTACATTCACATAATTTATGTATACATATTATTTTAAAACTTTATTATTTTTTGTTTACACCGATTTGGTCCCTTTTCTGCTTTGCCCGGCAGTCGACTGGTAGATATTGCCACTTGGAGGTAGTCCTCCATATGTACAATGATATATTTGTAAAAAAATAAACAAAATAAATAAATGCCTTATAATAATGTATTGTATATCAATTAAGGTATTGGAACTCATCGCCTTGACAAACTGCAAGCTGAATATGACTACCGGAAGAATGTCCTCCTTGAGACATGGGACAAGGAAGAGTTCGACATCAACGACAAACAGGATAGAGCTGAATTCAAGTTGAAGTTGGTCACATACATACAGTACAGTGACTTTAATGCCTACAAAAACGCGATGGAACTCAAGCGAGCTACAACCAAGAACGATGCGAGACTTGAGGTAAGGAAGACACATTTTTCTTACGTATTGTAAGCAATAAACAATTCCTGATTTTAGCACGGCGAATTCAGTTTAATCCATTTAGGCTAAAATACTAATGGGGAATGGACGATTCCTCACATGTTAAACCTGTAGAGATGACATGATGAAGATAAAATTTTTACGATTTTTAAGGAAATTTCTTTTAAAAAGACTTTTTCTTAATAAAAATATAAGTTTAGTTAGACAGGACAACGTCTGTCGTGTTTGCTAGTGAAAATATAAACCGTAATTTTAAATGCCGGTCTATTTGTTCCGGCTAATCTCTAAAACGGCTGGACTTTTAAAATTTACATACATAAACAACCAAATAGCTGTTTTTAAAGCTACTTTCCTACTAGAAAATAAGGCTACTACTAATAATATTTTACTTTCATGGTCATTCAACGAAAATTATTAATATAAACAGACAAACACGACTAACTAGAGAAGTATTAAGCAAAATATAATTATATTATTAATAAAACCTTTGATAAACCTTTGATTGAAAATATATATTTTTAATTTTTATTAGTACACAAATAATAAATATATTTAACAGAAAATAATTTTATGAAACAGTAATTAGAATTGTAGATCATCCTTCCAGTCGTCACAATTGGCTCGTCCCTTCTCCGACAAACACATCATAAGATTTTTGGAAAATTCACATTTGTCCTCAGTATTTTCTAAAAAAGCAAACAAAAATGACTACATATTTATATTATTAAATAAATAATAAATTCACCCAACAATGTATGAGATCATACATTGTCCTGACTCCGAGATAAGCCGCTCAAAGCACTTGTGATAAGGACATCAGACAACAGAGGAATCACAAATATACTACTTAAATACATATATTCAATATCCTGATACAGAACAAACACAAATATTATATATAAATATCTGTCTTGGGGGGGTTTCGAACCACCAGGTGTCGTAAGAGGCGGCTAAGGTACCAGAACCGACAGATGGCGGTATATCCATCCGAAACAGTGCAGTTTAAATGCACAGGTCGGAAATGGGCAGCAGGTCCCCGTTGCGTATGCTGCACTCTGCGGTTTTCAACACTTTTGCCTGGTGTGCAATTATGGGCAAAAATCTTCCTTTCTTGGGAAGGCCTATGTCCAGCAGTGGACTTCCAATGGCTGGTATAATGATGTTCGTTGTCGCTTTATTTACTCTTATATGTTAAATCATTTTGGAAGATAATACTGATAATCGGAACTATGGGATTTCGACAAAAAAATCTATAGTCTGCAAATCGCAGAACGAATTGCCTTTTCATCTATTAAGCTACGCTACGTACGATCGCTATTCGTCGATTGCGGTACCACTATCGCCTCATAGAAGTAGGGAGTTAGTTACTATTTTACTCTGCCGATAACGGAAAGTCAAAAAATTTAATACCATTATCAAGTATTTGGAAACATTCCTCAATTGACTCTTGAAGGAAATCCTTTAGATCTTCGTTTTTGACATCCTTTGTGATTGAATGCGTCACCAAGTACCTATCTGGCATCCCGTTGTCATCCGTCTGTAACACGTGTAGAATATTTTAAAATATATCATCAACACTATATTACATTAGATTTTACAATAAAATATCACGATAACATTAATAAATAAATAAAAATACGTGAACAGTAAGCTTATTTCTATAGCATAATATAGTGTTAAAGATTATATTCATGATAAAACTACCTGAGATTGAATTGCTTTAACCTAGCTTTAAGACAACGGTTTGTTGGCGCCGACGCCGGTACGGGTTCCATTAACACTAACTATTTAGTGTTGACTACTTTGGATAGTTTGTGTTGTAGTTAAGGTAAGAGACAGACTATATCCGATACGTTAGTTTTAGAATAATTTATATTATATAATAGGTACTGACAGACAGCCACGTCGGAAAAAACAAGAATAAATGAGCGAGAAAGGTATGCCAAGATCGTAGAAAGTAGAGATCCATAGAATCTGCCTTCTCCGATAGGACACTGGCGTGATGTGTATGTAAATAATTATTAAGTACCATTTCCAACTGTTCCAAAAAGCAGTGCAATGCACATGCTTTGTTGTTCATATCACCGCTAGAGTTGCTGCTGTTTCTATTATCATCCCCGTAGGTGCTTTGTTCAGTGGGTTTTTTAGTGTTAGGGTTGTACTGGCTCCTTTGGCCGGAGTTGATCTCAGTCCGCTTGCCCCTCTTAAACCTGCGAGAAGCTTGCGTTGTAGAACTGTACCCGTTATACTTCGACATATCCTGAAAGTATATGTTAGTTATAATGACACAATATTTTCCTTTTTATTATATATATTGATATTTTGTTTATACTTACGCTATCGTGCCCGTCTGTCTGTGAAAAGTCCTCATGAGGAAAGTATCTGCTATTCAGCTGTTCTCGTCCATATCCATTGTCTTTACTCATCATGTTTCCCCCAGAATAATCTCTCCCATCCATTTTATCGTCCCTGTCTCTCATCCTGTCTTCTCTGCCATTCATTCTTTCGTCTCTATTACTCATCCTATCGTCTCTGCTTCTGAACCTATCCTCTCTTTCATCCGTTCTGTCATATCTATCGTTCATTCTGTCTCCTGTTTCACTCAGTCTATCATCTCTTCCACCAATTCTGTCGTTCTTGTCTCTCATATCTCTATTCCACTTCGTTCTCTGATTGAAACGTCCTCGTGACTCTTTCCAATCCGAATCCTCTTGGTCTTCACGCTCGCTGGAGTTTCGGCCATCTTGCTTCTTGAGGCAGGTCGCGTATATAGTTTTTAATTCATCTTCTTTTGGACCACCTTCTGATCGACAGTTTAAGGCCTGATATCATAAACATTAAAAAATAACTAATAGGACAGAAATGCTCCTATAATGCTATTCTGTTCGTTTTTGAAAATTAACCAAACTAAAGCTGAGAACAAAATACACTCTGTGTACATACACAGGACGTAATGCATATTTTTGTTTCGTAATTTAATATCTTAGGTAATGCAGAAGTAAAGTAATAAGTGTGAAAGCACTCTGGTATTTATTGATTGATTGAATGTTGAGGACAGTTTGACAGTAGTGTTTATATATATATATATATAAAACTAGAAATTGCATTGCCTAGGACTGTTCTTAAATGTTATCATGAAAGCAACCGTAAAAGACCTCTGCTGGACATAGGCCTTTCCTAAAGGTAATTCTGCCCATAATTGCCGCGCTGGTCACGCTGGGCGTCGCGATGGGAATGCTGCTGCCTATCCTCACACTATGGCATTTACGCTACACAGTTTCGGGTGAACATGCCGTCAGCTGTCGGTTCTGGCACTTCAACTGGAAAGTACCATTCTACTTTGCCGGTACTCCACAACATCTTACTTTTTACCATAATCAAATTCTAGGTGGCTATTTTTAATCAGATACTAGCAGTGCCAGCAACTTCGTGCACGTGGAATAGTGAGTTTGGGGGTATAGTAACCTTCCACGAGAAATGGACTATTCAACACTGAAATAAATTTGCAAATCGGACTAGTGATTCCTACGATTAGCGTGTTTAAACAAACAAACTCTTCAACTTTATAATATTAGTATAAATATATAACAAAATCGACGTAAATCAGGCAATATAATCTAGTATTTTAAAATCTAATCTTTGTGTCTGACTGTACCTATGTTATAAACTGCGAAATAATAAATACCTCCTCGAAATTATTTAAACGTTGGCAGATTATATACTCACTTGCACATAACACTCCGATACGATAAAATAAAAGGTTAATATATAATACAGTGATTGGAACGTCATATTCACTTTTGCTCGACTAAAGTACTGGCTGTTGATGGTCACCTGATACAATATATAATAGTGTCCACGCTTCAATACCCAGACTGCGCACAAAGGGCCAAAACAGTGACATGAGCCTAACATTGGTAATTGTTACATGGAAGGTATTCGATAAATGGGTGCGATTTTTACAAACGGCTACCTATTCTTGACTTTTTTATGTAACGACGATGATGTCGGGCCCGTTGGCGCAGATGGTAGTGACCCTATCTTATGCACCAAGGGGCGTAGGATCGATCCATACCCAGGATTGTTCTGTGTCGGAGGTCACTGAGGTCACTTTAATGGGACAGGCAAAAGAAATAAAGTGCTGCTGTCAGTTAACTTATACTTGTCCGAGGTCTTATTCCTTGCTATTCTCTAATAGAAAATCAGCCATTTTTACACGAGGTAATCTTCGTGATGTGTGTAAGACTCTACGAAATTTTTCAAGAGGAAGCTTACTGAAACGATATTTGCAAACCCGACGGGATGTGTCTTTTCACCTGCCTGTGTTCCGGTTTGAAGAGTGAAAGAGACAGTGAAGGTACTATGTGTCCAATGTTGCATAAAATCTTAAAGTTACAATGTTGGCAACGAGGTAGTTATATCCGTGATATTACATGCATCTGTAGGCTGCAGTAACGCTTACTATTAAGCGGTCTGTATGCTTGTCTGTTGACTAGTGTAATAAAAAAAATACATTTAAAAATTTTACTGTCCGTAAAACCTTTTCTGCCTGAAGATGATCGAGGTTAAGTAGGTAATCTCAAAGTTATAGGAGTGAAATCAAATTTATTAGCAATTTTAACTCTTAAGACTCTCATTCTTGGCACGTCACTTCACCTTTTTGTTGAAAAATCAAACATTCTCTTCTTTACGTATTTGACAATACGGTTAGAATGTATACGTGAAAATATTTTATTAACCTAATAATGTTATAAAACTCTTTTTAAAACTTTAACACCACTTCGAAACCTTTATTATGGTCCTACATTTTACGTGTACGCTGATAACCGTTTGTAAGCGATATACACAAATTTTTCTACCACAGTAACCTCATTAAAGTTCGCTAACGCTTTAGTTTTAGAAAATACAGAGAATTTAAGCTTTGGCAAATTCGCACATGAATTGATCGTGCGAACTCATCAGTACCCTGTTCACAAAGGTCCAACTGAACATTCAGGCCATCAGTCACACCTGCCACTCGTGACTTGACAGCACCCGTCAGGAAGCAGCCGTTAGATGATAATTTGCGGGAAACTTGATGTGACCAATCAAAAATTACAGTAGTTTTCCTCGATATAGATGCTAAAATAAAACTAAATGCATAGTCTGAAGTACATGTTAACTAGTAAGAACGTATTAATTAAAACAATTTAAGTAAAATTTGGATGCTGGCAGAGTAGAATACCTCCCTCTGTACCAGATGTCGTAAGGGGAGATTGGGGAACTGAGACTGACGGGTATATCCGACCCAAATAGTATGGCTGAATATCGTGACACGCGACAATTATGGTTCAAAATCTGTGATGATTGATCTAATTGGAAAAATCAGTAATTTATATGAAATAAAACTTTCCAATTGCGGCACAGTCCGCGCGGATTGTGTTGTCCAAATGGCAAATTTTATAAAAATCGAATTGCCGGTTAATCTGTGAAAGCGGAAAAAAGAAATCAAATCCGGATACGCTCGGTCGTTTGTTGGTTAATAATATAAGTAAGTAGGTATATTAGAAAATATAAATCGTACGCGCCTGAACAGCTTCACTTGTAATAACAAAAAGTTAAAACAAAAAGCTCATTGACAATTTCACTGATATGTATAAAATAATGATTAGATGGAAAATAAATCTTCTTTTCATTCTAGTACTAAAGCTAGCAATAGAGAGAAGTATAGTCTACACGGGTATCTCACTCTCACTTATATCTAGCATTAAACAGCAGCTTGCATTGATGTCTTACGGTTTAAGTCTAGAAGTATTTAAACTTCGGGATAATATGACGATTCTTATGTCACGCGATTAGCATGAGGTACCGGCAAAGTATAATAGTACCTCTCCCTGTACCAAGTGTCGTAAGAACCAGAACCGACAGATGGCGGTATATACATCCGAAACAGTGCAGCTGAAATGCACAAGACGGGTATGAGCGTTCTACGATTGCCAACACGCTTTCCACACGCCGCAATTATGGCTAATTTATGAGCAAATTTCCCCTTATTTTGGGGTAGCCTGTCCAACAGTGGGCTTCCAAAGACTGGTATGCTGATGATGATCTATTACCGAGTGTCCAAGGACTGTCTGTCAAGGACCGTAATTCAACATACTCATACAAAAAAGGTTTGACAATATATTTGTTTTTTATAGCACGAAGAAGAAATGAAGCAGCTATGCCGACCGAAGCAGTTATCGATAGAAACTTATTGGACGAAGCTGCGGGACGTCTATAACTCTTATTTGGAGCAACACAACCCAATCATGGGCCATTACAACACCTTGAGGGAGAAGGACGACTTTTACAAGAAGGACATCGCTCGGAATGACGCTCTAATTCAGCAATCGACGGTAACAATCATGGAATTGGTGATCGTATGAAAGGATTTTAAACAGCTACAATTGATTTAAACATGTATATATGTTACGGTCAAAGTTAATAAATAGCTATTATACATAATGACTGATCACAATAAACATAATAATAAAAATGTCTCGACTATGTGGTAAATTAACCACTTTATATTAGGTATATAAAATTGCGAGTTAATGTGATTAATTCTGACACAAACTGTTTTTTTGAACAACATCTCAAAAACTTTCATTTCTTAAATATATTACTTTAAAAAGAATTATTACACATTATATTGGTTTCGCAAATGTTTTACTTCAGAAATATTTAAACTGTTAATATATTATTTTATTAATTAATATATTCGGTTCGAGCTGGATATGGCCACAGTTCTAATCTAACCTAACTATAATTTCGAGTCAGTTATTAGCACCATAATTATTTCTGTATCACTTTGTCTAAATTGTTTAGTAATGATAATAATGGATAATGATGATACCATATCTAGATTATTTATGGTATTCTATATACAGAGTAAATAAAACAGAATGATTTCAAGAGCTGTTTTAATACCCTAATTTAAAATGGCAACATTACATTAGGAAACGCTCGTAAACCTTCAACGTGAATGGATGCGGACCACTAATACTATCAGCCACAAGCTGGCGAAGATGGCCAGCCACAAAGAAGAACTGTCCAAGAAGTACTGGCAAATGAAGAAGCAAGCCAAGACTCGCCGCGGCAACGGTGACTGGCAACTTAACATCATGGTCAACTCTAGCCAGGATGCTATCAAGGTATGTATATATATTATATATATTTATTCATATTATCAATGTAACAATCACGGAATATACGAGTATATATAGTCTTTATTATAGTTTGGGCTTTTAACTTTAAGACATGCCAACAAATCAAATCAAAACTTATATACATTCTAGTAATACATACACAAGAAAAAAACCAGAGTAGAGTAGAGTTTTGTTTGAGTAGCTTTGACTTATTCCCAACGATGGCCACCCGAGCCTAGGTCGAGCCTCAGAGGCGCCCTCGGGTAATCGCCATTGATCTCGCTCAGATCCCGCGAACCTTGCGGTGACCGTCGCTAAACGCGCAGTTGTCGCTACGAAGCACGAAGGTGGAAAATGGCCACAGGTTGCCCATAAACCCTTGCCCTCTCCCCCTATGGCACTAGAATTAATGTCTGAGTACTTTAGCAGGTTAATATGCAGCATTTGCAAGCTTATCAGCTTCCTCTTTACCCCATATTCCAATGCGCGCAGGAATCAATGGCAACATTACTTACAGTTATATTGAGTTATTTAAATTGGTTAATTGTCAAGGTTCTTTTTCTATTAATAAATTCATTTAACATCTCATGCATTGACCTGACTCCGAGATAAGCCGCTTTAAGCACTTGTGTTGCGGACATCAAACTACAGAAGAATCACAAATATAATACTTAATAAAATACTTAATATTATAAAACTACATATTCAACAAAAAACAAACACAAATATTCATCATATAAATATTTGCCCTGTAATATTCTCTAACATTTATACGTTTACTCATACTTATAATAAAACTAATTTTTTGACGGATTTAAAACGGTTTATGTACGTTTTTGTTCGACATTTCTGGTATTATTATGTCTTGTGGGATCGAGCGCACATGGTGGGAACCCTATCGAATACGCCACCGGGCCTGACGAATTGCATTAATTTTAATTAGCAAATACAGTAACCAACATAGTTTCCTAGCAGATTATGAGATAATTTAAGTTTTAGATTATTAATTAGTTAATATTTTCAGCGTCTTGAGACCGCCAAGGAAAAGCTAGACAAGATTATGCAAATGGTGGACATATGCAGTAAATATGAATATGAAAATGACGATATTTTCCTAAAGGACATAGACACCGATGACGGAGCTCCTATAGACTTTGAAAACTTAGACGGAGCTATGATCGTAAGTGTTTGAAATTGTTAAACAAGTTATTTGAAATTGTTAATTTTGTTCAGTGTTTCAGTTTCTTTGTGACAACTATTTTCAAAAGTGAGAATTATGTGTCTGGATATAAGAAGTTTATAATTAGGTATTATCTTCATAAATGTGTACTTGTTTTTAGTTTTCGGGTTAATTAAATCTCTGTGTTACTAGTTAGTAGTATGTAAGTAGGTATTTTTATTGTGAGTACCTAATGAACACGAAAGTGTTAGAAAACATTCATTTATATGTTTGGATAACGATGTTACTGGCGTTATTGCCATAGGTACTAGTAATAAAGACAAGATTAACAAAATCATACAATTATTTAGTTAGATATTATTAGCATATAAATCAATAAGTTAGAAAATCACAATCAAAATATATTATTTTGTAACATATATGCGTACTATGTATGTACACTACTCATAATAAAATGTCTTATTATTTTTATAAATATATAAGTGAATGCAAATAAATTTTATGTCTTGATAATAATAATAAAAATCCTTGTTAGTTTGCTTCTCTGTTTCCTATTTATATTTTTAATTTACTATATCATTCTGGCAAGAGTTTACGTCATGCTTAAAAAAATGGTGAATGTATTTCATCTGCATAGATTTCAACATCAATATATCATTGATAAGTTCTATAAGAAACATCTATACGACAATAGGCATTACATTTTTTAGAACGAATGCAAGGAATACAGCAAAATGGACAAATTCCTGTTAAAAGTGAACCGCGTGAGAGTTCAGACGATTTGCCTGCGGGCAGAAAAGATGAAGCTAGCCAAGGACAATGCCCAACTCAAGCTGTACATCAAACGGTACCTCACAGACCTGGCACTCCGTGGCCAGGAGAGACCCGTCAGCATAAAAGTCCAATCCGCTGTACAGAAGATTGATTCTAATGAAAAAGTTCTGTACGTACATGCGGTGATATTTTTTATTAATACATACGCACCTCTACTAGCGGCTTAACAAATTTTGACATAAGTGTTTAGTGGCTGATATCAAAAATTTTAAGAATTGACTTTTGTTATTTACGTACATTAAATCACTTCCGATATTACAAGAACGATTTGAATACAATATCGTTTAAATTTACTTGAGACAAGCGCCAAGGTCTATAAAGATAAAAAAAAAATAATTTGACCTACTTCAATTCGCCTACTAATGCTTTAAGCCCTTCTTTATACCCTTAGTCTACACCAGCAGTTTTAAACTGTCATTTACTACTAAGAGAAGCTTAGCTTTACCTCGACTCTCCATGATGACGACATCAATTTTGACAATTTGTATAAATAATAAATTCATACATAGATAGATAGAACTTGACTCCCAGATATGTCGCAAAATAAAAAGTAAACTCTTTTTTTAATATACATAAAAATCCTTTTTATTGTTAACTTACGTCATTTCACATTTAAATCACATTTTTATGATAAGAAAGCTTGTTTTTAAAGTTTGTTTTTAGTTATCTTACTCCGTCGTATTGTTTTTTTTTTCTATCCTGGGTGTTCTGCCATGTAGGATTTCGTGTTGGATATAGAGTAAGCATGCATTATCACTAAAACTGAACGAGTTTAAAAATTTTTACCAAATTGGTTGAAGATATCTGCTTTAAAACTCAGTTGCTGAAACGTAAGATTTCACCTGTACAAAGTTACATTACAAAATAAAACTTGTATAAAGAACCGTTGTAACGGACATTTGACAACAATCACAAATATTTGTGCTGGGTAGGGATCAAACTCTTGCATCGGCAATTAACCATTATTTGGTACCAAATTACTTTATTGTAACCAATAACTTGTTATAATTATTCAAAGCAGAAATCGTCCGGTCACGTGTATAGAAGGCGTGCTCTCGAACGCGGTGCAGCATGAGAAACGTATGAAGTTCTGGCAGCAGAGGAACCGAGAGGGCGAGGTGCGCGCCTACCCTAGACTGCAGTGCTGGATGACTTCCTAACAATTTATTTCTTACCATAGTGTGTAGCCTAGCTTGGTTTTAAGGCCTTGTTGAAATCCCTTTTGCCTCAGTCTAATACCAAGCAAATCTTTTTTACTGTATGTAGGTATAATGTTCACATGATAGTTACATTACTACTACTGGTTTTAAATCTAAAGATATGGATTTCTACCCCAACAAATTTTGATGTGACAACTGTGTTTACGAGTCTCATTTTTCTTGTCATATGAAAATCTCTATTCTAACTATTGAAAATAACATCGGCAACTATATGGTCCCTTCAATTTCGCTATATCAGGCTCCAGCTGTATTACAGTACTTTAAATTATCTTCTATTGGTTATCAGGTTTTAACTGTATTACAGTACTTTGAATTATCTTCTATTGTTTAATTGGTAGCTAAAATTATTACTTGTTTTAAAATTAAAATGATTTTTCAAAATAAGTAATAAATAAAATGATATGTATCACCTATTTTTTTAAATACCTAATATGTTATTATTTTATGTGAAAAAATAAATTCATATCCTCGGATGAATATTATAGTTATTAAACATTTTAATATAAGTGTCATTTACATATGTACTAGCCTAGCAACAATGTATAAGAGAAGAATATCTGTTGCTTTCTTTTCAATAGAAATGAAATGATGAATGTATATTACTTATTTATTAAGGTTGTTAATAAAACACAAAAAAGAGAACTTACGTAAAAATAATGTTTTATCACCACTTTAGTAAAAGGCATAGATAATAAATAAATGCAACTAACGTTGCACAAATTTTATATGCTTAAACCTGTTCATGATAAATCATAATGTAAATTTGTTGTTAAGATTGTCATATAAATAAGAAGAACTACTTAGCCAGACACAATATCTCAATAGGCCACAGGCCCTAAGGATGGTGGCATTTTCCTGTAACTAAGCAATTGTTTTTTTTAAGTTAATATACATATTTGTAAGTTATTGGAAACCCTATCTATTGTGAGAAATTAGGCATAATGCTACAATTATAAACTTTCTTAATATAATGTTTTAACCTATTATTTAATATTAAGGATTTAATCATAAACTCTATTTAACAAGAATAAAATGATGGCATACATTTGGATCATACTGATGGTTTTTTAAGTACCTATGGATATAAAGTCAAATATTTTGCAAGCAAATAAGTATGTACAAGATCTAATGGTCAAAATATCGTCCAATGCTGACAATGCCCGAAGTAAATTCATGCATAGTTAACAATATATAGTAATATTTAGGTTGCTGATATTAAACAAAAATGGCTACTATATGATCACAAATTAAACAATTGTCCCACCAATGCATAACTGTGGTCTATTCCATTGCATTTACACCATTTAAGGCACTATTATCTTCGCCGAGGTTCCAAGGATCATCCAAGGCTGTCAGTAACCTTGCTAATCCTTTGTATCCTTCTATATCAATATCTTTGCACATTTCTTCAGATAACGGGACATATTCGTCGCACAAAACACTTTTTCCTTGTGACACACCATAAATTTCGTACCAGCCTTCAAGCGGTTCATCTAAGGGTCGTTTCAGTCGAATCAATATTTCTTGATCACCTACAGATTTTACGTAAAATCCTTCACTTGCAGACACTTTTGTAATTTTGCCCCATAAGGTGATTTTCGCGCCATTCTTCTGAGCAAGGGTTGCGGCAGTAACGTAAGGTACGAATTCATCATTGTCAGGATATTGATTGTCTTCGAAAACATCGGTATCAGCCATAGTTAACGGAATAAAGGCGAGTGATAAAGGAAAACTGATGTAAATGATACAAATAATGAATTACTTTAAGGTTACACGGCAGATGCGGATTTCATTCCCGAAAACGAGTTTGTTTGACCGTTTCAAATCTCTCTGACAGTGACAGACAGATTTGTTTTCGAACGTACCCTTCACGGGTGCGTTCGAAAACTAATGCTAAATTCTAGATAGAAGTTTTCTTACAAACATGTGATAAGTTCCTTCTAGTACATCTGCTCTTAACTATTCAATACGATCACTTCTGCCTGTAGTTTTAAATGCAACATTGCGTAGGTTTTTAGGGTCCCGTACCCAATTGAGGTCCGAATGGGTGGGTCATTGCTAAATGTGGCTAAAATTAGTAATGCTCGCTCTGTTATGAATGTATATAGTTTTACGAGTCTTTGTGTATAATCATAGAAAAATCCTATAAAAAAACAACTTTTTTAAAAACATTAAGTACTAGATTATTGTATTATTAATTCAACCTTCGATGCCGATCGATAGCAAAAGTGCCTTACACTAAAACAGAATATGCAGTTAACCAAAGCAGATATCAGATATGCAGGAATCGGATGGATATTCCGATATTCAATTCTAAATTTGTTAATATGTCATTAACAAATGAGGGTTATAATTAAAATAATAGTGGCGTTGTGATTTTGTTAATAGAACTCTGCGACACCTTTTTTCATATAAATATCTTATTCATCATACCATTTATTTTTCTGACCAATTCTATTAAAAAACTACTGCTTGATGATTCTTAGATATCTTTGATGTATTGATGAACTCTAATGGCAAATTCTGGGACGCAAATACAAAAATCGTTAGTTCATAACGCTATTCGAAAATATTAAAATGTCTTTTTAATACAGTCAATCCGGTTAATATTAAACTATCTGGGTAAATTTGATCTGACTATTTATAGAATAAATATATTAATCTTTAAAATAACGTTCAAATTCACCATGACAACAGTTCTTGCAATCAATTAAAACCTTCATTTCGGCTGAATTCGTTAGTCTAAGAAAATCCTGGTCATTGTAGTGGTTATTTTTATACATTAAACTTTTAAAGGCGTAATATTTTTTTCAAGGTAAACATATGTAACCAATTGATGCTACATATTTGACGGTTTTCACATTTGAGAGTATTGGACAAAAAACAACCGCACATGTATGGAATGAATAGTATGAGTTTAATAATAATAATAGATTAAATTTTAATTAAAATTTATTTCCCTTAAACTATTTACAGACTAAATGCAAAGTTGTAATTTCATTGTACTCATTATGCTTTTATGACAATTGCAAGTATACAAATGAAAACAGCTTTATCACAAAATTCTGTAAAAAAAGTAACTTAAAATTATCCTACTAGAGACAACCATCTGATAGACTGATATTGTGAAATACATTTTATGTCTATTTTATAACGTAAAACTTTACGAGCTAAACAAAAACAATTAGAAAAGAGCTGTTTAGCAGTTTACTTCTTGGTCAAAAACATGTGAGGCACTTTAAAAAGGATTCACAGAACACTACATCTATATAAACTCAATGAAAACAATATAATCATTATGTAAATTCCAAGCATCTTATATTTCATACTTGGTCTTTAGAGGCGTCGTATTCCAGATGGTATGTCACGCTAGACTATTTTATGCATACAAATCTTCTCTGTCCGCCGCGAGGGTGGGCGCGGTGGCGTCCTCCATGGCGGCGAAGTTCATAAAGTGTGCGGGCCGGTGCACCTCATGGTAGAACTCGCGCGGATTGCCGAGCTGGACGCCATACTTCATGTTCGGGTCGTGCCGGACGCCTGTAAAAGGTAATAACATGGTAGTTCCAGGAAAATGGTGGTGCCTGTAGTAACTGTTTCCCTATCTTGTTTTACATGACTTGCTTCTATAAAATATATTTTAAATGCACAGGAAACAAAAAAGAGGAATTTGTTATGATAACCATTTTTTTCCATTAATTTTATTATCTTCTCATTTATGTAAAAAAAAAACAAGCAGCAATGCACATAAGAAGCTAGACGCTTCTGTAACTCACCCATAAAATTGTAGTTCCAGCTACCCTGGGATGGTACCATGAAATACCCTAGGAACCGGTCAGAAAGCAGCATCTGGACGCGCTCGTAGTGGCTAGGCAGGTAGCCCTTGGGGTTGTTGCCGCGGTCGGTGTTGCGCGCGCCCCACTCGTAGCCGCTCGGCGTGAGTTTGTACGCCGTGAGCGAACACGATCCGGGCGTGAAAGAACAGGTGATAATGATTGTCTTCTCGCCGTCCCATGTCGGGTTCTCGGCCATTACTTTGGCGTGGGTGGTTATGTCCTATGAAAAAAGTAAAAAATTGAAAATGGGGATATGTCTGACATGAGAATAATGTGATTTCTTTGGATTCCTGTGGAAATTATAGAGCATAAGCAATTTATCTTTAGATATATATCAGTCTGGCAGATAGCGCTGCAGTTATTTTTATTATTAAGAAAAATCCATATGAAAGGTTAAGTATGAGTGTCGCAAATATGGTACCTGCGGCGAGAGTTGCGGCAGTTCGTTGGGCTGAGTGTGCATCCAGCCCAGCGGCTGCAGGTGAGCGAGCGCGGGGTGCTTGGGCAGCTGGCGCGGCAGGTGCACTTGCTGGTGCGTGCCCCACTGCGGAGGCAGGACCGCGCAGTGCACTTCGCGCACCATTGGATTGTCTGCCGGCGACGTGCCGTATAGGTAGCACGCGATCTACAATTTATTCACAAACTTGACGATTAGCCCAGACAAAAACAAAAAATTCTTGAAGCAGGAGATACTTAAATGGTACGCTAGAAAAAAAGTATGCTAGAGTAAGATAGTATGCCTGAAATTACATGCAGCTTAAAGTTTTTGTTAAAAAGGATAATATTATAGAATGTAACAATTTACATAGAAATATGTTTGATAGTAAAAAAATTCTAATTGATTAATGCAAAAACATTAAATTAAGCATCCAGATATTATTAAAAACACTAATAAAGATGTCAGTTGCATACACACCTGTGCTCTAAGATCAGAGATGGTGACAAATTTCTTGAGCAAGTTCTTAGGCAAGATATATGTGTAGCCGCTCTCTTTGATGTCATCAGAGCTAACGTAGATGTGGTTTGTACGAAGATGTAAATTCGTCGCAGATATCGCTCTCACACGCCATTCCGTCTTGGAGCTAGGGATGTTAATATACATATTAATAAGCACGTTACAAAGACACTTAAGCCGAAGTGTATTTCTTAGGTTGTATAGTCAAGGCTATCCATGGAAGATTTTTTGGCCTGTAAGTACATGAAACCACAAATACCTTCTTAAACACTACTATTATCCTACTCATGGATAAGACCATAATAGAGAACTGATTTTTGGTGTACTCAAAATAAATAAAGTATTAAAACGAGGCTAAATAAATAACATTAGGCTTAGAGCTTTGTATATTCGAGACATGGAATTAAGTACATAGGCCGACTAAGTAATCGACCGCTTTGGAAGAGTGGCGATGGAACTAAACTATATACGAGCAGTAAACTAGTTCAGCGGTTTACCTGAAGGTCTGCGACTCATAGTTGCTGGTGGTACTGGTGATGATCTCGTCACCGTGTTTGTTGACGGTGCGCGTGGTGGTGGCCGTGAGCTGACTCTGCTCCTTACTCTGCTTCTCAATTTCGGCGATCTGTTGCCGCTGAGCCGATGGCGCGGATATCTCCATGCCGAGAATTATGTCGCGGATCTCAGACTGGGTGAGTGATGCTACGTTCACACTAAAAATTTATAAAGATTTGGTAAGCGAAAATACTAGTAGTTTTATTATTTCAGAGGTGTGATTGTTAATGTTAGTGTTGCATTAATTTTATGAGGACCAGAACTTAACACTTACTTGTTTTTCTTGCCATAATCGGCAAGAATGAGGTCCTTTAACTGAACCTCCACCTTGATCCAGTCGTCGTCGGATAGCGTCGGCCAGATATGATGCGGTTCTGTTAGCGTGGTCTTATCCGGCTTCAGGAGGACCTTGGTGCGCTCTGTGTTGACGTGGAGTGCCCGAAGGATGAGGATTAAACGACTGAACGCCTAAGGAGATAGAGTTTATTTGAACAATCTGCAGTTAGTGGGTAAGTGAAATAATTAAGAAGTAAGTCTTAAGTTACAATCAGAAAGCGTTGAGTCAGACGCGCGGTTCCGTGCTGAGTCGCGATCAGCGCCCGCACGGTTACCGCGCGCCTCCAAACCACATCTTTGTCTGGTTTCAGGACCCCTACGCGATTCATCATTTCAGTTTAAATTACAAATACTTTTTCTTTACTTTACAGGTAAGAATATAAGGTATAAAATCTTATGATAACTACATTGAAATCTACATTTAGAAGGAGATTGTTAAGTCGAGCTTTGAGAAGGTTAATTCATTTAGGGAAGACTTATTGCAGATAAACAAATTAAGATAATATAATTTTAAGGATTGTATTTAATATATTAAAGATGATCGAATTCAACTCACAGTATAAGAAGAAATAGTCTTAAGCCAGTCGTCGTACAAATTGAAGAGCACCATCTGTGGCTCTGTAGCCTTTAGGATGAGGTCGCCGAACTTTTCCACTTTAAGGCATGCTTGGAACGGCAGCTGCAGCTCGGACCCCTTGATCACGATGTTGGGGAAGTCCAGCAAGTGCACCTAGACAATTACATTAATATAAAAACACATTGTTACGGGGCATACTAAGATAACAAAAGAAAATCAAATAGTCACATTGTATTTCATAGGTTTTCGTAGCATGCTGCTCTTAGACTAAACTGCTATTTTATTATAATTGTTAGTCTGGGATAAACCAGAAGTTGATACCAGTTACAAGGCTTTGTAATTTCTGTAAAATACTTGTTTCTTGTCTCCTTACCTCAAGCGGGTCCAACATTCCTTTTCTCGTGACTATGATTTGTTTGGGCTGTTCTTCTACGGGGAGGGACCGAATCAACGCGGCTACTTCTTCAGCTGTCTTCCATTTGGCTAGCTATTGAGAGACAAAGTAATAAAAACAATTAATCACTATTTTAAATTATAAATTGCTTGATAGTCCTTTTTTTGTCTCTCTGTATGTCTTCATGTTTTAAATGAGGTAGACCTTGTACAAAGGTTATGTGCATGGGTACGTCATTCACACGTATTTCTACCGCTAAACAGCATGCAACAACATTGACTCGATTTAAAAGGTGAGAGAGGCAGTGAAATCACTAGGTAATGTGATCTTCAAGTCTCAAGGTAGTCACAGCTCGCTATTAATAACTTTGTGATATTACATGAGTTGGACCATGTGCTTCTTTGTTGACTTAATAATAATAAAAAAAAGTTAAATAATGTACAATAAAGATATAACAAACCTGTCCTAAACGCTTCTGTCCGGCCCACACGCTGGTGTGGATGATCTTAAGGAACAACTGTCCAGTGCGTGGGTTAAATATGAAGATGGCACCGTTGATGGGCTTCGTGGTCAAGTTGCCTTCGAACGTCTTGTGAATGGTCACCCGGTACACGTTCGTGTCGTCGACGAACCTGGCAAAAAGAAAAGATAAATCACGATACCAGCACACACAACATATAGCCCAGTGGTTAACAGCGCAGGTAGATACGCACATAGGTTTCAATTTATGATAGAATAAACCCTGTCTACACATACCTACCTACCTTTTCTACCATCTCGATAGATAGCGGTCAACCATTGTGCGATTGATCTATGGAATAAACTCGCTGCGTCGATATTCTAAGACCATTACGACTTAGGGACCTCTTATGATCAAAATCTATTCTCATCTTAAAAGCCGGCAACATGTGATTCCTTTGATAGTGCAGGAGTTCATGAGCGACGCTGATTTCTTACTAACAGGTATAACCCTATAATATATAAAAAAAACAGTATAAAATCAGATACAATTAGTATACACTCACCAGATGATCTGGTTGGAGAACAGCTCGCCGTAGTTCTGGCTGGACAGATAGGGCTCGGTGGGCTCGGACGAGTACAGCTGCAGCGCCTTGCGGATGCGCTCGCGCAGCACGTACAGGGCGGGGTTGGCCTTCATGATCTTCGCCATCGCCTGCTGGATCAGAGGCTTGCAACCGGGGAACCAGTTGCCGTATGCGCTGTTGGGTATTGATCACGGTTAAATATGACTCCTACTTTAGATCGCAGCGAGCCCGTGCATGATTATTCATCTATGATATAGCGTTTTTCAGCTTAACTACGTCTTCTTGAAACTTTTTATACTCGAAGTTTATTCAGAATGTAAATTTTACTTCATTTTTCAAAAGAGAGCCGACGACGTGAACCGACGGTTGGGAAGGGTCACAATTATTATATATATATATATATATTATAAATACACTATAACTACACCAGTAATCTCAATTACTTTTTGACGATCTTTCTGTGAAGTGAAGAATAGTGAATGCTCTTTGTTAGTCATCAAATGTGAAATAAGAATTATTGTATAGACATATTATAATTATACGGCATTGCAAATACCTATGCAAGTTGTATGCGAGATCGATGGCTATGAGCAGACCGGTGGGGGATGGGTAGATGGACATGTTGTCGGTTGTGTAGTCCAAGAACTTGGCACGTGCGTACCGCTCCACGTCGTGCGAGTCATAGTCGCCCCATCGCAGCTGAATATCCAGCCAGTACTTCTGAGTTGTTGTGTTGTCCATTGTGTCTCTGTAAAAGACATGAGTTGTGCAATGTTGTGTAAAAGACTTTCGAAACTTAGATAAAAGATGTTTATACATTTTTATCTATGTTAGCAGCTAATTTGTAGTGCAATTTAACCAATTCAATACTTATATGCGTTTTTATATGCCAATAGTGTTTTTTTTTTCAATAAAAATGAGACCATGAGAACCAAACTGACCTAACTCTGGTTTGTTTGTATTGTACAAATTATCCTATCATAATTAAATTAGACTAGTTAACTGTTCCGATTGTTGACATTTTAATAATAATCATACCTATTTTATTCTGGCATTATATAGAAAATATAATTCAGTTTACAACTTTTATATTTGGTATATATGTATAGCTAAGACATTTCCTCACTTTGTGTCAGCTAACAAGGACGGCCGCGATACGTTCCACTTGTATGCCGAGAACAGGAGTATATCAGCGCATGACGAGTTCATTTTATAAGACTTCCGGGGATGGATTGTCTCTTTCTGTACTGTTTCTATTTCCAGTGCATCCAACTCTTGATCGAATACCTTTAGGTGGAAGAAACCTTATGTATTATATATAAAAATAGAAAGTTTAAACAAGAATGGTCTTTAAAGCAGGTGGAATAGTTATTTGAGCCACAGAAAAGACAGTTTAATACAGTGAAATAATAACATTTTAAAGCAGTTACCTGACAAAGATCCATAACAATGGACTCGTGTACTTTCTGCCACAAGTGAGCTCTGAATATTTGGATCAGAGATATTTTTAGTGTGGGGATCTTGCCGTGCATGAAAATGCCAGTTAAATCCAATTGTACCTAAAATAAAGTATACATCTATAATTACATACTACACATATACTACTACACAGTTGAAAAGAACACAATCAAGTTTTTTATAAATGTATTAATCTAATGTGTACATGACTTCAATCTATTGCTAAAGTACTGTTTATAATTGAAGTACAATTAAAAATATCTTGTCACACATACCTGGAAACCGACGTAGACGTTTGCCCTGTTGATGGTGGGTGACCACCAAAGCGTGAACCGACGGTTGGGGATCTGGTTCAAACCGGATCGCTGAGCATTGGTCAGCTTTTTATACTTCATCGACTCTTCGAAACCAGACGCCTTCTCCCTACATATACAGTCAAACTTCCAATGTAAAAAGAAACTGACATTTGGTCAATAAATATATTTTTTGATTTGTTTTTGAGTTATGTACTGAGACTATTGTATTTGTATGATTAGGTTATTCTATGTGTCCATTGTCTGTCTGTTTGGTAAGGTTATTTAAGCTCGGTAACCTGGTCAGCCTAGGAAATAGGATGCCTTTATATTTTTCAAACATGGTGAAAAAACAAATACATAGCGAGTAAAAAATTTTGAGTATAAAATTTAGAATAAAAACTTCCGATGTTGTCAAAATTTAGCATTAACAGTGAGCTGTTTCAATGCTATGGTGATTTGAATACTGACCAGAAGAGACCTTCCCAAGTGGGGAAGTAAGTGCCCTTGAAGAGTGTGTGTTCGAGGATGCCCTCGACGCCACCGAGCGCCTGTATCATGTCCGTGCGGTAGTTGTTCAGGTTCCAAAGCTTGCCGTCGTGCCGTTGGTGTGTCCACCAGAACGGGTTTTGTTTTAGCACCTGTATGGAAACAAATAAATTAAATTAAGAACATGTTGATGAGCTTTTGGTTAGTTTGTTTATTGAAAGAATATTTTACAAAGTAAAAATATATTGGATAGCTTTATACTACAAATCCAAAAAACATTACTATAAATTAGTATATACAACATACTGATTAAAGTTCATTAGGAATATTCCAATAATCTGCATCAATACAAGCAAAACTTTATAGTTTTGACAATTGAGCTAGTATTATAATCAAATATCAGCAAATTACCTGGTACTGTTTAAATTCAGTCCGAATACGCCAGCCTTTATCGTAAGCCAGAGTGTGCCGATCTTTCTGGAACAACGTGTTGATACGCGGGATACCCCTGTCCCAAGAGTCTTCCAGATCTTCCAGTGTGAGACGTCTTTGGACAATACATATCATAATTAAATGTATATACAAGTGGATTTTTTATTTTTATTGGATCAATCAACATCTGTTCACAATACAACATAATTAGGCATCTATATAAAATCAATGCACGCTGATTGCAATAGATACTTAAAGGTTAGCTTTGCGTGCATGAATAAAGGATAAATTAGAGTGGAGAATATAATCAGAAAGTGTAATGTCAGAAATGTTGAATTGTCTCTATTATAAAGAATGCTATAGAATATTTAGTGGAACTTAAAGTGCACACAAACCCATTAAAACAATCTAAATATAAACCTTTAGAGAGGTACAAATGAAAAGAGACTTCGTCGTTAAATTAAATAGACGTTTGATCACCTGTTCTGTGCGTTAGCTTCTTGTCGCTTGAGTGCGTACTCGGCCCACACGCGTTGGGAATCCACAAACTCCGCCTCCCAGGGTTGGATGTAGCGGTACAAATTGGGGATCAGCTGGTCTTCGTCATGGGACATACCAGATCGGAAATGGGTGATCCCCACGTCGGTTTGTTTTGACCAGCGGAGGTCCGACTGTGGATGAGATAAATAGATAAGTTACTTCGACACATAAATCAAATACTAAAGTTTATTAATTCTTTCAAATATGTCTGGTGTTCGAAAATATTTTCAAAAACCTTAATGCTTAACTCTTTGAGTAATCAATTACATTTTGCAATAAGACTAAATATTTATTAAGTACTAAAACTTTTAATCAAAATTACTATAAAGTCATACCTGCGGAATCAACACGTGCCCCATAGACAGCATACCTAAACCGCCCAACTCCTTGGGCGTATAGAACACGACGGGTGGGAACCGCGAGGGCATTTTAGAGTTGAGACCGATCTTGATACGAGTTTGGATCTTGTTTTCGCATTTCACGAGCAGGTCGAGAAGCTCTTGCGTGTTCACCACGGCTTCGCGGAAGTAAGTCATTAGACCTGGGGAATGGAGTCATCGTTAATATATTCTGTGTTTAAACGAAGAGTAGGTACTTGAAAATTACAGCTATAATGAAAAAATGCTATTTTAATGTATGACCTGTAATTTGAATCAAATCCAATGATTTATAAGGTGTTTAAGAGTTCATCCGTGTATCTAAAGCGCATCTATCTATATATAAAAATGAAACGTCTAAAAAGTACGCCATTACTTTATAAGGACTTTACTGAATTGTATATTTTTTTTGTTGCGTTTGTAATTGTCAGGATTAAGATTCATACAGCCTCAACGGAAGTCAGGATATTTTTTTTTTGTGTAACACACTTATATATGCATCGTATATACGTAGAGACGTTTATAGGTCAATCCCACGGTCACTGGTAATGGTACTTTAATATTTAGATTGCAACTACTGACCAATAAGGGCAGTGTTCCACTTGTTGACGATCTTGGTAAACGTAGTAGAGCCAGAGGCCATGAGTATCTGGCGCACGCGGTTGTGGAAGCGCGCGAGCGACTCGTCGTCCACGCGCAGGTAGCACTGCGCGGTGCGCTCCTTCGTGACCTCGTTCTGCAGGTTCCACACGCCGTCGCGGTGCGACAGCTCCTCGTTTTGGCTGCGGCACTGGGGGACACGTCGTTTTGAGAACTTTACACGTACAAATGCGATTGTCATGCCGCGTTTGAAAATGTAAATGAAAACAATTTATTTTTACAAAACGTCGATCGATTGGTTAATTGACTCACTTTGGGCAATATCCTGCATTCGAATCCGGCCATGTTGAACAACAAGTTGGGGTTGTCTTTGGAATAAGCAGACACGAAACTGTTCTCCCACTGGATGGTTGTCACCGAGCGGGGCAGGCGGTTCTTAATGTCCCAAAACACGGCCCGTCCGCTAAAGCAAATATTTGATTATTAATATCGCCTGTTTCATATATTCAATATCTCAAAATATATGTTTGTATGAACCTTGAAGCGATAATCATTGGCATGATCTCTAGAAAATAAACAATCTTATTTATGGAATTAACTTACAGGTTAACGTCGTGTTTCATCAGCCGCATGCGAGCATCCCTCGGCCAGCACTTCTTGTTATTATACCCGACTATATTCTCGTTGTTCGGATCCGGATGTTCGGTGAGGTACCGTTGGATCAAGTCGCGAGCTTCCTCGGCTGTGAACCTGCGATGTTTAGAGACTTGTTAGGAATTTGCAGATAAGCCTGTTATTGTAACAGTACAATAATATATGGTATATTAGCCCCGCTAAAATCAATAAGCAATTCTTTTGAATATTTATTGACCACTGTTTTTCAACATTCTTAGTGTAGCACATCCTTTAAAAAGAAACATTTCAAACGAAGAAATACAAAAAATATATTAACATTTTGTGTTATCCCCGACTACCTGAAGAATATGTGGATCCTGTCGACGTAGCGGCAGTATAACCGGATGGGATGCGCCGTCTCAGTCTGGCGGTCCTGATAAGAGAGAAAGTCGTTGGGCAGTTGCGGCGGGCCCGCCATTTCACTGGCACGCTGTAGCCCCAACACGAGAAGATCCAGTACAAGCCCATAATACTGCACGATGAAAGATGCGAACTGTAGCCCGCGGATGATGCCGTACGAGTTGGTGTGGTTCATATCCTAGTGTGACAAAATAGTTATAAATTATATTTATTATTTTGCAATACCGGAACCTCGCACTGTTCTTGGAATATTTATTTTTGAAGGTACAAATAAAACTTACTTTGTAGTTGATGACAACGTTGTTTTTGGCGGTCATGTAGTCAGCAATGTTATGGTCTACTATTAGGCGTAGAAGTCTGTTCAGAAGCGTTAGATCGATTTTTTCGTACAATTTTTCAAAACGAGACTCTAGTAGCACGTTACATTCACCCTCGCCGACTTCCCAGACGTCTTGCAAATTGTTTATGCCTGAAGTGTACACAATAATACTATATTAACAAATGCGTACAATAAAATATGTAAATACACAATCACGGCAAGTCTTCAGTGAGTGGCATATGTAGCGTCAGAATAAGATAAAAAAATATTAGAGGTTTATTTTGGTAAGTTAATTAATGACACAACTTTATTATCTAGCAATGGCCTAGAAAAAAAATTAAAGACATGGTTAATGTTTTTTGGTGAGAATTTATCTTGTTTGTTGGTCGACAAAATACCAATGTCTACTTGATTTCATGTTCTAACATTATGGTTATTATTAAATTAATCATTAAAAATCTGTTTTCTGCTAGCAAAATATCTCTAAGTTTGTGTCAAATTAGGTTTTACAGACATTAATATGCACATAAAACATACAAAAAACAAGGTGATCTCATTTAATAAAAGATGCTTCTTTATGTGGTGTATTCTTTCAATCTTCCACGTAGAATGCGCAACCAACCAAAGTGAGGTTTGTAACAAGGGGATGGTATGGACATACATATCTCCTTTGCTACAACGCACACATTGGGCAATCACAAAACTGTTGAACTTCAATCTTCTTTCTGTATTAAAGAAAATACATGTAAACGCGAATACCCAAACTTGGATCATTACAATGTTTACCAGATGTTAAAACAAACATTGCATAGTTCAGTAACTTCTAGAAATTCCTTATGATGTACATCAATATTATGTGCAGGAGTAGATATTACTGACCCATAAAAATGTTTATTTTACATCAAGGAAAAACGATGCCAATAATACCAAAATAAAGATGCCAATAAATATTGAACCATAAACATAAGAAAGGAAATCATTAAAACGTCACTATGCTGGATGGTTTAGGGTAAAAACTGATCTGAGTATTAGTGTATCACTTACCCTGGCACCATTTGTACACGAGTAGCGGCGAAGGCTCCGTGTCTGCGGGCTTGACCCACGGCGGCAGGAGACGTCGCTTGTCAGCCTCATACCAAAGGTACTGGTCGAGGTAGGCATCCGTGATCTTCTCTAATGGCTCCACGTCGTAAACTGGCACTAGATGCGAGTACAGGTCCATGAATTCGATACCCACCTATTAGAGAAAGTACAGAATGGTCACCAAATATACCTTTGCTGCATTGACAAATCCAATGCAGATGATAATGATCCTATCTTGTGCGCCGAAGATCGTGGGTTCGATCCCCACCAGGGAAAATATTTATATGATGATATTTGTGTTTTTTCTGTGTCTGGGTGTTGAATATATGTACTTTAGTATTATTTGTAATTCCTCTGTTATCAGATGTCTGTATCACAGGTGCTTTAAGACAGATTGTGATAGAGAGTCCTCATCACTCAGATTAATGTATGATATGTGGGAATTATATTATAAAAAATACATCACATGAATTCTAATTACAATAAATATCACATCCATCGAAAAGTTGCCTGGAAGAGTTGCGACGCTCTACACGATAGGCTTTTATTTTTAATTCGTATAAAATTCTTTTTGTATCTATTTGACTGGTTACTGGACAAATAAAGAGTATTATTATTGTGGTTAGTCCACACATCAACCAACCAAAAACCTTGGGTTATTTTATATGTTGTGATTATTTAACAAGTGTGAATATTTAGACAACATAGAAACGAAGTCTATTCATATGACCTAAATTAATAAATCACCCACCTCTCTGAATGTTCTCTGAGTGAGTAAGTGACGCTTGATCCTAGACAGGGCTTCGTGCGGATTGTCGTACGCCTGCTCGATGAGGCCGAGCTCCTCTCGCTGGCTCTGATTGAGACGCGACTTCACACTGTAGGCCTCCTTGAGCCGCTCTAGCGCGAGGATCAGCAGTTTAGTGTCGTGCTTGTACGAAAGTGGAGGGAAGGGGATGGGGGCGAAGCGCCGAGACTCCAGCCAGTGCACTGTTGTTGTATAGATCGCGACCGCCTCTTCGGGTGAGATGTATGGACCGTCCTGAAATCGAATAAAACCATAGCAATAATGGTAGTGTCGTACAGTTAGTTTTAATGATTGGAATGTAATTGACAAATGATTGTCAAACAAATAAAGAATGGACTATTAAACAATAATTCCAATTCCAATAAGTCCTCACCTTGAGGTAGTTGTGCTGGCGCTCTTGCTCGGCCTTGAGGTAGAGGCGCGTGAGTCGGCCGAGGTTCTTCTTACACACGGTCTTGTCGACGGTGGCGCCGCGGCGGATACGCTCGCGGTTGTAGTGCGCCGTATTGGTCCACCAGTCCGCCTTCATCTTCACGTAGCGCAGGATCATGTTCTCGATCGGCGTCGGCAAGCCGGGCACCTGGTGACAATTACAGCTTGGTATATACGGTTTACAAAGCAATAACAACCATAAATCTATACGCACAACACACACAACTTTCACGTTTATAATAAACGCATGAAAATAAGGTTTTTGACAAAAGAAAAGATTTTTTAATTTTTTATAAACCACTAAGAAGTGTTGTTTGGTAATATACATTCGTATTTCAAAAAACTTCGAGCATCTCCATTTCTGGCTCTAACATAAATGGACCACGTTCTCTAGGAATGTTAGTATCTCCAGCGCGAATTTTTTCAATGTAATATCAGCTATTTTATTGCTCACCTTCCAAGGAATATTAGCTTTCCAACACCTCCAGGCCTCCGACAGGTGCTGTAATATAGTCCGGGCCTTGTTCTGTTTGATACCCTCCGGCATCATGTCAACGATGTCGTGCATCACAGACGCGCGCAACTCCAGGTCGAAGTGTGATTCGACACGTTGCTTGGTTACTGTCTTCGCTACGCCTGTAGAAAGGAATAGATAAGTTAACTTTGGTGTTACATAAATTGTTTGCAACTACTGAAAATTATACCTACTTTTTGAGTATGCTTCACAATATAGTATAAAACAAAGTCACTTCCCCTGTCTGTCCATTACATTGTCTATATATGCTTAGATATTTAAAACAACGCAACGATTTTTGATGCGTTTATTTTAAATAGATAGTGATTCAACAGGTAGGTTTAAATGTATATTATATGCATGATATTGTAGAAATACTGATAATTTTATAATGAGATGTCGTCATAAATACATTTTATTGCGCTTACCTACATGGCAAACGCTGGATGAACTCGACGAGATAGATCAAAATAATGTATTTCAGTATTGTACACCTTAAAATGATTTATAAAAAAGTCAGTGATAGCATATGTGTCTCTTATGCCGGGGTGGGTCGCTGGTTTAATATAAACAATAATATACTGTAAGGATGATATCTCTAGCTGTGTTTGAATGTGGCAATATCAGAGTTATTTAACATTTGTAATATAGTGCGTACAATAATTCATTGTTTATGTTAAACATTACAAACTTATATGTCAAGTAAGGAACCAAATATAAAAAGGTAGTCACAGAATTTCATCAAGAAAGAAGAAAGGGTTGATTAAAAATTAATAATAAAAAAATTAATTCTATTTGAGTACCTCCTTTTTTGGAAGTTGGTTTACAAATTATATGCATACATAAACAAATGGTCTAAAAGGTTTTTTTTAACTAATGTTTTACCTTTGGAATGTCTGCCTTCGAATTGCCTAGACAACAGATTGCCCAGCCAACGCTCAAGCAGTGGTGTGATGCCACGCATGAAGAACAGCCACACCCGCCATCCGGGTGCCCAGAAACCGCATCCTGGGCCTTTGGACACAGGGCCCTAGGAAAATAACGAGACTACTTTAATAACTAGGCATTTTTTTAAAGAAATAAACATGTAAACACATAAATGTATAAAGCCATACACAATGGTTTAACAATTCTGTTACATTCTTTCTAAATACGATTTGCAAGAAAAGAAATGAAACTATGACATAACTAGGCTGAATAATATCAACAATGCATGAAAGTTAATTATACAATTACAAAATATGTTTTTAATCCAATCTAATCCAAGCCAAAGTATTACTACCTATTACAGAACAATTTTTAAGAAAGTGTAAAAACATATTAACTTTAAAATGGTTAAACTTACCGTGTTGAATCTGTAGTATATGAGATGTTTCAGATCTTTGCACATCCTGATCTGCCTCATCAGCTTATATTTGTACCGGTACATACCGGTGAGCTGGCCAACGTGCGCAAAAATATACTGCAAGCCATCAGCCAGTTGGAATGAGTCTACATTGTTGAGGCGATACTGCACATGGGAGTCTACAATAAGCTTGGTCAGCCTGAGGATCTCACGGCATAAGTGGAATGCTGCAAAAATATGTAAAATCAAGGATTTTTTAGGAATCTAAAAACTAAAACACGACTTTTACACTGTAATAATGTAATATATACAGTTACATATACAATTCCCACCCAGAGCAAATATTTATGTTTGTTTTGTGTCTGGATGTTCAATATATGTACTTAAGTACTATATTTGTGATTCCTCTATTGTCTGGCGTCCATAACACAAGTGCCTTAAGCGACTTATCACCAAGTCAGGTCAATGTAAGAGATGTTGTGGGAATTTATTAATTTATTTAATGTCATATCTTAAAAATATGTTAATTTTGCAGTAAATATGTTATGTATGTAGTTGGATTATTAAAACGTGCTTCTTCTTTACAAAAGTAAAGAAGAAGCATTGATTTGTAATCATTATTGCAAACAAAAAGAAACTATCTACAAATACAGTCATAGTAATGGGACTGAGGACAAACTTAGAAACTTAGAAATAAAGCTTGAGTCAAACGAATTTTGTATGACAAATACACACAGTTATTTAGCAGTACTGATGACCTGCCTAGGGTGTCCATAGAAAAAGTAAGTGGGATTTATGTGTTACATTTATAACTTGTGACTGGTGAAAGTGTTAAATGCACTTAAAGGATCTTAAAACTTTCAATATGAAGTAAACATATTTAACTAAAGAAAAGATTATAAAAGAGATAAATAAACAACTATGTAAAAGAGAAGAATACATAGGTCATAGTGTGTTCCTAGAGCTTGCCTGAATAACTATAATATCAACCAAAACTAGTAAATATATTACCATTTCCGAATCGCGACTTTTTCCTTTCCTTAGTTGTGAGTGTCTTTACTGGTTTCAAGTTGAAGTTATAGTCCAAATGCAAGTAATTGAGATTCTTGCGATGAATCAACAGATTGAGCATGTTATAGCCCTGTCGGCACACCTGAAGCCCTGCCTCCACCCAGTCGAGGGTAGTAGTTTGGAAGAATTTCGTTGATTTGAAGGATCGGAACAGATACCTTGGAAATAAAAATATTACTTAATTCAAATATAAAAAAAATAAATAACAAGTTAACCATTTCATTTATTAGTTAGACTGATAACCCTTTTGTCTAAACACCTTAGAATTCAGTACCAACAAGCTTGGAGATTATGGTATTTTAAAAAGAGAAAAATAATCGTTCTCCTTTCATAAAGAAGAAGAGCAATACATGGTCTTACCTCTTTTTCTGCGGCTTTGGTGGTCTATGCTTCAAAGCATTCAGGACATAATACTTGAGCAATTTCTGATAAGACACACGGACCTTCACTGGTTGTCCAGGTGGGCAGTGCTCTTTATACCAAGTCTTTACTAAGGGTACGTCAATAGCGCGACGAGTGCGTCCTAATAAAGTAAAATTATTTGTGAATGAATTATCACATATCATATAAAGAACAGTTATTTCCATACTAGCCCTTACCTGATCTCATGCTGAAAGGCCTAGGAGCCCACAGCAAAGCAATGCCATTTGCTGTGTTGTCTGTGTACAAAGCAGTCTCTTGTAGGAATGGAGCAACATCTTCAGGCAGTACAAACTCTTCTTCATCAGGAATTGGCTCAGTGGAGGATTTCACCGAATGACGGTGGGAGATAGGATTGATCAATGGGTCAAAATAAAAGGCTGGCAAATCGGGATCCTCGGTTTTGATATATACCACATTTGGAGTGTGATACCTATCAAACAAAAAAGGAAATAGTGAAACCACTAAAGCAAAAGAACATTAATTAGTTATTAAAAAAAATACTTACCAGGAAAGTTGAACAAAATGAGGCAAATTATTGTACAGGTATGGGAAAGCAATCCTATATTCAGTCCTAATGGGTTGCCTTATGATAATCTTATTAATATCATTGAACTCATTCCAGTCTTCATCACCAGCAGAATTGTCTTTTACCAGTGGTTCAAATTTCGGGCCCCCAGGAATAGCCATGTTCAATGCTTTTGCAGTGAAGAAACTCTTGGAGTCAAAGAGGTAGAAATAATTGTCATCTACCAAATCTGTCAGCAGTTGGTTAGCAAGACGGTACAGGGTTGCCATTTGTGGTAAGGTCAGATTCCATTTCCTGTATGTAGATCCATTTACATGTCTTGTGCCAAGCAAAGGTTTGTGGTCATAAAACCATGAAGCGACTGCTCCATCTTCGTCAGGTTCTAACTCAATCTGAATAGGTTCTAATGGTTCAACATCTAGGATGTTATCTGCATAATCTAGTGGTGGTTCCTCATCATCAAATGGTGGGAACCTCATTCGTTTGAAGTGCCTTCGATCTCTCTTTTCTCTTCTCATCATAATCCACATGGTGCCCCATTGTGCTATATAAACAGGCTCAATCACCCATGGAATTTCATTAACAAATGTAATTGCTCCTGTAATGTGGTACAAAACATTGACATCTCTGATCTGTTCCCAAGGCATAGGCATGTTTTCAAGAAGTTTCATAACAGCATGTGGCATGTATTTTAAAGCACCCAAATATACACGCTTATCATGACGATATTTACGACTTGTCATGTCTCCATGGTCTCTGATAATCTTCCTTATATGTTCTGGAGGCATATCTTCTTTTTGGGCATCTACAAATCCAAACTTTCTCTTTTCTGCAAATCTCTTGGACTGTAGTTGCAACCATTTTTGGGCTAGAATACAGAATGGTGATTATGATAATAAATATTTGACAGCAAAATAGACACATAATTTAAAAGCAAAAATTATAATTATCCTGCAATCTTAGCAAATTCCACCAAAATTCGAGAATGGAAATATATATCTAATTGCACTGGTTTTATTATACCCCTCGGGAAATAGTTTTAGCAGTAACCTAAATGCTATAACTCAAAATACGAGGGGAAAAAGATTGTATTGTTTTGATAAAATGAAAATGGCGTAAGCTTAGATATCAATGTTAATATAACCTATAAAAAAACTAAGACAGACCTTTTTCTTTGATCTTTTCCTCAGGTATATGATGAGACTTCGGCGGCTGTGACGGCGGCACCGGGGGCGCAGCAGCAGCGGCGGCGGCGTGCGCCTGCAAAGCTGCTTGCTGCGCCGCCGCCAATTGCTGCTGAGCCATCATGGTGGCCCAAGGGTTGGGCCCCAGAAGGTACGGCGGCAGCGACATGGCTGACCGCCTTCTAAAATAATTTTTTTCTAATAAAATACTATTTACATAGCTGTGAAGCAGCAATTATATTCTTACGAATAATCGCAGCATCACGATGCACGCATGGTAAATAGATACCGGTAAAGGGAAAATATATCATGTATAATAAATGTTATCACTTACTTGCGTTATTCCGACACTATACAGTTTACACCTACCAACACATGTATGAAATAATAAATTAACACTATTATTTCAGAAAATGTTGTAAAAATGCGAGCGCTTGGTAAACGGCCATTTGCAATTTTATCGTTTTATTTTTCGTTTGTCAAATAGAAATGTAGACATAGAGATGTGCGCATAGAGATATACGCATAGAGATGTACGCCTTGAACTATAAGAGATTGAACAATCGATTTACATATTGCATCAGTTACTTACTGTAAATATACATTATACACTCATTTGCAAAAACGGGCGGTTTTGATTTTAATAATTCTTTAAATAAATACGGTACCAAAATGATTTCAACCATTTGGAAATGTTACTGGCCAGTTTTAAATATGCCGTGGTGTTTAACCTTTTCAGACCTGGCGTACACAAATATTATAAAAAACAATTTTCGTATCTTTTTCGCAATATTTGTAACTGAAATAGATTGTGTTTATTTGTTTTACTACCATAATAAACTACCATAATCGATACTGCCAATGCCATCTGTTAGCGTACCTTGGCATTTTTTTGACAACCGGTGGCCGACCGAAGTTTGAAATGTGCAGGTAAGCTTTTTAGAAATTTTCTAAAAAGTAGAAAATTTCGAAATGTATGTAATGAAAAAATTATGAGTCTGTAAGTTTATTGTGGTCATATGTAACATATGTGTTGTTAGATTTAGTTTATTTTTGTACAAACTTTCACGATTTTTATATTTGTACACAAATGTAAACATCAGGCGTATACGATATTTCACCGATTTGTTCACGTACTTCGTAGGTACTTCGAAAATAAGTTATAATTGTTATTTAATTCTGCAATTTTGTAGTTTTTGATGTTACAAATTGTATTAATACTATTTTCAGATATTAAAGTACCAATTATGTTTTCACGCGACGTTTTAAGAGCACTAGAAGACTGAAATCGTTTTGATTTGTTATCTTCTGATGATGAAGAACTAGTTGAAGTTGCCTCTGATCGGGAACTGCGCTCTGTCCGATTGGGTGCAGATGTCATCAGCCGCAACCAAAGAGAAGTACTCCCACCGGATTCAGATGATGATGAAGTAGCTAACTCATGGAAGGTTGAAATGAGTAATCCGGAGCCAGAACTTGCAAACACCAGCAATGACGTAGTAAGGAAAATGCCTTCCGCCTATGAAAATATTCTACAGAATGTTACGCCTAAGCAGAACATTAGGTGGAGACAGAGAAAAAATAAATACAATCCATCGGCTTGGTTTCCATCTATAACAATTGATCCTAGAGATCAAACAGCAGTAGATTATCAAAACGTACCTGACGTGCCAAAACAATTTTTTCCTAATAAATAATTTCAAAATAAATGTTTTTATTATTTAATATAAAAACCCCTATAGGCTAATATTATCATTACCTACATGGGACGGATGTGTACACTTGTACACAAATACTTAGAAAACCCTGATTTTCTTGAAAAACTGTCAACCAAAATTTTTTTATTTATTTTTCCTTAGGCCCCATATCTTGGACTAGTTATAGGAATTTTCTTAAATCGATTAGAAAAAAAATTCAGGTCTGAAAGGGTTAAAATTGTACGTTCTAAATTAAAATTTTCTTTTGATGCTCGTTTTTACAGAAAACTACTTTTTATCCTACATTTTTGGTGCGAAGTTCCAAAAGATAATATCGGTTTTCATAACTTTTAGTCAATTTTCATGAATTTATTTCATGTTCTTAATCGTCAAAGATTCATTTATTGCAGTTTAGCTGACTCAATAATGTTAGAGAAAGTAGTAAAAGCTACCAAAATTATTGCGCTGTTCGAATAGGGTGGCAGCCAATGCTTCGTGGCTCAGATGCTAAGTGTGAGTCGCTCAACGGTTCAAAGGACCTGGCAGCGGTATTAAGACACCGGTTCCGTCGAGAGAAGGCGTGGTTCTGGAAGAAAACCATGTACCCAACCACGGGATGATCGTTTTCTTGTGAGATGTGCACTGAGAAATCGCAAGTCTTCGTATGTGGACCTTAAGAACAACCTCGAAGAAGTAATAAACGTGCATATTAGTCTATGGACGGTCAGGAAGAGGCTTTTCACGGTAAATATACGCAGTCATTGCCTGGCCCGCGGCCCTAAGTTACTCCGTGAGCACAGAGTTGCCAGGCTTAGGTTTGCTCGAAATTGTGAGTCATGGACTCAAGAAGACTGGAATAGGGTATTGTTCTCCGATGAAGCTAGGATATCTCTGTTTGGTGAATATCGACGTCAGCGAGTGCTACGAAGACGTGGAGAACGCTTTGCAGAGGCTTGTTTTGAAGAAATCACACCTTATGGTATGGCTCTGTTATGTTTTGGGCAGGAATAAATTCAATGGATCATACAGAGTTAGTCTTCATTGTAAACTACTCACTGACTGGACATCGATACATAACGGAAGTTCTAATTCCTCATGCACAACCCGCATTGGCCGTTTTAGCCGAAGACTTAATTTTTATGGACGACAACGCTCGCGCCCTCCTGTCTGGCGATGTGGAAGCGTGGAACAAGAGGTCGGCATTCGTCGTTTGGATTGGCCAGCTCGAAGTCCCGACCTATAGAGCATGTCTGGGACGTTCTTAGACGACGCGTGAGATCAGCACAACCGGCTCCGCTGACCATCAGAGAAGAGCTAAAGAACGTGATTACCGCGGAGTGGGAACGTATTCCGCAAGCAAGTATCCGGGATATCCTCGCTAGCATACCCAGACGAATTCAAGCTGTGATTTCAACTAGAGGATCACACTCGATACTAAACATTTATCTGCTTTTACTTTAATAAAGAAAAAACAAACATCTTCTAACTTTTACTTAACGAGCATATGCACTACTAGCAAGCATACACTACTAGTGAACTTTAGCATTAAAACCCATAAATTTTATCAAAATTTTATGATAATACTGGCGGAAACGATTATTTGCTTATTAATTTACCAAATTGTGAAAGTAAAACATTCATTTTTTCAATTTTTTCTTGTAGACGTATATAGGTAATTCTGTCGTAAGGATGATAGAAAAATATAAAGAAGTAGTATGATTTTTGTATTATTATTACGAAATTTGTTAAGCGTTTAAAGTGAAATAAAAAATAGTAGCGATTGAATAATAACTTAAAAAATAATGAGCTCTAAAAGTCCCGGAATTCTGGAGGTGGTGTTAGTACAATATTATCCGATATATTACATTTCATGAGCTCATCATTAATTTCTTCAATAGTTTCCTTCATCAGTTCTTCGTCAACAGACATATCACTGTTTTCGTGAGTTTCTAAACATTCATTAGAATATTGTTCCACAATTTGTGTAAGTGCTTCTGTTATATTTTGGTCACTAATATTTGACTCACTAACTTCGTAATTCATATGAATCTTGTCTTTTGTAGCTTGCTTGTTATTACACACCGAATTGTCATCAAACAAATTTCTAGAAAGGGGTTCAGTCTCATCAACTTCTGAGTCCTCTAAATCAGATTGAGATTTGATAATATTTGTTTCATTTTTACAAACTTCTTTTTCTTCAGATTGTTCGTTATTTATATAAAATACCTTATTTTGCATCACAGAAGTGAGTAATTCATTGGATGACCTTACTAACGTAAAATTGTTTTCGATTGTGTTTACTAGATCTTGATCAACGTTACATTCAAAACGGCTTTGAATAATTGATGGAACATCTGAAGAAAGGGTTATTTTACCTAGTACATTACTAGCGATTTCCGGATTCCTAAATTCAGTTGAACTATTATCAGACGCATCGACACCGTTATTTGGTTTGCTAGTATTACTATGAGATCGTAATTTTTCAATTAGCTGCGGATGCTTATTTTTAAATGTTTGTAATATTTGTTTGTTGTGATGTTCATTATTTTCATAAATTCGAGATTCATGGCGCAGTTTTGCATTTAATTCATATAAAATTCTTTCGTCCGTTTCGTGTAAGATGTCTACAGGTTCGGGCTAAAAATAGAAATTATATCCGTGAGCTTGATGCAGAACATACCGAGAGTAAAAAATAGAATAAAGCGAATACCTTTTTATTTTTTACAATAAGCTCTGCTAGTTCCTTGGCTAGTTTTACAACGTTTTCCGGTAAATTGGTTCTTGAGGCCAATGCTAAGCCATAGTGCTCTATCTTTGTTACTCCGGGCTCAATTCTGTGTTGGTATACAATTCTTTTTTGTTCTCTTTCGCCGCTCGCAACCTGATCTTCTGTCACGACAGTATAATAGCTAAAACATACGAGTTTATTCAATCTTAAATACCCCAATTATTAATGTAGTTAATGTACATATGGAAACACATAAGGTAGAAAGTTATAGGTACTTAATAGGTCTTAAAATGATGATAAAAAAGATGTAGATAAAATTCAGTTAGCTGTGCCACCAGTAATTACCCTTTTGAAAAAAACGGTTGTCTTAAAAACGAATCTGTAGACACGTATGGTCTGTCGACACCAGAAGTTAGCAATGAACAGACCGTGGTATTTGAATAAACACAAAACAGTGCAAAGGTAACAGTCAAGTTACTTGGGGTTAGGCTATAGACATATGTCACGTCATAGAGTTAAAGCGGAATAGAAGATATCAAATAGATATATATCATATACATATTATTTTGTCATAATATATAAAACAATTATAGTTCACCATCAATATCAGCTTTAGGACTTCCGCTGGTGGACATTCTATCAGGTACAGAGGTGCTCTACACTGCATATTTTTCAAATCAGGCCTAATATAGATGATATGGCTATACAATATCTTACTTGCTAACATTGAAGTACAAATCCTGGAGTCTAGTCAAGTACATAAAATGCGTGGTAAAAAATGTGAACGCATCACTTGCAAGCAATTCTTCGCAAATAGCCCACGCGATACTTGTTCCTTCTTCAGTAGACGTGCCCCTGGATGTGTAGAAAATTATTTACAGTGTCTATGGTCTAAATAGTTTATTCTATATTTAAAGTTAGACGGTATACCTGCATAATTCGTCTATAATCACTAAGCTTGAAGAAGTCAGACCTCTCAATATGTGCTGGATTTCTTTTACCTATGAGAGAATAAAGTTGATTAGGTAACTACATAAACATAATATATAAGGGTTTAAGTATGGAGATCAGTGGCGTAGCCTGCAGAAATTGAGATTTGTTTCAGCGTGCTATTTTTCGTTCGATATCCATTCTAAAGATCAATACTATACCACAAATTTCAATTTTGTAATCAAGATGTATTAATTGTAGAATCTTAAATAAGAATCACAAGAAAAAAATACTTTTATATCTATGGTAAATCCACTCTGAAAACTGTTCTTAGTTGGTCTTTTGAAATCGTCTTAATAATAATAATAATAATAAATTCCCACAACATCTCGTACATTGACCTGACTCCGTGGTAAGTCGCTTAAAGCACTTGTGTTACGGACGCCAGACAACAGAGGAATCACACATATACTACTTAAATACATATATTTTACACCCATACACAGAGCAAACACAAATATCATATAAATATTTGCTCTGGGTGGGAATCGAACCCACGACCCCTGGGGCACAAGACAGGATCACTACCATCTGCGCCATCGGGCCCGTCGTCGGCCCGTCTTGTTTATGGCTCGGTTAAATACCAGAATAGTTTGTCTTAACCCACTGACAAATGGCGGCTCTCGGGAAGTTCTTTAAGTACGAGGTCAACTGCTCGTTTTGCCCACGCAACTACGCCTGCTCCACTCAGATACGCCACTGATAAAGATAATGTAATAGGTTTACGAGACATACTTCTAATACGTAAGTAGATGCATTTAATTCGACGCTATCATTAAAACCAATCCTAGAAAACATTCGATCGCATAGTCGTAGTACAGCGTTTGTAGCAGGCAAGAAACATCCCAGCTGAAATAAGGATACACAAAATGGATGCTGTAATGATGGCACAACTTTGTCTTTAAAATTTGATTGTAAATCAACTTTTTTTAGATTTGTCACAATGAATAAAAACCAGAAAAAAATGGTTTGAGTTGATTAAAAGAAGTAATTGACGAAAAAGCTAGCTCCATCGTGATGTGGGATATCCCTGTAGGAGGCTTCTTCAGTACTAGAGCCTCCAGCACCGTTGTTTCTAACACTAAAGCCGCCCACGGCAGGGCTTGCCAAGCTGGCTTGATCACCAGTAAATGACAACTACCTATCCTGATAGGCACTTTTCGCTTGCTTGAGCTTACTGAACCTGACTTCATTTATTTTGTCTTGCACGCACCAGCGTACAAAAGAAGCCCCTCACTAGAGAATCCAATGCGGCAATATCCCATATGCTCTGTAAGATAGGCAGTGGAGAAGGCCAAGGCTACGGCTAGCCTTATTACCGACCGATAATATAACTACTTGTGCTACAGAGCTCAAATCTTCCTCTTTTGCAGGTTAATTAACTGTCCCTAATGACGGCCAGTGGTAGTCGTCGGTCCCACTCCGAACTAGCGGACCTTGCGTTCCCCCCCCCCCCCCCCCCCTGCGGACCACAAAGGATCTTCCCCTCCGGTGGCGCTGAAATATACGTCTTACCTAGTAGCCCATCATAAGCTAGATAGCTAAATGTGCTAAATAATGCACAAAATGTATGTGCATTATTCTCGCTCGCTCATCTTAGTAGATAGTCTTCTTGACGAATCATTTCACCGGGTCTCCTGAAAAGCTCCAAGCAGCTAGCTAGCCATATCGACAAGAATGTAGAAATCAAAAACTAAATCTGCGTTACCTGTGCCATCACTTGCATGATAGCAATTTGTTTTATATAAATACTTTTGCCTCCCATATTTGGGCCGGTTATGATGACAAAATTGTGTTCGGGGCTAGCGTACTGTGAAACGAAAGTCCTAATGTATAAACGGACAGTTTTATATGAAAATTAATAGTATATTTATGAACTGGGTAGTTATGCTTACAATGTCATTAGGTACCGGCAGTACTGGACTATTGTAGTCAAGAAGTGGATGAATGCTGTTCTTTATATCCAAATAATTGTCGAATTGAGGTCTTATGTAGGATCCTATTGAACTTGCCTAAACGATAAAACATCAGTATAGAGTAATCAAAATTAATATACAGATTTCACTTAAAATTTATAATATATCCGCATAAGAAATGGAATGAAAGTTTGTAAGAAATTTTAAATATGAAAGTTTTGTATTGTATGACAACTGTACTTATATTATTTATTATTAACGTGACTTTATCTCAATTTGTGAATTTCCTAAAGTTAAAATTAGTATGACCTCTACTAGAATAAGAAGCAATAAACTCTGATGAAAGAGTTGACATTATTACATTCAACATTTATAAAGATTTAACTGTTTTTTAATAATTTTTAATAATTACTAAAAACAAGCGCACGAAACTTCGTAAGTAAGTATTGTAAAATGTGTAAAGTTATACTTGCTTGAGCTAAAGCCAGTAAAATGTCCAATTCTGCAACGTTCTCGCAAAGTTTGTAAAGGCTGGCCATAAATGGTCGTAGTTCCTTCAATAAACTCGAAATTACACTGGAAGATTAAAAAAAAATATATTTGAGTAACTACACCTTGTCTGGCGCCATTAAATGATATTAATAACAGGCACTCACATACTACTCATTCTTTGTATTTCATTAAGAGCCTCTTTAGCCTGTTGATCTAACACAACTAAATCTTCAGTTGTCATGGATACACTTGCACCACTGTTTTGGACCTAAAATTTTTAGAAGTAAATATAGTTTGTGTAGTAGTATGTATCTATTTTGTTAAACGCCAGGGATGTTAAGGAGCTTCGTAACCGAAACCATCAGATAGCCGAAATAGAAAATCAACCCATTAACCGAAACCGTTTCAAAAGATTCGAATTAAATAGGGGCAGGGTAATATATGACATATTTAAGTTTTTACATTTTTAATAATCAATTAAAAATACAGATTGTAGCATCAAAATATATTAAAAAACCTATTTTACAATTACTTGTACAATCCGAATTATATTAAACGATTTGATATTCTATATAAAGATTCTACGACTGCACCGATTTGTCTATATTTTTGTTGTTTGTGTTTATAATCAAGACCAGGTTTGTACGATATTGGGATTTTCGTTTTATAATTTGTATTACTTCATATTTGTTTGGAGTTCGGAAATTTTCAGCTTCGGAATACAAGAACGGAATTAAAGTGGGAGTAAATGTAATGCGAACGATGGGATATACTATTTACCCGGACGGAATCAGGGTGAGTCGATGGTAAAAAATATTCAATCTATATCTATACTGGAATAATATTTCAACCGTTGTTTAACATTTAATTAAGAGTAAGAAGATACCTGAATAAAAATGGAAGGCAAATCTTCGATGGAAAAACTCCTTCTATTCTTGGGAGCAATCGGCAATACTATATGGAATCCCTTTAAAACACTTTGATTCAAGCGAAGCGGTAAACTGTGACTTTCACTTAAATTCTCAACCATTTTCTGGATATCTTCTATAAGTTCCGAATACGTCCTTCTTGCAACATCCAGAAGTCCATTTATTTCTGGTTTTACAGCGAAACATCTTTGCATACTGCCCATTGCCCCTTTTTCTAAATGAGCGTCTTCTTGAATTATTGTGCGTATACGGTCAGCTATTTCTTTATATTGCGGATTCTCGAAATCCTGGTTTTTGGAAGAATTTTTTTGTTAACTATTTTAAAGAACTATTCCACTTCGAAAAATATTTCATCAATTTACTGAATTAGCAAGTTGAAGTGGGCTGCATACTTAGTACGCAGCACCGATGGCTGATGAAGGCGTAAGCTTCTGAATAGATGTTACTTACCGGCAGCGATCTGACTAAAACCACAAGATAGCGCTGCATTTAGGCCGCATGTATCAGATTCTATAGGAAATAATTTGGGGAGGCCTATGTCCAGTAGTGGACGCCCTACGGCAGATATGAGATGATAATGACGATGATTATCAAATGTTAAATGCGAAATTTCAACACCATTTTGATCTTCCTAAGTCGTCCACTCAATGCTGAATTAAGTGCTTCCGTCAAATTCGGCACCATATCCATCGTAGTTTTTAATAGTAACGTCTGATTTAGTTGGGCTTCTGCAAACTTGTCCGTATTGAGGTTCGGCGATTCCACGCAAAGAAGTAGAATTCTGTCGATGTCTGATAATTTCTTTATAACATCCTAAAGAAACACAGATAATTAAAATATTTGTTGACTCCTGAACTATTTGTTGCACTAAACAGTTTAGTTAATTTCATAATTTTACCTGTAAGTCATTCATAAGTCCCGATTCGTTTTCAATCAGATCCTGTACAGCATCTAGTCGGGCTTCTATGAACTCTTTGTTGCAAGAAGGTTGGAGTATAGCTGCTCTAAGAGCTCTTACACCTCCTACTGTATATGTTGGTCCTAACACGCCTAATAAACAACAGGTAAGACCTGCAGATGGCACTAATGGCTGTACAAGCTCTAGTTGCATAGCGGTACCAACGTCTGAAATTAAAAAAAAATTTTTTGGTTATAGCAGTGTTTGCATTGCTATGTTCCGGTCTGGGGTGAGAGAGGCAGTGAATTTACTGGGTAATGTGGCATAATATCTCAAGTCATAAGGTTGGCAACGCGTTTGTGATCATCTATAGGCTTAGGTCTATAGGCTGCAGTGGTGCTTACTATCACGCAAACTGTATGCTTGTTTGTCGACCTGGTGTAAGAAAAAAAAAACTATTTCGAGCGATCGTTAGAGCTAATCTTTGTATAACATCTTGTGTAGCTATTAATAACGGTTTTCCTCTCATATATATTTTATAACCAGATGACTTAAGACATATAATTAGGAAATATTGCAAACACCAAAAATAGCTCCGTCTATTCCGGTCACAATATACACAAGTCGGTGTATTGGTCAAAAGATTGTAAATAAGATATTATTATTTACCAATAATCATTGTATTTTCTGACGAGTGGTACTCAATTTTGAGCGAATCTCTGGCAAATACGACGCATTGTATATATTCTACGTATTTGAGAACAGCTGCTGCTGCGGTCAATGCATAAAACCTGTTGGACATCGATGCATATTCATGATTGTTGAATAACAGTATTTTGATCATATATTTTAATTACTAATAGCCTTCTTTGACCGTGTTAGTCTATAAATATGAAGGAAATCGTTTCAACATTATAATGTTCAAGTCAAGTATCCAAACATAGGGATAATGTCCAGTTATATTCACATGGTAAAGATCTTGTGTAGACTGGCCTCATATCGCTTTATTCTAGTCACATCGATACATAACTTAGGTAAAGCAACACGAAGGTATTTTAAGCTATATTTAAGTAATTACATTGAAATATTGCACTAACTTTGGGTAACATGCCGTCAGGTACCGGCGGAGTAAAATAGTACCTCCCTGTATGTACCGTGTGCAAGCGGCGACTAAAGTGCTGGAACCGACAGATTGCAGTATATCCATCCGAAACAGCGCAGCTTAAATACTACAGGATGGGGATCGGCAGCAACATCCTCGTCCTGAAGCTGCCACTATGCCTGGCCCAGCGCGGCAATTATGGGCAAAAATCTCCTTATCTTGGGGATACCTAAGTCTAACAGTGGACTTTCTATGGCTGATATGGTGATGATGATGAACTAACTTTGGGATAACTTGTAAACAAACAGCGTTGTACTGGGGTGCACATAGTGTTTGTATTTGCTGTCGACCTGTTGCATCGTTGAAATGTCTCCTCTGAACTGTAGTAAGGTTGATCTGAGGAAACTGATCCCTGATCAGTTTGTAAAGCTGATTAGGCTGTACGCCTTCGCAAAATGTATGCGGGACGATTATCTATGGATTATTTCGATTATTAGTTCGGGAAAGTTAAATATTTTTGTAGAATACTATAACTATTAAAATATGACTAATACTTGATGATAACTACTACTTTAAATTTTATATTCACAAATAAACATGTTTGTAAACGGACGTTCAATATTTCGGTTGACTTAATGGAACCGTTTTCAAAATTGCCGCAAGATAAGTGTTTACTTACAGCTCTTTCCCACTTGTCGGGTGTCGGATTCGTATATTAATCGGAGGCTGTAGTAGCAGAGCATTGTATATGAAGCTATTTACACTTATCGGAAACCGATTGTGTTGGATCCGACAAGAAATGTCGAGTGTTTTGCCAGCCCTCTACGCCCGGAAAAAAATAGTGCCGGATCTCGGTCGCCTATGATAAAGAATGACGCTGTTCATATTTGTCGGATGTCGGGGCCGATAATTCTTAACGCAGTCTCTAAATCTTGTATTTTGGTAGTTTATGCTCACTGATATTTGAGCCAATAGATGGTCGAATGTAGTTATCGACATTCTAAAATAATTGAAAAACTTAATTTCGTCACTCCTCAATTATGTTATTAAATTCTGAAATGTTCCCATTGGGTGCACACAATATTTTCTTTCTATAGCTGTCTTTCCTGGTTTTCTTCTTAAATAATAATACACCACAAGAAACACGTCGACGTCCATCGTGCACTATCGCTTCGCGTAGAATGTTTAAAATTGACACTTACTTCGACCGTGGCCGACCACCGATTATTAATCGTGTGTGTGAACAGATGCGTCGACATCCGGGATCCGACACCCGACAAGTGGGAACGAGCTCTTACAAACAAAAGATCACGCTATACAAATTTATCAAACTTTCACACTCAAATTTGAACACAACGTCTCGCGATTAATGTTGAATGTCGATTGCGTAACTTTGGCACATTTGTGTGTTAGTCTGTTGCTTTGTGCATCTTAGTAAAACATCGAGCATATAAATGATGTATTGGTATTATTTTTATTTACGGTAATTGTAGATTAACATAAATAAATATTAAAATCTACTAATTTCACTTCTGCAAATGTACTACAAGATATTTGTTTATATTACGTGATCTAGTTTATCATTATAATAAAAACAAATAAAATTTATTACATCATTTATATCGAGATCGTCAATAAAATGTATAGTTGCCAGCCTAGATAACAAAAAAATAAAGTCATGTAATTAAATAATCTAATCTCAACGAATACTTGACTGTGACATTAGGTACCATATATACCTACTTTTTTAGTAGGTATATATGAATTTCGATCAAAAATATGTATTAATATGACATTTATAATAATAATAATTCACACCACATTTCATATATTGTCTGACTCCGAGATAAGTCGCCTAAAACACTTAAATGACGGACACCAGACAACAGGGGAATATAGTACTTAAATGCATATATTGAACACTCAGGCACAGAACAAACACACATATTCATCATATAAATATTTGCCAAAGGTGGGATTCGAACCCGTCAACCCATGGCGCACTAGCTAAACTCGCGCTATCAAGTCTCTGAAAACCAGTATAAATCTAAGGTAACCAAGTTTTACTCTATTGAAAAAACTGCAAAAATCTGTTTCATCTAATATAATATGCCAATGACCCAACAAACGTTGACATAACAATCACATTCATGCGTCATAAAAGAACACACCCTAATTTATCTACAACAATAGTTTGATTAGAGTAAGTTATCTCAAAATAAGGAACAAAATAACAACAGTCAAGTATCTCACCTCAACAGGGTTGAAGTAGTTAATTTTGGTGAGAGTGTGCGAGTAAAGTAGGGTGTCACTGAACTGGCATAATACCAGGTTGGGATGTCTTAGGTCCACTGCCGCTATCCCTATTTCTCCACGGGCCATTCCTCTGCCTTCTGATATAGCTGCGAGTTATCAATAACAATTTAAGTGGGGTAAAAACCCCACCCAATTTAAGTGGGGTACAAAAGTACAGATTGGGACTTCCCTTGAACAAGACAGATTACTTGAAGTTGTTTATAATGAATGTGGAGCGGGAATAAACATTAAATTGCTTATAGAATTAGACGATTTATTGCCATGAGACAAGCGGGGGCAGTGGGGAATAACTAAAGTGATAATTGATAATGACATCTTTGTCCGTAGGTATCTCATGAACATTTAGAAAATACTTGTACTTACCTTGTTACTGATGTTTTTTTTTTTGGTTTCTAAACAATTATGTCGTAAGCAACAGATTATCCTACCCAAATCTGTCAAAACTTTTCAATCTATAATAATTCATAACTACGAGCCATTGAGATCAATATTTACTGCAATATTTTACAGATTTGGGTAGGTTGATTTGTTGCCCATCGTACCTATTTAGTAGTTCGAGTTCTTTTTAGATATTAAAATACATATATATCAGAATGAATGAATACGGATAATTTATTAACATTAAACGGGTTTCGGGTTCAACAGATATCAAATTATTTTGGATTATATGGCAGTTCCGGATACTTCTAATAAACTGTAAAAGTACACACCTACAAATGTATCCAAAAAAATTCGAAACTTTTATCATATACGTATCCGTATATGATAAAAGTGATTTCGTTTTCAAAATACCAGAGCATCCCTTTTTTACCTAAAATAACGCTGGCGTCGATTACAGAAGTACTCGTTGAGCGGCCTGATCGTAAACAGCTATGTCCACCTAAGATAAAATGGAGTATGTTAAACAATTATTCCTTTATTGTGGTGGACTCATTAAAATATAAAGAGCTTTTATTTTTTTTAGTAGCAGGAATAAATAATTAGAAATACTGCGACAATTTCTTGCTTTATTACATGAGGTTGAACCTCATACAAAGATCATCTGCAATGGTTGATGTCACTTATACATATTTCTACCGCTAAATAGCTGTCATCGCATTGATACATATCGGTTTGAAGGCTGGGAAAAGCAGAGAAATTACTGGTTAATGTGACATAATTATCTTCAAGTCACAAGTTTGGCAACGCGCTAGTGATGTCCTTGTGATATATTACTCGAGTCCATGGGTTGTGGCGACGCTTACTAACAAGCGCATTGTATGCTTGTTCGTCGACCTGGTCTTATAAATAAAAAAAATTCTAAGACTATATTTGTCACAATACAATAAATACGTCATTCTGTTTCTTTTACCGCTTTTGTGATTTGTCTAAACTCTTAATAAGATATAGAAATAAGTAGGTACCTCTACTGCTACTACTGATGTATCTTAAAGCTGTTGGCCTGTTTCTTGGTGTACTGAAATCTTGAGATGTGTCAGCAGCTGAATCGCTAGCCAGCACTCGCGATTGGGGATTTCCGATAGACAGCGAGTCCGGCTTAGTCGAACTTGAAGTTAATGCCCTTGACAATAACTTTCTGTTATAATTGAACGCTATCTATTAAACTAGATAATTTATTGTTCGATCGAGGATAAAAGTCAAGGTAAATTTATAAAATAATATATTCATAAAATATATATTTAATAAAAATATATATTTTATCAGTACCTACACACCTATTTAGGTATGTAGGTACTGATAAAATATTTAATATAATATTAATACTTACATAGGTATGCTTGGGGCCGTGTAGTATCAGCAGAGTATAGCATAGTAACTCCCCCTGTACCAGGTGTCGTAAGAGGCGACACAGACACCAGAACCGACAGTTGGCGGTATAACCATCCGTGATAGTGTAGCTAAAATGCACAGGGCGGGAATGGGCAGCAACATTCCCGTCGCGAAACTACGATCTGCGTTTGCAAAAGCGCTTGCCCAGTGCGGCAATTATAGGCAAAACTCCCCTTTCCTTGGGGAGGCTTAATTGTGCAACAATTCAAAAACCATAGTCTAATATAATTCAGCATGAGAGACAATGACTTCAAAAAGTAATGTTTCTTTGTGTACTTTTTATGAAAAACAGGAGTTGTAGGAATTATTCTTTATTATTTATTATCATTCTTATTATAATTAGTATAATATTTTGAATATATTTTTGTTTTTTTTTGACAAAAAATGATAATAGGCACCTACTTGCGTTTTAAATTTTTCGGAGGTTGTAGAGGAGGCCCCATACATTTTCTTTTACTTGTATCCATTTCATCTTTGTTAAAATTATATCGAGGCACTTTATTTGGTACTCTATTAGCATTTGTTGCCGAATATGGCAAAACAGGTAAGGCACCTCGAATTCCTAAAAAGTATAAAGTTATTTATTATTTTTAGTAGCAGAACAGAAATTATATAAAACACCAAGAAAAATGTTTGAACCGCCATATTTACCCAAAGATGTGTTTTTGTGGAAAAGTTGGTTTTTTGGTCGGAGCTGTTTATTATAGTTCGAAAGTGTATCTCCTTGAACAACATTCATGACTTAAAATAATACGATTTTGGTTATCAATTAGATGAAAAGTATATCACTCAATTATTTTTTTTATTATTTTATTTCACTCACATCACTTACGAGCAAATATTGCCGCGCTTTTATAAAGAGTTTTTGTTCATAAAAAAATTAAGCAAAGGAAGTACTAATCATGGCATAAAAATAAAATAACCAATCAAGTTGCAATAAAAATATAATGTCGAGTGTTTTATCAAAATTTAAAACCGATTATTTTTATTGAAATATTATCTCTTACGAGTTCAATATTGAACATTAGTCGTTACGTAGATAAGTAACAAATTAAAACATAGATACACAATATTAAACTGATTTGCTTTATCATATTTAGGACAACATGAATTGATAGAGAAAAAAAAAAAAAGGAAACCAACATATAAAATAGCTACTCAGTCCAATCAATGTGACGGATAAGCTTGATTATCTCCGGGGGTTCTATGCGTCGCGAGGCATGCGGATTAATAATGAGTAGCTTAGCCCACGCCTTCGGCGGCGATGGCGCTGGAATTGAAGACTGAGTACTCCAGCATTAGGTTGTCCAAAAATAAAGACGCTGCTACCCTCATTTACATTACGATATTATATTTATCTACGGTGGAAGTGCTCAAAATATTAGTACTTTATAGGCTACCACGAATAATCACTTTAATTTCTATGGTGGTACCCGCAACCTGATGATATTGTGGGTCGAAGAAGGTGGGCATTCCGGTATACTGTAATTGCATGGCGGCAGAAAAGACAGCCGGGAGGGACGGGGATAGTTCCTCCCCCTTTGATGTGTTTTGTGGGTTATCGGGCTGTCGTGATGCTCATTGCACGGGGCGAAGCAATCTGGGGGCATTTGTGTCCGTTACTTTCCCTCAACGAGGGATCCCAGGTGACCAAGTGGGCCCCACCTCTTTCTTTCTCACTCAGAAGGGACATCCCGATATAGTGTGAGAGCTCGTGAACCCTCCGGGTAGCGGTCGTCTTGTAAGGCTAAAAATTTGTTAAGTGATGAGTCATAGCACACTTACCACAGTAAGTACGACCTGGCAGCCTTCACGTGATCAACACCTATATTTTAGAAAATGTAAATATAAAAATAAATAAACTTGTTGCTTTAAGCTTCAAATTTTAATACGATTTAGTGAACTTATTGTAGAGTATAAAAAAATTGACAGGAGATCTTGATAAGCACAACTACATGACTGGTGAATAAAAAGGAATATATATATATATACATATATATACATATATTATACTTACAAAATTTATACTTACAAAATTATACTTTCAAAAATATAGGGGTTGATCACTTGCAGGGCCGAAGGCTGTCAGACCGTACTTTCCGTGGTTAGTGCGCTATGACTCATCACTTAACAAATTTTTAGCGTTACAGGACGACCGTTACCCGGAGGGTTCACGAGCTCTAAGTCTAATAGGTTTAATAGATATACCGCCTTGTACGTCCCATGCATGTAAAAAAAAATTATATATTTAATTATTTAATTTGATGTGATGTCATTCAATTAAGTATTATTCATATTATATGATTTCCCGCTCATATGCCTTTATCTGAATTTAATGCAAATAATACAAGAATCGGTATTTTTTCACTATACCTATTATTATATATACTATTTGTAGCGTAAAAAGCGTTTTGTAATTTCTTTTGAAACCTAACTAGATAATTTTTAATTAGAGGCTAGCACTTAACTTTACCTTGTGCTTAGATGTTTTTTTGTACTGGAATGATATATAAGTGGCTTTAGATCGCTGCAAAGTGGATAGCCTTGTTTGTAAATAGCTTATAGCCTTGTTTGTAAATACTTTAATACAATACAATAGTCAACAACAGTCGTCGACAGGTAGGGACAGGGGTAAGTTGATTTGATTTGACATATAAGTAACACAGGTGACAACATCTGTGTTACAATACTATCATTTTAGTGAGTGCATTAAATAGTGTTCGTTAAAATATCGCAAGGTACAACACAAATATTGTAGTTGGCACTTAATGTCATTGTCAAAGTCAATGTCAAAATAGCATGGTGCGGAATTTGAAATATTGTTGGAAATTATTTTTTATAAGGTTTTATTAGGTCTTAGCACCGGTAAGATGTTGTCTATTAATTATATAACAGAAACAGGGCTATAATATAGTCAGCTTATCATTATCAATACATTCATCGCGTTGTAACTAACCTTGAAGTATAAATTGAATAATGCCTTTAAAATAAATAATTTTTGGCGCCATTTTTGTTGGTTTTCTGTGTCTCACTGTTCACTGTTTTTAATTAGAAAAAGAAGTCTATAGTTATGATTATGATTAGTGTTAAATTGTTTGTCTATGTAGGTATAACCAATAAAAGTGTAATAACTAGCAAGGTCAATGCTTGATGAGGTTGAATGATAAGTCTGCTAGTCTGTTGTTAGTTATCACTGATAGTATCGACAACGCTGGTCACATAGACGAAAAATATATATGCCGAGTTGCCATAGGATAATCAGGGCAATATATACAGGTATAATGTGAATATTATTGTGCAACATAAAAATATTAAATTGATAAAAAATTACTTTGTTTCATATTGTCTAAAATTAGCATTTGGAATTGTGTAATAATAAGATATATTTTTAATTGCACATTAAAGCATACTTTAGTCATTGTCAGTTATTTTACCATTACATGACTGTTAAGTGGTTAATTCTATAAAAAATATTGGAATTTTGTAACATGCATGATAAAAATACCTATCATAATTAAGTGAAGAAATCAACATTACATTATGTTGATTACATCATTGGTTATAGGCAAATGATCTTTGACCTCTTTTGTGCAAAATGTGACAATGACTTAAAACTTTTCAGATATTGTTAAAAATTCTGTGTTTAATAGGTAAAACACATATATGGCACTTTCTTGTCTGTCTCTGTCTTGTAAATTATCAGTATTTGTTTATTATACACATGCAGACTCCCTTTCTCTCAGAACTCAAAAAGATTCTCTGCATGTGTAGGTACTCCACTAAATTATTTTTACTATTAATCAGACACTCTTGTATTGCTGACATCCAGATTGAAGATAGTAGTTCTGTGAGGTAGTGATATTACTGAGTACCATGACAATATATTTAAGTTACAAGATTAAAAACACTTCTCTGGTATTGATGACATGGGTAGCTGTATAGGCTTTTAGAAACATAATATTCTTAGTGCCTTTAGTATATTGTAATATTACTGCCACTACTTTTCTTATAGCAAAGAAAAACAATGGGTCAGTTAACTATAACCATCATCATGATGATAGTCAACCTACCCATTATTTTAGCAAAAAAAAACAATTTAGCAACTTCATTATAGAAAAATTTTGGAATATTAAAATATTTTCTTTTTATTCAAGTGGTATTCATAATAACATAATAAATAATTAATGTTGTTGTAAGACTATAAATGTAAATATATTATCAAAATGAAGATGCCACTCCTCCAATGCGTGAATAAAGATAACCCGTTGACGAATGATGCTATCTTTAATATATATTGATCATTACCACCAAGGACAGAAAGGATAGATCTGAAAGCATGCACATGTATGAGCAGTCTATTTTGCACTGGATGATTTAATTTTGCTTATAATAAATGTATGTTCTAGGGGCATATCATATATATTAATTGAGCAGTAAACTTTTTTATATTTTACTTCATTGTCAAGGCAGTTAATTTTAATTCAACATGTTATATGTCCTTATATGGCCTATGTTCAGCAGTGGACTGCTAGTGGTTGTAGTAATGATATTAGTATTTTCTGTATTAAAATATCCTCTATTTACATAAGTATTTATTTTAGTATATGTTATTTCTGTTGTATTTTTTTGTGGACATGCCTAATCTTATTGATATTCCATAGTCTAAGGCTTTCTAAAAGTTATTTCTGATAGGTATTAGCCAAAACTATAACACTTTTCCTTTAGAAAATTAAAATAATTTACTTAGGTAATTTAAAATTAAATATATAGAATTTGGACTATTTAGATATACTCAAATAAAATAGTTACTAAATTAAACTTTCTCATACATGTATTGAAATTAGGAAGTCGTGCACTGATGATTTATTGCGTAAATATTAATAACAATCTGCAAATATCAAAAATATTTTTATTTGTAAAACTTTATCATTCAGTGGTTATTGCTGCTTATCTGTTTTGCGCTTAACGCAATTCGCAAAACAAGTGTTTCCACAAATATTCCATACCCTTCTATCGCGAGTGAGTGAGACGGTCTTAGTTTCGTCGCCCTTACTTTGAGTGTGGCTCGTGTCTGGCCATATGTCTTTTCAATGAAGACAGGGTAGTGACGTCATTCATAGTACGTAGCTCTCGGATAGTAGTTTTGTAGCTCGCATCATTGCTTATTATCTCCGTGCGTTGTGTGCATGCCGTGTGGATATAAAGCTATAAAAGTGGTGTGAGTGTGCTTTACTCTACGATATCTCAGTGAGTGGAGGCGTGTTTGCGGTAGTACCCCACAACCAATCTTTATTACATTAACCTTTGAAAGATCAGTCAGTCTAACCGAAGACATTGTTTAGGTAACTGCTTCCTATTTTATTTGAAGAAATTACGAAGAAATGGCTCTCTACAGGTACTATATATACAGATTTTTTCTGCATGCCTTTGAAAGTTTTTTATACGGTTCTTGCAGGTTTCATTTTTTTTCTTGGGCTAAACAAACTTTTCACAGCATAGTTTTTAACTTACAGACTTATTAAAATTTAATTTATAAAATTAACCCCACGCTATTTTTATGTAAACAAACTTTTTAGTAATGTTTATATATCTTTTAATACTGGTTTGTAGGGCCAATGTTTTTTTTAAATCACGTCCAGCGTTCAAGTTCTTTTAACTTGTTTTTAAATCCTGTTTATGAGTTGATGAAGTGGGCCACAACCGCATCTGCGCACCGACCACACGTATGGCCGTGTGCAATATTGTTTCTAATATATATTCCGTCAATTACAACATTACTTTCATTTAATAGTAGTAGGAAAAAGAGCGATCTTTTTAGTCCAATAATTAAATTCAATTTGGTTTTCGTTACGACTATAGACTATAGTAGTCTGAAGGAATTCGTGAAACACATACTAAATATCAACGTGATATAGCAAACTGTAAGTAACAGACTGTTCCATTGATATTTTATCTTATAAGTAAGTATCTATATTGCAAATGTAGATATATTTCGCCAGCTGTCGATGATATGCAAAAACTCTTTGTTGTAATTGATAGGATCGTAATTATCGGGACGATACCGCGATGATATCGTATAGCTTAGACAGTTACTAGGCTCAACTGAGCAGTTGATTATATGAGTCATAAAAATAATGGTATTCCAATTCGTATAATAAAGAGGGGCGTTAGCAACACGCCCCTCTTTAGCTTAGCCCTCCGTAGCTTGGAACAAACAAGTTTTGATTGATTTGATAAAAACCAGTATACGTAAAACCCTTATAAAACTTACCTGCTTAGTTGGGTTTGTCATACTACCCTATCCGAATCAGTGCTATTCACGTTTAATTTTCTTAATTATCCTGAGTAAAAATTGCTTATGTCACTACTTATAAAATCAGCTCATTGCCACTGAAAATCCCGTCAAAAACAAAAAAATATATACATGTATATATGTCACAGGAATCTAAACGATAAAATTGAAGATTTTTGCGGTTTGTTGTAAACTTTGATTTCCACATTTTGAATTTTTATTTTCACATTAATTATTCAGCTAGTACCGTAAATAATCCATATATTTAGTTATTTATATCTCATTGCGTCAACCCTATCTATCAGATGGTGTTGACCGTGTACCAGTTTCTTGCGTATAGATTTTTCCTTCCTGTTTTCTTTTGTCCCATTGTATGTCTGTTGGAAATCGTTAACCAATTACCATATTTCTTTACAAAATATGTTATACTATTATATAATCTATTTTTAAAATTTTATCATTATATAATCTGTTTTTCTTGAATGTGAACCGAAAAGTCATGTAAAAGTAGTTTTAATTTGAGGAGTTAAATTTTTTTTTGTATAGGTTGGCCCAAACAAGTTCTTTTTGGTCAGACCTGTAAATGATAGGTACTAGTTTCGGTTTATGATGCCATTACCAGCGTCCTTTCTGTTTCTTCAGAAATAATAGGTTTATAGAGCAACATATAGCTAACCACTTAATCATTTTCACAGCTTAAAAAGCAACCTGCAATACGCAACACTTAAAACCTTATCGCTGGTCTCCATCAGCGTGATGTCGCCTCAGCAGAGCGTTCAGGAGCTGTTCCGGACCGCGGACTGCGTCTGCTTCGACGTGGATTCCACGGTCATTCAAGATGAGGGGATCGACGAGCTTGCCAAGTTCTGCGGCAAGGGGGACGAAGTCAAACGGCTGTAAGTTGTTTTATAAATGATTTATACAGTGGTTTGAACGGGTAACAGGCAGAATCTGGTTATGAAGAGATTTCTCTAATCAGGGGTAGAAATTTCCTTGCTTGGAGAAGTACAGGGCATTGGCAAGTACAGGGTCGCTCATTATATGGATTCCAGGGGAAAGCCTCTTTAGGTGAAAAATTGGAAGTCCTCGTTATTCAGCAAAATAAGGATTCAGATTGCTTATGCAAGTGTTACTTAATCTTTCTCTCGCGTTGTTCTGAATCGTAATAACATTTTAATTGCGTTTAATAGGTATTTTTCCTATTTCATGACTCTGTCAGTTATCATTGAACAATAAATATAATTGTAGTTCATTGTTTTCCAGCGCATAAACACGTGACATGCGTATGTAATCTTGTTTTGATGTTGTTTTCCCCCCAACGTCGCCTTATCGTTGTATCTGTGGTAACATCATATCGAACTAGTGCTGCGCTATCTACGGTCTTGATTCATGAAGTGATTATAATATTGACTTGAGTATCTATCTACTGGTTAATTTATGCACTCAATCATACATTTTATCCTTGTTGTAACCTCTTAAGTCTTCGTCTGTCGTAAGTCTTCATAGCGTTTACAATACCATTATTTAGTGTCAAGTACAACAAGTATTATTTATTGAGTTAATGTAAATATTGTTACGATAATTCCAATAATTTTTATTAATTATCTTCATAGAATAATTATCCATTTTTATTTGCTTGTTCTTACTGTTAAAAATAACAATAACTTAATAAAAAGAAAGTAAAAATAAAGTCCTGTTTTTTTGCGGGACATATACACGAAAAAATAATGAACGTATTTGTCCAAAAATAACAAGAACTCAAACTAATTACAAAAATAAAATCAAAATCACGTTCGGTTACACTGACAGGACTGTGTCTTCCACTCAAATATATTAACTATTAAAATTTTTTGTGTATATGTATACGCTTATAGACAAGGCAAATAATATTTTGTATTAAAATTAATGTGATTGGAAAATATATATAATGAAATGCATTGATTTATGTAGTATATTTTGAACTTAAGCATGCCGCCTGCCGCGTAGAATAGTACCTCGCTCTGTACCAGTAGGTGTCTTAAGAGGCGACTTAGGTGTCAGAACCGAGAGATGGCGGTATATCTGATGGCGGTGTATCGGTTGAACTTTCAATAGCTGTAATGATGATGGTGTTGAATCCAAAACATAAAAAATTGTTTGGTTCAAAGTATTCAATATGTCACCAATTGTTGACTACACTGATCGACTGGAAATTTCCGACATACGTATTTGATATACGAATAAGATTGGCCATGATTGCCAATTAATTCGTAACTGGTCCCAAGTCGTTTGTTGACTCTCGTTGATCGATAGCTTTATTGTGAAAACGATATTATTGATAAAACAGTAATAACCTGTTTAAATTAATATTCAAACAACCTTGTATAATGTTTTTGATTATAGAACACACGCTCTAATGTTAGAATACATAGAACTACTTCCGTTATATTCTTGTTATGTCGAAATGAAATA
>JACJUM010002525.1:13687870-13706052 GCA_020976665.1 Heortia vitessoides | reverse complement strand
GATGTACCTATTATATTTGTGATTCCTGGATTGTCTTGTATCCGTTACACTAATGCTTTAAGTGAATTTTCTCGAAGTTAGTTCAAGTATGATATGTAGTCAGATGCACATATATACCTTATGATTGATATGGATTTGGGTATAAATAGATCCAAGGTAGACCTCAGGCAAATTAAGTCCCAGTAGAGTCATCTGCGTGAGTACCTCACTCTTTATGTCTGTCACTATTAGTAATGCTAGCTAGCTGTAATATTTTCAAAAAACATCACGCTTAGTACTTCAAATGAAAATACCGAAACGAAATACAAATGAAATAATTTAATTGAACCGCCTTTTAAAGCTGTTAAAAGTGTTTTTATTCGTTTGCTACGTTCGGATGTGAATGCTGAGAGAAGCAGAGAAATTACTGGGTGATATCATCCTTGCGATAACACGAACGTCTGTAGTCCATGGTGACGCTTACCGTCGCGACGTTACGCGGACCGTCCTCTGGTTTTCTATCCAGGTTTTAAAACAATTAATAGGGATTTCCATCAATTTACACGACGCCGTTCCTTGAAAAGGTACCCTTTCTCACAGTTTGTATTGTATCACTCAACCTTACAAGTCCCTGCCTAAGGATGTGGTAATAGAGATTTTTTTTATATACTACTAAGTCGGCCAACAAGCATAATACAACCTGCGTGATAGCAAGCGTCATCGAAGCCTATAGACGCTCGTATTATCAACAAGGATATTTACAAGCGCGTTGCCTCGTGAATCTTCAGATATTAGGTCACATTTTCTCTACTATATTTATTTTCACTGCCTCTCTCACCCTTCACCAAAAGAGAGCAATGCAAACGCTGCTGTTTTACGATTAAAATAAATGTGAATGAGGTACTAATGCATACTGACCTTTGCGTGAGGTCTACCTCTATATGACTTTTGACGAGATTTGAAAATATTATGTATAATTTGCTTCTGGGAATTTCTACGATCACTAAAATATAATTGTTCACCAGTATCAATTTCTTACAGAACCGCCGAGGCTATGGGTGGAAGTATGACCTTCCAAGAAGCATTGAAGAAGAGGCTCGACATCATCAGACCGACCGTGGGCCAGATCAGGGAATACATAGAGAAGAACCCAGTCCACCTTACCCCTGGAGTCTCGTAAGTACTTTTTGAATCTATTCCTTATGTTTGTTTTGAAAACATTGTCAGCGTGGTTTCTCAATTTTACCTAACATACAGCAGTGTATGCATTATTGTGTTCCAGATTAAAGGGTTAGAAAACTGATACTACTGCATAATGTCGTAGAGTTTGTTGCTTTCACTAACCGCTTACGATTAATATTGACCTTCATAAATCTGCATTTAACGTATATATTTAGTTATAAGTTAATAAACTTAACTTATTATTTAGTTATAAGACCCGTCTGGTGCCGGCAGATTAATAAGGTAGGCCTAATTTGAATGTTAGATGTCTCTTACGATCCTGTCGGGTCATCAGTGTCATCAGTATTATGAAAATTGTTCTATTTATAATTTTTGACAATTCGAAAGTGCTTGTAATGGATCTACTTGAAAAAATTTTAATTTGATTTGATTGATATACAATATTAATCCATATAAAAGGTAAATTTGTCTTCATAATTGAATGCTTTGTAAAGTACAGCACATGTTATAACTACGAAAATTCATAACCTAACAATCTCTAGAATTTCCTACCTTATTTGAAAAAATCTTCTTATTTTCTAGATCTATTCGTAGAAGGCTATATACTATATACTAATATAACTGATGAGCCGTGAGGTCCCGGTAGAGTACAATAGTACCTTCCTCTGTACCAGGAGTCGTAAGAGGCGACTAAGGTACCAAAACTGACAGATGGCGGTATATGCATCCAAATCAATATAGCTACGGGATGGCCAGCAGCATCCCCATCACGAAAGCTTGTCCAGCGCTGCAATTATACGCAAATTCCCCCTTTACTTAGGGAGGCCTACATCCAACAGTGGACTACGATGGCTGCTTTTTTTTAAACGTAGTCTTATTTAACTGACAAAGGCATGATAAAATTGCCGTAAACTGAAGTTTAATTTTTTGTTTATAACAATGAGATAACTCATTGTTATAAACAAAACGCGATCATCGGTGCCATGATCTAGTTTATACCAGTCGTACGTCACATGAGCAGAAGTTATCGCTTTATCAGTGAACCGAGCCGTCTGACTCAATACCGCTGTTTTTTCTTTACATTATTTTTTATCGTAAACAAACATACTGCAATAACTCGCTTTCTTGTATTAACTTCAACTTTTTATGTTAACTTTTTTTTATTAGTTCAAGTCGACGAATATGTGTACAGTCTACGTGATAGGAAAAGTTACAGCAATTTATAGAGGCTCATAAGTGTTACTAGGATATTACTAGCGCCTACCTTGTGACTAAAAGATTTTGTCACATTACCCAGTTATGTCACTGTCTCTCTCGCCCTTGAAACCGTAATAAAATAATGCAAACACTGCTATATCTCGATAGAAAGTTAGAGCAAGGTACTGATGCAGACGACCCTGTGTACCATTTTTTTTGTTACTATCAACATAGAATAAGCAATTTTGTTATAGTCTGAGTATTTGGACGTCAGTTAGTCGATATAAGTCCATTATTATGATATCAGCCGTAGGATGTCTATTGCTGGAAATAAGCGTCCCCAAGGATAAGTAGGTTATTGCCCATATATCACATAGCTTCCCAACCCTTGTATTCGAACTATGCTTTTTTATATGGGCATTCTGCTTGCCTACTCTGTCACTTCATACATCTGGTATCAACGGTCATGGTAACACTTTATTCTACTCTGCACTGTATTTAGGTTTTGTTTGATTCGGTTATCAATTGTGTCGAATTCCTTAAGAAATATGAGAATACAAAAAAATAAGACCTAAGTCCTATTTAGGTCTTTTTTATGTTAAGTATTTACATATATACAATTCTCACAGCAAGGCTAACCAGAACAAGATATTTGTCTTCAGCTGGGTATATAAAAAGATATTGGGGTCAGCTGTCGTTGTGCTCTTTAATCTTCAGTAATCACAATCAACCGGTTCATCTTACGGAGAATTGACGTATGTTTTAAAAACATAACAATTGACTTAGTTAGGTTTTAAAACATCATTTGTTTTAATTGGTTTATTGATAATATCTCTTGAATTATCAACAAACAATGCGATGGCCTTCAGAGGAGCCTCGTGATTACAAAAAGAGCTTTCTTTTTTAAGGAATCTTGTTATGCTATTGATTTTCTGATAAAATCTATACATAAAACACATCTATCTGGTTAGATGCTTAAAAAAGCGAACATTTTGCACTTAATAAAGCTATATTTTAATGGCTTTAAAATGCGGTTTATTTTCTTTTTATATTTTTTTGTTTGAAAAACATTTATTATTTGATAAATTTTGTATTTAGTATCTACTCACGTGTTGATAGTTTCTTGTAATTTGGCAGAACAGCGAGATGTAACAAGCTGTTTTTAAGTAAGTCCGTTAAAAGTAGTCCTAATATTATCCGTTAAAAGTAATTTTAATAGATTAGTGAACTCGTACATGTAAGGATATTGCATTTTACTGTTATTTTTTGTTTTAACAGTTGGAGTGCTCATATTATAAATACAGAATGTTGAACAATATACATTTATCTTACGCTATCTATTTATCTAGAAGATTTTACCTTGACACTAATGATCCATCAATATTTTCGGCTAAATCCGCGATCCGATATAACACTTGTATCGGTCAGAGTAGTACCACAGCGAGTTGACCACAACGAAATCAGGAATATTATTTGACCACGTTTATAGATAAACTTCAGCTTGACATACTGAACCCCTTTTGAAGCTATAAAAGTGAAAGAAAAGTAAGTAGCTTTTCTCCTCACATCTTATGGTGCGTTCTAAGATAAGACTCCAGAGTTGTTCTTAAGTAATTAGTTTTAAAGATGGTGAATTCAATTGACTTATCTCTTTCCAGACAGTTAGTTAAGGAGCTACATGAGCGTGGCGTGGCGGTCTACCTCGTCTCCGGCGGATTCCGCAGCCTCATCGAGCCTGTAGCGGACATGCTGGGAATTCCTAGGTCGAACATCTATGCTAACAAACTCAAGTTTTTCTTTAATGGTAAGTATCATACTTATCTAAGTTTACAGATTATGCTACAAAATTGAATATTGGTATCTGTTTAATTTCGCCATAATGGAAGATAAATGGACGTTCTTGATATTTTCGGAAACCTGACTCTCTCAATCTTGATCAACGTATCCGGTGAATTGCTCTGCGTAACAATAGTTAAGTGATGAACAGATCTCTTAAAATTAAATTTGATCTTTATTATAAGGGGTTAAAGCTAATTCTTAAATAACAGAAGAAATTTATCCCCAAAGTGATACTAAATGAGCGGCTATACAAATCTGCCAATGTTTCACATCCAATCTTATGCTCAGTCAGTTGCGTTTACAGTTTAATATCGGTTGACAATTTTGGACAGACTTGTGTAAAAATCTTTTCAGGGATAAAAATTTAAAGCTCATACTGGATTCACTGTGCACTGTGCATTCATAAAATTGTGAAAGGGAATTCTCTTTGCAATGTATGATCATTCAACGATATATTATTGTAGATGCAGCAATTCAGAATATTTCTTGCACAGTAAAATTATACCTTGACACTAATGCAATATTGCGCAGTCTATAGCTGCAGGTATTTTCATCGTAAACATGGCTTGATATAAAATCGAAAACAAGATAAGCAAGATATTGAGGTATTGATGAAACGAAACGCGCAATATCTCTAGACTTAGTACGAGTAGACGCTATCATATGAAAGTGCATGTCCTATATTGTGCAAGTTTATTTCTTTTAGCTCTCTTCACACGTGTCGCATGCATGTATACTAAGATAATATATATTATCTATTTAGAAAGCAGATGTCTGCTACAAATGTGATTGAGAGTAGGTATATGTATCAACGGATGTTATCTTTGGCCAAGGAATGAGTAATATTAACCTACTTGTCCTAAATACGAGAGTCCTAATTAGTGTTTTAATTAAACTTTACATTGATGTAGCTTTTTTAAAGTAATTAAAAATAATAATACTAGTAAACCATATTCAATTTGTGCTATAGACGTGACAGGCAGCGTGACTGTTTACTTAAATATTTAGGGCGAAATAGAGTAAAAATAGACTAGATTTTACTGAATTTTAGTACTTCTTATGTAAGTTACTTTTCTAGATTTAGCAGGTAGGATTCTTAAAGGAGACTATTAAAAAGTACGTAGAGTAGGTAGGAGGTTGAATGTATGACGTACTCAAAAATATCCGATTGTGTTATGCAATTTTTAATATGCAGTAAGTTGTAATATATATATATTTATACAATGTGTTAAGGCATCGCAACTGTTTAGTGAAGATGGAATCATGAAAGCCACTTGATTAAAGAACACTTGAAGAAAATACACGAAATATATATTCTGGTGGTAAACTTCTTTTTGTCTATAAAAATGACAAACTAAAATTAATTATTTGTAATTTGTTATGATTAGTGCTGTTTGAAGAAATACATTCAATTCGAATTCGATAATCGAATTTTTATCGATTTTGTAATTGGTGCTGCCGTTGATGTAGAACAACAATATATAAGATCATATGTTGCATGCAACTTTAATTGCGCAAAAATGACTAATAGGATTAATATAAACTTGGACAGATAAGAAAGGCGGGGTGATTTATAATCTTCTTAAAAACATCTGTAGTTTGCCCCGTGTTGATAGATAAATTAATCTTACTAGTTATTGCGTAATAATGGAATTCCCTTTGTTGGAATATTTTTGTGGCTAACATATGTTGATAGGTAATGAATATATTTGAACGGTATCTATCTGTAATTGCAAACAACGTGCATTTGAAGTAATGTCCAACACTAATAAGATATTTACATGTATACAAATGTAGAATGTATAATACTGTGTGAAATAAAAGAAATTGTAATTTCTATTCCCGATCGGATCCATAAACAATCGTTCGTTAATAAACGGCCTCGCTAACTCCTGCGCTTCCAGCACCAGCCATTTTTTTTTCCTACATAAAAAATCTGTTAATTCTAAATATGTGATAAAAATATAATAACGTCATTCAGAATGATCCAACACAAAAAACAAAACCCAAACAAATACAATTGCAAGATAAAAAAGCAGATATGAAATCACGAAGCGCACAACGCCGCTAACATGCGCGCGCGCACGCAGCCGGCGCGTGCGCGCTGACGCTCTCGCGGCACTAGTTGCGTTTTGTTTGCGAGACAACTGGGCCACGAACCCGAGATTACACTGTTGTGATCCGTCTCCATGCGAATGCGCTCAGATAATAAATGGGCGTGTACAGGCGTCAAAATGTCTATTTATATACTTATCAGTTTGTAGAAATGTGGCCAAGTTACGTTGTGGCCTTATAAGATTTAATAGATCTGCATCGTCCTTATTTCTTACAGTGTGCTATTTTATTGGGTTATATTCAAACATAAGAATAAACAAATATATATATTTTTTAAAGTTTGTTGTATTGCAATCAATTTATTGATGTAATCTGATTGTTTTTGGTTCCAGAACTTTGGAATCTCAGGTTAAGATAAGTTGTTCCTATCTTTCATGTATGTTTGTGTATTCGATCCTGTCGCACGTGACCGCCTCTCACGAGGTTCCTTTAAGTAAATGCTCGGTGGTTACATTGTAATATAGGAGAGGCTATCAAAAGTAAATCGAGTTTGATCTGACTTGAACCAGTCAATCCGACGCAAGATCAGGAAGTAGGGTGAAGTTGTCGCGTTCATAGATGACCCGTTAAAGTTATAGAATATATTTTCTTGGATATTTAGTTTGATATGATATTGACTACTATTTCAATACGGTCTACTTTACTATTGTTGTGCTTAGTAATTATGCGAACTTTTAAAGACATAAGCGACAATGTGGTACGTTCAAATTGTGCTTAAATTTTTATTATATTTCTTAGTATGTGAATTTGTCATTCCAATATAAAATCAATGTATTTAACCCCATAAGTAAAGTGCGAAGCCTCTTCTTTCTTAAAGGTAATATTTACTAAGAAAAAGACACTTTGTCTCAAGACACTTTGTGTCAGTCAGGACTCGAACCTGCTCTTTCCTTAGTGTTCCTTTCATGCTGAGAAGTCAGCGCCATCTCTTCAATGTTGTAGGCATACGTTGTGTTACTAGTAGCTTACTTGGATAAAATTGAATTAGGGGAACCCTTCCAATGAGAAGCTTCTAGATTTATAGTTGCAATACTTTACTATTTGTAGTTGTGGACTACAACTATAAAGATATTTTTTTACCTATCTGTGGTCAACTTTGCATAATTTTATAATTGATATATAATCTACCACTAATTCTTGCAGTTACTGCAATATCTATAATATATCTATATCTATATATAATCTGCAATATCTATATCTGCACCATCGGGCCCATATGTTAATAAACTCTATTGTGCAACTGTTGGTCCAAATGAAGAAAAAAAAAGTTTATATCAGTGTGTAGCTGTTACAAGTTTGAGAGGTACAAGGTTACTGCAATATCTTCCAATATATAACATTATATACCATACTCATCCGAAACGGCTTGACCGATTCTTTTGAAATTTTATATGCATATTATGTAGGTCTGAAAATCGGCTACTATATATATTTATATAGGGTTATCCTACCCTAACATTTATTTTTTATTATTTTATAATGTGGAATTAAAAAATACTCCCTTTTTAATAGATGTTTTAGTAGTTTAATCATTTTATATCATTTATATGGCAAAACAACGTTTGCCGGGAAAGCTAGTATTTATATAATTGCAATTGAAGACAAGTTCACTGATATGCGCTGGCAATGACAATAGATCGATAGCGATACGCGCAGAAACACGCAGTATGTCCATAATTCGTACGAGTTTATTGTCGCGTGTCGTGTTTGGTGTCCTTCTGTATTGATTCGGCTGGTTTTTATCGATCACGCCGATAACAATGCGTTTCATTGACGGATATTTTACGTTATCAATATATTATATTTAACGCCTACGTAACGCTTGAGTTTTGTTTTTAACTATTACACTTTGTGCGTAGATGTTGTTTTGTTTTCTGTATTTACTTCACCGACCTTCATTGTTATGATGATAAACAACTGTAATACATGAAAAAATAAAATTTTATCAACGTAAGAGTGTGTTCAGGGTTCGAAGTCAGTTTTTTCGATAGATAATAAGTTATAAGTAAAATAAGTTATCTTAACTTTTATTACGCTATTGATTTATTTAACTATTACACTTTTTTATCGACGTGTCGATTAATCTGTGGTAATCCTTTTCAAGAGTGATAAAGTTGAGGTGAAAGGGTTTTTTAATTACCACCCTCATCAATTTTTATTTGTTTTAAATTATAAACTTTCGCGTTCCCGTTCTCGCGACAATATCTTGTGATCAGTGCTGCGTTGCTTGGCTCTTAATTAAGTATGACAGATTCCCAGGCTAGTGGTGGTTCCAACCATCTTTTCTAGAGAATGTTTGACCGACATCTGCAATACTTTTGATACAAGAGGCATTGACAACAATCGAAGTAGTATAAATGTTGGCTGGTTCGATTTCGCATATGGTAGTGATTTTATCTTGTGCGCCGAAACGGTCGTGGGTTCGATCCCTACCGAGTTAAACATTTGTTCGATAAATATTTATGTGTTCTGTGTGTCTGATGTCGGTAACACAGTACTGTAACGGACTTATCATAGAGTTAGGTCAATCTCTAAGACCTAACTCCGAGATAAGTCGGTTTAGCAACATTTCTATGTTGTGTGATTTTTTTTTTATTATAAATGGTAATTTTATTTCAGGTGAATACGCTGGGTTTGATGAGACCGAGCCTACTTCACGCTCAGGCGGCAAGGGTTTAGTGATCAGGCGGTTGAAGGAGGCTTACAGCTTCCAGAGGCTCATCATGATTGGAGATGGCGCCACCGACGCAGAGGCCAGCCCACCCGCCGACGGATTTATTGGTGAGTACATTATAGATCACTGTGTGATCACATAGCTGTGCCAGCGACTTCGTCCGCGTGCGGAATGTGAGGAAGCGTGGGATGGCTATTCAAGTATTCTTGATAAATTTGAGTACCGCATTGATATTTTAAGTCTGCATACAGGCACTATCGAAAGACGAGTTATCAGTTTGTATATGTCCTGGTAGGCATCAGGGTCTTATAGCAGATGCTGACGAGCCTGGTGACACAGATAGTAGTGATATATCGTGTGCGCAAAGGGGCGTGGGTTCGATCTCAACCCAGGACAAATATTTATCATCATCATATTAGCCACAAAACGTCCACTGCTGGACATAGGCCTCCCCAAGTAATCCCGATATAGGACTGGTTGTATGCTGCCTGTGTAATATGACGAATAATTGTGTTGTCTCATGTCCGTAACACAAGTGCTTCAAGCGATATATCTCGGAGTCAGGTCAATGTGTGACATGTTGTGTGAATGTTCTATTTATTATTACATCGTGGCATAATGTCTTCAAGCCACAAGATTGGCTACTGTGTTGTAGTCTACTATCACGCGGACCGTATGCTTGTTTGTCGACTTAAATATATATATATATATAAAATACCTAGATAGTGTGACTTTTGTTTGGTAACAAAAATAAGGACATTTCAACCAAGATTATTCAAATTTAGGATCCAAGCATTGCCTTTTTTAGTGCCTTACCAGTAAATAGCAAAATTCAAGCTACATAAAATAACTAAACGTCTTCTTTTCACAGGTTTCGGAGGAAATGTTGTTCGCGAGGAAGTGAAGAAAAGGGCCTCCTGGTACGTCACCGATTTCCAAGACCTCATCCAGTGCCTTGCGCTCCAAGCGAAATGAGCACATGCTGTCCTTTGGTAGAACCAATTGTAAGCGATAATGAACCTTACTGCCTTATACCAAGATCTGCAGACGCAGGCGAGTCATGTGCTGAGTATTTATTATCTGTTAGATTTAAAACTATAGTAGTGAATTAGATTTCTATTTTTTTGTTGTAGGTAGTTTAAAGTAGATGTTTTTAATGTTACCATATACCAATTCCAATGACTTAGTTTGAACGAATATTGTCAGTGCGATGTGATATTAAGTCGTTTATCATTCGGTGTATGCGTACACTCGGTTTATCGCATTTACATTCGGTGTATCGCACATCGGTGTACGCATGTTTGATGTTTGAACGTTCGTTCATAACATTTGTAAGTTGAAATGAGATATAGTATATATAGCATTAATGAAGCTATTAATGTGAGCAATCACAGACCTCTATTTTGACAACATTAAACATCTTGTCTCGGATTGGTCGCTGAACTTCAGACTAGCGACATCTATTGGCGTTAATTTCTAGCATACTCCATAAAGATATCTTTGCTGGTATTCTTTTTTTGTAGAGAATTTTAGTGATTTAGTGGTGTTTTTGATAAGTTAAACTGTATGGAATTGGAATTAAGAGTTTGGTTTGGAATTTCTTGATATAACCAAAACACATATCCCTGTGTTTCGGTAATATCAATATTGTAGACGTAAATTATTACATCTATAGAATAATGTAATAACATGCATTTTAGACGCATTATTTTTTCTAAAATATTTTCATTATGTGATGGTACTCTGAGTACAAAATTGATAGTAATAATGTATTTGGGACCAAGTCCCATACTTCTGTGGGCAGTTTTGACAAAATTAATAATTAAGGTTAATTATATTTCCTATATAATGGTAGATTTATTTCAATTTTAAATATTGTTGAACCGTTGATAGGTAAATATATTTATTTACACAGTGTTACAGCAAATGTTAATGACAATTAATCTAGTTAATATAATAACGAATAAAAATATTTTAATTTATATTATATCAAAACGGCTGTGTACTTCCTAAGTATAAGAAATATATAATACTGCTTAAGGATACTTTTTCGTTTAATTTTTCCCCTATTTGAATAAGTGATTTTTATTCAAGAACGTATATGAGTATCTGTTTACCTACTTTTAATTTGAACCAAAAATAACATGAAAGGCCAATGCTAAATCATTTCATTCATACTAATAATATAAATTGTACATTGTTCATAAAAGCGACCCGCTTCACACGGGTGCAATGGGGATAAATACATTGTGGGTAATCCCTATGAGATAGACTTAAGCAATCGCGGACTTTTGTGTCGACCCTTTTAAAGTGTACCGTAGTAAATTATTTTGGTCTATCTCGTCGGGTGCTTTTGCGATGTAAGCGCAAAATAATGTGTTTATTAAAGACGTCACATTGGAAAAATCGAAAATAATCAGTGTATTTTACTATATTATGCATAAAACATTCTTCTTGAATCTCTATCTATTTAAAAAATCGCATCCAAATCTGTTGTGCTGTTTTAAAGATCTAAGCGTACATAGGGACAGGCAGAGTGCAGGAAGTGACTTTGTTTTATCCTGTGTGGTAATGTTCTACAATATATTACACTTTATTTAAACGTAGATGTATCATCAATTACATTTTGAATTTTTACTTGCATGATAGTGATTACGTATGTTTTATGCCTCGCACTCACAGAAATGCATTTTAGAAATCGCAAAAAAACAATATGTGGATAGTCTACAGTATATCGCATCTTGTCTTCTCGTATTTCAGAATGCGATTAAATTGAATGTTGACTAATTACACATAAGTGATCTCGATTAATGCGTTTTCTCTATTATTCTCTAACAGTTAAATAGAGACGTTATAACTCTTTAGTGTATGATACAATACGGCAAGTGCGCGTACCATTTTTTTTTAATACATGCCTAAGCATACATAGAACGCTGAACTTATTGATGAGAATAGAAATGAGTTATAAAATATAGTTCATAAAATATTTTGTGAATCATGAATTTTAGCAAGCATAGTACTACTGTTATTAAAATTATTATTTTTTTTAGATATCGAGGTAATTTATGGAACACTTAGCAAAAATATTATTTTAAGCTAAAAATATTTAAAAGCTAAAAAAACGCACGTCGTACATATTTCAGAATGCGATTAAAACTAATGTTGACTACACAAAGCTGATCCCGATTAGGACATTTTTTATTTTATTCTCAAACAGTTAAATATTGATGTTGTACCTTTTAAGCGAATATGTTACTAAATGAGGTCTATTTGTGTACATGATACAACCAAACGTTAGCGGGATACGCTAATTAACACCTTGAGCAGTTTTAAATATGTAAACATTTAGCAGATTAAAACGAACATTCTGCTACTACGTGATCAAAACTATTGATGTATGCAATGGAGCGATATTACTCCAAGCATCGTCATCCGTAATGAATTAAAAGAGCGCCTGCTAAAATAAAATAGGCAATTGATAAGATTGTCACAATTGCTGGGAACCTAGTGTAACATGGAAATTAAATCGTTAAAGAAGATATCATTGTTGAGACAATTTAATAATTATTAATATATAAGTGTTAGAACATTTTGCGGTTCCAAGTTAAGCTTACCTATCTGGCTAGCGTATCTACTAATAAATTATATAATTGAATATTCGATCAAACAATAATTATTTAAATTGGGTGAGTATGAGGAAACTTTGTAATGGGAAGAGTATAAGTGTATTTAATTATGATATGTAATTTTAACGCCGGCTTATCTAGAGAATAACTCATGTTTGTCTGATCACCGTAGGTAGGTACTTCGTATTGCGCATTTTCAATATTGGCTTGAAATTGACATATATAAATAGAATTAAGTTCCTTATCAAAATCTCAATGTCATACAAGTTCATTCCCCTTTTGATATAAGGTCATCAAGAAAAAACTTCGTTACTTAGTCAATATGTATATGTAATTATTCCAGCTGAATAGTTTATCCAATTTAAATTATCTGAAACATATGGATCACAGGAAGCGAAATACTGTCGCCCGTTGCGTCGCGTTCCGAACGCAAGTGTGTACAAGCCGTATTTTGAACTTTCAACTCTAAAAATATCCGTTGATGACCCCGCGCGACTCGCACGCAGTCTTGCCGCCTTATGAAAGGTCAAGCCACGCTGAACGCCGGTATTGTCTGAATCGATTAATAATCAACCATCGTTTACATAAATTGTTTATCGATTAACGGGTTATGGTCGATTACGCGGTGATTAGTGCTGTGTTGTGTTTGTGATTCAGTGTGCTATTGGACCGTGTTGGAGGCAATGTGAGCGAATATTTAGGTAATTAGGTATAGAAATATACATTTATTTACGTCTACAGATATCTAATGCTTTAAGAAATTACAGACAGTAATATTGGTTTCATATATATTTTTTGCACTATTAGTTAGAAAACTTTTAGATTTTCATATTTTAATACATTAGTACATCAATTAAATAAGATGTTGCTTATTATGATTGCAAATATAATTCCATTTTTGTTTACATTAAAATTTTTTAAACCAAGTTAAAATCTAAATTTATTACCAAAGTTACTTAAACTTAGTGTTTTTATCTTCAAGCAACATTAGCAAATACTTTATTGTGGAACTATTTGCTCAAAATCATTAGTGCCTGGCAAATAAATCCACAATTAAAAATATTACGACAGACAATAATTGTCATTGTTATTCAAACTCAATATAATACAATTTTAAAATGAAATTTACAAAGTTAAAATTATTGTACTGGGTTGGTTCTTGCTTCGAGTGTTTGACTTTGTTAGTCAGTTCTAAAATGAGTCTAATAAATACTTTGAGCCAAAAAAGCGACTGTAATTGTATATAGAAATAATAAAATCGGACCACATTTCATTATATATATGCCCCGACGTAGCACGAATGATATTGACTCATACTATCTCAAGTGCTAATGCAGATTAGGACTGAATTTCAGTTTCAAAATTGACATATAAATGACATATCTTGGCTATTAGGGCCTTATATAATATGATGTTAATAAAGTCAAGCATTAGGTACGGTTTTTATCGTTATTTTCTTTTCATAACACATCTGCTAACGTCAGGCTTCGCGCCACTTTTTCTTTGTTTCACTTTTTTTTTAAGTTTTGATTCGCAGTTTAGGATCATTGAGTATAATTTGGATATTTTTTAATTCTGTGTTTTTTTTTCAATTCGACGCCAAAAATAGACATTCTGCTGCCAGTTATGGCGTTGAGCTCAAGCAAAATCAATGGAAAAACAAACAGATATTTTAGAGATGTCTGTAAGGGCAAAAATAGCGTATTGCATATAAGTTTTGGTTAATTAGGTAATACAATTGGAGGCGATCTTGTGATGGAAGGTGTGTCTTTAGATTGGCTTGTTTAGCCTAGCATATCTTAAATTATAGACTAGTCCCAGAATGTGACTGTTGGTATCATTGCCAAATCCATTGCTTTTATTGTCATTATAATCTATTAAGTAGGATTGTGTTATAGAATAACAATAATTAAAACACCTTTCCAAACGATCGTGATTACCATAATTAGTAGGATGAATGAAATGAAACATATATTTATTTCAAAAAAACGTTGTCCAAACTAAATCCGTAGAGTTAGGACAGAAGACCAGAGGGGTCACGACCTCGGCCACTCCTAAAATAACCACGTGGACGTGGAACCATGCCAGAACCTACTAAAATGCTCACATATTTCACTCAATCCGAATTTATTTGTATTGGCTTCTTTATGATACAGTTACACTTTCATCTGTTGCTGCCGGCTTCCATTGAGCTGTAGTCTTTGTAATACCATTTTCTTTTCGACTTTGCATCGTTATGTTTTCATTAATTAAATATAAGCGTGACATAAAAAAAATTCTGTCGATGTAATACAAAACGTGATTGTAATTCGGAAATCTCTTTTATGTAAACTAAGACCAAGCTTAAGGTTATAAGAAGTTTAAATCTTTGTACGACCTTTTTTTGTATTTAGTGTCAAATTATGGCGGGAAAATCAAATTTGAAATGTCTGTATTTATTTATATTTATATATTAAGTTGTGCCTATCTGTTTATTGTATATGTAGCACTTTTTATTTATGTTTTATTTTGACAACTATTCCAAAGAATTTATGAGGAATTAAATAATTTAGATGTTGCAAGTCAATTTCACTCTTTTTTTTATATGTTTACACCTGGTTTTCACTTATATCTACTGTTATACAGCTGTGCTCGTACGCTATCGTTGAGTGCCAGTTTGGAGGACGAAAGATACAATAAAATTACTGGTCAATATGGTATAATATGACAAGGTTACACAGTTGACGACCCGCTAGTTATACTTATGATGTAATCGTTAGCTTTAAGAGTTACATCGTAAGCATCGATGTGCGCCATACGCCTGTTTGTCCATAGGAAACATAATACGTGTAAAAACAATAACAATAACACATACAGATATTCATCCAAAATAGCGTAGCTCAAATGCATAAGACGTGGATGGGCAGTAGCATTTCTACTGCGAAGCTACGCTCTGCGATTGCCTTAAGTGTGCCCAGCGCGGCAATAGGAGAAAAATCTCCTTAAGTGTCTCCTCCCCAAGAAAAGCGGAATTTTTGTCCAACAGCGTATATCCATCGGCTGATATGGTGATGATTATTATTTTCTATTAATTCAATCAAACAATCTGAATAACATTTTAGTCAAATTTATAGGCATCTCTAATTAATTTTTTTGGGGTCAGTAAAAATTGTAACAAAGCAAATGTGCAACTACATTTCTGATAAGAAACCTACAAATGTTGAATTTACACGCCACAGTTTTGTAAAGATGTAATCTGTATACATTGAAGGAGAAGATTACCGAGTGACTGACATATAAACGCAAGGCCTGAACTATAAGCTTTAGAAACTTCAAAATTTTGCACTAGGGTTCCTTTTATAACGAAGTATTAAATGGAATTTTTAAAAATTCACCTCCCAAAGAGGTAAACTTTGGACTTTGGAAAACTTTTTTCAGGAATACAAAGTTAGTCGAAACTTAACTGTTTTTGTAGTTATTCGAATGATATTTATTCTTCATTGAAAGTCATAAAACATGTGCAAAATATTTTATTGAAAATCATCCCTTTAATTTAAGCGGGTCAAACCGCCGGCCATAGCTATATCAATAATTTTAACTATAAATATACGTTTGACCTATAGTCTCTGCATGAGAATTTTATACAGTTCTTGGTTGTTTAATCAACCAATGAGGGTTTACGAGTATGTGTGTGCACAGTGCGTCGGGTCACGACCTCAACGCGCCGGAATTAGACGCGGTGGCGGCAGGTGCCAAATTAATACGTCATAAACAAATGTATATTAAATAAATATTACTAAATAAAACTATAGGATAAGGTACTTGTTATTTATTTATCTAAGTTTAATAATGTCAATGTCAAAATTATTGGGATCAATAATAAATAAACTCACTTAACATCGTCACACGTTGATCTGACTCTGAAATAAGTAGCTTAAAGCACTTGTCTGACGGATATCAGACAACAGAGGTATTACAAATATTATACTTAAATACGCATAAATAGCACCCAGACACAGAGCAAATATTCATCATAGAAATATTTGTTCTGGATAGGGATGGAACCCGCTATCTTTGACGGACAAGATAGGATCAACTACTATCTGCAAAGTAGTCTAATTAATAATATATTAATTGGTCAATCAAGATCCTGTTAGCAACGTGGATTTTGTTGAATAACCTTATAATACCCAAAAAATAAGAGTATGCAATTCAATCCTCCGAAATAACTGCGATTCTAGTTATCAGATACTTAATTGATTAAGATAAAGGCAGAGTAGATTTGTACCTCCCTCTACTGTGTATTAGTTGTCGAAAGATACGATTGAGATAGCAGAACCGACAGGTGATGATATATCCATGCAAAACAGCGTAGCTTAAATACAATATCGAGGGGGATCAGCATCGTCGTCGCAAGAGATACGATCAGCATTTGACACCACGTCTGGCAAAAATTCCTTTTAACAATCAATTGGCCCAGCCCTTTCACAAATTCTATTGGTAATTTTTTGGTTTAATATTATGATACTTCGATGCCTATTATCATCATCATACCAACCATTGAAAGTCTACTGCTGGACATAGGCCTCTCCAAAAAAGGAGGTTTTTTACCCATAATTGCCGCTCTGGGCAAGCGTGTTGGCAAGCGCAGAGCGAAGCTTTCGCGACGGGGATGTTGCTGCATATCACCGCTCTGTGCATTTGAGTTGCACTGTTTCGTGTGGATGTACCGCCATCTGTCGGCTCTGGCACCTAAGTCGCCTCTTACGACACCTGGTGCAGTGGGAGGTACTATTTTACTCTGCCGGTACCTCACGGCCGTGCCTATATAAAAGTCGAATTAGCGCGACGTGGCTTCTTCGTCGTGACAATATGTTTTCGTTATATAACATGGAAATGCTAACAATACTTTATTGATGTTTTTCCACACTATTATCTTTGAGCCTAATGTAGGTGAATATATTTTAGTTTACTACATATCTTATTCTTATAACAATTCTTTTCCACAGTATATTATGATAAATATTATACTGGAACCACAAATGTTCACTCAATAAATTAATGATACTAATGAATTTTGGCATTTTGATTGATTAAAGAAAATACTTAGGCTACGTTGGACCCCAAAAATCATCCTTCAGGATATCATATAAAGCGAGGTCCACTGCGACGGGGCTGCTATTCTTTTTCATTTTGGGATATTTTATGGTAGGTCTGTAGAGTAAGGCTTGGGTGATACGACCATATGCATCCAGGTTGGTCATATCCGGGTATATAAGGTCGTGATTGTTTTTGCACACACCAGGAAAGTGTGCGGGACACGAGCGTCTTATGTTTGCAAAAGGTGGGACGGTTGATGTCACGCGTTCTTTTTCAGTGGATGCTCGTGGTGTAGTGGTTTTAATGGTGGATGCTGTCGTGGTGTCCTCTTTTGTCGTCGTAGTGAATTTAGTGGTCATTGTTGTTGGTACGGTCAACGTTGATACGGTCATTGTTGTTGGTACGGTCATTGTTGTTGGTACGGTCAATGTTGGTACGGTCATTGTTGTTGGTACGGTCAACGTTGGTACGGTCATTGTTGTTGGTACGGT